>CM067356.1:12662624-12724135 GCA_034190875.2 Urechis unicinctus
GTTGTTTCATAGCCAAGTGTAGTTCAGATGGTTTGTATGTGTGGTGCTTCACTTTGAATAATGAATGTTGAAATCCATCTATCTTTGTGTCCCCTTCCGGCTGAAAGAAGTTGGTTTCTGTTGTTGAAGCAGTGTTTGAGGTGTTGTGAAGATTATGGGCACAGGGATTTGTCTGGAAGGTGTTGTGTAAAGCAGGTTCAAATTTAGATTTTTTTAGTAGGCATAGGGTTTGTGATAGTGGCAGTGGGTGCAGGGTATGAGGTGGTTGACTGTCTCAGTAAGTATAAGTAAAAACTTTTTGGTTTTTGTCATTTTATTTGGCAACAATTATGCCTTTGTCTCAGCTCCTCTGCTTTAGTGAAGAGGGTTTTCCATCAGTCCTTCCTCTTCTGTCATCCTAAACCATGTTTCTTCCATTTGGATATTGTTGGTGGTGAGCCCAGTTAGGATTGCTGAAAAAGAAGGAAAGTTAACAAGAAGAAAGTCAAATGGAAATATCATATATTACTCTCTTATCAAATTTTACGACACCTTGGAATGTATAGATGTATGGAGCAACATGTACATTTATTTTATACAGCCCTTTAATAATGACGAGGAATACTGTTATTCAATAAATTCCTTCTTAACACCTAACATGGAGCAATATTTTAATACTGTTCAAAAACTTTATTATTTTCTAGGGTTGCAATATTTTAACAAGAACATACCTTTATTTGACGATGAGGCTTAACCAATGCTTGAAAAAAACCAATCCCAACAAACTGTTAATTCATCGTTTGACCATGCAAATTTTTTGGAAATAAACTCAGGAAGAACTGTAAAAAAAATTATGCAAACATCTTGCAAATAACGTTGGGCAATCATATAACGGTATGATTTTTTGCATGCAGGGGATGGGAAAACATTGAACAATTCTAACTAAATGGTGTAGAGTGCCTTTGAGGTCCAAGTTTGCTGTAAGGTCAAATACAAGCAGAAAAGATTGGTGCACTATTGGATATCAGCCCCAGTCGAACGGTAATACAGTCTACGCAGACACCTTGTAGGGCTAAATTGGATGTCTGCTTAGTTGTTAAAAATAAAATGATCAATTAAATGTTTTTACACAACACACCAAATGACAATCTGACTATTTGGAGAGTGTAAAGAAATGTGGGTAACTGCAAATCGACTGCAAAATTTCACCTCATAGACCCCGCACTTTGACTGTGTGAGCCATCGTAAGTAGACCTACAATCGGCATAGTCTACCAAGCTACATCGTTAATTGATACATTAATGAACATGCACAAATAGATTTTAAGGTTTATAATTCCCTGAATGCCTATCTTAAGACACCCTCGTGTTAGACCGCAGCTGGTTTAGCTCCCGCTTCCTTCTCTTAGTTGTTGAATCTATTAACAGCTTCTTTCCCCTCCACCTTTTCTTCTTCGTTTCTTGGTTTGATCGTCCATTATCGCAATGAAAATAGCGCAAACTAAACACCCGCCGGCGGCAATCGGCACAGAGTGATGACGTTTCTGCGCTTCCGAAATTAATAATACATGAGCTTCCAAATATGGTCTATTCTTGGCTGGAAGTGAAAAATAAGGAATTGAAGGTTTATTTACGAACAACAAGAAATATATACGGCCATTCCAACTTTGGAATCCGGATATCAGCACCATTTAGGGTACTCTTGGAGTTAGCAACTTTTTTTTTCGATTCGATTTTTTGAAAAAAATGCACCTTTAACGCAATATTGTTAGTTCATCATGAAAAGCCAACACTTATAGACGAAATGATAGATAGGTAATCAGCGTTTGTCACTATGCAAGAGTTTCAAATAATTTCCATATTAAATTTGAACCTCTTCTGATTTTGCAGACTTGCGGCTAGCCCTACAAGCTGTAATTTATTGTCATCATGTTCAAACTTAGTATGGCAGTCGTTGTAGATGTGTTTCTGATGAGAAAGATTGTTTGGGAATTTCTTGTTGGATGGAGGCGTGAATTATTTGTTCATATAAAGAGGGTATTTAACGATACGGCCATGAACTATGGTGAAACAGCGTTAACGAAGCTGAGAGTTTTTATGAAGAAAAAAAATCATTTTTTGTCTTTCTCTCAGAAAACGACGCAATGAAATGTAATAATTGAGATCGATTCAGAGTACAACTACCAAACACCAAACATACCCAAGTGATGAGTATCATAGAATGCAATAATGTTTTACGAAAATTTTTTATCCCGTTTCGGCGGGGGATTTCATTCATGGTAATTATATATAGTTCGATTAATTTGGGAAGCGGTAAACACAGCAACATGTTTGTTTTCAAGTTCAAGACCCATTTTCTCCCGCAAGGGGCCGCTTCCTGTCCCTTACAGCATACCCCTTTCTCATAACTGATTCACCCAGTCCCGAGATTCTCGGGAGTCTCCTTACGCCAAAAACATAGTTCTAAAAATTACTACTCAATACAAGTAAACATTCGAGTCAAATTCTGCACGTGGTTTTACACTGCAATCAGTTCGCTGCAAGGGTCGCGAAAGCAGTTTTCTTCATATGATTCTAACACCTTGTAATTACCGATGCTAATATTGGAAAACTCACGAGTTCTTCATATTCATATTTAACTGTTGGGTTGAAGAAATTGGAGCAAAGAAATAAAAAGAAATCACGTGTACACAAGCGCGGTGGGCACGGAAGGGGGGTGGGGAGGTAAAAGATATTCGAAAAGATATTCGAAAATGGGTATCATCCAGTCCCTAGCATTTCTGAAGATGAATTAGGATCGTAAAGGGTGTTGATATTCATATTTCAAGAAGCGACCGGTTATGCCATTGGAAAATCGGGTGAATGCAATGGGTAATTTAAACGAGGTAATGCTCTCCCAATTTAATTTCATCTGCAATTAAAAATAATAAGGCTCTAAAGTTATTGTTTTAATAAACGAAAGGGAAAATTATGGTGTGAATACATTACCAAAGTTCACTGTTGTGCAACACATAGCCATCTTTGTTTTAAAGTTCTGGGAAATTGACACATGGAAAAATCTAATTATCATGGTGGTCAAAAAAAATATATTTTGATGGTATGAGTTATCATAAATAAAAAAACCTCAAATAGTTTGGCTGAAAATGGGCTTGTATGAGTTATGAGAGTTAAACACAAAACACTGCAAATAGTAGTTTGCTGTGAAAGATTGTAACGGGTTTTTTGATTAGAGTTGATAAATGGGCTTCAATCTGTTTATTTAAGCCAGGCTTTTGCCATTTTGACCTTGTACGGGGTACGGGTTTTCGAGGTCCCGCGGCACACCCCTATCCAGAATAAGGCCAAGTGCCCCCCCCCGGCACACAGCAAAGGTGGGGGAGAAAACCACCACCACAACATGAAAAGGTTGTACATTTAAATAAACTACAACAAGACAGGAAAACAGTGGAGGGTGGGATAGGAAAATCAAAATTGTGTGTGCAAGGAACAGAGTCACAACAGGAAGTGATTACCATCCCTATCAGCTAAGCAATTAGTTAAAAGTCATGTGACCTCCATGCAGGGCGGTAAGCTGTTGGCCAATAGATCACATGAGCATCAAACAAGTATAGAGCGAGAGAAAGCAAAACATTACGACATTAACAATTGCAATGTCCCCAACTATATTAAAAGACAGACATAAGAAACCTGCTTAGCAATATGAATGTAAACACATGAACACCTCCATAAAATCTATTTAATTATGAGCATATTGAATCTACATTTCTTAACAACTTGATGACCATGCACACATATGATATCATGCTATTCTAATTTACTAATATTAATATCTATGCTTTGTGTGTGTAATACATAGAACATGGAAATGGCATCTCTTTTCCACTGAAGTGTTTTGGTCAATCTATTGATACAATTCTCACATAATTAGTATTCACAGTCATGGGGCATTTCTATCAAAAATACGTCCTTCAACAAATTCATGTAGGTTCTCTGCAGAGTCACATTATTCAGAAGCCGAAGGTGACAATGCTTCCTGTCCTCCCCGCACGAAAAGCATAGATGATAGGGTCTCAACCTGGACAAGGTTATCTTCATTGGAGTCTGAAATTCTGAAGCATGGACACAAACAAATGAATACTATTTTATAAAATAAAAACGAGTCATTTTTAAATTATGAATTGTGACTCAGTAAGGAAGAACAGATTTGTTCAAGCAGTTTCCAAAAAAACCATAATTTATATACACCCAGGTATCACGAAAACCATTATGATTACAAAGTGATTCATGGGAAATGAAAAATCATAAGGCACAAATCATCATTACGTTATCATCGTTATGATGTCTAGTGGGAACAATCGATAGCCAAGAGTGATAAAAAAGTATTGACTAGCATGGTTTCGTTTGCTGTGTGTTGCATCGATATGCTAAATATTTGAGGGGACATACATTTTGACAGTCAATTGGACTGGTTCGTGTTGCAGCTTGCCGGCTTCACGTAAAGCGAGCTGGCAGCAGCGGCGACCTTTGTGAGACTATCAACCTTAAACATTCATTCAGAAGCCAAATAACGTCAAGCAATAAAACATCCGTATCAATCAATAATGAACAAAATTACTATGGGTTTATCAATCATGTTGAGTGTTTAGCTGTTGTTGGCACCTATTATAGTTATGATATATATATGACAATACAAAACAGTGTGCTAGGTCGCGTGGCGTAGCGGCATAGTTTTGGACTTCCATGCCAGAGGCCGGTGTTCAAATCCCGTACACGGACATAATTTTTTTTTTTTTATTCCGAATTTTCGTGCCACAACAATTATTTCATCTCAATTCATGAGAACACGATTCGTGCTGTCGATGACAACAGCTGAGCAGTTTTTTATGACTATAGAACTGATATTTTCGATTTTATTAGCAATCGAAGATTTGACGAAAATTGACTGAGTGAAATTTGTTTTTTCAACTCAACGCGCTTTGAAACCGACGAATATTTTGATAGCATATGTCAACAATCAAAGTTTGGCAATTGTATCAGCTTTCAGAAAATGTTAATTTTGTTACGATCGGACGATAATTAGTGAATTTATTGCGAAATCAATAAGTTGAGAGATTTTGGTTACCAGAAATTTTCGACCTGCTACAATATTTTTAACAATGCATTATTTACAACTAAGTATATTTAGAAAAAGTTTACAATTACATTACACTTTCAGAATATCTAAACTGTTTAAAAATGGAACTCTAAAGTACGGACGTATTGAGCATTGAACTTGTGTCATTTTTTGAAAACTTTGATGCTTTCGTGACCGGAAGTGACGTCATCGACATTCATGATATTTCAGGATACGTCTTGGTATGTTGCTGAGAACATGTGAACCAAATTTTATTACCATCGGACATGTATTGACGGTTTTATAGGCGCTCAAAATATTCGGGAAACTTATATTGCCATTTGGTCCGATACCACGTTTTTTCGACCTTAGACGCTTGGGAAAACCGTTGGTTGGATCGCCGTATGTAAAATTAGAAAAAGTTTGCAATTTGAATGAGCTACACGATGGTGTAAAGTTTTAAACAATCGGACCATTATTAACGGAGTTATTCGTGATACAAGTTTTTCACTTATTCGATGACCTTGACCTTAGTTTTTGGTCAAGGTCAAAACAAAACCTCTCGGTTCTGCGCATCATTCATGCCAAGCGATCGACGAAAAAAAAATTGAAAAATTTTAAAAATTGCGACCTGTATCGCGAAACAAAAATTGTTTACAAACATACATACATACATACATACATACATACATACAAACATACAAACCGCACTGATCGCCATAACTTGGCGAAAGCATTCGCCAAGTTAACGAGATGCCCATGAGAACATGGGTGAACTTGGCTAACAGTGTCGGAAACTTTTGAAAATTTCAATATTGACCCAAAATTGACCATGTTACTCAAGATTTATTGATAAACTATGATTCAGAGGCTGACACAAGGAGAAGCATATTTTCATATTTAATAGTACCGCGGCCTCCCGTACTTGCCGCACCACGCGCATCCCGAGCCGAGAGCAGATTCCTTTGTTCAGCGCGAGAGGCAGGCTGTTGTAAACAAGCCAGCGCCGAGCCATCAGAAATGACACCCACTGTACTTCAAACTTACTTTATGAGAGAACTGTCATATATTTTGAGCAGAAAATTTTACACCTGTGTTCAGAATTGAATGAATGGGCTCCCTCGAGCGCAGACAAATTCACGATACGACCATTCACGTCGGACGAACGACGCTATAACTTCAGATTTGAGTACCGTTTTTGCTTTGATTCGTTCGAAACCGGAAGTGACGCAACCGATATCAATAAATTTTGCGGATTAGATTCGCGCTGTTCATGTCAACATCTGATTTAATTTTTATCACCATTGAACTGATATTTACGATTTTAGTAGCAATCGAAAATTTGACGAAAATTGACTGAGTGAAATTTGCTTTTTCAACTCAACGCGCTTTGAAAAGGACAAATATATTGATTTCATATGTCAATTATGAAAGTTTGGTAATTCCATCAGCTTTCAGAAAATATAAATTTTGTTACGATCGGACCATAATTATTGAATCAATTGCGAAATTAACAAGAGGCCCATGGGTACATGGGGGAACTTGGCGAACTGCATTCAAACAATTGCAACAATTTCTGAATCGGGCCAAAATTGGCCAAAATCGGCCAAAAATTACCTAAGTTATCATGCCTCTTATGTTGAAAATCATTATGATTGCAAAGTGATTCATGGGAAATGAAAAATCATAACGTACAAATCATCATTACGTTATAATATATACAATAAGATGAATTAGATGGCCGATATTAAAATTTTCCTTATGCAGTTCGCCAAGTTCCCATTTACCCATGGGCCTCAAAGTTCCCCCATGTATCTATGGGCCTCTTGTTTGTGTAGCACGAGAGGGAAATGAAAAATCATAAGGTACGTTATCATCGTTATGATGTCTAATGGGAACCATCGATAACCAAGGGTGATAAAGAAGTATTGACTGGCATGGTTTCGTTTGCTGTGTGTTGCATCGATATGCAAATTTTTTTAGAGGACATTCATTTTTACAGTGAATTGGACTGGTCCGTATTGCTGCTTGCCGGCTTTACGCAAAGCGAGCTGGCAGCAGCGGTGACCTTTGTGAAACTATCAACCTTAAACATTCATTCAGAAGCCAAACAACATTAAGCAATAAAAAATCCGTATCAACCTATAATTAACAAAATTACTATGGATTTATCAATCATGTTGAGTGTTTAGCTCTTGTTGGCACCTGTAATACTTATTATTCATATATGACAATGCATGCTAATGTGCTAGGCCGCGTGGCGTAGCGGCAATGTTTTAGACTTCCATGCCAGAGGCATGTGTTCAAACCCAGTACACGGACATAATTTTTTTTCCGAATTTTCGTGCCACAACAATTATTTCATCTAATTTCAATAGAACACGATTCGTGCTGTTGATGACAACAGCTGAGCAGATTTTTATGATTATAGAACTGATATTTACGATTTTATTAGCAATCGAAAATTTGAGGAAAATTGACTGAGTGAAATTTGTTTTTTCAACTCAACGCGCTTTGAAAACGACGAATATTTTGATAGCGTATGTCAATTATCAAAGTTTAGTAACTGTGTCAGCTTTTAGATAATGGTAATTTTGTTACGATCGGACGATAATTAGTGAATTTATTGCGAAATTAAAACGTTGAGAGATTTTGGTTACCAGAAATTTTCGACCTGCTACAATTTTTTTAACAATGCATTATTTACAACTAAGTATATTTAGAAAAAGTTTACAATTACATTACACTTTCAGAATATCTAAACTGTTTAAAAATGGAAGACTAAAGTATGGACATATTGAGCATTGAACTTGTGTCATTTTTTGAAAACTTTGATGCTTTCGTGACCGGAAGTGACGTCATCGACATTCATGATATTTTAGGATACGTCTTGGTATGTTGCTGAGAACATGTGAACCAAATTTTATTACCATCGGACATGTATTGACGGTTTTATAGGCGCTCAAAATATTCATGAAACTTTTGTTGCCATTTGGACCGATACCAACTTTTTTTCGACCTTAGACGCTTGGGAAAACCATTGGTTGGATCGCCGTATATGTATTTAGAAAAAGTTTGCAATTTGAATGAGCTACACGATGGTGTAAAGTTTGTAACGATCGGACCATTATTAACGGAGTTATTCAAGGTACTAGTTTTTCACTTATTCGATGACCCTGACCTTAGTTTTGGGTCAAGGTCAAAACAAAACATCTCGGTTCTGCGCATCATTGACGCCTAACCATTGGTGAAAAAAAAATTGGAAAATTTCAAAAATTGCGACCTGTATCGTGTAACAAAAAAAGTGTTACAAACATACATACAAACACACAAACCGGACCGATCGCCATAACTTGGCGTTCCAAAAACGCCAAGTTAACAAGAGGCCCATGGGAGCCATGTGGGAACTTGGCGAACTGCATCCAAATAATTGCAACATTTTCAGAACCGGGCCACAATTGACCAAAATCGGCCAAAAGTTACCTAAGTTATCATGGTTATCAAATTTTCGAGTGCGGGCTACGAGGCGAAATGTGCACAAATTATCATGACAATTGGTATGAACAATTGGCCAATAAATCATGCTACAAGGAACTATAAATCTTTTTAAAGTCGCACCATACGTTAGGGTGATATCAAGGATTGAGGCAAGGCTATCATGACCGGAAGTGACGTCATCGACATCCACAATATTTAAGGATACGTCTTAGTATGTCTCGGAGAACATGTAAACCAATTTTTAGAACTATAGGAAATTTATTGGTTGTTTTATACGCGTTCGAAATATTCATCAAACTATTGTTGCCATTTGGACTGATCCCTCGATTTTTCAACCTTAGACGCCTGGGAAAACCGTGGGTTGGATGGCATCATATGTCAGTAGGAAAAAGTTGGCAATTAGTTTGAGGTACACAATGGTGTAAATTTTGTAACAATCCGACCATTATTAGCGGAGTTATTCGAGATACTAGTTTTTCACTTTTTCGTTGACAACTATCTTATTTTTGGTCAAGGTCAAAACAAAACTTATCGGTTCTGCGCATGATTGCCGCCTATCGATTGAAGAATAAAGAAATTAAAAAAATTGTAGTATTGTCAACCAATTTTTATTAGCAACGGTTATGTAGGTCCGTATCCAAGAGGGTGACGGGTGAATCGGACAATACCCCACACTCAGCCTCAGTATTTCCGCTCATATGCCAAATTTATCCTTTAATCATGGTCAGAATGGCAGTGTATGCTAGAAGATCTGCTTTGCTCATTTCAGATAATCCCTACATTAATTCCTAGTAACGGGTCTGAAGTTTGCAATTACATTACACTTTCAGAATTTTAAGGTGTTTTAATATCAAATTATTATGCCCGTATATATTAAGCAGTGAATGCGATTGGCCAAGATTACTAGGCGAATACAATTTCGCGATATTAAATATATGACAATACAGATCAGTGTGCTAGGCCGCGTGGCGTAGCGGCACGGTTTTAGACTTCCATGCCAGAGTCCAAATCCAGCACACGGACATAATTTTTTTTCCGAATTTTCGTGCCACAACAATTATTTCATCTAATTTCAATAGAACACGATTCGTGCTGTCGATGACAACAGCTGAGCAGTTTTTTATGACTATAGAACTGATATTTACGATTTTATTAGCAATCGAAAACTTGACGAAAATTGAGTGAAATTTGTTTTTTCAACTCAACGCGCTTTGAAAACGACGAATATTTTGATAGCATATGTCAAATCCAAAGTTTGGCAATTGTTTCAGCTTTCAGAAAATGTTAATTTTGTTACGATCGGACGATAATTAGTGAATTTATTGCGAAATAAATAAGTTGAGAGATTTTGGTTACCAGAAATTTTCGACCTGCTACAATTTTTTTTTAACAATGCATTATTTACAACTAAGTATATTTAGAAAAAGTTTACAATTACATTACACTTTCAGAATATCTAAACTGTTTAAAAATGGAACTCTAAAGTATGGACATATTGAGCATTGAACTTGTGTCATTTTTTGAAAATTTGATGCTTTCGTGACCGGAAGTGACGTCATCGACATTCATGATATTTTAGGATACGTCTTGGTATGTTGCTGAGAACATGTGAACCAAATTTTATTACCATCGGACATGTATTGACGGTTTTATAGGCGCTCAAAATATTCATGAAACTTTTGTTGCCATTTGGACCGATACCAACTTTTTTTCGACCTTAGACGCTTGGGAAAACCATTGGTTGGATCGCCGTATATGTATTTAGAAAAAGTTTGCAATTTGAATGAGCTACACGATGGTGTAAAGTTTGTAACGATCGGACCATTATTAACGGAGTTATTCAAGGTACTAGTTTTTCACTTATTCGATGACCCTGACCTTAGTTTTTGGGTCAAGGTCAAAACAAAAACATCTCGGTTCTGCGCATCATTGACGCCTAACCATTGGTGAAAAAAAAAATTGGAAAATTTTAAAAATTGCGACCCTGTATCGTGTAACAAAAAAAAGTTACAAACATACATACAAACACACAAACCGGACCGATCGCCATAACTTGGCGTTCCAAAAACGCCAAGTTAACAAGAGGCCCATGGGAGCCATGTGGGAACTTGGCGAACTGCATCCAAATAATTGCAACATTTTCAGAACCGGGCCACAATTGACCAAAATCGGCCAAAAGTTACCTAAGTTATCATGGTTATCAAATTTTCGAGTGCGGGCTACGAGGCGAAATGTGCACAAATTATCATGACAATTGGTATGAACAATTGGCCAATAAATCATGCTACAAGGAACTATAAATCTTTTAAAAGTCGCACCATACGTTAGGGTGATATCAAGGATTGAGGCAAGGCTATCATGACCGGAAGTGACGTCATCGACATCCACAATATTTAAGGATACGTCTTAGTATGTCTCGGAGAACATGTAAACCAATTTTTAGAACTATAGGACATTTATTGGTTGTTTTATACGCGTTCGAAATATTCATCAAACTATTGTTGCCATTTGGACTGATCCCTCGATTTTTCAACCTTAGACGCCTGGGAAAACCGTGGGTTGGATGGCATCATATGTCAGTAGGAAAAAAGTTGGCAATTAGTTTGAGGTACACAATGGTGTAAATTTTGTAACAATCCGACCATTATTAGCGGAGTTATTCGAGATACTAGTTTTTCACTTTTTCGTTGACAACTATCTTATTTTTGGTCAAGGTCAAAACAAAACTTATCGGTTCTGCGCATGATTGCCGCCTATCGATTGAAGAATAAAGAAATTAAAAAAATTGTAGTATTGTCAACCAATTTTTATTAGCAACGGTTATGTAGGTCCGTATCCAAGAGGGTGACGGGTGAATCGGACAATACCCCACACTCAGCCTCAGTATTTCCGCTCATATGCCAAATTTATCCTTTAATCATGGTCAGAATGGCAGTGTATGCTAGAAGATCTGCTTTGCTCATTTCAGATAATCCCTACATTAATTCCTAGTAACGGGTCTGAAGTTTGCAATTACATTACACTTTCAGAATTTTAAGGTGTTTTAATATCAAATTATTATGCCCGTATATATTAAGCAGTGAATGCGATTGGCCAAGATTACTAGGCGAATACAATTTCGCGATATTAAATATATGACAATACAGATCAGTGTGCTAGGCCGCGTGGCGTAGCGGCACGGTTTTAGACTTCCATGCCAGAGTCCAAATCCAGCACACGGACGGACATAATTTTTTTTTTCCGAATTTTCGTGCCACAACAATTATTTCATCTAATTTCAATAGAACACGATTCGTGCTGTCGATGACAACAGCTGAGCAGTTTTTTATGACTATAGAACTGATATTTACGATTTTATTAGCAATCGAAAACTTGACGAAAATTGAGTGAAATTTGTTTTTTTTTCATCAACTCAACGCGCTTTGAAAACGACGAATATTTTGATAGCATATGTCAAATCCAAAGTTTGGCAATTGTTTCAGCTTTCAGAAAATGTTAATTTTGTTACGATCGGACGATAATTAGTGAATTTATTGCGAAATAAATAAGTTGAGAGATTTTGGTTACCAGAAATTTTCGACCTGCTACAATTTTTTTAACAATGCATTATTTACAACTAAGTATATTTAGAAAAAGTTTACAATTACATTACACTTTCAGAATATCTAAACTGTTTAAAAATGGAACTCTAAAGTATGGACATATTGAGCATTGAACTTGTGTCATTTTTTGAAAATTTGATGCTTTCGTGACCGGAAGTGACGTCATCGACATTCATGATATTTTAGGATACGTCTTGGTATGTCGCTGAGAACATGTGAACCAAATTTTATTACCATCGGACATGTATTGACGGTTTTATAGGCGCTCAAAATATTCCTGAAACTTTTGTTGCCATTTGGACCGATACCACTTTTTTTCGACCTTAGACGCTTGGGAAAACTATTGGTTGGATCGCCGTATATGTATTTAGAAAAAGTTTGCAATTTGAATGAGCTACACGATGGTGTAAAGTTTGTAACGATCCGACCATTATTAACGGAGTTATTCGAGGTACTAGTTTTTCACTTATTCGATGACCCTGACCTTAGTTTTGGGTCAAGGTCAAAACAAAACATCTCGGTTCTGCGCATGATTGACGCCTAACGATTGGTGAAGAAAAAATTGGAAAATTTTAAAAATTGCGACCTGTATCGTGTAACAAAAAAAAGTTACAAACATACATACATACAAACACACAAACCAGGGTGATCGCCATAACTTGGCGTTATGACAACGCCAAGTTAAAAAGTTTAGAGAGTTTGGCTACCAGAAATTTTCGACCTGCTACGATTTTTTTTACAATGCATTATTTACAACTAAGTATATTTAGAAAAAGTTTACAATTACATTACACTTTCAGAATATGTTGACTGTAATGATATTTAATTGTAAAGCATGGACATATTGAGCATTGAACTTGTGTCATTTTTTATAAACTTTGATGCTTTCGTGACGGGAAGTGACGTCATCGACATTCATGAAATCTATGGATCCGATTTAAGCTGTCATGGAGCACATGTGACCCAATTTTTATCATTATCGGACATGTATTGACTGTTTTATAGACGCTCAAAATATTCATGAAACTTATGTTGTCATTCTGACCGATACCACGATTTTTCGACCTGGGGCGCTGGGGAAAACCGTTGGTTGGATGGCCCCATATGAAATTAGAAAAAGTTTGCAATTAGAATGAGCTACACGATGATGTAAATTTTGTAACGATCCGACCATTATTAACGGAGTTATTCGAGGTACTAGTTTTTCACTTATTCGATGACCTTGACCTTAGTTTCAGGTCAAGGTCAAAACAAAACCTCTCGGTTCTGCGCATCAATCACGCCTAACGATTGAAGAAGAAAAAATTGGAAAATTTAAAAAATTGCGACCTGTATCGCGAAACAAAAAAAATGTTAACTAACAAACATCCAAACATACAAACCGGACCGATCGCCATAACTTGGCTCTGAGCCAAGTTAATAAACATACAAACACACAAACCGGGGTGATCGCCATAACTTGGCGTTATGACAACGCCAAGTTAACGAGAGACAGGCTGTTGTAAACAAGCCAGCGCCGAGCCATCAGAAATGACACCCACTGTGCTTCAAACTTACTTTATGAAAGAACTGTCATATATTAAGAGCAGAAAATTTTACACCTATGTAAGCACCACAAGATGACAAAATTGACTGTTCGTGCAAAATAACTGGTCCAGAATTTGGTAATAGTAGTCATGTTGGCTTTAAGGGTGAGCTGGTTGTTCTCATTGACCATGTATGGTACTGAGACAGGATTGACAGGTTTGTCCCTGGTACTGTAGGGACACTTGACCTTAACATTTGCGAGGTAGGGGTGTGTTTGGGACACTACAATCCCACATGGATTGACTTCGGTCCCAGTCAACTCTACATATTCCTAAGAGCCACAGGCTCATTACGGATACCGGATACCGTGGTCCATTGCTTTGGTCCGAATCTGGTTTACGGACCAAGTCTGTTTTGATAGTTGCTTTGCATATCCTGCCAAACTGGGAGTTCAATTCTTTTCCCGCTAAGAATCGCATTTCGATTCTTCAGCTCTATTTTCAATTGCTGTAAGGTCAGACGGCCGTACTTATCCATCAGTAAATATTTGCTCCAATGTTACCGACGATATAACTCGAAAGGTTTCAATCAAAAATAACGATGTTGCGCAACCTGCTATGGTAAACTGTGTGTATTAGAATACCGGAAGCGGGCGAGGGACCGCATTGCTCTGTGGCGCCGAGTAGCGGATTAAAACTCGAGGTCTCTCATTGACCAAGTTGTTATAGGATTAAAAATTTTTGGCAACTACAATTCAACTAATTTTCATGACCATCACATGTATATTGATGATTTTATAAGCGATCAAATTTATTAAAGGAATCATGTTTTCCAGGTCCGTGATAGATTGACAGCCTACATTCATACACCTCAATATCTACAGCTTCTGTTTGATCTCCGAGTGTATTGTTGTAAGTCAAGCTTCGAGTGATTGAGTATGTGAGTGAGTGAGTGAGTGAGTGAGTGAGTGAGTGAGTGAGTAAGTGAGTGAGTGAGTGAGTGAGTGAGTGAGTGAGTGAGTGAGTGAGTGAGTGAGTGAGTGAGTGGGTGAGTGAGCGAGTGAGTGAGTAAGAAGTTACGTATTAGTGAGCAAGTGATTGGTGAGTGGGTAGTTAAGTCTGAGTGGATGAGTAGTAACGTGCGAGTGTGTGAGTTAGTAAGTGCGTGAGTGATTGAGTGAGTGAGGGGGTGGGTGAGTGAGTGAGTAAGAAGTTACGTATGAGTGATCTAGTTAGTGAGTGAATGAGTGTCTGGTGAGTGGGTTGTTAAGTGTGAGTGGATGAGTAGTTACGTGTGAGTGAGTGCGTTAGCGAGCGACTTGATTAGTGAGTTGTAAAGTGGATAGTTAAGTGTGAGTGAGGGAGGGAGTGAGCCAGTTAATGTGTGAGTTGATGAGTAGTTAAGTGGGTAGTTAGGTATGAGTGAGGTCAAGTAAGTCTTTGTGATTAACTTAACAACAGTGTGATAGTCAGTTAATCATTGCGATGAACTTTGAAACATGACGTTGCTCGCTTTGTCATTCCGCTCTCTGAACATTAGCTTCCAACAAATCAGTCGACCACATCGCAATGGTTGATCTGTTCATACTAACAGGCTATCAGAGCAAGCGGGGAACAGCTCGTGTTGACGAGTTCGTCAACGTCGATTCATTGTGCAATTGGAAAACATTTCATGGAGCACGTATACCAGAGTACAGGCAGCAGAGTTTCGAAACAAGCCCTTCACTTAACGATAATATTAAACACTGAATAGATGAATAACTTACCAACAAAAACCACTTCTTACCACAGGGATAGGACTAAACGCACGATATTTTGCACTCTTGCCTAAGAATACATCATGCCAAACAAAAGAAGAGCTGACAGAGATCGTGATAGTTTCAGTGCCCGGTCCTCGTTCATCATGGTACATAAGTCGTGGATGTCAGTAGAGAGCCTCGCCTTCTACCATTCAAGTCCTGTTCGTCATGGTCTCTTGACGAAGGAAACAACACCACTCTGAGCGCATACTATATATATTCTTTTGGTGTTATTCACTATGTGTCCTCTAGCTCTCTCTCTCTCTCTCTCTCTCTCTCCTTCTCTCTCTCTCTCTCTCTCTCTCTCTCTCTCTCTCTCTCTCTCTCTCTCTCTCTCTCTCTCTCTCTCTCTCTCTCTCTCTCTCTCTCTCTCTCTCTCTCTCTCTCTCTCTCTCTCTCTGAGATAAGCTGTGTTTCTGATTCATTTCAACTTGTATATCTCTGGTTCAATTGAAACATTGCAACTCAACCAGGACCAAATATCAATTATCCTCTTGGCTCAATCAGTCTCATCCCTTTATAAGCCTGAAGAATATGTCTGTATATATATATATATATATATATATATATATATATATATAGAGATATATATATATATATAGATATATATATATAGATATATATATAGATATATATATATATATATATAGAGATATAGAGATATATATATATATATATATATATATATATATATATATATATATATATATATATATATATATATATATATATATCTATATATATATATATATATATATATATATATATATATATATATATATATATATTATAAGTGTAAGATTTCTCTAACGATATGGGTTGTGACGGTAATAAAGATGCCAATGACGATTTTTGTGATGAAGATAATTCTGAAGATAATCTTGATGATTATAATGATTATGATCAATACAATGTCGCCAAAGTTCGCCGAGTTCCACCATATACCTATAGGCCTCTTGCTTTACAGTTTTACAGGTCTATTCGTTACTGTCTGGTGCGTTCGTCGGTTTAACAAAAGATATGTAAGTTTTGGCAAGTTTACTGGCGTGCATTGCGTCTGGATTCGTCATTGAAAAAATGTTGCTTAAAAATCCCACGCCAATTCCTGCAGTTCCCCAAGAGGTTACAAGATCACGATTAAGAGAATATCAACGTGTCGTGGTCGTTAGCAGTAATAGGCCATCTCAGAAGTTACACATGGTCTGTTGCAATCACGTTTGCCTGGTTAGCCACTTTCCCTCGGGCACCTATGCTGCCACTTTCACTTCTGTATGTCTGATAATGCCACACGCACGAGGTGACACTTACATTGATGTGCATCTGCATTCATACTCATCATTATCTACAGCTTCTGTTTGATCTCTGAGTGTGTTCCTGTAACTTCAATCGAATTAATCAAGCGCATAATTTTAGCGTCCAAGTCGGGAAGCAGATTACCTGAAGAAATGGGAAACAGCACACGGTTTCAAGATTGGTTAAAAGATACCATTGAATTATGGAGTAAGCGGGTGACTAAGTGCAAGTTATTGAGTGAGTGACTGAGTGAGTGAGTGGATGATTGGGTAGTTGAGTGTGAGTGAGTTAGTGAGTGAGTGAGTGGGTGGGGGTGAGTGAACGAGTGAGTGAGTGAGTAAGTAGGTAAGTATGAGTGAGTGAGTGACTGGTGAGTGGGTAGTTAAGTGTGAGTGGGTGAGTAGTTACGTGTAAATGAGTGAGTGAGCGAGCGACTTGATGAGTGAGTTAGTGAGTTGTTAAGTGGATAGTTAAGTATGGATGAGGGAGTAAGTTGGTGAGTGGTGAGTGGTTACCTAAGTGTGAATGAGTGAGAGAGTGAGCGATGAATGAGTTAATGAGTAATTAAGTGTGTAGTTAGTAGGGTGAGGGTCAAGTAAGTCATTGTGATTAACTTAGCAACAAGGCGGTAGTCAGTTAATCAATGCTATGCGCTTTGAAACAGGACGTTGCTTGCCTAGTCATTCCGCTATCTTAACTTAAGCTTCCAACAAATCAGTCGACCACATCACAATGGTGATATGGCTGTCGGAGCAAGCGGGGAATAGCTCGTGTTGACGATTTCGTCAACGTCGGTTTATCGCGCATTTGGAAAACATTTCATGGAACACCTATGCGAGAGTACAGGCAGCAGAGGTTTGAAACGAGACCCGTCACTAAACGATAATATTAAACACCTGAGCGAATGTGCAGCAGCGGCTATAGTGAATAGCTGAATAACTAACGCAACAAGAAAAACATGTTACTTACCTAAACGCTCGATATTTTTCACTCTTGCCTAAGAATACATCATGCCAAACAAAAAAAGCTACAAGAGATCGTGATTATTTCGGAGCCCCGCCCTCATTCATCATGTTACGTCAGTCGTGGATGTCAGTCTCGCCTTCTATTCAAGTCCTGCTCGTCACGGTCTCTTGATTAAGGAAATAACACAACTCTGAGCGCATACTATATACATTCATTTTGATGCTATTCACTTTGTGTGCTCAAGCTCTCTCTCTCTCTGTCTGTCTGTCTGTCAATTCAATCAACTTCTAAGCTGAATAAGCTTCTTTCTTTAATCTCAGCTCAATCATGCTTCGATTAATACATCTCTTTTATGCTTCCATTAATAGATCACCCAGTGTATGTCAATATTTGAGTTCATTTTTATGACTAGAGAACTGATATTAACGATTTTATGAGCAATCGAAAATTTGACGAAAATTGACTAATTGAAATTTGCTTTTTCAACTCAACGCGCTTTGAAAACGACAAATATATTGATTGCATATGTCCATTATGAAAGTTTAGAAATTCCATCAGCTTTCAGAAAATGCAAAAAATTTCGATCGGACCATAATTAATGAATCTATTGCGAAATTAAAAAGTTTAGAGATTTTGGCTGCCAGAAATTTTCGACCTGCTACGATTTTTTTCACGATGCATTATTTACAACTAAGTATATTTAGAAAAAGTTTAAAATTACATTATACATTCGGAATATGTTAACTGTATTGAAATTTCATTCTAAAGCATGGACGAATTGAGCATTGACATTTTGTCATATTTTAAAAACTTTGATGCTTTCGTGACCGGAAGGGACGTCATCGACATCCATGAGATCTGGGAATCCGACTAGAAATGTCATGGAGCACATGTAACCAAATTTTTATAATCATCGGACACTAATTCGACCTTAGTTTTGGGTCAAGGTCAAAAAATACATTGAAAATATCAAAAATTGCGAAGTGTAACGCGGATCAAAAAAATGTTAACAAACATCCAAAAAATTAACAAGCCAGCGCCGAGCCATCAGAAATGACACCCACTGTACTTCAAACTTACTTTATGAGAGAACTGTCATATATTTTCAGCAGAAAATTTTACACCTATGTTCAGAATTGAATGGGCTTCCCTCGAGCGCAGACAAATTCACGATACGACCATTCACGTCGGACGAACGACGCTATAACTTCAGATTTGAGTACCGTTTTTGCTTTGATTCCTTCGAAACCGGAAGTGACGCAACCGATATCAATAAATTTTGCGGATTAGATTCGCGCTATTCATGTCAACATCTGATTTAATTTTTATCACCATTGAACCGATATTTACGATTTTATTAGCAATCGAAAATTTAAAGAAAATTGACTGAGTGAAATTTGCTTTTTCAACTCAACGCGCTTTGAAAACGACAAATATATTGATTGCATATGTCAATTATGAAAGTTTGGTAATTCCATCAGCTTTCAGAAAATGTAAATTTTGTTACGATCGGACCATAATTAATGAATCTATTGCGAAATTAATAAGTTTAGAGATTTTGGCTACCAGAAATTTTCGACATGCTACGATTTTTTTTACGATGCATTATTTACAACTAAGTATATTTAGAAAAAGTTTACAATTACATTACACTTTCAGAATATGTTGACTGTATTGAAATTTAATTGTAAAGCATGGACATATTGAGCATTGAACTTGTGTCATTTTTTATAAACTTTGATGCTTTCGTGACCGGAAGTGACGTCATCGACATTCATGAAATCTATGGATCCGACTTAAGCTGTCATGGAGCACATGTGACCCAATTTTTATCATTATCGGACATGTATTGACGGTTTTATAGGCGCTCAAAATATTTATGAAACTTATGTTGTCATTCTGACCGATACCACGATTTTTCGACCTGGGGCGCTTGGGAAACCGTTGGTTAGATGGTCTAATATGTAATTAAAAAAAGTTTGCAATTAGAATGAGCTACACGATGATGTAAATTATGTAACAATCCGACCACTATTAACGGAGTTATTTGAGATACTAGTTTTTCACTTATTCGATGACCTTGACGTTAGTGTTGGGTCAAGGTCAAAACAAAACATCTCGGTTCTGTGCATCATTCATGCCTAGCGATTGAAGAAAAAATCGATGGAAAATATCACAAATTGCGACCTGTATCACCAAACAAAAAAAATTGTTTACAAACAAACAAACAAACTATACAAAAGCGACTGACCAACGTAACTTGGCGTTATGATTACGCCAAGTTAATAACAAACCGGGTCGATCGCCATAACTTGGCTGAAGCCAAGTTAAAAATATACAATTTGTTGAATAAGTTTCAAGTTCGGAAGTGCATGGGCTATCTTCAGGTGCAAACATTTTTCCAATACGACCCTTAACGACGGAGAAACGACGTGTTAAACTTCTTCTTATTGCACAGCTGAATTACATTGTTTTACTCGTAACCGGAAGTGACGTCATCGAAATCCATAAAAATATTATCTATTAATAGCCACTGCCTCTAACAACAATCGACCCAATTTTTATGACCATCCATCGAATATTGTCGAAGTTATAAGCGATTGAAAAATGTGGTAAAACACTACCGCAAATTTTCGAGTGGGGGCTACGGGGCGAAATATACATATTTTATCATGATATTTGGTATGAAAAGTTGGCCAATAAATCAGGCTACAAGGAACTATAAACTTTTTTAAAATCGCACCGTAGGTTAAGGTGCCATGAAGGATTGAAAATTTTGAAGCGTGACCTTGACCTTAATATAGGGTCAAGGTCAAAGCAAATCCTCTCGGTTCTGCGCATTAATAGTCCCAATATTTTTTTTAAAAAAATTCTGAAATGTTTTCAAAATTGCGACCTGTATCGCGAAACAAAAATATGTTAACATACAAACATCCAAACATCCAAACCGGGCCGATCGCCATAACTTGGCGAAAGCATTCGCCAAGTTGACAAGAGGCACATGGGAACATGTGGGAACTTGGCGAACTGCATCTAATTAATTGGAGAGATTTTCAGAATGGGGCCTTAATTGACCAAAATGAAATTTTTCCTGATGCAGTTGGTAAAGTTCCCCCATGTACCCTTGGGTCTCTAGGTGATGTAGCGCGGGAGGCGCTGCGATTTGACCTGATTCCCGCAGCCAGCCGCTTCTCTCAAGCCGCGCGCTGGGCCGCTCGGGATTCCTTTGTTCTGCGCGACAGGGCGGCTGCAGTGAAGAGCCAGCAGAATTGACACCCACTGTACTTCAAACTTACTTTGTGAGAAAACTGTTGGACATTTAGAGCTGAAAATTATACACTATGTTCAGAATTGAATGGGCTTCCTTCTCGAGCAAACCAATTCACGATACGACCATTCACGACAGAGAAACGACGCGATAACTTCAGATTTCAGTCGAATTATAACTTTGATTCGTTCGTGACCGGAAATGACGTCAGCGACTTCCCTAAAAGAATTATAATTCGGTTGACGCTCTCCATGGTAACATTCGAACCAAGTTTTATGATCCTCGAACGAATATTGTCGATTTTATAAGCGATAGAAAAAAAAAAATATCAATTTTAGCTGTTTTCCGAACTTTTACCGGCGATTCGTGAGAAAACTACGCATAATTCCTGCTGTTACAATGCGTACGAAATGTTACTCGAAAAGTAACCTTCAAATTCATGTTTAAATTTTCAAAATCGACCCAGTAGTATTAAACATATTGGGGTGTTAATGCATTTGGGGGGTCACTTTTTAACTTTAAGCTCAGTTTGTGAGAAAAAAACTATAAGACATAAACAATTCGATGAATAAGTTTCAAGTTCGGAAGTGTATGGGCTACCTTTAGGTGCAAACATTTTTACGATACGACCATTAACGACGGAGTAATGACGCAATAACTTTCGATTGCCCAGCTAAATAACGTTGTTTTGCTCGTAACCGGAAGTGACGTCATCGACATAAAAAAAAAACACTTATCTTCTGATAGCCAGTGATTCTGTGAACATTCGACCCAATTTTCATGACCATCCATCGAATATTGTTGAAGTTATAAGCGATGGAAAAATGTGGTAAAACACTACCACAAATTTTCGAGTGGGGGCTACGGGGCGAAATATGCATATTTTTTTTCATGATATTTGATATGGAAAGTTGGCGAATAAATAAGGCTACAAGGAACTGTAAACTTTTTAAAAATCACACCATAGGTTAAGATGATATGAAGGATTGAAAACTTCACAATGTGACCTTGACCTTAATATAAGGTCAAGGTCAAAACAAAACCTCTCGGTTCTGCGCATCATTGGTCCCAACCATTTAAAAAAAAAAAATCTGAAAAATTTCAAAAATTGCGACCTGTATCGCGAAACAAAAAAAGTGTTACAAACATCCGGACATACATACATACATACATACATACATACAAACATACAAACCGGACCGATCGCCATAACTTGGCGTTCCGAAAACGCCAAGTTAACGAGATGCCCATGAGGACATGGGTGAACTTGGCTAACAGTGTCGGAAACTTTTGAAAATTTCAATATTGACCCAAAATTGACCAAGTTACTTAAGATTTATCGATAAACTATGATTCTGAGGCTGACACAAGGAAAAGCATATTTTCATATTTAATAGTACCGCGGCCTGCCATACTTGCCGCGCCACGCGCCCCGCGCACCCCCGCGCCAAAAGCAAATTCCTTTGTTCAGCGCGAGAGGCAGGCTGTAGTAAACAAGCCAGTGCCGAGCCATCAGAAATGACACCCACTGTACTTCAAACTTACTTTATGAG
This sequence comes from Urechis unicinctus, assembly GCA_034190875.2. Lineage (NCBI taxonomy): Eukaryota > Metazoa > Annelida > Polychaeta > Xenopneusta > Urechidae > Urechis > Urechis unicinctus. The sequence continues at coordinate 12,685,221 of CM067356.1, forward strand.
AGAACTGTCATATATTTTGAGCAGAAAATTTTACACCTGTGTTCAGAATTGAATGGGCTTCCCTCGAGCGCCGACAAATTTACGATACGACCATTCACGTCGGACGAACGACGCTATAACTTCAGATTTGAGTACCGTTTTTGCTTTGATTCGTTCGAAACCGGAAGTGACGCAACCGATATCAATAAATTTTGCGGATTAGATTCGCGCTGTTCATGTCAACATCTGATTTAATTTTTATCACCATTGAACTGATATTTACGATTTTATTAGCAATCGAAAATTTGACGAAAATTGACTGAGTGAAATTTGTTTTTTCAACTCAACGCGCTTTGAAAAGGACAAATATATTGATTGCATATGTCAATTATGAAAGTTTGGTAATTCCATCAGCTTTCAGAAAATGTAAATTTTGTTACGATCGGACCATAATTAATGAATCTATTGCGAAATTAATAAGTTTAGAGATTTTGGCCACCAGAAATTTTCGACATGCTACGATTTTTTTTACGATGCATTATTTACAACTAAGTATATTTAGAAAAAGTTTACAATTACATTACACTTTCAGAATATGTTGACTGTATGGATATTTAATTGTAAAGCATGGACATATTGAGCATTGAACTTGTGTCAGTTTTTATAAACTTTGATGCTTTCGTGACCGGAAGTGACGTCATCGACATTCATGAAATCTATGGATCCGACTTAAGCTGTCATGGAGCACAAGTGACCCAATTTTTATCATTATCGGACATGTATTGACTGTTTTAAAGGCGCTCAAAATATTCATGAAACTTATGTTGTCATTCTGACCGATACCACGATTTTTCGACCTGGGACGCTTGGGAAAACCGTTGGTTGGATCGCCGTATATGTCATAACAAAGATTGCAATTTGAATGAGCTACACGATGGTGTAAAGTTTGTAACGATCCGACCATTATTAACGGAGTTATTTGAGATACTAGTTTTTCACTTATTCGATGACCTTGACCTTAGTTTCAGGTCAAGGTCAAAACAAAACCTCTCGGTTCTGCGCATCAATCACGCCTAACGATTGAAGAAGAAAAAAATGGAAAATTTCAAAAATTGCGACCTGTATCGCGAAACAAAAAAATGTTAACTAACATCCAAACATCCAAACATACATACCGGGCCGATCGCCATAACTTGGCGTTATGACGCCAAGTTGAAAATTGTTAACAAACAAACTTACAAACGCGACTGACCAACGTAACTTGGCGTTATGATTACGCCAAGTTAACAAACTTACAAACGCGACTGACCAACGTAACTTGGCGTTATGATTACGCCAAGTTAACGAGATGCCCATGAGGACATGGGTGAACTTGGCTAACAGTGTCGGAAACTTTTGAAAATTTCAATATTGACCCAAAATTGACCAAGCTACTTAAGATTTATCGATAAACTATGATTCAGAGGCTGACACAAGGAAAAGCATATTTTCATATTTAATAGTACCGCGGTCTGCCATACTTGCCGCGCCACGCGCCCCGCGCACCCCGCGCACCAAGCAAATTCCTTTGTTCAGCGCGAGAGGCAGGCTGTAGTAAACAAGCCAGCGCCGAGCCATCAGAAATGACACCCACTGTACTTCAAACTTACTTTATTCGAGAACTGTCATATATTTTGAGCAGAAAATTTTACACCTGTGTTCAGAATTGAATGGGCTTCCCTCGAGCGCAGACAAATTTACGATACGACCATTCACGTCGGACGAACGACGCTATAACTTCAGATTTCAGTACCGTTTTTGCTTTGATTCGTTCAAAACCGGAAGTGACGCAACCGATATCAATAAATTTTGCGGATTAGATTCGCGCTGTTGATGTCAACATCTGATTTAATTTTTATCACCATTGAACTGATATTTACGATTTTATTAGCAATCGAAAATTTGACGAAAATTGACTGAGTGAAATTTGCTTTTTCAACTCAACGCGCTTTGAAAAGGACAAATATATTGATTGCATATGTCAACAATGAAAGTTTGGTTATTCCATCACCTTTCAGAAAATGTAAATTTTGTTACGATCGGACCATAATTAATGAATCTATTGCGAAATTAAAAAGTTTAGAGATTTTGGCTACCAGAAATTTTCGACCTGCTACGATTTTTTTTATGATGCATTATTTACAACTAAGTATATTTAGAAAAAGTTTACAATAACATTACACTTTCAGAATATGTCGACTGTATTGAAATTTAATTGTAAAGCATGGACATATTGAGCATTGAACTCGTGTCATTTTTATAAACTTTGATGCTTTCGTGACCGGAAGTGACGTCATCGACATTCATGAAATCTATGGATCCGACTTAAGCTGTCATGGAGCACATGTGACCCAATTTTCATCATTATCGGACATATATTGACTGTTTTATAGGCGCTCAAAATATTCATGAAACTTATGTTGTCATTCTGACCGATACCACGATTTTTCGACCTGGGACGCTTGGGAAAACCGTTGGTTGGATGGCCCCATATGAAATTAGAAAAAGTTTGCAATTAGAATGAGCTACACGATGATGTAAATTTTGTAACGATCCGACCATTATTAACGGAGTTATTTGAGATACTAGTTTTTCACTTATTCGATGACATTGACCTTAGTTTTAGGTCAAGGTCAAAACAAAACCTCTCGGTTCTGCGCATTATTCACGCCTAGCGATTGAAGAAACAATCAATTGATAATATCAAAAATTGCGACCTGTATCGCGAAACAAAAAAATGTTAACTAACATCCAAACAAACATCCAAACATCCAAACATACATACCGGGCCGATCGCCATAACTTGGCGTTATGACGCCAAGTTAACGAGATGCCCATGAGGACATGGGTGAACTTGGCTAACAGTGTCGGAAACTTTTGAAAATTCAATATTGTCCCAAAATTGACCAAGTTACTCTAGATTTATCGATAAAACAATGGTTCAGAGTCTGACACCAGGAAAAGCATATTTTTTATTTAAGAGTACCGCGGCCTGCCGTATTTGCCGCGCCACGTGCCCCGAGCCCCCTAGCCTAGAGCAAATACCTTCGTTCAGCGCGTGAGGCAGGCTGTTGTAAACAAGCCCGCGCCGAGCCATTAGAAATGACACCCATTGTACTTCAAACTTATTTTATAAGAAAACTGTCGGTTATTTTGAGCAGAAAATTACACATCTATGTTCAGAATTGAATGGGCTTTCTTCGAAAGAAAACAAATTCACGATACGACCATTAACGACGGAGAAACGACGCGATAACTTCAGATTTCAGTCGTATTTTAACTTTGATTTGTTCGTGACCGGAAATGACATCAGCGACTTCCCCAAAAGAATCATCATTCGGTAGACGCTCTCCATGGTAACATTTTACCCACGTTTTGTGACCCTCGAACGAATATCGTCGTCGATTTTACAAGTGATCGAAAAAAAATTGCCAATTTTAGCTGTTTTTTGAACTTTTACCGGCGATTCGTGAGAAAACTACGCATAATTCCTGCTGTAAATCGCGTACGAAATGTTACTCGAAAAGTAACCTTCAAATTCATGTTTAAATTTTCAAAATCGACCCAGTAGTATTAAACATATTGGGGTGTTAATGCATTTGGGGGGTCACTTTTTAACTTTAACCTCAGTTTGTGAGAAAACTATAAGACATAAACAATTAGATGAATAAGTTTCAAGATCGGAAGTGTATGGGCTACCTTCAGGTGCAAACATTTTTACGATACGATACCATTAACGACGGAGTAATGACGCGATAAATTCGGATTGCACAGCTAAATAACGTTGTTTTGCTCGTAACCGGAAGTGACGTCATCGACATCCCAAAAACACTTATCTTCCGATAGCCAGTGCTTCTGTGAACATTCGACCCAACTTTTATGACCATCCATCGAATATTGTTGAAGATATAAGCGATGGAAAAATATGATAAAATACTACCACAAATTTTCGAGTGGGGGCTACGGGGCGAAATATGCATATTTTGTCATAATATTTGATATGGAAAGTTGGCGAATAAATCAGGCTACAAGGAACTGTACACTTTTTAAAAATCGCACCGTAGGTTAAGATGATATTAAGGATTGAAAAATTCACAACGTGACCTTGACCTTAATATGAGGTCAAGGTCAAAACAAAACATCTCGGTTCTGCGCATCAATGACGCCTAACGATTGGTGAAAAAAAAATTGGAAAATATCAAAAATTGCGACCTGTATCGCGAAACAAAAAATTGTTAACAAACAAACTTACAAACGCGACTGACCAACGTAACTTGGCGTTATGATTACGCCAAGTTAACAAACATACAAACCGGACCGATCGCCATAACTTGGCGTTCCGAAAACGCCAAGTTAATGCGAGATGCCCATGAGGACATGGGTGAACTTGGCGAACAGTGTCAGAAACTTTTTTAATTTTTAAATGGGAAAACCATTTTTAAATTGACCCCAAATTAACCATGTTATCCTGGATTTATCGATAAACAATGATTCAGAAGCTTACCAACGCAACAGGATGAGTGCAGGAAAACACAACATTAAATTCATAGCCCTGCCCAGAGGCTTTAAATCCGGAGGGATATTGAGATCTGGGACAAGGCAACAGTCAGAGTTCATAAGAAATTTATGACCATAGTATTACGCCTATTTATTTGTTGATAGGTTGTTCTTTAGTTCATATGTCAATGCAAACTGATATATTATGAATAGTTTCTTGAACCATATGTATTTCTTGTATCACCTAACTTAGTATATAGCTGGGATGATTGAAATAAATCAATAATGTGATTACATTGTTTTTCTACAAATATATCAGGGATAATCTATTTATGATGTTCAACAAACAACCTGCATACCCATGCATAACATTACCATGAAATAAACATGAGACCTGACATCATCTGTCAACAAGTTGTTGCGTTTCATTATCATATATTTCATGCACCACTATTATATTTAAGACAACGCAGTGCTAACAATGCAGTGATGAAAGATGATTGTGATGTTAATACTAAACTATGATTCAGCGGCGGACACAAGGAAAAGCATAGTTTCATATTTAATAGTACCGCGGCCTGCCGTACTTGCCGCGCCACGCGCCCGCTCCACGCGCCCCGCTCACCCCGCGCCGAAAGCAGATTCCTTTGTTCAGCGCGAGAGGCAGGCTGTTGTAAACAAACAAGCCAGCGCCGAGCCATCAGAAATGACACCCACTGTACTTCAAACTTACTTACTTTATGAGAGAACTGTCATATATTTTGAGCAGAAAATTTTTACACCTGTGTTCAGAATTGAATGGGCTTCCTTCGAGCGCAGACAAATTCACGATACGACCATTCACGACGGACGAACGACGCTATAATACTTCAGATTTCAGTACCGTTTTTGCTTTGATTCGTTCAAAACCGAAGTGACGCAACCGATATCAATAAATTTTGCGGATTAGATTCGCGCTGTTCATGTCAACATCTGATTTAATTTTTATCACCATTGAACCGATATTTACGATTTTATTAGCAATCGAAAATTTGACGAAAATTGACTGAGTGAAATTTGCTTTTTTTCAACTCAACGCGCTTTGAAAAGGAGAAATATATTGATTTCATATGTCAATTATGAAAGTTTGGTAATTCCATCAGCTTTCAGAAAATATAAATTTTGTTACGATCGGACCATAATTATTGAATCAATTTGCGAAATTAAAAAGTTTAGAGAGTTTGGCTACCAGAAATTTTCGACCTGCTACGATTTTTTTTACAATGCATTATTTACAACTAAGTATATTTAGAAAAAGTTTACAATTACATTATACTTTCAGAATATGTTGACTGTAATGATATTTAATTGTAAAGCATGGACATATTGAGCATTGAACTTGTGTCAGTTTTTATAAACTTTGATGCTTTCGTGACCGGAAGTGACGTCATCGACATTCATGAAATCTATGGATCCGACTTAAGCTGTCATGGAGCACAAGTGACCCAATTTTCATCATTATCGGACATATATTGACTGTTTTATAGACGCTCAAAATATTCATGAAACTTATGTTGTCATTCTGACCGATACCACGATTTTTCGACCTTAGACGCTTGGGAAAACCGTTGGTTGGATGGCCCCATATGAAATTAGAAAAAGTTTGCAATTAGAATGAGCTACACGATGATGTAAATTTTGTAACAATCCGACCATTATGAACGGAGTTATTCGAGATACTAGTTTTTCACTTATTCGATAACCTTGACCTTAGTTTTGGGTCAAGGTCAAAACAAAACCTCTCGGTTCTGCGCATCAATCACGCCTAACGATTGAAGAAGAAAAAAATGAAAAATTTCAAAAATTGCGACCTGTATCGCGAAACAAAAAAATGTTAACTAACATACATACATACATACATACATACATACATACATCCAAACATACGAGATGCCCATGAGAACATGGGTGAACTTGGCTAACAGTGTCGGAAACTTTTGAAAATTTCAATATTGACCCAAAATTGACCAAGTTACTCAAGATTTATTGATAAACTATGATTCAGAGGCTGACACAAGGAGAATCATATTTTCATATTTAATAGTACCGCGGCCTGCCGTACTTGCCGCACCACGCGCATCCCGAGCCGAGAGCAGATTCCTTTGTTCAGCGCGAGAGGCAGGCGTAAAACAAGCCAGCGCCGAGCCATCAGAAATGACACCCACTGTACTTCAAACTTACTTTATGAGAGAACTGTCATATATTTTGAGCAGAAAATTTTACACCTATGTTCAGAATTGAATGGGCTTCCCTCGAGCGCAGACAAATTCACGATACGACCATTCACGACGGACGAACGACGCTATAACTTCAGATTTCAGTACCGTTTTTTTGCTTTGATTCGTTCGAAACCGGAAGTGACGCAACCGATATCAATAAATTTTGCGGATTAGATTCGGGCTGTTGATGTCAACATCTGATTTAATTTTTATCACCATTGAACTGATATTTACGATTTTATTAGCAATCGAAAATTTGACGAAAATTGACTGAGTGAAATTTGCTTTTTCAACTCAACGCGCTTTGAAAAGGACAAATATATTGATTTCATATGTCAATTATGAAAGTTTGGTAATTCCATCAGCTTTCATGTATAAATTTTGTTACGATCGGACCATAATTAATGAATCTATTGCGAAATTAATAAGTTTAGAGATTTTGGCTACCAGAAATTTTCGACATGCTACGATTTTTTTTTATGATGCATTATTTACAACTAAGTATATTTAGAAAAAGTTTACAATAACATTACACTTTCAGAATATGTTGACTGTAATGATATTTAATTGTAAAGCATGGACATATTGAGCATTGAACTTGGGTGTCATTTTTTATAAACTTTGATGCTTTCGTGACCGGAAGTGACGTCATCGACATCCACAATAATCTATGGATCCAATTTAAGCTGTCATGGAGCACATGTGACCCAATTTTTATTATCCATCGGACATGTATTGACTGTTTTATAGCGCTCAAAATATTCATGAAACTTATGTTGTCATTCTGACCGATACCACGATTTTTCGACCTGGGGGGCTCGGGAAAACGGTGGTTGGATGGCCATGTGTATTCAATAAAAAAAGTTTGCAATTAGAATGAGCTACACGATGGTGTAAAATTATGTAACAATCCGACCATTATTAACGGAGTTATTAGAGATACTAGTTTTTCACTTATTCGATGACCTTGACCTTAGTTTTGGGTCAAGGTCAAAACAAAACATCTCGGTTCTGCGCATTATTCATGCCTAACGATTGGTGAAAAAAAAAATTGTAAAATATCAAAAATTGCGACCTGTATCGCGAAACAAAAAAATGTTAACAAACATCCAAACATCCAAACTTACAAACGCGACTGACCAACGTAACTTGGCGTTATGATTACGCCAAGTTAACGAGATGCCCATGAGAAACATGGTGAACTTGCTAACAGTGTCGGAAACTTTTGAAAATTTCAATATTGACCCAAAATTGACCATGTTCACTCAAGATTTATTGATAAAAATATGATTCAGAGGCTGACACAAGGAGAAGCATTTTTCATATTTAATAGTACCGCGGCCTCCCGTACTTGCCGCACCACGCGCATCCCGAGCCGAGAGCAGATTCCTTTGTTCAGCGCGAGAGGCAGGCTGTTGTAAACAAGCCAGCGCCGAGCCATCAGAAATGACACCCACTGTACTTCAAACTTACTTTATGAGAGAACTGTCATATATTTTGAGCAGAAAATTTTACACCTGTGTTCAGAATTGAATGGGCTTCCCTCGAGCGCAGACAAATTCACGATACGACCATTCACGTCGGACGAACGACGCTATAACTTCAGATTTGAGTACCGTTTTTGCTTTGATTCGTTCGAAACCGGAAGTGACGCAACCGATATCAATAAATTTTGCGGATTAGATTCGCGCTGTTCATGTCAACATCTGATTTAATTTTTATCACCATTGAACTGATATTTACGATTTTAGTAGCAATCGAAAATTTGACGAAAATTGACTGAGTGAAATTTGCTTTTTCAACTCAACGCGCTTTGAAAAGGACAAATATATTGATTTCATATGTCAATTATGAAAGTTTGGTAATTCCATCAGCTTTCAGAAAATATAAATTTTGTTACGATCGGACCATAATTATTGAATCAATTGCGAAATTAAAAAGTTTAGAGAGTTTGGCTACCAGAAATTTTCGACCTGCTACGATTTTTTTTACAATGCATTATTTACAACTAAGTATATTTAGAAAAGTTTACAATTACATTACACTTTCAGAATATGTTGACTGTAATGATATTTAATTGTAAAGCATGGACATATTGAGCATTGAACTTGTGTCATTTTTTATAAACTTTGATGCTTTCGTGACGGGAAGTGACGTCATCGACATTCATGAAATCTATGGATCCGATTTAAGCTGTCATGGAGCACATGTGACCCAATTTTTATCATTATCGGACATGTATTGACTGTTTTATAGACGCTCAAAATATTCATGAAACTTATGTTGTCATTCTGACCGATACCACGATTTTTCGACCTGGGGCGCTGGGGAAAACCGTTGGTTGGATGGCCCCATATGAAATTAGAAAAAGTTTGCAATTAGAATGAGCTACACGATGATGTAAATTTTGTAACGATCCGACCATTATTAACGGAGTTATTCGAGGTACTAGTTTTTCACTTATTCGATGACCTTGACCTTAGTTTCAGGTCAAGGTCAAAACAAAACCTCTCGGTTCTGCGCATCAATCACGCCTAACGATTGAAGAAGAAAAAATTGGAAAATTTAAAAAATTGCGACCTGTATCGCGAAACAAAAAAAATGTTAACTAACAAACATCCAAACATACAAACCGGACCGATCGCCATAACTTGGCTCTGAGCCAAGTTAATAATGATTCAGAAGCTTACCAACGTTGTACAATTAATGTCAATTTCACAATGTTCATCATTTTCATCATATATACAATCTTTATAGTATGAATATTCGTTGTCATCATTATCACCATCATCACTGTCATAATCATAATCATGATCTGCATCAGGATGAACACATCATTGAGTTCTTAATCTTCGCAGTGATCATCAGCGACCATCAGCGATCATAAGTGAAGAGGTGATGTTTAAACACTATTCATTTAAGTAAAACTATCCCAATTGTGTACTGTGGGCAAAATACACTCAATTGCATATAATGTTTAAAATGCTCATTCCCTAGATGTGATTCATTACATCCGTGCTTACATTATATATGAGTAGCCGATGCCATATTATTTTCAATCTAGTGCCTTCACCGCTGAATTTAAGGATAAGAATGATAGATGAAGTTTTGTACATGCACAAGTTGGGATTACGAGGATAACGCGCAGGCTGGTGTTATGGATCATATTGCGAGTAATTTTAGACATTTAGCTTATAATTAGTTGAATGCGTTTGAGGAGAGGGAAATCATAAGGATTGCGTTTGAGGAGAGGGAAGTCATAAGGAATGAGAAGTTTTCCATTTCAATAGACAGGTAGCCTGTTTAATCGTTAACGCGATAAAATTGGTGCTCGATCATATGCGTGAGAGTAAGGACAAATACTTTGCAACATTTTGATATGGTAACGGTAGAGAGAGAGCATATGCCGATATGAGGTTTTGGATGTTGTGAATTAATATGTGATATGGATGGAGCAAACAAGGTTATTATTAAATTGAAGACGTTTTATTAGTAGCTCACGTGCCGTTATGATTGAGGGATTTAACAATGGTGGATTGGCATGATGGTTCGGACCAGGTGGGGTGAGAGTGATGCTGCACTCCCTACAGCGAGGCTGGTCTTACTACCTGCGCAACGCCTCCGCGGAGTTAGGCGACTTGTGCGCAGGCACGCAGGCCAGCATGTCGCGAGGACTGCTGCTGCAATCTACTGATCTCCTGCACATCGGCTTCTGCGGGCTGTGGTCACTTGAGTGATATGGGGAAAGAACACGAGGACGCGGAGCGTCCGAGTGTCTTTCCCCATAACACTCTCGTGACCATGTAATAATATATATACATATCGCGATGGCACCTACACGCGATAATCAAACACGACGCCGTCTCCTTATAATGATAATTAGCGTGAATTTATGATATGTTAGGTATCTGCCTAGTACCTGTAAATATGAGAGATAGTGAGTTAATCCCCAATCGCCAGCAGCTGCTTGTGTTTTAGTGATGATTAGAAAAATACCAGATTAGCTGTGGCAAGCGAATGACTCTTGAGAAAACCTTCGTTTTAAGACTTGTAAAGTGTGTGTGATATTAAGAATCTCCATAGTGTTTCCATGCTAGCGCAGCGGTGCTCTGTGAGGTACCATCTCAAGTAAAGTTGCTTCTCGGTGATATATCGGCACGGTTGCAGTTATCGCATCGCAAAGTGTGGGTTCGAAGTGATATGGGAAAAAGAGTGAGCTTTTTCTCGACCTCTGATTGGCTGAGAATAGGGTGCCATGCAATATATATATATATATATATATATATATATATATATATATATATATATATATATATATATATATATATATATATATATATATATATATATATATATACATATATATATATATATATATATATATATATATATATATATATATATATATATATTATATATATATATATATATAAATGCATATAGAATAGATATATATATATATATATATATATATATATATATACATAAATATTTATATATATACATGCATCTTGATATATATGTTGATATTCATAAATAAATTATTATATATGTATATATATATATAAAATATATATATATATATATATATATATATATATATATATATATATATATCTATATATATATATATATATATATATATATATATATATATATATATATATATATATTTATATGTATATATACATCCAAGTGTTCATCCAGTGTGGTGTCGCTTTTTCTATGACCATGTGAAATTTCTAAATAAATTCTCGGTAAATTAAATCACTCATTACGCAGCGTCTTCTTCGTAGCGTGTATGACACATATGCGAGAAGATTCGCAGTCAAATCTTTATTTAATACATCTGTGGTCATGAGTTTGTGGCATACATCTGTGGTCCGATATTTCGCATTTGGAATCTAAGATAAGATTGTGGGCATTTTGGAATGTAAATTAAAAAGTTTGGTTCTTATAGTTGGTTTTATTAAGTCGAGTTAATTATCTAGTGTGATTTTGAAGCTTTCTCAAAAAGAATGATAGTCTTTAAATCTTTGAGGAGTACTGACTGGCTGCTTCATGTCACGGAAGACGTTTATAATTCTGTTATTGCTATTCTGCATCCAGCCTTGAACATGTGTTTGGTCTCCAGACGTGTTCAAAGACTCAAGCAATAACATATGTTCGTGTGATGTTCCATTTAAACATTAACTTGTCTGATACCACATCTCCGCTGGTATTATTCTTCTCCAATTTGACCTTATGCGACCGATACTTACAGCTTCGTGTTTTTGACCCATCATTGGATACACTGATTATACTGGGGATATTCAGTTCGAAATTAAATTTGATTGTGTTTACGCGTGAGTTTTTATGCGTGTGTGTGGGTGCGTGGAACTATAATGTCAGCAGTCACATGTTGCAAGCGTGACTAATGTGCGGTACTTAATCACAGACTTCGTGCAGTATGGCTTGGTCTGATTTCACGCTACAGCTCGTTAAGTTGTAGTTCGCGGGCACCTGGATGGTTAATATAAGCAACAGCTATGGATATATCTGCATCAACCCGATCATGAGCATTGGTTGCATGTCAACAGTACAAGTTTAATGCAAGTAACATTGCAAGCGATTCTTTGTAATTTATGAGCTTTACAGTTTCAAAGGCATTGGTTTCTTTCACATCACCGCATGCAAACTCTGCGCTGTCAGCCACAAAAACAAACATTGGTTTCGAATAATAATGTTGCCAGGCCAGTAGGGGTAAACGACTGGCCATTATTGTAGGTTTCCCACTGATGGTGACGGGAGCGTCGTTGTCACCAACATGCGCCGTCAGCAGGTGGGATTTGTAAACTTCTAGGTGTTTGTGCGGTTAGCTCTAAGCTCCACAACAGCCATTATACATATAACCTCAACGATATAATTTCATATGTCAACACCAGAAGCGTTTGACTATTCAAATTCAAGTTAATGGTTTTCTCGTTGGTCAATTTTCCCACATATCTAACAAGTGAATCCCAAAACCCAGGAAACGCAGAGTTTCAGTAGGTTTTGAGGTTTATTTAAATGTGCGAAACATGAATCCGAGGCTATATAACGGTGTTACTGTAACAATTGTCGTAGTTCGCCATTCTCATACGTTTCACGCTGCAGATATATAGCAGTCAACTCATTAACTTGTTTTCATATGACATGTTACTCTGATATTTGACAAATGATTTAGATCAGTTTGTAAAACTTCTGTTGGGCGTTAGCAAATCTAATGGGCGAACAATTGACTGTTCCCTAGAAAAGGCAGGTATTTCCTTTTAGATTTACTGTTAGCGATATATGCGTCTGTTAACTCGCTAGATTCAGTCAATCCGTCCTTATCAAACGAAGAACTGATAGCAGTATAGTACTTAAGATGATGATATTGTACTGAATGGTTCAAAGTTCACAAATTTAGAATATGCCGTTGACTCTCATACTTTTAAGGTCAAATCCAGATATAAGAAGGTAATTGGCCGGGAAGATAATTGGCATTGATATAACATCTATCGACATCAGTATGTCAAATTCGACAGTGATTATAGGGGTGTCCGATGCATTGAATAATAGTTCCACAGACGATGCAAAGTCAATGGAATCACATTGCACCCATTGTAGAATCACAGTTGAGAAGTCCTATACAACGTCAAGGAGTGTTTGGACAAATAACGATTGTGGTCTGACTCCATCAGATATCGATGTAGTGGCGCTTACTGAGTTATTGCATTTGCCATTAAGCGGAGATTTGCCATCGCTTGCATTCCATAAAAGGGCTACAAAGTGTGATTAATTGGCTCCTTAACGCATTTTCTGTATAGCATTCAGAGCGTATTCTGAAGTGTAGTTAGTATGACAGAGACTGATCAATTATTGATATAAATAAGCAATTAATCAATGTTCATGCCAGATTGCATGTGTAGAGTTCTTTTGTCACATGTTAGATCTGCTTTATTACCTACCACACTTAGAATGAGCTCGAATGATTAAACCTCGTATTTATTTAGAAATAAAAATTGTAATAGCGCTTGTAAACGATTGATCATGTTTGTAACTGGACAAGTGTTGGAAACGCCCAATTCAACGAGTGTAGGGTTGTTTTGTTTTAACATTGTTTTCAACCAGGATATTGTATCCAGGTACGTTAAATATTAATAATTTGGCCGAAACTATATTTACGGCTGTTAGTGTAAGCAATAATATATTTGATGTTCATAGAATTTACAATAAGCAGAGATTAAATGCGTTTTATATCCTACAATCTAATGAAGTTTTAAGTGGAATTGCAATAACCCCATATTGTTCCTGTATCTTGCAAAATCATAATTCACATCAATCATAGAATCGATCATCTCCATTGATGCATGATTCTGGAGTTATGCTTTTAAACCAAATCATTTATTATATGCAAGCAAGAACCAGCACGCCGCTGCGCAGAGACAGTAGCAACAATCGAGTGAAGCGAGTCAAGGCTCAGCGAGAAGTGACCACGCGAGGCGATCTCCTTGCGCATCGGCTTCTGCGCAGGCTAGCATTCATGTTATGTAGCATAGCGTCAAATATGTCTGCCATGGAGAGTGCGCGCGAGGCAGCGCGTGTGGATGGTTACGATGTCCACGTGATGAACAAGGGCGTGACCCCTATAAAAGGGTTTGTTCTGCGAGACATCGGGAGTTCTGCCTCCGAAGCTCGGGAAAGTCAAATAACAGTTGTTAATCTTAGCTTGAGGTGAAGATATTCCGTCAGTAACAGTAAGTTACATATTACTACTTGGGTTAATTTTGCAATAGATTGTTTCTTCTGTTCCCGCTTGAATCAATAACACAATTATTTACTATTAAACCTTGTGTTATAATTAAGTATGGTAAAGACTCATTTGTAACCTTCGATTAGTAGATGAAGCGTGGACATTAACGTTCCACGGAATTTTATACCGGTCGGTGGACCAATTTGTTCGCTTCATCAAAATAAGTAACATCTTTGTTGAAGGTTTATTTTCTTGAATTGTTATCTGATCTGTTCGGTGAATCTTGATTTACTTTATACCAAAATCAGCTTTCTATAACAGTTCGTTATTCGCAATTGCGATAAATACAGCGAGATTAGAAAATATCAAATATTAATCATATTGATTAAGTGCATAATATAAGCAATGTTTTGTGTTAAGTGGCAGCATATAGCGGAAGTAGTCAAATGGAAGGACCAGCGAAGGTTAGTCAAAAATGTCATATTGCATTATTTTAGCTCGTTAGTTTATATTTTCTCTCGATCAATAGAATTCAGATATATAAATGATTTGATAAGGTGCTTAGATTAAGAAATGTTTTATGTTTCAGAAAACGATTGTAGGAAAGCTTGTCGGTGTAGTGGTTTCGCGCGGAGAAGCCGTTACCTACACCGGGTATGGCGGCAAAAGAATCAGTTGCTTAACGTTAGCCTTGAAGAAAGAAGATCAATTGTTTCGGGTACGCGTTTATGAACCGAACTATTTCTCGCAGTTTGTTGTAGGACACAAACTCCTACTAACCAGCTGCAAGGAGGATGACAATGGGAATATCCTGTTTGTCAAAGAGAGCAAGGTTTTCAGGTAAGGATTAATCGCTGACTTCAATTGATACATCATTTCACTCTCCGTGATAGATTGCATTTTTTTTCAAATCGTTGGAATGCAAAATAAGAATCCTCCAATTATTGTGAACAATCCATTTTTCTACTCTGCTCCATCTTTTTTCTTCCAGAAATCCGATCGTGCCTCATTAATCTTCACTGCAATAATCTATAATCATTTCATATGTAATTTTTCAAATTAAATGAATGACAGTCCTGTTCTGTATTTGGGTACAGTGTATTTTTTATTTACTCTTTCAATGAACTGCTGGATGAATATCATATCATTGTGTGTTTAGATCAGGGAACGAGCTGGTAACAGCGGAAGATCTGGCCGCGGGGACAGCGCGTATTCATGCGCCACACAGCGAAGTTGTCTCCTCCACTGAGGTACTTAGTTCTCCGGTGAAGAGGAAAGTTTCCTTTGAAGGAAGGGTTGATGCGGCAAGTTTGTTTACTATATCTAAACTCTAATACAGACACTTGGGGATTCTTCTATAACACGGCTTGATTTACAATACGCAACGTGGGGTGCTTACAAGTTAACTGATACAGCGAGACGAATTTCTATATCCAGAAAAATCCAGTGTGGATAATATTCGTCGTACAGTGGTTGTAATATAGATTATGTAGTTCCCAATACATTTAGTTAAATAACGTGGTTTAACGATGATATGTTGGCTTATTATTGCCCTCGTCTTCTCTCTACCAAATGCTATGTAAAAAAGGGAATAGCCTAGCGCAGATCAAGCAGAGCCGTTAATCCTTGCTGATGATATTAGTTTACAGTGCAAATGGGTGGTTGTGATGTTTTTGAGATGTTAACAAAAGGCATTAATGTTTCTTTTTGGTTGACAGGCTGACGAAATAGATGAGACACGGAAGCTGCGAAAGCTCAGAGTTTCTGACAGTGTAGGCTCTGTCAGAGTCAAACTCTGGCAGGAGGCAGGGTTTGTGCCATTTGATGTGGGGACATCAATACGGCTGAATGATGCTAATGTCGATTTCGACCAATACGAGGCGGTTAATGTTCTTCATGTCAACAGGCCGGATCAGATTGTAGTAAGTGGAGTTGTATTTCAACTAAGTAACTGTAATATAAATTATTTAATATAAATCGAACTGATGTCAAGGAGATTAAGAGTAAATTAGGAATAATAATAACAAAAAATGTCTGAAAGGCATTTTTATCAAAGAATGATCGTGTTATCAATGAATCATTCCGTCTGATAGATAGATATTTACGGTAACTTAAAATATACATGATATAATCACAGATTTAAAGAGTGCCATCATGATGTTCTCATGAAGCAATATCATAACATTCACGATAGCCAACAAACTACGTTATGGCAATTAGTTGGTCATAACGTAATGGACGGGGTTTGGGTAGAGAAGTACCGGCGGTTTTCAATTCCGAGCTAAGTCCCTGTTATAAGTTCCCATATTGTTGAATGTGATTTGCGTAGTATTATATGTCATTTAGAACGTGATGCTAAGATTGGATAGGAATTAAGCATATTTTCTGTTTTGCGGCCAGATTTGTGCCGATGAAATCAAAGAAGGAGAAGTTACAGTCGATGGAGTCGAGGAGACGGGGTCATCGGTGAACATGTATCTATCAATGGACACGGGCGAAGAATTAGTAGCTTCTTGCGCTAGTCAACTGCTACTATCATCTTGCGAAGTGGAGACACTTGAAGATGTATATAAGTGCATGCCTCTTAGAGGGAAAATTGTATTGAAAAATGGTAATAAAGTCTCATCGTTCGTTGTAGAAAGTGAATAGCAAAACGCGCATTGTGTTTTGATGATGGGTATGTTTGAGAGGTTTTTTGTTGTTGTTCACTATATTGAACGGTTATATGTCCCTAATAAAAGTTATATGTATCGTAAATTTACACCTGTTTATTTCTGTGTTCTATCACTGAGTCGGCACCATACTTCTACGATCTTGCTTAAACAATGTGAAGGCTTACTCTGTCTTTTGACAGCAGTAACAAATGACAACTAATTTCTAAGCCAATAGCGTGAGTGTGTGCGCGCGCGCACATGTATGCAAAATGTATCCCAATGTGATGATGATTAGTCTGCGACCCAGACTCCAGGGATTCCGCTACGCTTATCGTCGTTGGGGAGACTTTTGAATATCATCAACATGTTAACAGGACCCGCAGCCAACGAGCTAGGGCACCTAGACTAGATGATGACAATTGGAATGTGAAAAAGTTAATCCCGTTTTAATCGGAAGTGATGCAACCGTTACCAATAAGATTTGCAGATTAGATTAGCATTGTTTTTGTCAACATCTGAGCTAATTTTTATGACTATTGAACTGATATTTACGACTTTATTAGCAATCTAAAATTTGACGAAAATTGACCAAGTGAAATTTGCTTTTTCAACTTAAGGCACTATGGAAACGACGAATATTTTGATTGCATATGTCAATTATGAAAGTTTGATAATTGTATCAGCTTTTAGAAAATGTTAATTTTGTAACGATCAACCGATGATTAGTGAATGAATTATGAAATAAAAAAGTTGAGAGATTTTAGCTAGCAGATATTTTGGAAATTCATTCACACTCCTAGTTGAGGGTTAGACTCTGACTGAATGTCAATGCTCGGGCTAATTTAATACACAGCTTTAGTGTGTTAATAAATTACGCAAGGTTAAACCGAGTAGATTTTTTATGAAATTTAGGTTATAAATAGTTTGCGTCCCAGTCTCCAGGGGTTCTGCTACGCTTCTCGCCCTGTTGGCGAGACTATTGAATATCATTAACATGTAAACAGGGCCCTTAGCCAACAGGCTAGGGGATCTTGACTAGATTATAATCGTAAAGAAAAATCCATGGCTGAATTTATGCATGCGATATGTTAATAGCTTTATTGACACTCCGTTAGTGTTGTGAGAATAAGATGATGATTATGAGTGATTCGTTTGGTGGTTATTGAATAGTGGGGGCTCTTGATTTCTTTTGTGTATGTTATATGAATGTTTATTGTAGTATTGTGTGCGCTTATAATTCATATTATTGTATTTACATTATGTTGTTTGTTTTATTTAAGTTTTATTTGGCGATGATGAATTGGGTCATTTTATGAATGTTGAGCCCGTTCTATCAGTCTTGTGCGTCATGTATGTTTATGAATGTTGATTATAGAGGCCCGAGTTGTTTTACAGTGAAGAAAAACCTATTCAATTCTGCCTCATTTTACTTAAAGCATGTGTCAATAGCTTTATTGACACTCCGTAAATGTCGTGGTAATAGAATAGTTTCCGCTTCCACATACGGGAACTTCTCACCTTGTAGGTTTGGCTGTTTGGGAAATTATAACGAAAACCTCACTGAAACGATGCCCGAGTCGCTTTGTTTTGCTAGTGGAAACATGTCGAAGAATGCAATCAGCATTACTGTTATTATATGTGTTTTATACTATGTTACTATTATACGCGTTCGTCGTTACAGTCTTTGATCGAAGTTGGATGTGTTAAATTCAGAATTCGTGCCACTCGGTCCTGCGTTTTTTATGGCCCTTTGTTTGATCGATCTTATGGTTTTGATGATGTGAGGGTGTATGTAGGGATCACGCATTGCTTTTATGAATTTAAATTTGCGCTAAAAGGCCTATTTCATCCCTGGTGCATTTGGGAAATGCATATCGCTAAAACTAGTCCGAATAATACAAAGCTTTCGTGAGCCATCTGACTACGTTGGAGAGCTCTGTTGGAAAGTTATTCACTCATTATTCAAATTTGTAATAAGACCCTCATCAAGTACAAAATAAATTTTGCCTCTAAATGTAGTGCTGAATTGTTCTTTATGCAATATGTTTATAAACAAGGTCTTGGTTGTAGCAGTGAGATAAAACATAAGATGATAATGATGGATGTTTTTTTATAAATCACATATGGTGTTGTGAGGATAATATGGTACAGAGCTGAGGAAAATATCCCCACCTACAGACATGCATGTTTTTTACTAAGTAGAAGATCAACTGGATGTAAACTTGCAATATGGTCATATTATTTGCCTCATTCATTAGATTCATTCCCAAGTTTTGTAATACCATGAAACTTTTGACATATGAAAGAAATTTATCTACTGGCATTTTGTCGAGTTCAATGAACATTATGTGGCAAGTTTACATCTGGTTACTATGTTTGATGGATTTGATATAATGTGTGCTTCGGATTTGATGCAATATTCCAGAACCATGCAGTCATGCAGTTGTATGATTGTAGGGTTTATTTCCATTATACTCTTCAGAAACAGGGTAATTAGTGTGACAATAGTTCACTTTGAAATTTGTGAAGCACTCATTATATAATTTGAATGATGCTATGTTACATGCCCTCATCACATGCACAATTCAACTTTGGCCTCCATATCTAGTACCGTATTCTCCCTGATATAGTATTCAATCAGTGTCTTTATTGTACCATTATAGAAAAAAAAGTTTAGATGATAAAGTTGGGTGTTTTTAAACAGTGGATCTGTTGTCATGTGGATAATATGGTACTACATCGAGAAAGTGTCCCACATACAGATATGCATGCTTTTATATTAGTGTAAGAATTACTGAGTATAAACTTATAATATGGTCACTAAATTTGTCCAATTCAATGGAATTATTCCAAAGTTTTATTTAGTCATGTGACATGATACATGTGAAAGAAAATCTATTTAAGGCCTGTTGCTGAGTTTATGATGTGACAAATTTATACTCAGTTACTAGTATGATTGATGGATATGATATAATGCATGCTTCTGATTTGATGCAATAATCAAGAACCATGCAGTCATGCAATTGTATGATTGTAGGGTTTATTGCCATTTTACTCTTCAGAAACAGGGTAATTAGTGTGACAATAGTTCACTTTGAAATTTGTGAAGCACTCATTATATAATTTGAATGATGCTATGTTACATGCCCTCATCACATGCACAATTCAACTTTGGCCTTCATATCTAGTACCGTATTCTCCTTGATACAGTATTCAATCGGTGTCTTTATTGTAGCATTATGGAAGAAGTTTAGATGATAAAATTTGGTGGTTTTAAACGGTGGATCTGTTGTCATGCGGATAATACGGTACTACATCGAGAAAGTGTCCCACATACAGATATGCATGCTTTTAAATTAGTGTAAGAATTACTGAGTGTAAACTTGTAATTTGGTCACTAAATTTGTCAAATTCATTGAATTATTCCTAAGTTTTATTAAGTCATGTAACATGACACATATGAAAGGAAATTTATTTACTGGCCTGTTGCTGAGTTTACAAACATCATGTGACAAGTTTATACTCAGTTACTAGTATGTTTGATGGATTTGATATAATGAGTGCTTTGGATTTGATACAATATTCCAGAACCATGCAGTCATGCAATTGCATGATTAAAGAGTTCATGTCCACTATACTCAGAATCAGAGTAATAAGATCAATTTCAGTTTGAAATTTGTGAAGCACTCATTATATTATTTGAATGTTGCTATGTTACAAGCCCTCATCACATGCACATTTCATATTTGGCCTCCATATCTAGCACCGTATTCTCCCTGAGGAATGGTGGATGGTTTAATTAAGTGGATTTAGTTTCACAAGGATAATACAGTACTAAGTGATGTAAAATGTCCCACCAGCAGATATGCATGCTATTCTTTACAATGTGATCAATAGGGTGTAAACTTGCAATTTGGTCTCGATATTTGTCTCAATTTTGAAAACTGTTCCCAAATTTAAATTTACTATGACAATGCAAAAGAAATATATTTACTGGCCTGGTGAAATGATCAACTGACTTTATGTTGCAAGTTTATGCCTTTAGCTTTCACCTGCTTGATGGATATAATGGGTGCTTTTAGTTTGTTGCACTATTCAATAATCATGCAGTAATGTATGATTCTAGAATTGATGTGCATTATAATTGTTGTCAGAATCAGGATAGTAACTCTGAAACTATGCCAATTCAATTTTGAAATATCTTAAGCACTCATTATATTTTCATTTACTATGTCACATGCCCTCATTGCATTCACAATTCAACCCTGCCCTCCAGATATGTGTACCATATTACCTCAATACCCTGTATAACAGGGGTCTATATCAATGTAGTATGGAAGCTGTTGAAATCAAATTGAATGCTGATATATCTAGCTAATATCAAGGTGATAATATGGTAAACTCATCACATCTAAAAACCCCACAGTAAATACTCCAATCCAACTTGCAATAAGGGTGTTTATTCAGATTATGTTATGGGATGGGGCTCTTGAATTGCATATAGATAGTATGGGTCAAGTAAACCATGATCTTCTAACACATATTACCATTGCACTATGCCAGGTTGACTTATTCTAATCTCTTCTAAGTACAAGCCTACACCGATACACTGACTCGGGGGAGGGAGGGGGGGGGGGTGGATTCAAGGAATCGCGCAAATTTCACAGTTGTTATACAAAAAACCATAGGCGAAACGTGAAACACACCGACCGCGTATAAACGAAGGACCAGGGAGATCCGCGATGTGACAACAGTGTTACACCGCAGTGCTTTCCTTTCACAACGCCATTATGGCAATTATGACAGTTTGCACAATGATTACGTGGGGAAATAAAATCTAAGTCAAAGAATCTGCGTCGATATGATATTCTTCCCAATTGCAATGTGTGAGCTTCATTCCTGAGCCAACAGTGCAGACCAAAAGATTATTTGATCGTGGGAAAAAGTGATACTGCAAAGCAGAATGATGCTTCAATCAACTGTGCACAATGTATGCCAGCCTTCTTGATTTCATCATTCTTACTTACCTCGAACATCGTGTATCTTTTCAGGGATGTGATTTGTCCGCGGATTACCGCGGATCCGATGGCTCCAGTTTTGCTTCGCTTCGCCCCCTTTTAAGCGGCCCCCAAACCCCTCGCCGAAATAATTTCAGCCCTTCAGCTGCCAGAGCAATCACATCCCTGTCATTTCATAAAAAGGTTTTTTGAGGTTTATGGATTTAAGATGTGGGTTTATCAACCTGTTATACACAATACGATGGCTAATGATAAAAATGAACTTGTTAACACCCTTTTGCATGCCACTCATATGGTTTAATCATTGGGTCATTGATGTTTTGAAAGGAAACCTTAACCTATTAACTGCTTTTAAAGACTTTTAAAGAAATTCATAAATGTTATGATTCAGAGATGCCACCAAGGTTATAGAGGGATCTAGCCCCATTTTTGGAAAGATGTTACCTAGTATGTAGATTAGCAACCGCTCTTTGAGAACCAACAGTTTAAAGTTGTTAGACTTTTAGTCATTGCATGGCGCTATAATCTCTGAAATTAGATCCACCACCATTGTTGTTGTTGGAAATACCCTTCGCGTACATATTGGTGTCATTTTTGTGGAATGTTGTGATGGATACAAAACAAATCTTGGTTATGATGATTTTGTCTATGGCCCATCCCTACTGACTTGGCTGATGGTATATGACACATCTTTTATTGAAATATTCATGAACATAGGGGTTGAGGTAGTGAGGTTTCCCTTGAGGGTCCGGGCAACACATTTGCTGTCAAGTGAGGAGGAATACTCCCAACTTTGATTTGTATTATAGGGTATGTTTTGGGGGGACAAGTTACTAAATAGCTTGTGGGTGTAGCCCACAACTTTAACTGTGTTAAAGATAGTTATGTAGAAACAAGCTGATCCCTGATTGCCTTATATTGGGCTGGAACCTCTCTTTTATTGATAGACAGAGTGCATGGTAATCCAATAGATGCACTCAAGTCTATGAGACTGATCACTTGTGTGTCCTATAAACCCGACATGCTTTCAATTGACCATTGGCACCATATAATACAAGAGTGTTGGTGTGCCGTTAAGCCCTATACTCAATGGACCATTTTATACCAGTGTATATGCAAGTAAATAGTGTCAATGGCAAAAGATATTTGAGCAGTGGTAACTCACCAAACTCATTAATTACTTTGATGTTTAAAAGCTGCATTAAATCTTCATATTTCTTTTTTCAATTCCATAATTTACAGCACAGAGACAAGGCAAGAGTATGGACCCATTAGTAGGGAAGAATATGTGAGTGATTGAGGGGACATGATTACATAGACTTCAATGAACAGATTTGAAATATAATACAATAGTGTCGCGAAGATATCACCTCTTTCCTCCTCTTGCAACTTGATGATAACAATAAAAAGTAACTATTTAATATATCTTGATTGAACGACAACTATGGTAGTTGGTATGATGTAAATTCTATTCATTGACAGAGTGTGATATTTCAATATTATACTTGTATTAAACAGTTGCTGATTAAAATTGCTTGGACAGTGTAATGTGCTATGGCTTGTATCGGTGTCTTTTAGACACTGGCTTTTAGGGCTGATAACTTGAAAACTAATATTGCTCTTTTTGGAAAAAGATATGTAATTGTTTGATGTACTTTGTCCAGGTTGCCTTTACCATATATATATATATATATATATATATATATATATATATATATATATATATATATATACACCATTATCATTGTAGCTACCACATATGCAGTTACTCTTGTAGCAACCATATATGAGTTACTCTTAATGTCATAAAGAAAAATTCAGTTGAGATGATTAAAATACACAATCATTCATAACAACAATCATAAAATTTTGTATTCACTATCATTTGTATTAATTAACAAAATGTTTGATTAAGTTGATATCATTTCATATGATGGAACTAGTCAACACAAGACAACCCAAATTGATGAATTTAGTGGTACCATGTGTATTTCATATGATGAAACTTTTGGAATTATTGATAGCATGTGTTTCCTTATTGTGATATCATAATGCTTAACAAAGTGTATTGGTTTGTCTGTGTACCAGGTGGATGTTCCTTGCCCTTTACCAATCAAGTCTAAGTGCCTCGACTTTGTGTGTTTGTGTTTTTGTGTGTTCCTGTGGACTCCTGCTGCTGGGATCTGGTGTTCCCTGTGACTGGGCTCACAGTTCCCTTCATTGGGAATTCATGTACACTAAGTCGGGGGATAAGTGCCCGCAAACCACGAACTTTGTGTGCTTGGTTTTGAACCCCACATTGTTCAGGAACTTGTGCGTTTGGTTTACACCCCACATATTCCACAAATTCCCAAGCACAGGGGGAATGAGCACCTGTGCAAATTAGGAACTTGTGCGTTTGGTTTACACCCCACATATTCCACAAATTCCCAAGCACAGGGGGAATGAGCACCTGTGCAAATTAGGAACTTGTGCGTTTGGTTTATGCCCCACATTTTCCATAACTTCCCAAGCACAGGGGGAATGAGCATCTGTGCATATCTTGAAAAAAGTGAATCTATTGAAAAGCAAACATTTGAAAAAAGTCAATCTGTTGAAAAGCAAACCACGAACTTTGTGTGCTTGGTTTTTAACCCCACATTGTTCCGGAACTTGTGCGTTTGGTTTATACCCCACATTTTCCACAAATTCCCAAGCACAGGGGGAATGAGCATCTGTGCATATCTTGAAAAGTCAATCTGTTGAAAAGCAATCCATGAACTTTGTGTGCTTGGTTTTGAACCCCACATTGTTCACCTGTGAATATCTTGAAAGTTATTTTTATTATATTGAAGAGATTTTATCAATTATATTGCTTATTGCTTGCAAAGGTTAAAAGCATATTTTAATTTCTAGTCTACAATATATTGATATTTATTTTTAAGAGCTTGCCTTCATTGCATTGCTTTTAATTTATTGTGAACATATTGAAGTTTGCTTTGTAACACAAGAATCATTGCGTCAATGCATAGTAGTCTTGAACGGTTCATAACGCAATTCAGATCATAACGTGTTAGAAGCCATCGCATCAATTTGATCATAGCGTTGAAATTAGTAAATCATAACGTATTCTTATATATGTGCCCTGTTTTATTCATCATAGCGTCATTCGGTGTACTAGTCGACGTATTTCACTGGCTACATTGGATCATAGCGCATTCTGCTTCGTTCCATGTTGACAACTGTGTCATAACGTATTCTTGTTGATTTGACACTTTTAAATTGTAATTGTTTATTGAAAATATCGTTGCATTGGTCGTTCAATCTGCTAATTGTACAAAAAGATTAGTATAATAGGTCAACTTTACACACATCCGTGACTATACCACTGTATACTGTTAATTAAATTCTGTGATATGGGTAAATGTGGTAAAAAGAGTGCAGACCAAAAGAGAAAGGAACAGAAACTAAAGAGACTAGCAAGCAAGCAAACCAATGAAGGAATAGCCAAAGTTCAAGCATGTAAAAATAGGAATGAATATATGAAATCTTATATGAACCAATTAAGAAGTGAGGAGACATCTGAACAGAAACAAACTAAACTTGAATCTGCGAGGAGTCATATGGCTGAACTGAGATCAAATGAATCTAATGAACAGACCCAAACTAGACTTGACTTGCTGAATTAAGGTCAAACGAATCTAATGAACAGACCCTAACTAGACTTGAATCTATGAGGAGTCATATTGCTGAACTAAGGTCAAATGAATCTAATGAACAGACCCTAACTAGACTTGAATCTATGAGGAGTCATATTGCTGAATTAAGGTCAAATGAATCTAATGAACAGACCCTAACTAGACTTGAATCTATGAGGAGTCATATTGCTGAATTAAGGTCAAATGAATCTAATGAACAGACCCTAACTAGACTTGAATCTGCGAGGAGTCATAAATCTGAACTCAGATCAAATGAATCTAATGAACAGACACAAGCTAGACTTGAGGATCTATTGTGAGAAGGTCAAATAATCTAATGAACAGACCCAAACTAGACTTGAATCTAGAGGAGTCAATGAATCTGCTGAAAAAACAGACCCAAACAACTTGAATCTCATCTATGAACTCAGAACTAATGAACAGACACAAGCTAGACTTGCATCTGTGAGAAAAACATGGCTGAACTATCAAATGAAACTGAAAAAAAACAAGAAGATAAAAGACTGGCAAAGTGAGATCAAATGAAAAGTAGAAAAGAGAGAGAAACACAGAGAGAATCAATGCAAGTCAGGAGACGTGGTAAGAAACAGGTCATACCAACTTGTCAAGCTGTTGTTGAGCAATATCATAGGACTGTAAAGGATACTTGTGACTATGTCTGCATCTGTTGCCATAGACTGATGTACAGGGGGGCAGTTGTAGAATTTAAGGAAAAAAAATATGAGAAAATACCTGAAGCTTTGTTGAAAAGCATACTGAATCATCGAATTGTATCAGCTGGAAATAAAGAGTGGATTTGTGAAACCTGCCAAAGGACAATAAAGCGTGGAAAGATGCCAGCACAATCAAAAGCTAACAAACTTCACTTGGTGACTCCTCCAGTTGAACTAAATGATCTCAACACATTGGAACTTAGATTGATCTCAAAGAGAATTCCATTCATGAAAATGGTTGGCTTGCCTCGAGGTAGACAACATGCGATTCATGGACCAGCAGTTAATGTTCCATCAAAAGTCGATGATGTTTGTCAACAATTTCCTCGATTGCCTTCTGAAATGCAAATGATTCCATTGAAACTAAAACGCAGACTGAAGTACAAGTCCCACTACATGTATGAGTATGTCAGACCCTCAAAAGTCATGGATGCTCTGAGGTGGCTTAAAGCAAACAATGCCTTGTATAGTGATATTCACATCAATGATTCCTGGTCAGCAGATTCTATCAAAGATAATGTAGAATTGTGGCAAGCAATGACAGAGTCGCGTTCAGATGATAATGGTGGTCACGAGTCAAATCCCGCAAAACAAAACTCTGAGAAATTGGAATGTAATGAGGTGGATTCAAACCCAAGAGAGTTAACTGATGTGACACAAGGCATTGAAAGAATGGAAAGTGATGAGATGGAACCAGAATTATCTGCTTCAAATGCTGTGATACAAAACTCAAACAGAGTAACAAATGATGAGGTTAAATCAGATTTAGCTGTCACACAAGGGCAAGACAAAATGGAAACTGATGAGGCAGAATTACAGTTGACTGGGTATGATGTTGAAGCACGAGACAAGGAGAGATTACACAATGATTTGATGGAAACTGATTTGGCTATGAAAGAAACTGATTGTGAAACACAAGTGTCCAATGAATCAGACAGAAACAAAACAGCTTTATCCATCTGTCAATGGGTAGGAAGGGATGTTGTCAACACAACTTCTAAGCAAACTAGTTTTGCCCTTCATGATGTACCAAGAGATGGCAATTGCTTGTTTGCATGTGTCTGTTATCATTTAGATTCAAAGAGAATTTTCACAACAACACCAGCATTACTGAGACAACATTTAGCCAAATATATGTCCCACCATTCAGAGAATTACAAAGAATTTGTATGTGCAAGAATTAAGACTGACAATCTCATGAATGCAGACACAGAACAACCAAGAGAATTAGATAATGCCATTTCCAATGTAGCTGATCAAAGAGACAGACAAGAAATACAATGGGTGACATATCTTGATGATCTAGAAAGTGGAAATCAATGGGGAGAACATATAGCATTGCTATAGCAGATATGTTTTCTCTTCATGTTGAAATACATAGATCAGAGCCAGACGAAATCTTGACAGTATGTTCAAGACACAAATGTGGGCACATATTCCACCTAGCACTGCAGGGACAGTATCACTATGATGCCCTCGAGCCAGTCACTGTACAAAACATTACCTTGAACACAGGTTCTACAATGCAAAGTGCGGATATGCAGTGTGACGAGTCAGAGAAAGAAAAGGCAGAGACTGTTGAAGATGACAATGCTTTTGAAGCCACAGCAGGTGTCTGTGGACTACCTTATGAGACAAGTATGATCAATACAAACCCTGACATGACATGCAAAGTGATCAACGTTGCTCCTGCTGAGTCTGGGAAACCAATTCCTCTTCTTACTGATCCGAATTTTGAAGAGCTAGCTAATCCTGACAAATATCCTGATGGTTCAAATGCTCTGTCTACCGAACGCTCGGTCAAGTTGCATCCTCGCAAGTACTTTAACCAAAGACTTTTGGATTGTGATGGAAGGTTTGCTAAATCAATTGAATATCTACTCAGTGCTCAATACGCAATAGAGAATGCACAAGTTCAAAGTATCATCAACCACGTAGTGTTCCGTAGAGCACAAGGCACTATGCATGGAGGAAAACCACTGACAGTTGGTGATGTGAAAAAATTTGATACTATTGGTAATTTTATCAAAGTCGACCATGCTTATCAAATTTTGAAGAATGTGAGAGGATCACCTGCATACTTTCAATCTCTTTATTATGATGTTCTGGCAATGGTTAGACAACTGGGAATTCCCACCTGGTTTTTCACTGTTTCTGCAGCAGATATGCAATGGCCTGACTTGCTACAGAGCATAGCCCGTCAATATGGAAAAATATTGAGTGACGATGATGTGAAAAAACTATCTTTTGAGGAAAGAAGCATGTGGTTGCGAACAAACCCTGTCACAGCTGCACGCCATTTTCAGTATAGACTGGAGGTATTATTCAGAGATGTTCTCAAATCAAAAGCACACCCAATTGGAGAAATTGTTGAATATGCTATCAGAATAGAGTTTCAAGCCCGTGGCTCACCTCATGCACACACCTTATTGTGGGTAAAAAATGGTCCCAAACTCGATGAAAACTCTGATGAAGAAATCTGTGAGTTTGTTGATAAACATATATCAGTGTCAATGGCCCAAATAGAAAACACAGATTATGTATCTAAGCTACAAAATCACAAACACTCTGCTTCATGTCGTAGAAAGGGGAAATGCAGATTTGATTATCCTAAACCACCAAGCCCACAAACACTCATCGCAAGAGAATCACAAGATGCAGATAAAATCAAAGAAGCAGAAACTGTGCTTGAAAAGGTCTCTAAAGTGATGAGTGATAAAGAAACACCAGCAGACATTTCTCTGGATGAATTGCTAGAGAAAGCCGATGTTAACACTGATGACTACATCAAAGCGTTGAAAGTGTCAGAAAAAGGAACACACATTGTGTTACAACGTCAACCATGCGACACCAACACCTCTCCTTTTAATCCAACCGTCTTGCAAGCATTCCTGGCCAATACAGATTTGCAGTTTATCGTGGATGCATATGCATGTATCATGTACATTTGTTCATATGTGACAAAGGGTGAAAATGGCATGGGTCAGTTGTTGAAACAAGCAGCTAATGAGTACAAAGACAGAGAAGTGAGGGAAATGTTGAGATATGTTGCATCCACATTTCTAAACCACAGAGAATTGAGTGCACAAGAAGCAGCGTACAGAATCCTGTCAATGCCCATGAGACGATTGAGCCGAAGGGTTATTTTCGTAGACACAAATCCTAAGGCAGAACGTAGTGCAGTTTTGAAACCAAATTATCAGCTGGAAAACAAAGAGGATTGTGATGAAGATATCTTTCAAAAGAACATTGTGATAAGATATGGTGCTAGACCATTGGAACTTGAACACATGTGTCTCGCTGAATTTGCTAGCACCTACACTGTTTCACTTGTTGAAAGAGAATCTGATCAGGATGATTCTGTACCACTTGTACTGGATGAAAATGATGAGTCAATACCACAAGAAAGACCTGAACTGCCCAAACGCATTGTGCTTGCAAACGGAATGGGTCAAATGCACAGACGTAAATGTCAGGCTGTTTTACGATTCAAAAAGTACCGTTCAGCAGATGATTCAAGCAACTTCTACAGAAGCAAGTTGATGCTATTTGTACCATGGCGAAACGAAGATCAAGACTTGCTAGGTACTTATGGCAACTTCCGCACACACTATATTGCTCGGAAAGATGAATGCATGGCAATAGAAAGACAGTTCACACAAAACATGGAATTGATTGATGAAGCTATTCATGAACATGCAGTCAATGGTCCACCAGTTCACATGTGGTCAAACATAGCTCCCCAAACAGAACAACAAGATTCTGATGATCGTGCTGAAGGTTTTGAATTAACAAGAGACATAGAACAGGAAGATCTTGATGCTAATGCTCAGCTTATTGAACGCCCAAGTGGCAAACTATCCTCAGACATTGTGTCTCGATATGAATCAGTTGTTGATAAAGAAAGAATTTCTCCTCCTGAATATAGAGACATGGTGCGAAAGCTGAATACTAAGCAGAGGCAGATTGTATTCTATCACAGGCAATGGTGTAAGAGAGCAGTCATATCAATGAAACAGGGCAAACGTGTTGAACCATACAGAGTATTTTTAAGTGGTCCAGGTGGGGTTGGTAAAAGTCATGTCATAAAGCTGATTTGTTCTGACACCAAGAAAATTCTACCACTGTCCAATCAGATGAAACCCACTGATATGATGACTCTTGTAACAGCACCCACGGGCGTAGCTGCATTCAATGTAGGAGGCTTGACAATTCACTCTGCATTACTGCTGACAACTGGAAGATTTTGTTCTAATGAGTCACTCACATGTGAAAAACTGAATTCTCTCCGAATGAAAATGGAAAATTTGCACTTGATGGTCATTGATGAAGTTTCCATGGTTGGATCAGACATGCTATTAAGTATACACAAGAGACTAAATGAAATCAAAGGAGTGAAGGATGAAACCACGTTGTTTGGTAATGTGTGTATTCTAGCAGCGGGTGACCTATACCAACTTGCTCCAGTGAAACAAAGTCACATTTTTGACCCTGTTGGTGACCCAGTTGCCAGATTATATGGTTCACTGTGGAAGGAAGACTTTCAATTACATGAACTTGATGAAATCATGCGACAGAAAGACGACTCATTCTTTGCAGATTTGCTCTGTAGATTGCGAACAGGGGAGTGTACTGAAAGTGACTTGAAAGTGCTTCAGTCCAAAGAGATCAGACATGGTGATGCAAATTACCCCAAAGACATCCTACATGTATTTGCCTTGAATCGTGATGTTGATTATTGGAATGCTGAGAGATTGAACGCTCTTGCTCCTAGACAAGAGGACCGTGTCATTATCAAAGCAGTTGATGATAAAGGGGACAGCACAGGGCTCATTGATTTGCAAAACATTGGTGGATCCAAATCCCGTACAGAAACTGGAGGACTACACACAATACTAGAGCTTTGTATTGGTGCTAAAGTAATGGTTGTATACAATGTGGATACATCAGATGGTTTGGTCAATGGTGTCATAGGAACAGTCACTGCAGTTATCATGGATAACTCACATAAAGTGTTAGTTGTATTGGTTAGATTTGACAATGATAATGTTGGCAAAAAAGCAATTGCTGCTAGCAAATGGAAACGCCAATATCCAGATTCAGTCCCCATTGTTCGACTTGAAGGTCACTACGAAAAAAACAAGCGAAAAGGTGCAAAAGTTGCTCGACGTCAATTTCCACTCACTCTGGCATGGGCAGTTACCATTCACAAATGTCAAGGTCTCACTGTTGAACAAATTGTTGTCAGCATGAAGGAAGCAGCACTATTTGGCAAAGGACAAGCTTATGTTGCATTCAGTCGAGTAAAGAAACTGTCAGGTCTTTATATCACCGATTTCAATGCCAAAGCTATCAAGACAAATCCAAAAATTGACGATGAAATGAAGGAAATGCAAACAAAGTGCATACCCCAATTTGATTCACCAAGTCTTATTGCACTGAGTTACCCAGAATGGTTGACAGTCGGCCATCTTAACATAAGACATTTCTTTGACAAACTAGTTGACCTGAAATGCCTGGAAGAAAAGAAAATTCTGTCCCAAACTGATGTAATGTGTTTCACAGAAACATACCTCACTCCTCAGCATGACATAGATGATTTCCTGAAAGAGTATGATTATGTTTCTTTCCAAGAAAACATTCCATCCCAGACTGATCATAATGGCCAGCATGGCATCATGATATGCGCTTCAAAAAGACTGCAACCAATTGCACTAGATAAGATCAAAGTTGCTGGATTAGAGTCATCTGTTGTTGCCTTAAATACTTCCAAATCCCGTATAGTTGTGGCTGCGGTGTACAGAAAACCTTCGCAATCTATGACCAGTTTCGTACAACAGATGGAAAAACTATTACTCCTTATGCCTTTGCAAGTGCCAACGTTTGTGCTTGGAGATTTCAATGACGACCTTCTGCAAGGTAACACTTCAATGTTAATTACTCTGATGGATGGATATGGTTTCCAGCAACATGTCAAAGTACCTACAACTGACAATGGAACATTGCTGGATCATATTTATTTCAACCGAGAAGCAGAAAGCCACATTGATGTCCACGATGTGTATTATTCTGACCATGACTCAGTGTTTATCACCTCTAACGTGATGTCATATTAGAACAAATGTTTTCAATGTAATTAATAAGATTGAAATGAGATACAATTGCTATATATAATCAATAAAATGATCAATGGTTAACGGATCAATAGGTTATTTAAGAGATTATATCTAATTAAGTTCAATCAAATGTGGTCTAAGTATTGAATAACATCTTAATATAAGCAAATCATATTATCTATTTCAACAATTGTTAGCATCTAGTAAATTATTTCTATATTGATTTTTTTTGTTTATAAGAGGAACCTATCATATAAATCATTGACATTGGTCATGATTGAGCCGTACCACACCCCACTACGCAGATACATGAGTAAAATGAGCGTAAGTTATCACCAAAACATCTTCATAGAGACTATCACTAGAGAAAATTTAATGTTGTACAAATTATGATTGATTGGTTAGTTAGTTATCCAAGTGATAATTGCATCTACAACCAAGATGATCTATGATATGTTTTATTTAGTAAATAACATTTATTCAATAGAGATCAACTTGAATTTATAACAACAATTGCTTGAATCTAATTTATAGGTCATTTACATCATAAGTATTTATGTTATATATGCTATAGCTATGAAAGTTTTATGTTAGCCTGATAACCAGACATAAGATTCATTCCGATTGTAGGTCTAGTAAGACTAGGAAGCTATTATATGATTATGAATCGTTAACTATTCAATACATTCCACTTTCATGTGAGCAATGGCTTTCATTTTATATAAATGATCGCTCTGACGTTTACAACCTCAAAACGGAACCTGATACAGGCCATGGTCTAG
Source organism: Urechis unicinctus (assembly GCA_034190875.2). Classification (NCBI taxonomy): domain Eukaryota; kingdom Metazoa; phylum Annelida; class Polychaeta; order Xenopneusta; family Urechidae; genus Urechis; species Urechis unicinctus. Next base: position 12,718,731 of record CM067356.1, read on the forward strand.
GAATACTATCCACTACCACCAACCCGCGATAACAATGCCAATGGGCGATAATAAAAGATGACAAAAAACATCTTCAAAGAATACTCGGTGCCGTCAGTTGACATAATTATGACCAACAACCCATCATAAACAGCACAACTTAATATAACTGATGTTGCCTCATTAAGAATCCGTGAAGAGACATGCTGGTAACGAAATCGGAACTTAATCTTTGTTTATCGACTTCACGAGCGACTGGCCGGTTATTCACGGGATCGGGCCAACTCGTACCCAGACCAAGTCATACTCAAACCAACTCGTATCCTCTGCATCAGCACATTCAACTCCTTCTTCTTGCGAATATACATCTTGGTTGGTGTGAAAATGAATTATGTGATATCACAATGCATTATGCGATATTATAAAGTAGAAGATACCAACGAATGGATGGTGTCACAACCCAACTTGAAATCCGGTCAATTTTAAAATTGTCCTAAGTGCTGCCCCTTTACCCACAGAGGGAGGAAAGGGTTGGGGTGGTGTCACGCGAAAGCTTTATCAGTGAGTTAGGTAAGTCAATCAACGACTTTGTAGTTGTTAGGATTTTCTTTAATATTATAATTTCACATTGATGGATAAAAAGTGACATTCTTTTTTGCTGCAGAAAAAAAAATCAGCACAGGAAAAGAACTGGCGTGGACTGGGCCTGTTGAATAACAGATTGCCCCATATTAGTCGCCACCGACGACAAGCCAGAACCCTTCATCTAGAACCTCAGCGGGAGATAAAGGGTAGGGTGGTGGTCACAGAAGCTGAGTCTGTGAGTAAGGTAAGTAGATCAATTACTGTGTAGTAGCATGGCTTTTCTTTAATATTATAATTTAACATTGATGAATAAAAAAAGCATTCTGTTTTAGCTGTAGAAAATAAGATCAACATAGGAAAAGAGAAAATTACTTCATCAAGTGTTCCCTCATCCCTGAATACATCAGCTGCAAAGATATACTTCATGGTGTGAGGTGATCTATTGAGTAAACTAAATACAAAGTGAGCGCTCTGAAATGCTTACTTCTTTATTGTCCAATGTGAAGTTGGTAACTAAACATGCCCCTTGTCATACAAAACGTGCTATTCAATACTAAAATACAGATATTTTGCCTGGACAGGAAACAAAATGAAACGGGACAAGATAGTTAAACATGTTAACGGATTGGACTGCTCCAGGAAGCACGACATGCCTCCTCTGTTGTAATCAACCCTCGAACCAATGAGAAGCAGTAAAACCACAGGAAAGCAATGCTAATGTTTTACATTATTATAAGTGTGATGGAATTGACATAAAATCTGAGTGCAGACAACGTTGTATTATAATCGTAGCACTGCCCTGAGACTTAATATCCGGAGGGAAATTGAGATCTGAGTGCAGGAAACACAACATTAAATTCATAGCCCTGCCCAGAGGCTTTAAATCCGGAGGGATATTGAGATCTGGGACAAGGCAACAGTCAGAGTTCATAAGAAATTTATGACCATAGTATTACGCCTATATATTTGTTGATAGGTTGTTCTTTAGTTCATATGTCAATGCAAAATGATATATTATGAATAGTTTCTTGAACCATATGTATTTCTTGTATCACCTAACTTAGTATATAGCTGGGATGATTGAAATAAATTTAGCTAATCAATAATGTGATTACATTGTTTTTCTACAAATATATCAGGGATAATCTATTTATGATGTTCAACAACAACCTGCATACCCATGCATAACATTACCATGAAATAAACATGAGACCTGACATCATCTGTCAACAAGTTGTTGCGTTTCATTATCATATATTTCATGCACCACTATTATATTTAAGACAACGCAGTGCTAACAATGCAGTGATGAAAGATGATTGTGATGTTAATACTAAACTATGATTCAGCGGCTGACACAAGGAAAAGCATAGTTTCATATTTAATAGTACCGCGGCCTGCCGTACTTGCCGCGCCACGCGCCCCGCTCACCCCGCGCCGAAAGCAGATTCCTTTGTTCAGCGCGAGAGGCAGGCTGTTGTAAACAAGCCAGCGCCGAGCCATCAGAAATGACACCCACTGTACTTCAAACTTACTTTATGAGAGAACTGTCATATATTTTGAGCAGAAAATTTTACACCTGTGTTCAGAATTGAATGGGCTTCCTTCGAGCGCAGACAAATTCACGATACGACCATTCACGACGGACGAACGACGCTATAACTTCAGATTTCAGTACCGTTTTTTGCTTTGATTCGTTCAAAACCGGAAGTGACGCAACCGATATCAATAAATTTTGCGGATTAGATTCGCGCTGTTCATGTCAACATCTGATTTAATTTTTATCACCATTGAACTGATATTTACGATTTTATTAGCAATCGAAAATTTGACGAAAATTGACTGAGTGAAATTTGCTTTTTCAACTCAACGCGCTTTGAAAAGGAGAAATATATTGATTTCATATGTCAATTATGAAAGTTTGGTAATTCCATCAGCTTTCAGAAAATATAAATTTTGTTACGATCGGACCATAATTATTGAATCAATTGCGAAATTAAAAAGTTTAGAGAGTTTGGCTACCAGAAATTTTCGACCTGCTACGATTTTTTTTACAATGCATTATTTACAACTAAGTATATTTAGAAAAAGTTTACAATTACATTATACTTTCAGAATATGTTGACTGTAATGATATTTAATTGTAAAGCATGGACATATTGAGCATTGAACTTGTGTCAGTTTTTATAAACTTTGATGCTTTCGTGACCGGAAGTGACGTCATCGACATTCATGAAATCTATGGATCCGACTTAAGCTGTCATGGAGCACAAGTGACCCAATTTTCATCATTATCGGACATATATTGACTGTTTTATAGACGCTCAAAATATTCATGAAACTTATGTTGTCATTCTGACCGATACCACGATTTTTCGACCTGGGGCGCTTGGGAAAACCGTTGGTTGGATGGCCCCATATGAAATTAGAAAAAGTTTGCAATTAGAATGAGCTACACGATGATGTAAATTTTGTAACGATCCGACCATTATTAACGGAGTTATTCGAGATACTAATTTTTCACTTATTCGATGACCTTGACCTTAGTTTTGGGTCAAGGTCAAAACAAAACCTCTCGGTTCTGCGCATCAATCACGCCTAACGATTGAAGAAGAAAAAAATGAAAAATTTCAAAAATTGCGACCTGTATCGCGAAACAAAAAAATGTTAAAACAAAACAAACATACATACATACATACATCCAAGATGCCCATGAGAACATGGGTGAACTTGGCTAACAGTGTCGGAAACTTTTTAAAATTTCAATATTGACCCAAAATTGACCAACCGGACTCAAGATTTATTGATAAACTATGATTCAGAGGCTGACACAAGGAAAAGCATATTTTCATATTTAATAGTACCGCGGCCTCCCGTACTTGCCGCCGCCACGCGCATCCCGAGCCGAGAGCAGATTCCTTTGTTCAGCGCGAGGCAGGCTGTTGTAAACAAGCCAGCGCCGAGCCATCAGAAATGACACCCACTGTACTTCAAACTTACTTTATGAGAGAACTGTCATATATTTTGAGCAGAAAATTTTACACCTGTGTTCAGAATTGAATGGGCTTCCTTCGAGCGCAGACAAATTCACGATACGACCATTCACGACGGACGAACGACGCTATAACTTCAGATTTCAGTACCGTTTTTGCTTTGATTCGTTCGAAACCGGAAGTGACGCAACCGATATCAATAAATTTTGCGGATTAGATTCGGGCTGTTGATGTCAACATCTGATTTAATTTTTATCAACATTGAACTGATATTAGCGATTTTATTAGCAATCGAAAATTTGACGAAAATTGACTGAGTGAAATTTGCTTTTTCAACTCAACGCGCTTTGAAAAGGACAAATATATTGATTTCATATGTCAATTATGAAAGTTTGGTAATTCCATCAGCTTTCAGAAAATATAAATTTTGTTACGATCGGACCATAATTAATGAATCTATTGCGAAATTAATAAGTTTAGAGATTTTGGCTACCAGAAATTTTCGACATGCTACGATTTTTTTTACAATGCATTATTTACAACTAAGTATATTTAGAAAAAGTTTACAATTACATTACACTTTCAGAATATGTTGACTGTAATGATATTTAATTGTAAAGCATGGACATATTGAGCATTGAACTTGTGTCATTTTTTATAAACTTTGATGCTTTCGTGACGGGAAGTGACGTCATCGACATTCATGAAATCTATGGATCCAATTTAAGCTGTCATGGAGCACATGTGACCCAATTTTTATCATTATCGGACATGTATTGACTGTTTTATAGACGCTCAAAATATTCATGAAACTTATGTTGTCATTCTGACCGATACCACGATTTTTCGACCTGGGGCGCTGGGGAAAACCGTTGGTTGGATGGCCCCATATGAAATTAGAAAAAGTTTGCAATTAGAATGAGCTACACGATGATGTAAATTTTGTAACGATCCGACCATTATTAACGGAGTTATTCGAGATACTAATTTTTCACTTATTCGATGACCTTGACCTTAGTTTCGGTTCAAGGTCAAAACAAAACCTCTCGGTTCTGTGCATCAATCACGCCTAACGATTGAAGAAGAAAAAAATGGAAAATTTCAAAAATTGCGACCTGTATCGCGAAACAAAAAAATGTTAACTAACATACATACATCCAAACATACGAGATGCCCATGAGGACATGGGTGAACTTGGCGAACAGTGTCAGAAACTTCATAAAATTTCAATATTGACCCAAAATTGACCAAGTTACTCTAGATTTATCGATAAAACCATGATTCAGAGTCTGACACCAGGAAAAGCATATTTTTTATTTAATAGTACCGCGGCCTGCCGTATTTGCCGCGCCACGCGCCCCGCGCCCCCTAGCCTAGAGCAAATTCCTTTGTTCAGCGCGTGAGGCAGGCTGTTGTAAACAAGCCCGCGCCGAGCCATTAGAAATGACACCCACTGTACTTCAAACTTATTATATGAGAAAACTGTCGGTTATTTTGAGCAGAAAATTACACATCTAAGTTCAGAATTGAATGGGCTTTCTTCGAAAGAAAACAAATTCAAAATACGACCATTTACGACGGAGAAACGACGCGATAACTTCAGATTTCAGTCGTATTTTAACTTTGATTTATTCGTGACCGGAAATGACATCAGCGACTTCCCCAAAAGAATCATCATTCGGTAGACGCTCTCCATGGTAACATTTTACCCACGTTTTGTGACCCTCGAACAAATATGGTCGATTTTACAAGTGATCGAAAAAAAAATTGCCAATTTTAGCTGTTTTTTCCGAACTTTTACCGGCGATTCGTGAGAACACTACGCATAATTCCTGCTGGTATATCGCG
>CM067356.1:12731614-12804581 GCA_034190875.2 Urechis unicinctus
TTAGTTTGGATGTTTGGATGTATGTAACACTTTTTTGTTTCGCGATACAGGTCGCAATTTTGGAAATTTTCCAATTTTTTCTTCACTCATCGTTAGGGGGTAATGATGCCCAGAACCGAGAGGTTTTGTTTTGACCTTGACCTCATATTAAGGTCAAGGTCACGTTGTGAATTTTTCAATCCTTGATATCATCTTAACCTACGGTGCGATTTTTAAAAAATTTACAGTCCCTTGTAGTATGATTTATTCGCCAACTTTTCATGTCAAATATCATGAAAAAATATGCATATTTCGCCCCACAGCCCCCACTCGAAAATTTGTGGTAGTGATTTACAACATTTTTCAATCGCTTATAACTTCAACAATATTCGATGGATGGTCATGAAAATTGGGTCGAATGTTCACAGAATCACTGGCTATCGGAAGATAAGTAGTTTTTTTTATGTCGATGACGTCACTTCCGGTTACGAGCAAAACAACGTTATTTAGCTGTGCAATCCGAATTTATCGCGTCATTACTCCGTCGTTAATGGTCGTATCGTAAAAATGTTTGCACCTGAAGGTAGCCCATACACTTCCGAACTTGAAACTTCTTCATCTAATTGTTTATGTCGTACAGTTTTCTCACAAACTGAGCTTAAAGTTAAAAAGTGACTCCCCAAATGCATTAACACCCCAATATGTTTAATACTACTGGGTCGATTTTGAAAATTTAAACATGAATCTGAAGGTTACTTTTCGAGTAACATTTCGTACACTGTGTACCAGCAGGAATTATGCGTAGTTTTCTCACGAATCGCCGGTAAAAGTTCGGAAAACAGCTAAAATTGGCAATTTTTTTTCGATAACTTGTAAAATCGACAATATTCGTTCGAGGGTCACAAAACGTGGGTAAAATGTTACCATGGAGAGCGTGTACCGAATGATGATACTTTTGGGGAAGTCGCTGATGTCATTTCCGGTCACGAACGAGTGAAAGTTAAAATTCGACTAAAATCTGAAGTTATCGCGTTGTTTCTCTGTCGCGAATGGTCGTATTGTGAATTAGTTTGCTCGAGAAGGAAGCCCATTCATTTCTGAACAATGTGTATAATTTTCAGCTCTAAATACCCAACAGTTTTCTCACAAAGTAAGTTTGAAGTACAGTGGGTGTCAATTCTGCTGGCTCTTCACTGCAGCCGCCCTGTCGCGCAGAACAAAGGAATCCCGAGCGGCCCAGCGCGCGGCTTGAGAGAGGCGGCTGGCTGTGGGAATCAGGTCAAATCGCAGCGCCTCTCGCGCTACATAAGAGGCTCAAAGGTACATGGGGGAACTTTACCACCTGCATCAGGAAAATTTCATTTTGGTCAATTAAGGCCCCATTCTGAAAATCTCTCCATTTAATTAAATGCAGTTCGCCAAGTTCCCACATGTTCCCATGGGCCTCTTGTTAACTTGGCGTTTTCGGAACGCCAAGTTATGGCGATCGGTCCGGTTTGTATGTTTGTATGTATGTCCGGATGTTTGTAACTTTTTTTTGTTACACGATACAGGTCGCAATTTTTAAAATTTTCCAATTTTTTTTTCAACAATCGTTAGGCGTCAATGATGCGCAGAACCGAGATGTTTTGTTTTGACCTTGACCCAAAACTAAGGTCAGGGTCATTGAATAAGTGAAAATCTAGTACCTCGAATAACTCCGTTAATAATGGTCAGATCGTTACAAACTTTACACCATCGTGTAGCTCATTCAAATTGCAAACTTTTTCTAAATACATATACGGCGATCCAACCAATGGTTTTCCCCAAGCGTCTAAGGTCGAAAAAAAATGGTATCGGTCCAAATGGCAACAAAAGTTTCATGAATATTTTGAGCGCCTATAAAACCGTCAATACATGTCTGATGGTAATAAAATTTGGTTCACATGTTCTCAGCGACATACCAAGACGTAACCAAAAATATCATGAATGTCGATGACGTCACTTCCGGTCACGAAAGCATCAAAGTTTTCAAAAAATGACACAAGTTCAATGCTCAATATGTCCATACTTTAGAGTTCCATTTTTAAAAACAGTTTAGATATTCTGAAAGTGTAATGTAATTGTAAACTTTTCCTAAATATACTTAGTTGTAAATAATGCATTGTTAAAAAAATTGTAGCAGGTCGAAAATTTCTGGTAACCAAAATCTCTCAACTTATTTATTTCGCAATAAATTCACTAATTATCGTCCGATCGTAACAAAATTAACATTTTCTGAAAGCTGAAACAATTGCCAAACTTTGGATTTGACATATGCTATCAAAATATTCGTCGTTTTCAAAGCGCGTTGAGTTGAAAAAAACAAATTTCACTCAGTCAATTTTCGTCAAATTTTCGATTGCTAATAAAATCGTAAATATCAGTTCTATAGTCATAAAAAAACTGCTCAGCTGTTGTCATCGACAGCACGAATCGTGTTCTTTTGAATTTAGATGAAATAATTGTTGTGGCACGAAAATTGGGAAATCATGAATGTCGATGACGTCACTTCCGGTCACGAAAGCATCAAAGTTTTCAAAAAATGACACAAGTTCAATGCTCAATATGTCCATACTTTAGAGTTCCATTTTTAAACAGTTTTAGATATTCTGAAAGTGTAATGTAATTGTAAACTTTTCCTAAATATACTTAGTTGTAAATAATGCATTGTTAAAAAAATTGTAGCAGGTCGAAAATTTCTGGTAACCAAAATCTCTCAACTTATTTATTTCGCAATAAATTCACTAATTATCGTCCGATCGTAACAAAATTAACATTTTCTGAAAGCTGAAACAATTGCCAAACTTTGGATTTGACATATGCTATCAAAATATTCGTCGTTTTCAAAGCGCGTTGAGTTGAAAAAACAAATTTCACTCAGTCAATTTTCGTCAAATTTTCGATTGCTAATAAAATCGTAAATATCAGTTCTATAGTCATAAAAAACTGCTCAGCTGTTGTCATCGACAGCACGAATCGTGTTCTTTTGAATTTAGATGAAATAATTGTTGTGGCACGAAAATTGGGAAAAAAAAAATGTCCGTGTACTGGATTTGAACACCGGCCTCTGGCATGGAAGTCTAAAACTGATCCGCTAGGCCACGCGGCCTAGCACACAGTCATGCATTGTCATATATGAATAATAAGTATTACAGGTGCCAACAACAGCTAAACACTCAACATGATTGATAAATTCATAGTAATTTTGTTAATTATAGGTTGATACGGATTTTTTATTGCTTAATGTTGTTTGGCTTCTGAATGAATGTTTAAGGTTGATAGTTTTCACAAAGGTCACCGCTGCTGCCAGCTCGCTTTGCGTAAAGCCGGCAAGCAGCAATACGGACCAGTCCAATGTCCGATTATTACGACATTTACGCGGCAACTATGGCACGCCGCGAAACTTATTAATATATTATTAATTTCTTTTTGCCAGCTAAATCAATGTCAATCTATCATGAACCCGGAAAACAGTTTTATGGAAGCCCACCCAATTCTAGCTGTGCACGCCGCCGGTATAAATTTATATTACCACCGTCCGCGGCTAACTCAATTCTTAACTTACCATGAGACTATTGTTAATATCGCGAAATTGTATTCGCCTAGTAATCTTGGCCAATCGCATTCACTGCTTAATATATACGGGCATAATAATTTGATATTAAAACACCTTAAAATTCTGAAAGTGTAATGTAATTGTAAACTTCAGACCCGTTACTAGGAATTAATGTAGGGATTATCTGAAATGAGCTAAGCAGATCTTCTAGCATACACTGCCATTCTGACCATGATTAAAGGATAAATTTGGCATATGAGCGAAAATACTGAGGCTGAGTGGGGGGTATTGTCCGATTCACCCGTCACCCTCTTGGATACGGACCTACATAACCGTTGCTAATAAAAATTGGTTGACAATACTACAATTTTTTTAATTTCTTTATTCTTCAATCGATAGGCGGCAATGATACGCAGAACCGATAAGTTTTCTTTTGACAATGACCAAAAATAAGATGGTTGTCAACGAAAAAGTGAAAAACTAGTATCTCGAATAACTCCGCTAATAATGGTCGGATTGTTACAAATTTTACACCATTGTGTACCTCTATTGACATATGATGCCATCCAACCCACGGTTTTCCCAGGCGTCTAAGGTCGAAAAAAATCGAGGGATCAGTCCAAATGGCAACAATAGTTTGATGAATATTTCGAACGCGTATAAAACAACCAATAAATGTCCTATAGTTCTAAAAATTGGTTTACATGTTCTCCGAGACATACTAAGACGTAATCCTTAAATATTGTGGATGTCGATGACGTCACTTCCGGTCATGATAACCTTGCCTCAATCCTTGATATCACCCTAATGTATGGTGCGACTTTAAAAAGATTTATAGTTCCTTGTAGCATGATTTATTGGCCAATTGTTCATATCAATTGTCATGATAAATTGTGCATATTTCGCCCCGTAGTCCGCACTCGAAAATTTGATAACCATGATAACTTAGGTAACTTTTGGCCGATTTTGGTCAATTGTGGTCCGGTTCTGAAAATGTTGCAATTATTTGGATGCAGTTCGCCAAGTTCCCACATGGCTCCCATGGGCCTCTTGTTAACTTGGCTCAGAGCCAAGTTATGGCGATCGGTCCGGTTTGTATGTTTGGATGTATGTATGTTTGTTAGTTAACATTTTTTTTGTTTCGCGATACAGGTCGCAATTTTTGAAATTTTCCATTTTTTTCTTCTTCAATCGTTAGGCGTGATTGATGCACAGAACCGAGAGGTTTTGTTTTGACCTTGACCTAAAACTAAGGTCAAGGTCATCGAATAAGTGAAAAACTAGTATCTCGAATAACTCCGTTATTAATGGTCGGATTGTTACAAAATTTACATCATCGTGTAGCTCATTCTAATTGCAAACTTTTTCTAATTTCATATGGGGCCATCCAACCAACGGTTTTCCCCAGCGCCCCAGGTCGAAAAATCGTGGTATCGGTCAGAATGACAACATAAGTTTCATGAATATTTTGAGCGTCTATAAAACAGTCAATATATGTCCGATAATGATGAAAATTGGGTCACTTGTGCTCCATGACAGCTTAAGTCGGATCCATAGATTTCATGAATGTCGATGACGTCACTTCCGGTCACGAAAGCATCAAAGTTTATAAAAACTGACACAAGTTCAATGCTCAATATGTCCATGCTTTACAATTAAATATCATTACAGTCAACATATTCTGAAAGTATAATGTAATTGTAAACTTTTTCTAAATATACTTAGTTGTAAATAATGCATTGTAAAAAAATCGTAGCAGGTCGAAAATTTCTGGTAGCCAAACTCTCTAAACTTTTTAATTTCGCAATTGATTCAATAATTGTGGTCCGATCGTAACAAAATTTATGTTTTCTGAAAGCTGATGGAATTACCAAACTTTCATAATTGACATATGAAATCAATATATTTCTCCTTTTCAAAGCGCGTTGAGTTGAAAAAGCAAATTTCACTCAGTCAATTTTCGTCAAATTTTCGATTGCTAATAAAATCGTAAATATCAGTTCAATGGTGATAAAAATTAAATCAGATGTTGACATGAACAGCGCAAATCTAATCCGCAAAATTTATTGATATCGGTTGCGTCACTTCCGGTTTTGAACGAATCAAAGCAAAAACGGTACTCAAATCTGAAGTTATAGCGTCGTTCGTCCGTCGTGAATGGTCGTATCGTGAATTTGTCTGCGCTCGAAGGAAGCCCATTCAATTCTGAACACAGGTGTAAAATTTTCTGCTCAAAATATATGACAGTTCTCTCATAAAGTAAGTTTGAAGTACAGTGGGTGTCATTTCTGATGGCTCGGCGCTGGCTTGTTTACAATAGCCTGCCTCTCGCGCTGAACAAAGGAATCTGCTTTCGGCGCGGGGTGAGCGGGGCGCGTGGCGCGGCAAGTACGGCAGGCCGCGGTACTATTAAATATGAAACTATGCTTTTCCTTGTGTCAGCCTCTGAATCATAGTTTATCGATAAATCTAGAGTAACTTGGTCAATTTTGGGTCAATATTGAAATTTTCAAAAGTTTCCGACACTGTTAGCCAAGTTCACCCATGTTCTCATGGGCATCTCGTTAACTTGGCGAATTCGCATTCGCCAAGTTATGGCGATCACCCCGGTTTGTAAGTTTGTATGTATGTATGTATGTTTGTTTGTATAATGTTTGTAACACTTTTTTTGTTTCGCGATACAGGTCGCAATTTTTGAAATTTTCCAATTTTTTCTTCACCCATCGTTAGGCGTCAGTGATGCGCAGAACCGAGAGGTTTTGTTTTGACCTTGACCCGAAAGTAAGGTCAAGGTCATCGAATAAGTGAAAAACTAGTATCTCGAATAACTCCGTTATTAATGGTCGGATCGTTACAAACTTTACACCATCGTGTAGCTCATTCAAATTGCAAACTTTTTCTAAATACTTATACGGCGATCCAACCAATGGTTTTCCCGAGCGCCTAAGGTCGAAAAAAAACGTGGTATCGGTCCAAATGGCAACAAAAGTTTCATGAATATGTTGAGCGCCTATCAGATATCATTTGTTTGTGATCCGCGATACAGGTCGCAATTTTGAAAATTTTCCAATTTTTTCTTCTTCAATCGTTAGGCGGTGATTGATGCACAGAACCGAGAGGTTTTGTTTTGACCTTGACCCAAAAACTAAGGTCAAGGTCATCGAATAAGTGAAAAACTAGTATCTCGAATAACTCCGTTATTAATGGTCGGATTGTTACAAAATTTACATCATCGTGTAGCTCATTCTAATTGCAAACTTTTTCTAATTTCATATGGGGCCATCCAACCAACGGTTTTCCCCAGCGCCCCAGGTCGAAAAATCGTGGTATCGGTCAGAATGACAACATAAGTTTCATGAATATTTTGAGCGTCTATAAAACAGTCAATATATGTCCGATAATGATGAAAAAATTGGGTCACTTGTGCTCCATGACAGCTTAAGTCGGATCCATAGATTTCATGAATGTCGATGACGTCACTTCCGGTCACGAAAGCATCAAAGTTTATAAAAACTGACACAAGTTCAATGCTCAATATGTCCATGCTTTACAATTAAATATCATTACAGTCAACATATTCTGAAAGTATAATGTAATTGTAAACTTTTTCTAAATATACTTAGTTGTAAATAATGCATTGTAAAAAAATCGTAGCAGGTCGAAAATTTCTGGTAGCCAAACTCTCTAAACTTTTTAATTTCGCAATTGATTCAATAATTGTGGTCCGATCGTAACAAAATTTATGTTTTCTGAAAGCTGATGGAATTACCAAACTTTCATAATTGACATATGAAATCAATATATTTCTCCTTTTCAAAGCGCGTTGAGTTGAAAAAGCAAATTTCACTCAGTCAATTTTCGTCAAATTTTCGATTGCTAATAAAATCGTAAATATCAGTTCAATGGTGATAAAAATTAAATCAGATGTTGACATGAACAGCGCAAATCTAATCCGCAAAATTTATTGATATCGGTTGCGTCACTTCCGGTTTTGAACGAATCAAAGCAAAAACGGTACTCAAATCTGAAGTTATAGCGTCGTTCGTCCGTCGTGAATGGTCGTATCGTGAATTTGTCTGCGCTCGAAGGAAGCCCATTCAATTCTGAACACAGGTGTAAAATTTTCTGCTCAAAATATATGACAGTTCTCTCATAAAGTAAGTTTGAAGTACAGTGGGTGTCATTTCTGATGGCTCGGCGCTGGCTTGTTTACAATAGCCTGCCTCTCGCGCTGAACAAAGGAATCTGCTTTCGGCGCGGGGTGAGCGGGGCGCGTGGCGCGGCAAAGTACGGCAGGCCGCGGTACTATTAAATATGAAACTATGCTTTTCCTTGTGTCAGCCTCTGAATCATAGTTTATCGATAAATCTAGAGTAACTTGGTCAATTTTGGGTCAATATTGAAATTTTCAAAAGTTTCCGACACTGTTAGCCAAGTTCACCCATGTTCTCATGGGCATCTCGTTAACTTGGCGAATTCGCATTCGCCAAGTTATGGCGATCACCCCGGTTTGTAAGTTTGTATGTATGTATGTATGTTTGTTTGTATAATGTTTGTAACACTTTTTTTTGTTTCGCGATACAGGTCGCAATTTTTGAAATTTTCCAATTTTTTCTTCACCCATCGTTAGGCGTCAGTGATGCGCAGAACCGAGAGGTTTTGTTTTTGACCTTGACCCGAAAGTAAGGTCAAGGTCATCGAATAAGTGAAAAAAACTAGTATCTCGAATAACTCCGTTATTAATGGTCGGATCGTTACAAACTTTACACCATCGTGTAGCTCATTCAAATTGCAAACTTTTTCTAAATACTTATACGGCGATCCAACCAATGGTTTTCCCCGAGCGCCTAAGGTCGAAAAAACGTGGTATCGGTCCAAATGGCAACAAAAGTTTCATGAATATGTTGAGCGCCTATCAGATATCATTTGTTGTGATCCGCGATACAGGTCGCAATTTTGAAAATTTTCCAATTTGTTCTTCACCCCATCGTTAGGGGGTAATGATGCCCAGAACCGAGAGGTTTGTTGTTGTGACCTTGACCTGAAACTAAGGTCAAGGTCATCGAATAAGTGAAAATCTAGTAACTCGAATAACTCCGTTAATAATGGTCGGATTGTTAAAAACTTTACACCATCGTGTAGCTCATTCCAATTGCAAACTTTTTCTAAATACATATACGGCGATCCAACCAATGGTTTTCCCAAGCGTCTAAGGTCGGAAAAAAGTGGTATCGGTCCAAATGGCAACAAAAGTTTCCAGAATATTTTGAGCGCCTATAAAACCGTCAATACATGTCCGATGGTAATAAAATTTGGTTTACATGTTCTCAGCGACATACCAAGACGTATCCTAAAATATCCTGAATGTCGATGACGTCACTTCCGGTCACGAAAGCATCAAAGTTTTCAAAAAATGACACAAGTTCAATGCTCAATATGTCCATACTTTAGAGTTCCATTTTTAAACAGTTTAGATATTCTGAAAGTGTAATGTAATTGTAAACTTTTTCTAAATATACTTAGTTGTAAATAATGCATTGTTAAAAAAATTGTAGCAGGTCGAAAATTTCTGGTAACCAAAATCTCTCAACTTATTTATTTCGCAATAAATTCACTAATTATCGTCCGATCGTAACAAAATTAACATTTTCTGAAAGCTGAAACAATTGCCAAACTTTGGATTTGACATATGCCATCAAAATATTCGTCGTTTTCAAAGGGCGTTGAGTTGAAAAAACAAATTTCACTCAGTCAATTTTCGTCAAATTTTCGATTGCTAATAAAATCGTAAATATCAGTTCTATAGTCATAAAAAACTGCTCAGCTGTTGTCATCGACAGCACGAATCGTGTTCTATTGAATTGAGATGAAATAATTGTTGTGGCACGAAAATTGGGAAAAAAAATATGTCCGTGTACTGGATTTGAACACCGGCCTCTGGCATGGAAGTCTAAAACTATGCCGCTACGCCACGCGGCCTAGCACGCTGACCTGTATTGTCATATATTTAATATCGCGAAATTGTATTCGCCTAGTAATCTTGGCCAATCGCATTCACTGCTTAATATATACGGCCATAATAATTTGATATTAAAACACCTTAAAATTCTGAAAGTGTAATGTAATTGTAAACTTCAGACCCGTTACTAGGAATTAATGTAGGGATTATCTGAAATGAGCTAAGCAGATCTTCTAGCATACACTGCCATTCTGACCATGATTAAAGGATAAATTTGGCATATGAGCGAAAATACTGAGGCTGAGTGGGGGGTATTGTCCGATTCACCCGTCACCCTCTTGGATACGGACCTACATAACCGTTGCTAATAACAATTGGTTGACAATACTGCAATTTTTTTAATTTCTTTATTCTTCAATCGATAGGCGGCAATGATACGCAGAACCGATAAGTTTTGTTTTGACCATGACCAAAAATAAGATAGTTGTCAACGAAAAAGTGAAAAACTAGTATCTCGAATAACTCCGCTAATAATGGTCGGATTGTTACAAATTTTACACCATTTTGTACCTCTATTGACATATGATGCCATCCAACCGACGGTTTTCCCAGGCGTCTAAGGTCGAAAAATCGAGGGATCAGTCCAAATGGCAACAATAGTTTGATGAATATTTCGAACGCGTATAAAACAACCAATAAATGTCCTATAGTACTAAAAAAAATTGTTTTACATGTTCTCCGAGACATACTAAGACGTATCCTTAAATATTGTGGATGTCGATGACGTCACTTCCGGTCATGATAACCTTGCCTCAATCCTTGATATCACCCTAACGTATGGTGCGACTTTAAAAAGATTTATAGTTCCTTGTAGCATGATTTATTGGCCAATTGTTCATATCAATTGTCATGATAAATTGTGCATATTTCGCCCCGTAGCCCGCACTCGAAAATTTGATAACCATGATAACTTTGGTAACTTTTGGCCGATTTTGGTCAATTGTGGCCCGGTTCTGAAAATGTTGCAATTATTTGGATGCAGTTCGCCAAGTTCCCACATGGCTCCCATGGGCCTCTTGTTAACTTGGCGTTTTTGGAACGCCAAGTTATGGCGATCGGTCCGGTTTGTATGTTTGTTTGGATGTAAGTAACACTTTTTTTGTTTCGCGATACAGGTCGCAATTTTGGAAATTTTCCAATTTTTTCTTCACCAATCGTTAGGCGTTAATGATGCGCAGAACCGAGATGTTTTGTTTTGACCTTGACCTCATATTAAGGTCAAGGTCACGTTGTGAATTTTTCAATCCTTAATATCATCTTAACCTACGGTGCGATTTTTAAAAAGCTTACAGTTCCTTGTAGCCTGATTTATTCTCCAACTTTCCATATCAAATATCATGAAAAAATATGCATATTTCGCCCCGTAGCCCCCACTCGAAAATTTGTGGTAGTGTTTTACCACATTTTTCCATCGCTTATAACTTCAACAATATTCGATGGATGGTCATAAAAATTGGGTCGAATGTTCACAGAATCACTGGCTATCGGAAGATAAGTGTTTTTTTTATGTCGATGACGTCACTTCCGGTAACGAGCAAAACAACGTTATTTAGCTGTGCAATCCGAATTTATCGCGTTATTACTCCGTCGTTAATGGTCGTATCGTAAAAATGTTTGCACCTGAAGGTAGCCCATACACTCCCACACTTGAAACTTATTCATCTAATTGTTTATGTCTTATAGTTTTCTCACAAACTGAGCTTAAAGTTAAAAAGTGACCCCCCAAATGCATTAACACCCCAATATGTTTAATACTACTGGGTCGATTTTGAAAATTTAAACATGAATTTGAAGGTTACTTTTCGAGTAACATTTCGTACGCTATGTAACAGCAGGAATTATGCGTAGTTTTCTCACGAATCGCCGGTAAAAGTCTGGAAAACAGCTAAAATTGGCAATTTTTTTTCGATCGCTTGTAAAATCGACAATATTCGTTCGAGGATCATAAAACTTGGTTCGAATGTTACCATGGAGAGCGTCAACCGAATTATAATTCTTTTAGGGAAGTTGCTGACGTCATTTCTGGTCACGAACGAATCAAAGTTATAATTCGACTGAAATCTGAAGTTATCGCGTCGTTTCTCTGTTGTGAATGGTCGTATCGTGAATTGGTTTGCTCGAGAAGGAAGCCCATTCAATTCTGAACATAGTGTATAATTTTCAGCTCTAAATATCCAACAGTTTTCTCACAAAGTAAGTTTGAAGTACAGTGGGTGTCAATTCTGCTGGCTCTTCACTGCAGCCGCCCTGTCGCGCAGAACAAAGGAATCCCGAGCGGCCCAGCGCGCGGCTTGAGAGAAGCGGCTGGCTGCGGGAATCAGGTCAAATCGCGGCGCCTCCCGCGCTACATCACCTAGAGGCCCAAGGGTACATGGGGGAACTTTACCAACTGCATCAGGAAAATTTCATTTTGGTCAATTAAGGCCCAATTCTGAAAATCTCTCCAATTAATTAGATGCAGTTCGCCAAGTTCCCACATGTTCCCATGGGCCTCTTGTTAACTTGGCGTTTTCGGAACGCCAAGTTATGGCGATCGGTCCGGTTTGTATGTTTGTATGTATGTCCGGATGTTTGTAACTTTTTTTTGTTACACGATACAGGTCGCAATTTTTAAAATTTTCCAATTTTTTTTTCAACAATCGTTAGGCGTCAATGATGCGCAGAACCGAGATGTTTTGTTTTGACCTTGACCCAAAACTAAGGTCAGGGTCATTGAATAAGTGAAAATCTAGTACCTCGAATAACTCCGTTAATAATGGTCAGATCGTTACAAACTTTACACCATCGTGTAGCTCATTCAAATTGCAAACTTTTTCTAAATACATATACGGCGATCCAACCAATGGTTTTCCCAAGCGTCTAAGGTCGAAAAAAAGTGGTATCGGTCCAAATGGCAACAAAAGTTTCATGAATATTTTGAGCGCCTATAAAACCGTCAATACATGTCTGATGGTAATAAAATTTGGTTCACATGTTCTCAGCGACATACCAAG
Source organism: Urechis unicinctus (assembly GCA_034190875.2). Lineage (NCBI taxonomy): Eukaryota > Metazoa > Annelida > Polychaeta > Xenopneusta > Urechidae > Urechis > Urechis unicinctus. The sequence continues at coordinate 12,744,183 of CM067356.1, forward strand.
ACGTAACCAAAAATATCATGAATGTCGATGACGTCACTTCCGGTCACGAAAGCATCAAAGTTTTCAAAAAATGACACAAGTTCAATGCTCAATATGTCCATACTTTAGAGTTCCATTTTTAAACAGTTTAGATATTCTGAAAGTGTAATGTAATTGTAAACTTTTTCTAAATATACTTAGTTGTAAATAATGCATTGTTAAAAAAATTGTAGCAGGTCGAAAATTTCTGGTAACCAAAATCTCTCAACTTATTTATTTCGCAATAAATTCACTAATTATCGTCCGATCGTAACAAAATTAACATTTTCTGAAAGCTGAAACAATTGCCAAACTTTGGATTTGACATATGCTATCAAAATATTCGTCGTTTTCAAAGCGCGTTGAGTTGAAAAAAACAAATTTCACTCAGTCAATTTTCGTCAAATTTTCGATTGCTAATAAAATCGTAAATATCAGTTCTATAGTCATAAAAAAACTGCTCAGCTGTTGTCATCGACAGCACGAATCGTGTTCTTTTGAATTTAGATGAAATAATTGTTGTGGCACGAAAATTGGGAATCATGAATGTCGATGACGTCACTTCCGGTCACGAAAGCATCAAAGTTTTCAAAAAATGACACAAGTTCAATGCTCAATATGTCCATACTTTAGAGTTCCATTTTTAAACAGTTTAGATATTCTGAAAGTGTAATGTAATTGTAAACTTTTCCTAAATATACTTAGTTGTAAATAATGCATTTGTTAAAAAAATTGTAGCAGGTCGAAAATTTCTGGTAACCAAAATCTCTCAACTTATTTATTTCGCAATAAATTCACTAATTATCGTCCGATCGTAACAAAATTAACATTTTCTGAAAGCTGAAACAATTGCCAAACTTTGGATTTGACATATGCTATCAAAATATTCGTCGTTTTCAAAGCGCGTTGAGTTGAAAAAACAAATTTCACTCAGTCAATTTTCGTCAAATTTTCGATTGCTAATAAAATCGTAAATATCAGTTCTATAGTCATAAAAAACTGCTCAGCTGTTGTCATCGACAGCACGAATCGTGTTCTTTTGAATTTAGATGAAATAATTGTTGTGGCACGAAAATTGGGAAAAAAAATTATGTCCGTGTACTGGATTTGAACACCGGCCTCTGGCATGGAAGTCTAAAACTGATCCGCTAGGCCACGCGGCCTAGCACACAGTCATGCATTGTCATATATGAATAATAAGTATTACAGGTGCCAACAACAGCTAAACACTCAACATGATTGATAAATTCATAGTAATTTTGTTAATTATAGGTTGATACGGATTTTTTATTGCTTAATGTTGTTTGGCTTCTGAATGAATGTTTAAGGTTGATAGTTTCACAAAGGTCACCGCTGCTGCCAGCTCGCTTTGCGTAAAGCCGGCAAGCAGCAATACGGACCAGTCCAATGTCCGATTATTACGACATTTACGCGGCAACTATGGCACGCCGCGAAACTTATTAATATATTATTAATTTCTTTTTGCCAGCTAAATCAATGTCAATCTATCATGAACCCGGAAAACAGTTTTATGGAAGCCCACCCAATTCTAGCTGTGCACGCCGCCGGTATAAATTTATATTACCGCCGTCCGCGGCTAACTCAATTCTTAACTTACCATGAGACTATTGTTAATATCGCGAAATTGTATTCGCCTAGTAATCTTGGCCAATCGCATTCACTGCTTAATATATACGGGCATAATAATTTGATATTAAAACACCTTAAAATTCTGAAAGTGTAATGTAATTGTAAACTTCAGACCCGTTACTAGGAATTAATGTAGGGATTATCTGAAATGAGCTAAGCAGATCTTCTAGCATACACTGCCATTCTGACCATGATTAAAGGATAAATTTGGCATATGAGCGAAAATACTGAGGCTGAGTGTGGGGTATTGTCCGATTCACCCGTCACCCTCTTGGATACGGACCTACATAACAGTTGCTAATAAAAATTGGTTGACAATACTACAATTTTTTTAATTTCTTTATTCTTCAATTGATAGGCGGCAATCATGCGCAGAACCGTTAAGTTTTGTTTTGACCTTGACCAAAAATAAGATAGCTGTCAACGAAAAAGTGAAAAACTAGTATCTCGAATAACTCCGCTAATAATGGTCGGATTGTTACAAAATTTACACCATTGTGTACCTCAAACTAATTGCCAACTTTTTTCTATTGACATATGATGCCATCCAACCCACGGTTTTCCCAGGCGTCTAAGGTCGAAAAACGAGGGATCAGTCCAAATGGCAACAATAGTTTGATGAATATTTCGAACGCGTATAAAACAACCAATAAATGTCCTATAGTTCTAAAAATTGGTTTACATGTTCTCCGAGACATACTAAGACGTATCCTTAAATATTGTGGATGTCGATGACGTCACTTCCGGTCATGATAGCCTTGCCTCAATCCTTGATATCACCCTAACGTATGGTGCGACTTTAAAAAGATTTATAGTTCCTTGTAGCATGATTTATTGGCCAATTGTTCATATCAATTGTCATGATAATTTGTGCACATTTCGCCCCGTAGCCCGCACTCGAAAATTTGATCACCATGATAACTTAGGTAACTTTTGGCCGATTTTGGTCAATTGTGGCCCGGTTCTGAAAATGTTGCAATTATTTGGATGCAGTTCGCCAAGTTCCCACATGGCTCCCATGGGCCTCTTGTTAACTTGGCGTTGTCATAACGCCAAGTTATGGCGATCGGCCCGGTTTGTAAGTTTGTTTGTTAACTTGGCTCGAAGCCAAGTTATGGCGATCGGCCCGGTTTGTAAGTATGTATGTATGTATGTATGTATGTATGTATGGATGTTTGTTAACATTTTTTTGTTTCGCGATACAGGTCGCAGTTTTTGAAATTTTCCAATTTTTTCTTCACCCATCGCTAGGCGTCAATGATGCGCAGAACCGAGAGGTTTTGTTTTGACCTTGACCCAAAACTAAGGTCAGGGTCATTGAATAAGTGAAAAACTAGTACCTCGAATAACTCCGTTTATAATGGTCGGATCGTTACAAACTTTACACCATCGTGTAGCTCATTCAAATTGCAAACTTTTTCTGATGACATATTCGGCGATCCAACCAACGGTTTTCCCGAGCACCTAAGGTCGAAAAAAAGTGGTATCGGTCCAAATGGCAACAAAAGTTTCATGAATATGTTGAGCGCCTATCAGATATCATTTGTTGTGATCCGCGATACAGGTCGCAATTTTGGAAATTTTCCAATTTTTTCTTCTTCAATCGTTAAGGGGTAATGATGCGCAGAACCGAGAGGTTTTGTTTTGACCTTGACCTGAAACTAAGGTCAAGGTCATCGAATAAGTGAAAATCTAGTACCTCGAGTAACTCCGTTAATAATGGTCGGATCGTTACAAAATTTACACCATCGTGTAGCTCATTCAAATTGCAAACTTTTTCTGATGACATATACGGCGATCCAACCAATGGTTTTCCCAAGCGCCTAAGGTCGAAAAAAAGTGGTATCGGTCCAAATGGCAATATAAGTTTCATGAATATTTTGAGGGCCTATAAAATCGTCAATACATGTCCGATGGTTATAAAATTTGGTTCACATGTTCTCCGCAACATACCAAGACGTGTCCTAAAAAATCATGAATGTCGATGACGTCACTTCCGGTTACAATAGCATCAAAGTTTTCAAAAAATGACACAAGTTCAATGCTCAATACGTCCATACTTTAGAGTTCCATTTTTTTAACAATTTAGATATTCTGAAAGTGTAATGTAATTGTAAACTTTTTCTGAATATACTTAGTTGTAAATAATGCATTGTTAAAAAAATTGTAGCAGGTCGAAAATTTCTGGTAACCAAAATCTCTCAACTTATTTATTTCGCAATAAATTCACTAATTATCGTCCGATCGTAACAAAATTAACATTTTCTGAAAGCTGATACAATTGCCAAACTTTGGATTTGACATATGCTATCAAAATATTCGTCGGTTTCACAGCGCGTTGAGTTGAAAAAACAAATTTCACTCAGTCAATTTTCGTCAAATTTTCGATTGCTAATAAAATCGTAAATATCAGTTCTATAATGTTAAAAAAACTGCTCAGCTGTTGTCATCGACAGCACGAATCGTGTTCCCATGAATTGAGATGAAATAATTGTTGTGGCACGAAAATTCGGCAAAAAAATCTAGTCTGTGGACAGGATTTGAACACCGGCCTCTGGCATGGCAGGCTGAAACTTTAACTCTACGCCACGCGGCCTAACACACTGACCGACAGTCATTTTTTTTATAAGTATTACAGGTGCCAACAACAGCTAAACACTCAACATGATTAATAAATCCGTAGTAATTTTGTTCATTATTGATTGATACGGATTTTTGATTACTTAACGTTGTTTGGCTTCTGAATGAATGTTTAAGGTTGATAGTCTCACAAAGTTCGCCGATGCTGCCAGCTCACTTTGCGTGAAGCCGGCAAGCTGCAACACGAACCAGTCCAATTGACTGTCAAAATGTATGTCCCCTCAAAAATTTAGCATATCGATGCAACACACAGCAAACGAAACCATACCAGTCAATACTTATTTATCACTCTTGGCTATCGATTGTTCCCACTAGACATCATAACGATGATAACGTAATGTTGATTTGTGCCTTATGATTTTTCATTTCCCATGAATCACTTTGCAATCATAATGGTTTTCATGATTCATGGGTGTATATGTATTATGTTTTTTTGTTGTAATTATTATTTTTAAAAGGCCAAGTTCACCCATGGTTTCATGGGCATCTTGTCAACTTGGCGTTTTCGGAACGCCAAGTTATGGCGATCGCCCCGGTTTGTACGTTTGTATGTATGTCCCGTTGTTTGTAACACTTTTTTTGTTTCGCGATACAGGTCGCAGTTTTTGAAATTTTCCAATTATTTCTTCACCCATCGTTAGGAGTCAATAATGCGCAGAACCCAGATGTTTTGTTTTGACCTTGACCTCATATTAGGGTCAAGGTCACGTTGTGAATTTTTCAATCCTTAATATCATCTTAACCTACGGTGCGATTTTTAAAAAGTTTACAGTTCCTTGTAGCCTGATTTATTCGCCAACTTTTCATATCAAATATCATGAAAAAATATGCATATTTCGCCCCGTAGCCCCCACTCGAAAATTTGTGGTAGTGTTTTACCACATTTTTCCATCGCTTATAACTTCAACAATATTCGATGGATGGTCATGAAAATTGGGTCGAATGTTCACAGAATCACTGGCTATCAGAAGATAAGTGTTTTTTTTTATGTCGATGACGTCACTTCCGGTTACGAGCAAAACAGCGTTATTTAGCTGGGCAATCGAAAGTTATTGCGTCATTACTCCGTCGTTAATGGTCGTATCGTAAAAATGTTTGCACCTAAAGGTAGCCCATACACTTCCGAACTTGAAACTTATTCATCTAATTGTTTATGTCTTATAGTTTTCTCACAAACTGAGCTTAAAGTTAAAAAGTGACCCCCAAATGCATTAACACCCCAATATGTTTTATACTACCGGGTCGATTTTGAAAATTTAAACATAAATTTGAAGGTTACTTTTCGAGTAACATTTCGTACGCATTGTAACAGCAGGAATTATGCGTAGTTTTCTCACGAATCGCCGGTAAAAGTTCGGAAAACAGCTAAAATTGGCAATTTTTTTTCGATCACTTGTAAAATCGACAATATTCGTTCGAGGGTCACAAAACGTGGGTAAAATGTTACCATGGAGAGCGTGTACCGTATGATGATTCTTTTGGGGAAGTCGCTGATGTCATTTCCGGTCACGAACGAGTGGAAGTTAAAAATCGACTAAAATCTGAAGTTATCGCGTCGTTGCTCTGTCGCGAATGGTCGTATTGTGAATTAGTTTGCTCGAGAAGGAAGCCCATTCAATTCTGAACAATGTGTATAATTTTCAGCTCTAAATACCCAACAGTTTTCTCACAAAGTAAGTTTGAAGTACAATGGGTGTCAATTCTGCTGGCTCTTCACTGCAGCCGCCCTGTCGCGCAGAACAAAGGAATCCACAGCGGCCCAGCGCGCGGCTTGAGAGAGGCGGCTGGCTGCGGGAATCAGGTCAAATCGCAGCGCCTCTCGCGCTACATGACATATACGGCAATCGCACCGACGGTTTTCCCAAGCGCCTAAGGTCGAAAAATGGCAACATAAGTTTCATGAATATTTTGAGCGCCTATAAAATCGTCAATACATGTCGGATTGTAATAAAAATTGGTTCACATGTTTTCCGCAGCATACCAAGACGTATCCTAAAATATCATAAATGTCGATGACGTCACTTCCGGTTACAATAGCATCAAAGTTTTCAAAAAATGACACAAGTTCAATGCTCAATACGTCCATGCTTTAGAATTCCATTTTTAAACAGTTTAGATATTTTGAAAGTGTAATGTAATTGTAAACTTTTTCTAAATATACTTAGTTGTAAATAATGCATTGATAAAAAAATTATAGCAGGTCGAAAATTTCTGGTAATCAAAATGGCTAAACTTTTTTATTTCGCAATAAATTCACTAATTATCGTCCGATTGTAACAAAATAACATTATCTAAAAGCTGACACAATTACTAAACTCTGATAATTGACATATGCTATCAAAATATTCGTCGTTTTCAAAGCGCGTTGAGTTCAAAAAACAAATTTCACTCAGTCAATTTTCGTCAAATTTTCGATTGCTAATAAAATCGTATATATCAGTTCTATTGTCATAAAAAACTGCTCAGCTGTTGTCATCGACAGCACGAATCGTGTTCTATTGAAATTAGATGAAATAATTGTTGTGGCACGAAAATTCGGAAAAAAAATTATGTCCGTGTACTGGATTTGAACACCGGCCTCTGGCATGGAAGTCTAAAACTAAGCCGCTACGCCACTGGTCCTAGCACACTGATTCGTATTGTCATATATATCATAAGTATAACAGGCGCCAACAACAGCTAAACACTCAACATGATTGATAAATTCTTTGTAATTTTGTTAATTATAGGTTGATACGGATTTTTTATTGCTTAATGTTGTTTGGCTTCTGAATGAATGTTTTAAGGTTGATAGTTTCACAAAGGTCGCCGCTGCTGTCAGCTCGCTTTGCGTAAAGCCGGCAAGAAGCAATACGGACCAGTCCAATTCACTGTAAAAATGAATGTCCTCTAAAAAAATTTGCATATCGATGCAACACACAGCAAACGAAACCATGCCAGTCAATACTTCTTTATCATCCTTGGTTATCGATGGTTCCCATTAGACATCATAACGATGATAACGTACCTTATGATTTTTCATTTCCCTCGCGTGCTACACAAACAAGAGGCCCATAGATACATGGGGGAACTTTGAGGCCCATGGGTAAATGGGGGAACTTGGCGAACTGCATAAGGAAAATTTTAAAATCGGCCATCTAATTCATCTTATTGTATATATTATAACGTAATGATGATTTGTACGTTATGATTTTTCATTTCCCATGAATCACTGCAATCATAATGATTTTCAACATAAGAGGCATGATAACTTAGGTAATTTTTGGCCGATTTTGGCCAATTTTGGCCCGATTCAGAAATTGTTGCAATTGTTTGGATGCAGTTCGCCAAGTTCCCCCATGTACCCATGGGCCTCTTGTTAACTTGGCGAATTCGCATTCGCCAAGTTATGGCGATCGGTCCGGTTTGTACGTTTGTATGTATGTATGTATGTATGTATGTTTGTAACTTTTTTTTGTTACACGATACAGGTCGCAATTTTTGAAATTTTCTAATTTTTTTTTCACCCATCGCTAGGCGTGAATGATGCGCAGAACCGAGATGTTTTGTTTTGACCTTGACCCAAAACTAAGGTCAGGGTCATTGAATAAGTGAAAAACTAGTATCTCGAATAACTCCGTTAATAATGGTCGGATCGTTACAAACTTTACACCATCGTGTAGCTCATTCAAATTGCAAACTTTTTCTAAATACTTATACGGCGATCCAACCAATGGTTTTCCCGAGCGCCTAAGGTCGAAAAAACGTGGTATCGGTCCAAATGGCAACAAAAGTTTCATGAATATGTTGAGCGCCTATCAGATATCATTTGTTGTGATCCGCGATACAGGTCGCAATTTTGGAAATTTTCCAATTTGTTCTTCACCCATCGTTAGGGGGTAATGATGCCCAGAACCGAGAGGTTTTGTTGTGACCTTGACCTGAAACTAAGGTCAAGGTCATCGAATAAGTGAAAATCTAGTAACTCGAATAACTCCGTTAATAATGGTCGGATTGTTAAAAACTTTACACCATCGTGTAGCTCATTCTAATTGCAAACTTTTTCTAAATACATATACGGCGATCCAACCAATGGTTTTCCCAAGCGTCTAAGGTCGGAAAAAAGTGGTATCGGTTCAAATGGCAACAAAAGTTTCCAGAATATTTTGAGCGCCTATAAAACCGTCAATACATGTCCGATGGTAATAAAAATTTGGTTCACATGTTCTCAGCGACATACCAAGACGTGTCCTAAAATATCATGAATGTCGATGACGTCACTTCCGGTCACGAAAGCATCAAAGTTTATAAAAAATGACACAAGTTCAATGCTCAATACGTCCATGCTTTAGAATTTCATTTAAAAACAGTTTAGATATTCTGAAAGTGTAATGTAATTGTAAACTTTTTCTAAATATACTTAGTTGTAAATAATGCATTGTTAAAAAAATTGTAGCAGGTCGAAAATTTCTGGTAACCAAAATCTCTCAACGTTTTAATTTCGCAATAAATTCACTAATTATCGTCCGATCGTAACAAAATTACCAGTATCTAAAAGCTGACACAGTAACTAAACTTTGATAATTGACATACGCTTTCAAAATATTCGTCGTTTTCAAAGCGCGTTGAGTTGAAAAAACAAATTTCACTCAGTCAATTTTCGTCCAATTTTCGATTGCTAATAAAATCGTAAATATCAGTTCTATAATGATAAAAATCTGCTCAGCTGTTGTCATCGACAGCACAAATCGTGTTCTATTGAAATTAGATGAAATAATTGTTGTGGCACGAAAATTCGGAAAAAAAATTATGTCCGTGTACGGGATTTGAACACCGGCCTCTGGCATGGAAGTCTAAAACTATGCCGCTACGCTACGCCACGCGTCCTAGCACACTAGTATGCATTGTCATATAGATATATAAGTATAACAGGTGCCAACAACAGCTAAACACTCAACATGATTGATAAATCCATAGTATGTTAATTATAGGTTGATACGGATTTTTTTTATTGCTTAATGTTGTTTGGCTTCTGAATGAATGTTTAAGGTTGATAGATTCACAAAGGTCGCCGCTGCTGCCAGCTCGCTTTGCGTAAAGCCGGCAAGCAGCAATACGGACCAGTCCAATTTACTGTAAAAAATGAATGTCCTCTAAAAAAATGTTGCATATCGATGCAACACACAGCAAACGAAACCATGCCAGTCAATACTTCTTATCACCTTGGTTATCGATGGTTCCCATTAGACATCATAACGATGATAACGTACCTTATGATTTTCATTCTCTCTCGTGCTACACAAACAAGAGGCCCATTGTTACATGGGGGAAACCTTGAGGCCCAATGGGCAAATTTCAATATCGGCCCACTAATTTCTTATTGTATATATTATAACGTAATGATGATTTATACGTTATGATTTTTCATTTCCCATGAATCACTTGCAATCATAATGATTTTCAACATAAGAGGCATGATAACTTCGGTAATTTTGGCCGATTTTGGCCATTTTGGCCCGATTCAGAAATTGTTTTCAAGTGTTTGATGCCAGTTCGCTAACTTGTTGATTTTCGTTTTCAACATAAGTTAGGCGATCGGTCCGGTTTTTAAAGTTTGTATGTTTTGTGGTTTTGTTAACATTTTTTTGTTTCACGATACAGGTCGCAATTTTTGAAATTTTCCAATTTTTTTTTCAACAATCGTTAGGCGTCAATAATGCGCAGAACCCGAGAGTTTTGTTTTGACCTTGACCCAAAACTAAGGTCAGGGTCATCGAATAAGTGAAAAAAACTAGTACCTCGAATAACTCCGTTAATAATGGTCGGATCGTTACAAAACTTTACACCATCGTGTAGCTCATTCAAATTGCAAACTTTTTCTAAATACCATATACGGCGATCCAACCAGGGTGGTTTTCCCAAGCGCCTAAGGTCGAAAAAAAGTGGGTATCGGTCCAAATGGCAACAAAAGTTTCATGAATATGTTGAGCGCCTATCAGATATCATTTGTTTTACACCATCGTGTAGCTCATTCAAATTGCAAACTTTTTCTAAATACATATACGGCGATCCAACCAATGGTTTTCCCAAGCGTCTAAGGTCGAAAAAAAGTGGTATCGGTCCAAATGGCAACAAAAGTTTCATGAATATTTTGAGCGCCTATAAAATCGTCAATACATGTCCGATGGTAATAAAATTTGGTTCACATGTTTTCCGCAGCATACCAAGACGTATCCTAAAATATCATAAATGTCGATGACGTCACTTCCGGTTACAATAGCATCAAATTTTCAAAAAATGACACAAGTTCAATGCTCAATACGTCCATGCTTTAGAATTCCATTTTTAAACAGTTTAGATATTCTGAAAGTGTAATGTAATTGTAAACTTTTTCTAAATATACTTAGTTGTAAATAATGCATTGATAAAAAAATTATAGCAGGTCGAAAATTTCTGGTAATCAAAATGGCTAAACTTTTTTATTTCGCAATAAATTCACTAATTATCGTCCGATTGTAACAAAATAACATTATCTAAAAGCTGACACAATTACTAAACTCTGATAATTGACATATGCTATCAAAATATTCGTCGTTTTCAAAGCGCGTTGAGTTGAAAAAACAAATTTCACTCAGTCAATTTTCGTCAAATTTTCGATTGCTAATAAAATCGTATATATCAGTTCTATTGTCATAAAAAAACTGCTCAGCTGTTGTCATCGACAGCACGAATCGTGTTCTATTGAAATTAGATGAAATAATTGTTGTGGCACGAAAATTCGGAAAAAAATTATGTCCGTGTACTGGATTTGAACACCGGCCTCTGGCATGGAAGTCTAAAACTAAGCCGCTACGCCACGCGGCCTAGCACACTGATTCATATTGTCATATATATCATAAGTATAACAGGCGCCAACAACAGCTAAACACTCAACATGATTGATAAATTCTTTGTAATTTTGTTAATTATAGGTTGATACGGATTTTTTATTGCTTAATGTTGTTTGGCTTCTGAATGAATGTTTTAAGGTTGATAGTTTCACAAAGGTCGCCGCTGCTGTCAGCTCGCTTTGCGTAAAGCCGGCAAGAAGCAATACGGACCAGTCCAATTCACTGTAAAAATGAATGTCCTCTAAAAAAATTTGCATATCGATGCAACACACAGCAAACGAAACCATGCCAGTCAATACTTCTTTATCATCCTTGGTTATCGATGGTTCCCATTAGACATCATAACGATGATAACGTACCTTATGATTTTTCATTTCCCTCGCGTGCTACACAAACAAGAGGCCCATAGATACATGGGGGAACTTTGAGGCCCATGGGTAAATGGGGGAACTTGGCGAACTGCATAAGGAAAATTTTAAAATCGGCCATCTAATTCATCTTATTGTATATATTATAACGTAATGATGATTTGTACGTTATGATTTTTCATTTCCCATGAATCACTGCAATCATAATGATTTTCAACATAAGAGGCATGATAACTTAGGTAATTTTTGGCCGATTTTGGCCAATTTTGGCCCGATTCAGAAATTGTTGCAATTGTTTGGATGCAGTTCGCCAAGTTCCCCCATGTACCCATGGGCCTCTTGTTAACTTGGCGAATTCGCATTCGCCAAGTTATGGCGATCGGTCCGGTTTGTACGTTTGTATGTATGTATGTATGTATGTATGTTTGTAACTTTTTTTTGTTACACGATACAGGTCGCAATTTTTGAAATTTTCTAATTTTTTTTTCACCCATCGCTAGGCGTGAATGATGCGCAGAACCGAGATGTTTTGTTTTGACCTTGACCCAAAACTAAGGTCAGGGTCATTGAATAAGTGAAAAACTAGTATCTCGAATAACTCCGTTAATAATGGTCGGATCGTTACAAACTTTACACCATCGTGTAGCTCATTCAAATTGCAAACTTTTTCTAAATACTTATACGGCGATCCAACCAATGGTTTTCCCGAGCGCCTAAGGTCGAAAAAACGTGGTATCGGTCCAAATGGCAACAAAAGTTTCATGAATATGTTGAGCGCCTATCAGATATCATTTGTTGTGATCCGCGATACAGGGCGCAATTTTGGAAATTTTCCAATTTGTTCTTCACCCATCGTTAGGGGGTAATGATGCCCAGAACCGAGAGGTTTTGTTGTGACCTTGACCTGAAACTAAGGTCAAGGTCATCGAATAAGTGAAAATCTAGTAACTCGAATAACTCCGTTAATAATGGTCGGATTGTTAAAAACTTTACACCATCGTGTAGCTCATTCTAATTGCAAACTTTTTCTAAATACATATACGGCGATCCAACCAATGGTTTTCCCAAGCGTCTAAGGTCGGAAAAAAGTGGTATCGGTTCAAATGGCAACAAAAGTTTCCAGAATATTTTGAGCGCCTATAAAACCGTCAATACATGTCCGATGGTAATAAAATTTGGTTCACATGTTCTCAGCGACATACCAAGACGTGTCCTAAAATATCATGAATGTCGATGACGTCACTTCCGGTCACGAAAGCATCAAAGTTTATAAAAAATGACACAAGTTCAATGCTCAATACGTCCATGCTTTAGAATTTCATTTAAAAACAGTTTAGATATTCTGAAAGTGTAATGTAATTGTAAACTTTTTCTAAATATACTTAGTTGTAAATAATGCATTGTTAAAAAAATTGTAGCAGGTCGAAAATTTCTGGTAACCAAAATCTCTCAACGTTTTTAATTTCGCAATAAATTCACTAATTATCGTCCGATCGTAACAAAATTACCAGTATCTAAAAGCTGACACAGTAACTAAACTTTGATAATTGACATACGCTTCAAAATATTCGTCGTTTTCAAAGCGCGTTGAGTTGAAAAAACAAATTTCACTCAGTCAATTTTCGTCCAATTTTCGATTGCTAATAAAATCGTAAATATCAGTTCTATAATGATAAAAATCTGCTCAGCTGTTGTCATCGACAGCACAAATCGTGTTCTATTGAAATTAGATGAAATAATTGTTGTGGCACGAAAATTCGGGAAAAAAATTATGTCCGTGTACGGGATTTGAACACCGGCCTCTGGCATGGAAGTCTAAAACTGCGCCGCTACGCCACGCGGCCTAGCACACTAGCATGCATTGTCATATATGAATAATAAGTATTACAGGTGCCAACAAGAGCTAATCACTCAACATGATTGATAAATTCATAGTAATTTTGTTAATTATAGGTTGATACGGATTTTGTATTGCTTAATGTTGTTTGGCTTCTGAATGAATTTTTAAGGTTGATAGTTTCACAAAGGTCACCGCTGCTGCCAGCTCGCTTTGCGTAAAGCCGGCAAGCAGCAATACGGACCAGTCCAATGTCCGATTATTACGACATTTACGCGGCAACTATGGCACGCCGCGAAACTTATTAATATATTATTAATTTCTTTTTGCCAGCTAAATCAATGTCAATCTATCATGAACCCGGAAAACAGTTTTATGGAAGCCCACCCAATTCTAGCTGTGCACGCCGCCGGTATAAATTTATATTACCACCGTCCGCGGCTAACTCAATTCTTAACTTACCATGAGACTATTGTTAATATCGCGAAATTGTATTCGCCTAGTAATCTTGGCCAATCGCATTCACTGCTTAATATATACGGGCATAATAATTTGATATTAAAACACCTTAAAATTCTGAAAGTGTAATGTAATTGTAAACTTCAGACCCGTTACTAGGAATTAATGTAGGGATTATCTGAAATGAGCTAAGCAGATCTTCTAGCATACACTGCCATTCTGACCATGATTAAAGGATAAATTTGGCATATGAGCGAAAATACTGAGGCTGAGTGGGGGGTATTGTCCGATTCACCCGTCACCCTCTTGGATACGGACCTACATAACCGTTGCTAATAAAAATTGGTTGACAATACTACAATTTTTTTAATTTCTTTATTCTTCAATCGATAGGCGGCAATGTTGCGCAGAACCGATAAGTTTTGTTTTGACCATGACCAAAAATAAGATAGTTGTCAACGAAAAAGTGAAAAACTAGTATCTCCAAATGGCAACAATAGTTTGATGAATATTTCGAACGCGTATAAAACAACCAATAAATGTCCTATAGTACTAAAAATTGGTTTACATGTTCTCCGAGACATACAAAGACGTATCCTTAAATATTGTGGATGTCGATGATGTCACTTCCGGTCATGATAACCTTGCCTCAATCCTTGATATCACCCTAACGTATGGTGCGACTTAAAAAAGATTTATAGTTCCTTGTAGCATGATTTATTGGCCAATTGTTCATATCAATTGTCATGATAAATTGTGCATATTTCGCCCCGTAGCCCGCACTCGAAAATTTGATAACCATGATAACTTTGGTAACTTTTGGCCGATTTTGGTCAATTGTGGCCCGGTTCTGAAAATGTTGCAATTATTTGGATGCAGTTCGCCAAGTTCCCACATGGCTCCCATGGGCCTCTTGTTAACTTGGCGAATTCGCATTCGCCAAGTTATGGCGATCGGTCCGGTTTGTATGTTTGTATGTATGTATGTCCGGATGTTTGTAACACTTTTTTTTGTTACACGATACAGGTCGCAATTTTTGAAATTTTCCAATTTTTTTTTTCACCAATCGTTAGGCGTGAATGATGCGCAGAACCCAGATGTTTTGTTTTTGACCTTGACCCAAAACTAAGGTCAAGGTCATTGAATAAGTGAAAAACTAGTATCTCGAATAACTCCGATAATAATGATCGGATCGTTACAAACTTTACACCATCGTGTAGCTCATTCAAATTGCAAACTTTTTCTAATGACATATACGGCGATCCAACCAATGGTTTTTCCCGAGCGCCTAAGGTCGAAAAAAAGTGGTATCGGTCCAAATGGCAACAAAAGTTTCATGAATATGTTGAGCGCCTCTCAGATATCATTTGTTGTGATCCGCGATACAGGTCGCAATTTTTGAAATTTTCCAATTTTTTCTTCACCCATCGTTAGGGGGTAATGATGCCCAGAACCGAGAGGTTTTGTTTTGACCTTGACCTGAAACTAAGGTCAAGGTCATCGAATAAGTGAAAATCTAGTACCTCGGATAACTCCGTTAATAATGGTCGGATTTTCAAAAACTTTACACCATCGTGTAGCTCATTCTAATTGCAAACTTTTTCTAAATACATATACGGCGATCCAACCAATGGTTTTCCCAAGCGTCTAAGGTCGAAAAAAAGTGGTATCGGTCCAAATGGCAACAAAAGTTTCATGAATATTTTGAGCGCCTATAAAACCGTCAATACATGTCCGATGGTAATAAAAATTTGGTTCACATGTTCTCAGCAACATACCAAGACGTATCCTAAAATATCATGAATGTCGATGACGTCACTTCCGGTCACGAAAGCATCAAAGTTTTCAAAAAATGACACAAGTTCAATGCTCAATATGTCCATACTTTAGTGTTCCATTTTTAAACAGTTTAGATATTCTGAAAGTGTAATGTAATTGTAAACTTTTTCTAAATATACTTAGTTGTAAATAATGCATTGTTAAAAAAATTGTAGCAGGTCGAAAATTTCTGGTAACCAAAATCTCTCAACGTTTTAATTTCGCAATAAATTCACTAATTATCGTCCGATCGTAACAAAATTACCATTATCTAAAAGCTGACACAGTTACTAAACTTTGATAATTGACATACGCTATCAAAATATTCGTCGTTTTCAAAGCGCGTTGAGTTGAAAAAACAAATTTCACTCAGTCAATTTTCGTCAAATTTTCGATTGCTAATAAAATCGTAAATATCAGTTCTATAATCATAAAAATAAATCAGCTGTTGTCATCGACAGCACGAATCGTGTTCTATTGAAATTAGATGAAATAATTGTTGTGGCACGAAAATTCGGAAAAAAAATTATGTCCGTGTACTAGATTTGAACACCGGCCTCTGGCATGGAAGTCTAAAATATTGCCGCTACGCCACGCGGCCTAGCATACTAGCATGCATTGTCATATATAAATAATAAGTATTACAGGTGACAACAACAGCTAAACACTCAACATGATTGATAAACCCATAGTAATTTTGTTCATTATTGATTGATACGGATGTTTTATTGCTTGACGTTATTTGGCTTCTGAATGAATGATTAAGGTTGATAGTCTCACAAAGGTCGCCGCTGCTGCCAGCTCGCTTTACGTGAAGCCGGCAAGCTGCAACACGAACCAGTCCAATTGACTGTCAAAATGTATGTCCCCTCAAATATTTAGCATATCGATGCAACACACAGCAAACGAAACCATGCTATTCAATACTTTTTTATCACTCTTGGCTATCGATGGTTCCCACTAAACATCATAACGATGATAACGTAATGATGATTTGTGCCTTATGATTTTTCATTTCCCATGAATCACTTTGTAATCATAATGGTTTTCATGATACCTGGGTGTATATAAATTATGGTTTTTTTGTCAACTTGGCGTTGTCATAACGCCAAGTTATGGCGATCACCTCGTTAACTTGGCGTAATCATAACGCCAAGTTATATTGGTCAGTCCCGTTTGTGGCTATGTTTGTAAACAATTTTTTGTTTCGCGATACAGGTCGCAATTTTTGAAATTTTCCAATTTTCTTTTCACCAATCGTTAGGGGTCAATAATGCGCAGAACCGAGATGTTTTGTTTTGACCTTGACCTCGTATTAAGGTCAAGGTCACGTTGTGAAGTTTTCAATCCTTGATATCATCTTAACCTACGGTGCGATTTTTAAAAAGTTTATAGTTCCTTGTAGCCTGATTTATTCGCCAACTTTCCATGTCAAATATCATGAAAAAATATGCATATTTCGCCCCGTAGCCCCCACTCGAAAATTTGTGGTAGTGTTTAACAACAATATTCAATCGCTTATAACTTCAGCAATATTCGATGGATGGTCATAAAAATTGAGTCGAATGTTCACAGAAGCACTGGCTATCGGTAGATAAGTGGTTTTTTTATGTCGATGACGTCACTTCCGGTTACGAACAAAACAACGTTATTTAGCTGGGCAATCGAAAGTTATCGCGTCATTACTCCGTCGTTAAAGGTCGTATCGTAAAAATGTTTGCACCTGAAGGTAGCCCATACACTTCCGAACTTGAAACTTATTCATCTAATTGTATATGTCTTATAGTTTTCTCACAAACTGAGCTTAAAGTTAAAAAGTGACCCCCAAATGCATTAACACCCCAATATGTTTAATACTACTGGGTCGATTTTGAAAATTTAAACATGAATCTGAAGGTTACTTTTCGAGTAACATTTCGTACACTGTGTAACAGCAGGAATTATGCGTAGTTTTCTCACGAATCGCCGGTAAAAGTTCGGAAAACAGCTAAAATTGGCAATTTTTTTTCGATCACTTGTAAAATCGACAATATTCGTTCGAGGGTCACAAAACGTGGGTAAAATGTTACCATGGAGAGCGTGTACCGAATGATGATTCTTTTGGGGAAGTCGCTGATGTCATTTCCGGTCACGAACGAGTGAAAGTTAAAATTCGACTAAAATCTGAAGTTATCGCGTCGTTTCTCTGTCGCGAATGGTCGTATTGTGAATTGGTTTGCTCGAGAAGGAAGCCCATTCAATTCTGAACAATGTGTATAATTTTCAGCTCTTAATACCCAACAGTTTTCTCACAAAGTAAGTTTGAAGTACAGTGGGTGTCATTTCTGCTGGCACTTCACTGCAGCCAACCTGTAGCGCAGAACAAAGGAATCCACAGCGGCCCAGCGCGCGGATTGAGAGAAGCGGCTGCCAGCGGGAATCAGGTCAAATCACAGCGCCTCTCGCGCCCACTGCAGCGAGCATGATAATATGTAGCGTTATGATGCGGTAGTGAGTTGGACTAATTAATGGGGGTATGCAGGTATTTGTTGCACAGCATAAATATATTAGCTATGATATATTCATAGAAAAACAATGTAATTGAATAGTTAAATTTATTTTAATCATTTCAGATATATACTAAGATAGGTGATACAAGAAATACGTATGGTCAAAGAAAATGTTTATATGCTATCAATTTGCAGTGACATATCACATAAAGCACAACATATCAACAAATATTTAGACGTTATATTATGGTCATAACTCTCTGATGAACATTGGGTGTACCCTATGGGTATAAAGTCTTAATGATCATATTACACCACATAGAATTAATATACACGCAATCAAGGCTATAATCATGGTGTTATTAATTTCATGACATCCATGTTTCAGTTATCTATGTTCTCGTAATTCAACTACTACAATTATACAGCTTAATTCACATCAAATACCACGTACGTACTATCATAATTGTTAATTGACCAGGTACACATACCTCAATATTTGGGGTAGTCCCAATTTACAGTTCCTATGAAGATATTGCAATGTTGCCCTGTTCCAGATCTCAATTTCCCTCCGGATATAAAGTCTCTGGGAAAGGCTATTAACATAACGTGGTGTTGTCTGCACTCAGAACCCAATTTCCCTCCGGATATCAAGTCTCAGAGCAGTACACGTACCTCAATATTTGGGGTAGTCTCAATTTACAGTTCCTATGATGATATTGCAATGTTGCCCTGTTCCAGATCTCAATTTCCCTCCGGATATAAAGTCTCTGGGAAGGGCTATTAACATATCGTTGAGTTGTCTGCACTCAGATCCCAATTTCCCTCCGGATATCAAGTCTCAGAGCAGTGCTACGAATATTATATTACAACGTTCATTAGTTCTTAGCACGTAACATTTCTAGGCAGTGCTAGGATTGTGAGGCTATGTTGTTTAGTCATTTGTGTCAATTACCCTCTGGGTACATACTTTTAACAATCATAATTCACTGCATTGCATTAACATACACTCAATCAAGGCTATCATTATGGTGCTAATTAATTTCATGACATTCATCTTTCATTTAACTATGTTCGTCTGCTACAAATGTAAAAAAAACTGTAAGCATAGTATGTATATTGCTACTAATCACTATAAAAGTCCCATTTGCTATTCTACAACACATGTTACATAGAGAGAAAATGGGAAGTAGATATCCAAAAAGGTGTGTCAATTACCCTCTGGGTACATACTTTTAACAATCATAATTCACTGCATTGCATTAACATACACTCAATCAAGGCTATCATTATGGTGCTAATTAATTTCATGACATTCATCTTTCATTTAACTATGTTCGTCTACTACAAATGTAAAAAAACTGTAAGCATAGTATGTATATTGCTACTAATCACTATAAAAGTCGCATTTGCTATTCTACAACACATGTTACATAGAAAATGGGAAGTAGATATCCAAAAAGCCAATTGTGGTATGCATTTGTCATTTTTATAGTGTTTTTGTCAGGCTTGTCGTAGACAGCAAGTATTTTTTTTGACCGGATGCACAGCAGTATACGGTTAGAGAAGAACACTTGAAAACGTAATTTTCTCTTTTGCTGCGCTGATCTTTTTTCTGTAGCAAAAACAAAGGGTCGCTTTTAATTAATCAATGTGAAATTGTGATACTAAAGAAAATCCTCACTGGTACAATGTCTTAGATTAACTTACCTTACTCATTGTAACGGTATCCACATGACACCACCCCATTGCCTTATCTCCCCTTGTGGGTACAGGGGCAGTTCTCCGGTTTGCCGTAGGTTGGGGGGCAACCTGTTATCCGTGGGTTGCACCTCGGTCGGTCCACTATTTTCTCTTTTGCTGCGCTGATCTTTTTTCTGTAGCAAAAACAAAGGGTAGCTTTTAATTAATCAATGTGAAATTGTGATACTAAAGAAAATCCTCATTGATACAAAGTCATAGATTAACTTACCTTAATCAGTGTTACGGTATCCGCATGACACCACCCCGTCCCCTTATCTCCCCCTGTGGTTACAGGGGCAGGTCTCCGGTTTGCCGTAGGTTGTAGGGGGGGGGGGGGGGGGGCAAAGTTACTTTACTATAATAGGCATTATATTAGTATTGGTGTGTTATTAAACCCTTTACATACCTTACTTTGTATCTTTCGTATTATTTTGGTATTTTACTGGTCTCATTAATTTTTCCCACTTAATATACTCTTGCATTATGTAAATAGCATTATATTTTTTACAACAGGCAGAAATTATCCATTTATAATAGCTTCGGTATACGCATTGGACTGAAATTTTTAAGATATTACGTTCTTTGAACACATTCATCGCTGTCTGACCGCTGTTGTATCTTTCGTATTATCTTGGTATCACACATGTTTCATTAGTTATTCCCACTTAATATACTGTTGTATTAAGTACATAGTATTATATTCTTTACCACAGGTAGATCCATCTACAATAGCTCCGGTATTCGCACCGGACTGAAATTCTTTAAGATATTACGTTCCTTTGAACACATTTATACTGTCTGACCGCTGTTGTAACATATTGTTTGTAGCAACTCCACATTCAACATTATCCATTCGAGCTTAACAACGAGATTTACAGTACATCCGTGGCGGATTCAGGGGATATGAGTTGGTTTGGGTACGACTTGGTCTGTAACCGAGTTGACCCGATCATGGCCGGCTTGTCAAAGTTCGAATATATTTACATTTTGCATGTCAGTTCACCGATCTGTTGGAGTCAGTTTGTCGATTCTTAATGAGGCCACATCAGGTATGATAATTTTTGCTGTTTATAATGGGTGGTTGGTCGTAATAATGTTCACTGACGGCACTGAGGTTTCTTTGAAGCTGGTTTTGTTATCATTATCGCCCATTGTTTTTGAGGGAAGGTGGGTGATCCCTGCTAGTGCTACAGTGAATGGTAGTTAGGTCTGGACTCTCGGTACCGGGCTAATAAAAAACTTTCACACCTATTGCATATATAACAAAATAGTTATGTTAAAATTGACCTATTAATTATTCAATGTCTATCATATAATTTAGATTCAAGCCATTGTTGTTATGAATTCAAATTAATCTAATTTGAGTAAATTGTTATTTACTACATAATAAAACATAATTGATACACGCTCTTAAATAACCTATTGATCCATGATCCATTAATGATTCAATCGATTAAATATATCATTTCAATCTCATTAACTACATTGAAAACATTTGATCTAATATGACATCACCTTGGAGGTGATAAACACTGAGTCATGGTCAGAATAATATACATCGTGGACATCAATGTGGCTTTCTGCTTCTCGGTTGAAATAAATATGGTCTAGTAATGTTCCATTGTCAGTTGTAGGCACTTCGACATATTGTTGGAAACCATGTCCATTCATCAGAGTTTTTAGCATTGAGGTGTTACCTCTCAGTAGGTCATCATTAAAATCTCCTAGCACAAACGTTGGCACTTGCAAAGGCATAAGGTGTAACAGTTTTTCCATCATGTGTATGAAATTGGTCATAGATTGCGAAGGTTTTCTATACACAGCGGCCACAACTATACGGGATTTGGAAGTTTGTAAGCAAAACAACAGATGACTCTAATCCTGTAACTTTGATCTGATCTAGTGCTATTGGTTGCAGTCTTTTTGATATGCATATCATGATGCCATGCTGGCCATTATGATCAGTCTGGGATGGAATGTTTTCCCGGAAAGCAATGTAATCATGCTCTTGCAGGAAATCGTCTATGTCATGCTGAGGAGAGAGGTATGTTTCTGTGAAACACATTACATCGGTTTGGGACAGAATTTTCTTTTCTTCCAGGCATTTGAGGTCAACTTGTTTGTCAAAGAAATGTCTTATGTTAAGATGGCCGACTGTCAACCATTCTGGGTAATTCAGTGCAATCAGACTTGGTGAATCAAATTGAGGTATGCACTTTGTTTGCATTTCCTTCATTTCGTCATCAATTTTTGGATTTGTCTTGATAGCTTTGTCATTGAAATCAGTGATATAAAGACCTGATAGTTTCTTCACTCGACTGAATGCAACATAAGCTTGTCCTTTACCAAATTTGGCTGCTTCCTTCATGCTGACAACAATTTTTTCAACAGTGAGACCTTGACATTTGTGAATGGTAACAGCCCATGCGAGAGTGAGTGGAAACTGACGTCGAGCAACTTTTGCACCTTTTCGCTTGTTTTTTTCATAGTGACTTTCAAGTCGAAAAATGGGGACTGAATCTGGATATTGTTGTTTCCATTTGCTAGCAGCAATTGCTTTTTGGCCAACATTCTCATTGTCAAATCTAACCAATACAACCAACACTTTATGTGAGTTATCCTTGATAACTGCAGTGACTGTTCCTATGACACCATTGACCAAGCCATCTGATGTATCCACATTGTATACAACCATTACTTTAGCACCAATGCATAGCTCTAGTATTGTGTGTAGTCCTCCAGTTTCAGTACGGGATTTGGATCCACCAATGTTTTGCAAATCAATGAGTCCTGTGCTGTCTCCTTTATCATCAACTGCTTTGAGAATGACACGATCCTCTTGTCTAGGAGCAAGAGCGTTCATTCTCTCAGCATTCCAACTATCAACATCACGATTCAAGGCAAATACATGTAGGATGTCTTTGGGGTAATTTGCATCACCATGTCTGATCTCTTTGGACTGAAGCACTTTCAAGTCACTTTCAGTACACTCCCCTGTTCGTAATCTACAGAGCAAATCTGCAAAGAATGAGTCATCTTTCTGTCGCATGATTTCATCAAGTTCATGTAATTGAAAGTCTTCCTTCCACAGTGAACCATATAATCTGGCAACTGGGTCTCGTACAGGGTCAAAAATGTGACTTTGTTTCACCGGAGCAAGTTGGTATAGGTCACCAGCTGCTAGGATACACACATTACCAAACAACGTGGTTTTCATCCTTCACTCCCTTGATTTTCATTTAGTCTCTTGTGTATACTTAATAGCATGTCTGATCCAACCATGGAAACTTCATCAATGACCATCAAGTGCAAATTTTCCATTTTCATGCGGAGAGAATTCAGTTTTTTCACATGTGAGTGACTAATACTTTTTTTATCACTCTTGGCTATCGATGGTTCCCACTAAACATCATAACGATGATAACGTAATGATGATTTGTGCCTTAAAATGATTTTTCATTTCCCATGAATCACTTTGTAATCATAATGGTTTCATGATACCTGGGTGTATATAAAATTATGGTTTTTTTGTCAACTTGGCGTGTCATAACGCCAAGTTATGGCGATCACCTCGTTAACTTGGCGTAATCATAACGCCAAGTTATATTGGTCAGTCCCGTTTGTGGCTATGTTTGTAAACAATTTTTTGTTTCGCGATACAGGTCGCAATTTTTGAAATTTTTTCCCAATTTTCTTTTCACCAATCGTTAGGGGTCAATAATGCGCAGAACCGAGATGTTTTGTTTTGACCTTGACCTCGTATTAAGGTCAAGGTCACGTTGTGAAGTTTTCAATCCTTGATATCATCTTAACCTACGGTGCGATTTTTAAAAAGTTTATAGTTCCTTGTAGCCTGATTTATTCGCCAACTTTCCATGTCAAATATCATGAAAAAATATGCATATTTCGCCCCGTAGCCCCCACTCGAAAATTTGTGGTAGTGTTTAACAACAATATTCAATCGCTTATAACTTCAGCAATATTCGATGGATGGTCATAAAAATTGAGTCGAATGTTCACAGAAGCACTGGCTATCGGTAGATAAGTGGTTTTTTTATGTCGATGACGTCACTTCCGGTTACGAACAAAACAACGTTATTTAGCTGGGCAATCGAAAGTTATCGCGTCATTACTCCGTCGTTAAAGGTCGTATCGTAAAAATGTTTGCACCTGAAGGTAGCCCATACACTTCCGAACTTGAAACTTATTCATCTAATTGTATATGTCTTATAGTTTTCTCACAAACTGAGCTTAAAGTTAAAAAGTGACCCCCAAATGCATTAACACCCCAATATGTTTAATACTACTGGGTCGATTTTGAAAATTTAAACATGAATCTGAAGGTTACTTTTCGAGTAACATTTCGTACACTGTGTAACAGCAGGAATTATGCGTAGTTTTCTCACGAATCGCCGGTAAAAGTTCGGAAAACAGCTAAAATTGGCAATTTTTTTTTCGATCACTTGTAAAATCGACAATATTCGTTCGAGGGTCACAAAACGTGGGTAAAATGTTACCATGGAGAGCGTGTACCGAATGATGATTCTTTTGGGGAAGTCGCTGATGTCATTTCCGGTCACGAACGAGTGAAAGTTAAAATTCGACTAAAATCTGAAGTTATCGCGTCGTTTCTCTGTCGCGAATGGTCGTATTGTGAATTGGTTTGCTCGAGAAGGAAGCCCATTCAATTCTGAACAATGTGTATAATTTTCAGCTCTTAATACCCAACAGTTTTCTCACAAAGTAAGTTTGAAGTACAGTGGGTGTCATTTCTGCTGGCACTTCACTGCAGCCAACCTGTAGCGCAGAACAAAGGAATCCACAGCGGCCCAGCGCGCGGATTGAGAGAAGCGGCTGCCAGCGGGAATCAGGTCAAATCACAGCGCCTCTCGCGCCCACTGCAGCGAGCATGATAATATGTAGCGTTATGATGCGGTAGTGAGTTGGACTAATTAATGGGGGTATGCAGGTATTTGTTGCACAGCATAAATATATTAGCTATGATATATTCATAGAAAAACAATGTAATTGAATAGTTAAATTTATTTTAATCATTTCAGATATATACTAAGATAGGTGATACAAGAAATACGTATGGTCAAAGAAAATGTTTATATGCTATCAATTTGCAGTGACATATCACATAAAGCACAACATATCAACAAATATTTAGACGTTATATTATGGTCATAACTCTCTGATGAACATTGGGTGTACCCTATGGGTATAAAGTCTTAATGATCATATTACACCACATAGAATTAATATACACGCAATCAAGGCTATAATCATGGTGTTATTAATTTCATGACATCCATGTTTCAGTTATCTATGTTCTCGTAATTCAACTACTACAATTATACAGCTTAATTCACATCAAATACCACGTACGTACTATCATAAATGTTAATTGACCAGGTACACATACCTCAATATTTGGGGTAGTCCCAATTTACAGTTCCTATGAAGATATTGCAATGTTGCCCTGTTCCAGATCTCAATTTCCCTCCGGATATAAAGTCTCTGGGAAAGGCTATTAACATAACGTGGTGTTGTCTGCACTCAGAACCCAATTTCCCTCCGGATATCAAGTCTCAGAGCAGTACACGTACCTCAATATTTGGGGTAGTCTCAATTTACAGTTCCTATGATGATATTGCAATGTTGCCCTGTTCCAGATCTCAATTTCCCTCCGGATATAAAGTCTCTGGGAAGGGCTATTAACATATCGTTGAGTTGTCTGCACTCAGATCCCAATTTCCCTCCGGATATCAAGTCTCAGAGCAGTGCTACGAATATTATATTACAACGTTCATTAGTTCTTAGCACGTAACATTTCTAGGCAGTGCTAGGATTGTGAGGCTATGTTGTTTAGTCATTTGTGTCAATTACCCTCTGGGTACATACTTTTAACAATCATAATTCACTGCATTGCATTAACATACACTCAATCAAGGCTATCATTATGGTGCTAATTAATTTCATGACATTCATCTTTCATTTAACTATGTTCGTCTGCTACAAATGTAAAAAAAAAACTGTAAGCATAGTATGTATATTGCTACTAATCACTATAAAAGTCCCATTTGCTATTCTACAACACATGTTACATAGAGAGAAAATGGGAAGTAGATATCCAAGAAGGTGTGTCAATTACCCTCTGGGTACATAGTTTTAACAATCATAATTCACTGCATTGCATTAACATACACTCAATCTAGGCTATCATTATGGTGCTAATTAATTTCATGACATTCATCTTTCATTTAACTATGTTCGTCTACTACAAATGTAAAAAAAACTGTAAGCATAGTATGTATATTGCTACTAATCACTATAAAAGTCCCATTTGCTATTCTACAACACATGTTACATAGAAGAATGGGGAAGTAGATATCCAAAAAGCCAATTGTGGGTATGCATTTGTCATTTTTATAGTGTTTTTGTCAGGCTTGTCGTAGACAGCAAGTATTTTTTTTGACCGGATGCACAGCAGTATACGGTTAGAGAAGAACACTTGAAAACGTAATTTTCTCTTTTGCTGCGCTGATCTTTTTTCTGTAGCAAAAACAAAGGGTCGCTTTTAATTAATCAATGTGAAATTGTGATACTAAAGAAAATCCTCACTGGTACAATGTCTTAGATTAACTTACCTTACTCATTGTAACGGTATCCACATGACACCACCCCATTGCCTTATCTCCCCTTGTGGGTACAGGGGCAGTTCTCCGGTTTGCCGTAGGTTGGGGGGCAACCTGTTATCCGTGGGTTGCACCTCGGTCGGTCCACTATTTTCTCTTTTGCTGCGCTGATCTTTTTTCTGTAGCAAAAACAAAGGGTAGCTTTTAATTAATCAATGTGAAATTGTGATACTAAAGAAAATCCTCATTGATACAAAGTCATAGATTAACTTACCTTAATCAGTGTTACGGTATCCGCATGACACCACCCCGTCCCCTTATCTCCCCCTGTGGTTACAGGGGCAGGTCTCCGGTTTGCCGTAGGTTGTAGGGGGGGGGGGGGGGGGCAAGTTACTTTACTATAATAGGCATTATATTAGTATTGGTGTGTTATTAAACCCTTTACATACCTTACTTTGTATCTTTCGTATTATTTTGGTATTTTACTGGTCTCATTAATTTTTCCCACTTAATATACTCTTGCATTATGTAAATAGCATTATATTTTTTACAACAGGCAGAAATTATCCATTTATAATAGCTTCGGTATACGCATTGGACTGAAATTTTTTAAGATATTACGTTCTTTGAACACATTCATCGCTGTCTGACCGCTGTTGTATCTTTCGTATTATCTTGGTATCACACATGTTTCATTAGTTATTCCCACTTAATATACTGTTGTATTAAGTACATAGTATTATATTCTTTACCACAGGTAGATCCATCTACAATAGCTCCGGTATTCGCACCGGACTGAAATTCTTTAAGATATTACGTTCCTTTGAACACATTTATACTGTCTGACCGCTGTTGTAACATATTGTTTGTAGCAACTCCACATTCAACATTATCCATTCGAGCTTAACAACGAGATTTACAGTACATCCGTGGCGGATTCAGGGGATATGAGTTGGTTTGGGTACGACTTGGTCTGTAACCGAGTTGACCCGATCATGGCCGGCTTGTCAAAGTTCGAATATATTTACATTTTGCATGTCAGTTCACCGATCTGTTGGAGTCAGTTTGTCGATTCTTAATGAGGCCACATCAGGTATGATAATTTTTGCTGTTTATAATGGGTGGTTGGTCGTAATAATGTTCACTGACGGCACTGAGGTTTCTTTGAAGCTGGTTTTGTTATCATTATCGCCCATTGTTTTTGAGGGAAGGTGGGTGATCCCTGCTAGTGCTACAGTGAATGGTAGTTAGGTCTGGACTCTCGGTACCGGGCTAAATTTACTACATAATAAAACATAATTGATACACGCTCTTAAATAACCTATTGATCCATGATCCATTAATGATTCAATCGATTAAATATATCATTTCAATCTCATTAACTACATTGAAAACATTTGATCTAATATGACATCACCTTGGAGGTGATAAACACTGAGTCATGGTCAGAATAATACACATCGTGGACATCAATGTGGCTTTCTGCTTCTCGGTTGAAATAAATATGGTCCAGTAATGTTCCATTGTCAGTTGTAGGTACTTTGACATATTGCTGGAAACCATGTCCATTCATCAGAGTTCTTAACATTGAGGTGTTACCATGCAGAAGGTCTCATTGAAATCTCCAAGCACAAACGTTGGCACTTGTAAAGGCATAAGATGTAACAGTTTTTCCATTTCGTGTACATGAAATTGGTCATTGATTGCGAAGGTTTTCTATACACTGCAGCCACAACTATGCGGGTTTTGGAAGTATTCAAGGCAACAACAGATGACTCTAATCCTGTAACTTTGATCTGATCTAGTGCAATTGGTTGGAGTTTTTTTGATACGCATATCATGATGCCATGCTGGCCATTATGATCAGTCTGGGATGGAATGTTTTCTCTGAAAGAAACGTAATCATGCTCTTGCAGGAAATTGCCTATGTCATGCTGAGGAGTGAGGTATGTTTCTGTGAAACACATTACATCAGTTTGGGACAGAATTTTCTTTTCTTCTGGGCATTTGAGGTCCACTAGTTTGTCAAAGAAATGTCTTATGTTAAGATGGCCGACTGTCAACCATTCTGGGTAACTCAGTGCAATCAGACTTGGTGAATCAAATTGAGGTATGCATTTTGTTTGCATTTCCTTCATTTCGTCATCAATTTTTGGATTTGTCTTGATAGCTTTGGCATTGAAATCAGTGATATAAAGACCTGATAGTTTCTTCACTCGACTGAATGCAACATAAGCTTGTCCTTTACCAAATTTGGCTGCTTCCTTCCTGCTGACAACAATTTTTTCAACAGTGAGACCTTGACATTTGTGAATGGTAACAGCCCATGCGAGAGTGAGTGGAAACTGACGTCGAGCAACTTTTGCACCTTTTCGCTTGTTTTTTTCATAGTGACTTTCAAGTCGAAAAATGGGGACTGAATCTGGATATTGTTGTTTCCATTTGCTAGCAGCAATTGCTTTTTGGCCAACATTCTCATTGTCAAATCTAACCAATACAACCAACACTTTATATGAGTTATCCTTGATAACTGCAGTGACTGTTCCTATGACACCATTGACCAAGCCATCTGATGTATCCACATTGTATACAACCATTACTTTAGCACCAATGCATAGCTCTAGTATTGTGTGTAGTCCTCGAGTTTCAGTACGGGATTTGGATCCACCAATGTTTTGCAAATCAATGAGTCCTGTGCTGTCTCCTTTATCATCAACTGCTTTGAGAATGACACGATCCTCTTGTCTAGGAGCAAGAGCGTTCATTCTCTCAGCATTCCAACTATCAACATCACGATTCAAGGCAAATACATGTAGGATGTCTTTGGGGTAATTTGCATCACCATGTCTGATCTCTTTGGACTGAAGCACTTTTAAGTCACTTTCAGTACACTCCCCTGTTCGTAATCTACAGAGCAAATCTGCAAAGAACGAGTCATCTTTCTGTCGCATGATTTCATCAAGTTCATGTAATTGAAAGTCTTCCTTCCACAGTGAACCATATAATCTGGCAACTGGGTCTCGTACAGGGTCAAAAATGTTACTTTGTTTCACCGGAGCAAGTTGGTATAGGTCACCAGCTGCTAGGATACACACATTACCAAACAACGTGGTTTCATCCTTCACTCCTTTGATTTCATTTAGTCTCTTGTGTATACTTAATAGCATGTCTGATCCAACCATGGAAACTTCATCAATGACCATCAAGTGCAAATTTTCCATTTTCATGCGGAGAGAATTCAGTTTTTCACATGTGAGTGACTCATTACCACCAAATCTTGCAACTGTCAACAGCAATGCAGAGTGAATTGTTAAGCCTCCTACATTGAATGCAGCTACGCCTGTTGGTGCTGTTACAAGAGTCATCATATCAGTGGGTTTCATCTGATTGGACAGTGGTAGAATTCTCTTGGTGTCAGAACAAATCAGCTTTATGACATGACTTTTACCAACTCCACCTGGACCACTTAAAAATACTCTGTATGGTTCAACACTTTTGCCCTGTTTCATAGATATGACTGCTTTCTTACACCATTGCCTGTGATAGAATACAATCTGCCTCTGCTTAGTATTCAGCTTTCGCACCATCTCTCTATATTCAGGAGGAGAAATTCTTTCTTTATCAACAACTGATTCATATCGAGCCACAATGTCTGAGGATGGTTTGCTACTTGGGTGTTCAATAAGCTGAGCATTTGCATCAAGATCTTCCTGCTCTATGTCTGTTTCTAATTCAACACCTTGAGCGCGATCATCAGAATCTTGTTGTTCTGTTTGGGGAGCTACGTTTGACCACATGTGAACCGGCGGACCATTGACTGCATGTTCATGAATAGCTTCATCAATCAATTCCATGTTTTGGGTGAACTGCCTTTCTATTGCCATGCATTCATCTTTCCTAGCAATATAGTGTGTGCGGTAGTCGCCGTAAGTGCCAAGCAAGTCACGATCTTCATTTCGCCATGGTACAAATAGCATCAACTTGCTTCTGTAGAAATTGCTTGAATCGTCTGCTAAGCGGTACTTTTTGAATCGTATAACAGCCTGACATCTACGCCTGTACATTTGACCCATTTTGTTTGCAAGCACAATGCGTTTAGGCAATTCAATTCTTTCTTGCGGTATCGACTCATCATCATTTTCATCCAGTACAACTGGTACTGAGTCATCCTGATCACATTCTCTTTCAACTAGTGAAACAGTGTAGGTGCTAGCAAATTCTGCGAGACACATGCGTTCAAGTTCTGATGGTCTAGCAGCATATCTGATCACAATGTTCTTTAGAAAGATATCTTCATCACAATCCTCTTTGTTTTCCATTTGATGTTTTGGTTTCAAAACTGCATTACGCTCTGACTGAGGATTAGTATCTACAAAGAGAACCTTTCGGCTCAGTCGTCTCATGGGCATGGACAGGATTCTGTACGCTGCTTCTTGGGCACTCAATTCTCTGTGGTTTAGAAATGTGGATGCCACGTATCTCAACATTTCTCTCAGTTCTCTGTCTTTGTACTCATTAGCTGCTTGTTTCAACAACTGACCCATGCCATTTTCACTCTTTGTCACATATGAACAAATGTACATGATACATGCATATGCATCCACAATAAATTGCAAATCTGTATTGGCCTGGAATGCTTGCAAGATGGTTGGATTAAAAGGAGAGGTGTTGATGTCGCATGGTTGACGTTGTAACACAATATGTGTTCCTTTTTCTGACACTTTCAATGCTTTGATGTAGACATCAGTGTTGACATCAGCTTTCTCTAGCAATTCATCCAGAGAAATGTCTGCTGATGTTTCTTTATCACTCATCACTTTGGAGACCTTTTCAAGCACAGTTTCTGCTTCTTTGATATTCTCTGCATCATGTGATTCTCTTGCAATGAGTGTTTGTGGGCTAGGAGGTTTCGGGTAATCAAATCTGCATTTCCCCTTTCTACGACATGAAGCTGAGTGTTTGTGACTTTGTAGCTTAGATACATAATCTGTGTTTTCTAAATAGACCTTTGACACTGAGATGCTTTTATCAACAAACTCACAGATTTCTTCATCAGAGTTTTCATCAAGTTTGGGAGCATTTTTGACCCACAATAAGGTGTGTGCATGAGGTGAGCCACGGGCTTGAAACTCTATTCTGATAGCATACTCAACAATTTCTCCAATTGGGTGTGCTTTTGATTTGAGAACATCTCTGAATAATACCTCCAGTCTATACTGAAAATGGCGTGCAGCAGTGACAGGGTTTGTTCGCAACCACATGCTTCTTTCTTCAAAAGAAAGTTTTTTCACATCATCATCACTCAATATTTTTCCATATTGACGGGCTATGCTCTGTAGCAAGTCAGGCCATTGCATATCTGCTGCAGAAACAGTGAAAAACCAGGTTGGAATTCCAAGTTGTCTAACCATTGCCAGAATATCATAGTAAAGAGACTGAAAGTAGGCAGGTGATCCTCTCACATTCTTCAAAATTTGATAAGCATGGTCAACTTTGATAAAATTTCCAATAGTATCAATTTTTTTCACATCACCAACTGTCAGTGGTTTTCCATCATGCATAGTGCCTTGTGCTCTACGGAACACTATGTGGTTAATGTTGCCGTGAACGTGTGCATTCTCTACTGCGTATTGTGCACTGAGTAGATATTCAATTGATTTAGCAAACCTTCCATCACAATCCAGTAATCTTTGGTTGAAATACTGGCGAGGATGCAACTTGACCGAACGTTCTGTACACAAAGCATTTGAACCATCTGGATATTTGTCAGGATTAGCTAGCTCTTCGAAATTTGTATCAGTAAGTAGAGGCATTGGTTTCCCAGACTCTGCTGGAGCAACGCTGATCACTTTACATGCCATGTCAGGGTTTGTATTGATCATACTGGTCTCATAAGGTAGTCCACAGACAGCAGCAGTATCTTCAAATGCATTGTCATCTTCAACAGTCTCTGCTTTCTCTTTCTCTGACTCATCACACTGCATATCTGTGCTTTGAATTGTAGTACCTGTGTTCAATGTGATCTTTTGTACAATTACTGGTTCAAGGGCATCATAGTGATACTGTCCCTGCAGTGCTAGATGAAATATGTGCTCACATTTGTGTCTTGAACATACTGTTATGATTTCGTCTGGCTCTGATCTATGTATTTCAACATGAAGAGAAAACATATCTGCCATAGCTTGCAATGCTATATGTTCTCCCCATTGATTTCCACATCCTAGATCATCAAGATATGTTACCCATTGTATTTCTTGTCTGTCTCTTTGATCAGTCACATTGGCAATGGCATTATCTACTTCTCTTGGTTGTTCTGTGTCTGCATTTTGGAGATTGTCAGTCTCAATTCTTGCACATACAAATTCCTTGTAATTCTTTGAATGGTTGGACATATATTTGGCTAATTGTTGTCTCAGTAATGCTGGTGTTGTTGTGAAAACTCTCTTTGCATCTAAGTGATAACAGACAGATGAAAACAAGCAATTGCCATCTCTTGGTACATCATGAAGGGCAAAACTTGTTTGGTTAGAAGTTCCCTCCCATTGACAGCTTTGTGAAGATTTTTTGTTTTTGTCTGCTTCATTAGACACATGTATTTCACAATCACTTTCTTTCTTAGACAAAACAAATTCCATTTCAGTATTGTCTAATCTCTCCCTATGTTGTACCTTGACATCAAACTCAGCTAACTCAGATTCTACCTCATCCGTTTCCATTTTTTCTGCACCATGTGTGACAGCTAATTCTGAATCCATCTGATCATTTACTACTCTGTTTGAACCTTGTGGCACAGGATTTAATTGATCCATCTCATCTCTTTCCAATCGTTCATTGGTTTGTGTCACACCAGCTAACTCTGCCAGGTTTGATTCCATCTCAATACATTCCAGTTTCTCAGAGTTTTGTTTCGCAGGATTTGACTCGTGACCACCGTTAACATCTGCACTCGATTCTGTCATTGCTACCCACAATTCTGCGTTCTCTTTGATTGAATCTTCTGACCAGGAATCATTGATCTGAATATCACTATACAAGGAATTGTTTGCTTTAAGCCACCTCAGAGCTTCCATGACTTTTGAGGGTCTAACATACTCATACATGTAGTGGGACTTGTACTTCAGTCTGCGTTTAAGTTTCAATGGAATCATTTGCATCTCAGAAGGCAAGCGAGGAAATTGTTCACATACATCATTTACTTTTGATGGAACATTAACTGCTGGTCCATGAATCGCATGTTGTCTACCTCGAGGCAAACCAACCATTTTCATGAATGGAATTCTCTTTGAGATCAATCTTAGTTCCAATGTGTTGAGATCACTCAGCTCATTTGGTGGTGTACACAAGTCCAGATTGTTAGCTTTTGATTGTGCTGGCATCTTTCCACGCTTTATTGTCAAGTGGCATGTTCTACAAATCCACTCTTTATTTCCAACTGACACAATGCGATGATTCAGTATCTTTGTCAACATATCTTCAGACATTTTCTCATAGTTTTTTTCCTTCAGTTCCACAACTGTAACTCTGTACATCAGTCTATGACAACAGCAGCAGACATAGTCACAAGCATCTTTTACAGTTTTGTGATATTGCTCAACAACAGCTTCACATGTTGGAATGATCTGTCTCTTTCTTTGTCTAGTGTCATGCATTGATTCTTTCACTGTTTCCAATCTCTTGCATCTTTTATCTGGAGTTTCACTTTTTCTCGCTTTTGCTGTACTTGCCCTCTTAGATGAGAGTCTAGTTTGTCTGTTTTCAGGGAATTCATTTGCTGTTAGTTCTGTAAAATGATTTCTCATAGATGCAAGTCTTGTTTGTTTCTGTTCAGCGGAGTCATTTGACCTCGTTTCAATCATATTTATTCTCACTGAAGCAAGCCTACTTTGCCTTTTTTCAGTTGTCTCCTCACTTCTAAATTTGTTCATATAAGATTTCATATATTCCTTTCTGTTTTCACTCTTTAGACATGATTGAACTTTGACTATTCCTTCATTGGTTTGTTTAATTGCCTGTCTCTTTAGTTTCTGTTCCTTTCTCTTTTGGTCTGCACTCTTTTTACTGCATTTACCCATATCACAGTCTTTAACAAACAGTATACAGTCGTTTTTGTATGTAACTAAGCAAATGATTCAATTGACTAGAAGTGTGTTAAGTTGTCCTCTAATACTAATATTATTCAGTGGGTGAGAAATATCTAAATGAAAATATATAACTTATACTTAAAATTCATAGATGGTGTGACAAATGAGTGCTGTACAATGAGCAGATTGAACCAATTCAACGATATACTTCAATAAACAATTATTTTTTATTACAAATGAAGTCAAATCAACAAGAACACGTTATGACGCAGTTGTCAACATGGAACGAAGCAGAATACGTTATGATCCAATGTAGCCGGTGATATACGTAGACTAATACACAGATTGACGCTATGATGAAATCAAAAGTTGACTCAGGTCGCACGTTATGATTTATCTAATGCACGTTCCACAATTTTGCAATAAAATTATTCACGTTGCACGTTATGATTTATCAAATGTATATTCCGCAATTCGAGTCTGACGTTATGACTTAAGCGGCAATCAATTTGGATGGAACAGTAGTTCCAAACCTTACAATTTTAATAAATTTTCTAGGACTTAAGGTCAATGCTCTATATTAACATACCGTATGACAGAATGTATTTTCAAAATAGTTCCAACAACTATTATAGCTAAGCAATGTATGCAAATTTTATATACAATTTAGTGCAGTCAAAAATATAATATCAAAATGTATTTTCAAATGATTATTTAGTAGACTTTTTCAGATCAAGATTTCCACTGTTTTTCAAATAATGTTTTTTGTTTTCATTCAATGGCTTTCACAGGTGTTCACTTCCCCTGTGGCGAACAATCATGCAGACAATGTGGGGTGTAAACCAAGCGCACAAGGTCCTTATCTTTGCTTTGTATAATTGAATTTTTTCACAGGTGTTCACTTCCCCTGTGGCGAACAATCATGCAGACAATGTGGGGTGTAAACCAAGCGCACAAGGTCCTTATCTTTGCTTTGTATAATTGAATTTTTTCACAGGTGTTCACTTCCCCTGTGGCGAACAATCATGCAGACAATGTGGGGTGTAAACCAAATTTTTTTCACAGGTGTTCACTTCCCCTGTGGCGAACAATCATGCAGACAATGTGGGGTGTAAACCAAACGCACAAGGTCCAAAGTTGCACAGGTGCTCATTCCCCGTGTGCTTGGGAATTTATGGAAAATGTGGGGCATAAACCAAACGCACAAGTTCCTGAACAATGTGGGGTTTCAAAACCAAGCACACAAAGTTCGTGGTTTGCGGGCACTTATCCCCCGACTCAGTGTACATGAATTCCCAATGAAGGGAACTGTGAGCCCAGTCACAGGGAACACCAGATCCCAGCAGCAGGAGTCTACAGGAACACACAGAAACACAAACACACAAAATCGAGGCACATAAACTTGATTGCTACAAGGAGCAAGGAACATCCACCTGGTACACAGAAGAAGAAAAAAAACACACTTGGTTAAGCATTTCATTATCACATTAAGGAAACACATGCTATCACTAATTCCTAAAGTTCCATCCATTGAAATACACATGGTACCACTAAATTCATCAATTTGGGTTGTCTTGTATCAAACAGTTCCATCATATGATATCATATGACATTAAACAAACATTTTGCTAAAAACTAATACATGTGATAATGAATACAAAATTTGATGATTGATGTTATCGACGATTCTATATTTTCATCATCTCAAACTGATTTTTTTTTATGACATTAAGAGTACCTCTGCTGAATATTGCATATGTGGTAGCTACAATAATAATGGAGTAAATATATATGATAAAAGCACACTTGGCAAAATACATCAAACCATCACAATTCCTTCTCAAAAGGAATCAATATAAGTTTTCAAGTTATCAGCCCTAAAAGTCTGTATCTAAGAGAAAATGATACAAGCCAAAGCACATAACACTGTCCAAACAATTTTAATCAGCAATTGTTTAATACCAGTATTAGATTGAAATATCCGCTCAATGAATAGAATTTACAGTCATACCAACTTCTACAGCTATCTTTCAATCAAAATATAATAAATAATCACTTTTTATTATTATCAGCATATTGCAAGTGGAGGTAAGAATTGATATATTCGGGATACTATGGTATTATGTTTCAATTTTGTTCATTAAATCTAAGTCTATGTAATCATGTCCCTTCAATCACTCACATATTCTACCCAACTAATGTGCCCATACTCTTGCCTTGTCTCTGTGCTGTAAATTAAAGAATTGAAATGAAATAATATAATTTAATGTGGCTTTTTAACATTAAAGTAACTAATGAGATTGGTGAGTTACCACTGCTTAATTATCTAATGCCATTAACAATTTACTTGCATATACACTGGTATAAAATGGTTAATTGAGTGAGAATAGGGTTTTACGGCACACCAAGACTTATGTGTTATATGGTGCCAATGGTCAATTAAGAGCATGCCAGGTTTATAGGACACACTAGGTGATCAGTCTCATAGACTTGAGTGCAGGTTGAAATACATCTATTGCATCACCATGCACTCTGTCAATCAATTAGAGGCGTTCCAGCCCAACATAAGGCTATCAGGGATCAGTTTGTTTCTATATAACTATGTTTAACTCGGCAACTAAATAATGTCTGGGTTTTTTTTCTCTTAGCAAATTTAGTGAGCCAAAAAGCTTACTGATCAAATTTCAACAATATTAAAGCCTGGAATACACATTATGTACGATAAAAATCTCTTCCACTTAGATGTGTCGGTTCAACTGTAAACAGCACCTCCCTTAAACCATGAACCACAAGAGTGGTGGCTGTAAATCAATCTTCGCACTAAATAACTAACCCATTACTGCAGTGTACACTTTTGCTAAGATTACATATATAGATTTTCACAAATTTAACTTGTTAAAGTTGTGGGCTATACCCACAAGCTATTTAATACTTTGTCCCCCCCCCCCCCCCCCCCCCCAAACATACCCTACATTGTAAATCAAAGTTGGGAGTAATCCGCCTCACTTGACAGCGCATGTGTAGCACCGACACTCGAGGGAAACCTCGCTACCAAAACTCGACTGCTATGTTCACGAAAATTTCAATGAAAGTTGTGTCTATCACCATCAGCTAGGTCAATAGTGTGGGCCATAGATAAAAACCCCATAACCAAGATTATGTTTTGTATCCATGACCTCAATCTCAGAAAAATCACACCAATAAGTACGCAAAAGCAATTTCCAACAACAATAATGGTGGTGGATTTAAATTCAGAGATTATAGCACCACACAAGCCTAAAAAAACTTTAAACTTTTGGTTCTCAAGAAGTAGTTGATAAGTAGCTAACTAGGCAATCGCATTCCAAATAAAGGGCTAGACTCCCTCTTTAACCTTGGTGACTTCTGAGTTACAATTTTTATGGATTTCAAGTTTTTTAAAGTTAATGGATTAAGGTTTCCTTTCAAAACCTCAATGACCCATATGTATAACAGATTGATAAACCCAAATCTGGATTTCTAATAGCCAGAAACCTCAAAAAAAACCCTACTATGATCTAATATGTCAAAATGAGAGCATGATATTGTATAACATTTTACACACATACCCTCAAAACGTGGCACACCTAATGAATCAGAATCACACATTCCTTGTTGTTACCAAAGTCTAGTGACTTACATTAAAAACGCTCTTTATCAATTAAACAGGGGTAAGTATGAACAAGCAAGTTGATCTGAGAAAGGGGTGTCAATATCTTTAAAATGACAAATAATTCATATCCGCGTCACTTGGATCAAGCCATAACTTGATTTTCTGTTGAGGCTCAGGCTACTTTATGCTGTCATTTATGGAGAATTGAGCTATATTGAAGTGAGCAACTCTGACAATAAGGTAATGGTATATGGTCCCAGGAGAATAATAAACCTGAACCTCAAAATTGTCCTTTAAGTACACTACTAGTTTTTCTTTGCATTGCATTGCTGCAAAACATGTAGTATAGAACATAAAAAAGGGTGCTTGCCTCAACTAGCAAGTAGCATGCATGCAAGTCAAATTAAGGCATTGTATTAATTGGAAAAGCACAAGGTCTTAGCCAGAGACTAGTCCACAAGTGCAATGGACGGGTGAGACGTTGATTTACACAGCCTGGAATTTTCCGCTAAAGACTGTTCGCCTGTCCCAGGCCAAATACAAGAAATAAGCCTAGCCTGTATAAACAACTCATTCAAAGACAAACTGTGATCAAAGTAAATACTGCTCTGTTTGATAACCCTTTATATGATGCATGGGGTCTAATCAGCATCATAATACTTAAACGATGGTGAATGGAAATATGATCAGTTTGTCTCAACGCAAAACAAGGTATCAGTCTATGTCCATTTCATACCTTCTCTAAAATGAAACACCATATGTTCGAAGTTTGTAAAAATGATGAAAACATGAAGGCTTGGCATACATTGTGCACAGTCGATTGGATTTGCCGCGCAGTAACGCTTTTCCGACGATAAAATAAATTTATCGTCTGCACTGTTGGCTCAGGAATGAAGCTCACAAATATTGCTATTGGGTAAAATATCATATAGGCGCAGTTTGCTTGCCTTATATCTTATTTCGCACAGGTTAGCAGCATGCTAACTCATAATTGTAATATGGGCGATGTAAAACAAAAGCACTGCTGTGTGACACTATTGTCACATTGCAGATTACCCCGATCGGCGTGTTCACGATTTGCCCATGGATTTTGTATAACAACTGAGAAATTTGTGTGATTCCTTGAATCCCCTCCCCCTGAGGCAGTGTACCCTCTTTATACTAAGAGATTAGAATAAGTTGACCTGGCATAGTGCAACAATAATGTGTGTTAGAAGTTTATGGTTTGCTTTAACCATACTATCTATATGCAAAGCAAGAGCCCCATCCAATAACAATACCATACACTTATTAAACACCGTTACTGCTAGTAGGATTGGAGTTTACTGTGGGGTTGTAAGATGTGTGATGAAATAACCATATTATAACCTTGACATTAGCTAGATATATAACCATTCAATCTTAACTTAACAGCTACCTTCCTACTATGATACCTATTATACAGTGTATTGAGGTAATATGGTACACTTATCTGGAGGACAGGGTTGAATTGTGAATGTGATGGGGGCATGTGACATAGTAAATGAAAATATAATGAGTGCTTTAGACATTTCAAAATTGAATTGGCATAGTTAAAGAATCACTATCTTGTTTCTGACAACAATCAAAATTCACATAAATTCAAGAATCATACAGTAGCATTACTGCAAGATTCTTGAATAGTATCATGTTACATGGCTATATGAAACTTTGGAATAATTCCATTGAATTGGACAAATTGAGTGACCAAATTTCAAGTTTATACTCAGTACTTCTTACACGAATTTAAAAGCATGCATATCTGT
The DNA here is from genome assembly GCA_034190875.2 of Urechis unicinctus. Classification (NCBI taxonomy): domain Eukaryota; kingdom Metazoa; phylum Annelida; class Polychaeta; order Xenopneusta; family Urechidae; genus Urechis; species Urechis unicinctus. Next base: position 12,784,211 of record CM067356.1, read on the forward strand.
ATGTGGGACAATTTCTCTGTATAGTACCGTCTTATCCCATGACAATAGATCCACTGTTTAAAACCACCGAACTCTCTCATCTAAACTTCTTCCATAACGCTACAATAAAGACAAGGATTGAATACTGTATTAAGGAGAATACGGTACTATATATGGAGGCCAAAGTTGAATTGTGCTTGTAATGAGGGCATGTAACATAGCAACAATCAAAATTATATAATGTGTGCTTCACAAAGTTCTAAATGAAATTTAACTAATTTCACAATAATTTCTCTGGTTTCTGAAGAGTATAATGGAAATAAACCCTACAATCATACAATTGCATGACTGCATGGTTCTTGAATATTGCATCAAATCCGAAGCACGCATTATATAAAAACCATCAAACATACTAGTAACTGAGTATAAACTTGTCACATGATGTTTGTAATCTCAGCAACAGGCCAGTAAATAAATTTTCTTTTATATGTATCATGTTACATGGCTAAATGAAACTTTGGAATAATTCCATTGAATTGGACAAATTGAGTGACCAAATTACAAGTTTATACTCAGTACTTCATACACTAATACAAAAGAATGCATATCTGTATGTGGGACAATTTCTCGATATAGTAACGTATTATCCCATGACAACAGATTCACTGCTTAAAACACCAAACTCAATCATCTAAACTTCTTCCATAATGCTACAATAAAGACACCGATTGAATACTGTATTAGGGAGAATATAGTACTATATATGGAGGCCAAAGATGAATTGTGCATGTAATGAGGGCATGAAACATAGCATGAATCAATTTATATAATGAGTGCTTCACAAAATTCAATGCGAAATGGAACTAATTTCACAATATTTACTATGTTTAAGAAGAGAATAGTCAATACGGACTCTTCAATCATACTATTGCATGACTGCATGGTTCTTGAATATTGCATCAAATCTGAAGCACCCATTATATAAAAACCATCAAACATACTAGTAACTGAGTATAAACTTGTCACATGGTGTTTGTAATCTCAGCAACAGGCCAGTAATACATTTTCTTTCATATGTATCATGTTACATGGCTAAATGAAACTGGAATAATTCCATTGATTTGGACAAATTTAGTGACCAAATTACAAGTTTATATTCAGTACTTCTTACGCTAATATAAAAGCATGCATATCTGTATGTGGGACATTTTCTCTATATAGCACCGTATTATCCACATGACAACAGATTCACTGTTTAAAACCACCCAATTTTATCATCTAAACTTCTTCCATTATGCTACATTAAAGACAATGATTGAATACTGTATCAAGAAGAATATGGTAGTATATATAAAGGCCAAAGATGAATTGTACATGTAATGAGGGCAAGTAACATAGAAATAATTAAATTATATAACGTGTGCTTCAAAGTTTAAGTGAACTATTTTCACACTAATTACCCTGTTTCTGAAGAGTGTAATGGCAATAAACCCTACAATCATACAATTGCATGACTGCATGGTTCTTGAATATTGCATCAAATCTGAAGCACACATTATATCAAATCCATCACAGTAACCAGTAAACTTGCTACATAAAGATCAATGAACTCAGCAAAATGCCACTAGATAAATTTCTCTCATATGTCAAAAGTTTCATGGTTTTACAAAACTTGGGAATGAATTTAATGAATGAGGCAAATTATGACCATTTTGCAAGTTTACATCCAGATGATGTTCTACTTAAAGAAAAGCATGCATGTCTGTAGGTGGGATATTTTCCTCGACTCTGTACCATATTTACCTCAGAACACCATATGCAATTTATAAAAACCATCCATCATTATCAACTTATGTGTTATCATACTGCTACAACAAAGACCTTGATTTTATTGTATTAAGAACAATATAGCACTAATTTTAGAGGTCAGATTTAATTGTTAACTTGATAAGGGCCTTATATCAAAGTGAATTACTTTCCAACGTTGTCCTCCGACATGTTCAGGTGGCTTACCAATGATATGTATTATTCAGACTAGATTTAGCGATGTGCATATCCCAACTGCACCAGGGATGAAATAAGCCTTTTAGCACAAAATTAAAAACATAAAACATCCCGTTATCCCTATATACACCCTCACAACCCCGACACCCACCAACAACGCGCCATAATAATCGCACAACCGAGTGGTACGAACTCTGAATTTAACTCATCCAACTTCGATCAAAGACTACAACGAACGCGAACAAATATAACATATTATAAAACACATATAAAAACAGTAATCCTGATTGTATTTTTCGACATGATTTTGCTACTAAAACAAACGACCAAAGCATCGATTCAATGAAGTTTTCATTACAATTTTCCAAACACCCATAACCTACAAGGTGAAAAGTTCCGGAATGAGAAACCGGAAACTGTCCGATTATTACGACATTTACGCGGCAACTATGGCACGCCGCGAAACTATTTAATATATTATTAATTTCTTTTTGTCAGCTAAATCAATGTCAATCTATCATGAACCCGGAAAAAAGTTTTATGGAAGCCCACTCAATTCTAGCTGTGCACGCCGCCGGTATAAATTTTTATTACCGCCATCCGCAGCTAACTCAGAACTTAACTTTTCATGAGACTATTGCTAATTTCGCGAAATTGTATTCGCCTAGTAATCATAGCCAATCGCATTCATTGCTTAATATATACGTGCATAATAATTTGATTTCTAGACACTTTACAAATTCTGTGAAGTAATTGTGTAAACTTCAGACCCGTAAAGACCCGTAACTAGGAATTATTGTGTAAGGATTTTCTGAATTGAGCTTAGCAAATCTTCTAGCATACACTGCCAATCTGACAACGAAAAAAGTATAAAATTGGAATAAGTGCTGAAATACTGAGGCTGAGTGGAAGGCATCGTCCGATACACCCGACACCTTATTATATACGGACCTACATGTTTGATGCTAATTAAAATTGGTTCACATGTACTCCACGACATACCAAGATGTATCTTAAAATACCATGAATGTCGCTGACGTCACTTCCGGTTACAAAAGCATCAACTTTTCATACCAATTGTCATGATGAAATATGCATATTTCGCCCCGTAGCCCCCACTCGAAAATTTTAGGTAGTGTTTTACCACATTTTTCCATCGCTTATAAGTTCAACAATATTCGATGGATGCTCATAAAAATTGGGTCGAATGTTCACAGAAGCACTGGCTATCGGAAGATAAGTGTTTTTTTGGATATCGATGATGTCACTTCCGGTCACGAGCAAAACAACGTTGCATCACCACTTTTTGCTTTTTCAGACATCCAATACACCTACAGTTTTCTTGACAATTGCACGTGAAGGTGTAGGAATGATCTGCATTCACTACAGGCTCAACATTGTTCACACACAATTTCATACCTCTGAGTTCAGAACAATCATCTGGCAAACACGGAGGGATAATGTCACGCACGTTGGCAGTTGTATATTGCGTAGGTCTGACGGCGGCGCATTTTGGGTTTTGGTGTTACGTAGCCTAGGTTGCTAACTGGGCAAGGGCATTCTTCAGAAGGATGTCCATCCACAAAGTGCGACGAACAAATGCGGTTATCGTCAGATGGAGTCCAGTTTTTTCCCGTCTTTTCGTTTTTACGATTGACAGCTTTGATCCACTTAGCACGCATTTGAGGATCACGACGATGGGTAGGAAAAGGGTGCAGAGTGAAAGGGTGCGGGCAAGTGCAAACTGCATACCCATAATTACATTGATGGCTTTCACAAAATGTTTTCTTCCAACGAGTAAGTCGATAATTGTTGTTTCCACAACCGACTATCGCGAAAATTCGACCCATTTTCTAATTATGGTTGATCACTTGACTTGCGTACTTCAGAATTGTCTTGTATAAAGCACACCAGACGTGGAGTTGGGGTGGAATGATTTTGTGTTATTTGGTGCTGATTACATACTCTCAGCTAGTAGGCCAGAGCGTCTCAATGAACATCAAAGGACTGCATGTTTTCAAGACCTCAGGTAATTGACTCAAAATGCTCAGTTTTTTAATTCAAAACAGCTTTATCTGAAAGGCTGGAGATCAAGTAAACTTTGTGAATATTGTTACATGCATCTTAATTATGTACATGTATTAGTTAATTACCTAATTACATCGAAAAATTAGAAGTCAACGATCGCGGACGCTGCCTGTCTCGCGGACTCACTCGCAATGTGCGGCGCTCGCGCCAGGCAAGAGTTTTCCCGAATTGACCTTTGACCCCGCACATCGGCGCATGCGCAGTCGGAACTCCGAAGGGGTCTATAATAGCTCCAGCTACTCTTATCCGTGAATCTTGTTGATGATGGTTGCCTCACTTCCGGTTTCGATCAAATCCAAGATAAACTGTTAAAACGGGACTGACCCTGAAGTTAGTGCGTTGTTTGTGGGTCGTGAATGGTCATATCGTCAATTTGTCTACACTCGAAAGACTTTTATTATACACATCAGTAAGTACACCGATTGCCAACAAAAGTAACACCACCCTTTAGGATTAACTTGGAGTTTTTCAGATTCATAATCAAATGAATCTTTACTTTACTACAATTTCAATAAATTTCCCTTAAAGTGGTATAATGGTACCTCGTAAACTGAGAAGCAATACTAGCGCTATATGATATGTAGACCTGGTCGAACGGTAATACTAAGACGTCTTGCACAACTACATCGTATGTTATCAGCGACTGTCGTTGATAATTATTTGAACAGAATGTATGGTGGCATAGTTAATTTATGATAAAATCTATCTTCATATGATTACTTGCTTTTATCTCTCTGGATGATACCGATTACTAAAGCGCCAGCATAGTGATATATGATACAGTCGCACTATTTAGTTATACATGTTCCTACAAAATTTGCATGGATTTTCATTTAACCACGAATTTCATTTCTAATCACGAAAATCTGTACAACTGATAAATTTTCCAACAACTACTCATTGCTTTGTGCGAATACCAAGCCAAGCTTCCTAGTGCATGGATCCGGAATTTATAAACCTAAGTATGCGTAAGTTGCTATTCTGCGCATCGAAATTAGTCAATAGGTGTCAGTCAAAATTTTGTATAAGTCCGCTTCTTCTTTTTCTCGAGTCTGTCTCGTCATGACGCACTTAAATATTAATTCGTCAGAAATAATCTAATAATCAAGCTCAACGTTTGCGTTAATAAAACAAACTGGTTTTGAGGTGCTAATGTAGCTAAACTATTTTATAGTTTCATTATAACTAAGTTTCAAATTTACGAACATGTAAGTTGTCCGTCGATTAAATCCTTTAAACTCATGTCTGGTCATCATTGTTTCCGAACTGTAGCCTTATGATATTCATCATAACGCTTGAGGTAGGAAGCCACCATCAGCCTAAAGTTCCTTCTTATTTGAAAATATTAAGCTCATTTAAATGTCTTCAGGACAAAACACTGAATGAAATGAAATTTATAATAACCAATTCAAAGTGACAAAAAGACAAGCAGCAACTGCAAACCAATTTTTATTCAACCCATCACCAGCTATAAAGCAGAATAAAAAAAATGAACCAATAAAAAAAATTAATCCACTTTTTTCAACGAAACAATAGAATTATTTTCAATTGACACAACTACATCAAAGGGCAACAATTCCATGATTTCTTCCAAATCTTCATTATCAAACCCAGATGTCAGTACATCAACATTGCATTCATATTCATCATCATCAAGAAGAAGGGTCAGCTTGTCACCGTCCTCACTAATCCCAATCAAACTTCTCTCCAACTCCTGCTTAGGTGGCTGCTCACATATCTGCACACAGCAATAAAACAAATAAAATGAAAAGCCCAGCCAAAGTCCTAAACTACAAAACCTTATTCTCCCCGATCAATGAACATGTGCATTACATATACACGGCAATATTTTGAATAATTGTTAAGCGAAAGTCCTGAACTACAAAACATAACTCTCCCAAAAAATTTGCTTTACATCAAGTATTTTACTTAATTATATGAATAAATTCCACAACATTAATTAAATTTAATAAGGTATCAATTTGTAGTACAAAATTAATTTTTTACCTCAAAAATTATTTAAACTAAAAATGATTAACTTTCTCTCTTTTAAATTTATGTACAACAATGCAGTTAATTAAATGTTTATACATAAGGTATCATTCATTGATGCTAGTACAAAATTAATTTTTTTTGACCTCACCCAAAATAAGGTCATCGAATAAGTGAAAAACTAAAAATAACTCCGTTAATAATGGTCGGATTGTTACATAATTTACATCATCGTGTAGCTTCGAAAATTTCTGGTTAACTTGGCGTTGTCATAACGCCAAGTTATGGCGATCGGCCCGGTTTGTAAGTTCGTTAGTTTGGATGTATGTAACAAACACTTTTTTTCGCGATACAGGTCGCAATTTTTGAAATTTTTCAGATTTTTTTTTTTTAAATGGTTGGGACCAATGATGCGCAGAACCGAGAGGTTTTGTTTTGACCTTGAGTTCATATTTAGGTCAAGGTCACGTTGTGAATTTTTCAATCCTTCATATCATCTTAACCTACGGTGCGATTTTTAAAAAGTTTACAGTTCCTTGTAGCCTGATTTATTCGCCAGCTTTCCATATCAAATATCATGAAAAAATATGCATATTTCGCCCCCGTAGCCCCCACTCGAAAATTTGTGGTAGTGTTTTACCACATTTTTCCATCGTTTATAACTTCAACAATATTCGATGGATGGTCATAAAAATTGGGTCGAATGTGCTCAGAAGCACTGGCTATCGGAAGATAAATGTTTTTTTTTATGTCGATGACGTCACTTCCGGTTACGAGCAAAACAACGTTATTTAGCTGTGCAATCCGAATTTATCGCGTCATTTCTCCGTCGTTAATGGTCGTATCGTAAAAATGTTTGCACCTGAAGGTAGCCCATACACTTCCAAACTTGAAACTTATTCATCTAATTGTTTATGTCTTATAGTTTTCTCACAAACTGAGCTTAAAGTTAAAAAGTGACCCCCCAAATGCATTAACACCCCAATATGTTTAATACTACTGGGTCGATTTTGAAAATTTAAACATGAATTTGAAGGTTACTTTTTCGAGTAACATTTCGTACGCATTGTAACAGCAGGAATTATGCGTAGTTTTTCTCACGAATCGCCGGTAAAAGTTCGGAAAACAGCTAAAATTGATAATTTTTTTTCGATCACTTATAAAATCGACAATATTCTTTCGAGGATCATAAAACTTGGTTCGAATGTTACCATGGAGAGCGTCAACCGAATTATAATTCTTTTAGGGAAGTCGCTGACGTCATTTCCGGTCACGAACGAATCAAAGTTATAATTCGACTGAAATCTGAAGTTATCGCGTCGTTTCTCTGTCGTGAATGGTCGTATCGTGAATTGGTTTGCTCGAGAAGGAAGCCCATTCAATTCTGAACAATGTGTATAATTTTCAGCTCTAAATATCCAACAGTTTTCTCACAAAGTAAGTTTGAAGTACAGTGGGTATCAATTCTGTTGGCTTTTCACTGCCGCCAACTGTAGCGCAGAACATAGGAATACCGAGCGGCCTCACGCGGCTTGAGAGAAGCGGCTCGCCTGCATGCGGGAAGCCGGACCAGTCCATTTGATTTTCAAAATGTATGTAGGGTATAGAGCGCGTTAACTCTCTACTAAATTGTGAATTCTTTGAACATCACTGATGTTATTGCTTACACTAACAACCATATGTATATTTTCACCCAAATTGATCTTATTTTACGTACCTGGAGACAATAGTCTACTTGCAAGCATTGTTAGAAAACAACCCAAACCCCTTGAATTGGGCGATTCCAACAAGTTGTGGCGCAAAGAAACTTCGCCTCTGACAGCGTTCGCGCTATTTCTAACTTTTTGCTCTCTCCCAACTGGGTCCACGTTACTCCGCTGAGTGAGTTACATGTGAATACAACCCCGGCATTTATAACTGGTCAGGATATCACCATCATCATTGTCGTCATCATCATCCGCATATTTTCTCTGGGTTATCAAGGGTTATTCAGACCCACTGCAGGGAGCATGACACTATGTAGCGTTATGATGCGGTAGTGAGTTGTTAATGGTGCGGTAAGCATGGGCTGATCTGATTGAGTTTCTGTTGTTGATTTACTTGATGTAATATATTGCTATAGTATAGTCGTGTCATGAAAAACCTCTAGAAAATTGAGCATATTGAAACAACACTCAGGAAATGTGACCATGCCAGTCAATAGTACATAATCATCCTTGGCTTTCGATGGTTCCCGATGGACATTATAACGATGAAATCGTAATGATGATTTGCACCTTATGATTTTTCATTTCCCATGAATCACTTTGCAATCATGTTGAACCATCATAATTGGCAACATCATCAAAGTCATCATAACCGTCGTCATCAACAACATATTTACTCTGGGTAATCAAGGGTTATTCAGACCCACTGCAGCGAGCATGATACTATGTAGCGTTATGATGCGGTAGTGAGTTGGACTAATTAATGGGGGTATGCAGGTATTTGTTGCACAGCATAAATATATTAGCCATGATATATTCATAGAAAAACAATGTAATTGAATAGCTAAATTTATTTCAATCATCTCAGATATATACTAAGATAGGTGATACAAGAAATAGGTATGGTCAAAGAAAATGTTTATATGCTATCAATTTGCACTGACATATCACACAAAGCACAACATATCAACAAATATTTAGACGTTATATTATGGTCATAACTCTCTGATGAACACTGGGTGTACCCTATGGATATAAAGTCTTAATGATCATAATACACCACATAGAATTAATATACACGCAATCAAGGCTATAATCATGGTGTAATTAATTTCATGACATCCATGTTTCAGTTATCTATGTTCTCCTAATTCAACTACTACAATTATACAGCTTAATTCACATCAAATACCACGTACGTACTATCATAAATGTTAATTGACCAGGTACACATAGCTCAATATTTGGGGTAGTCCCAATTTACAGTTCCTATTATGATATTGCAATGTTGCCCTGTTCCAGAACTCAATTTCCCTCCGGATATAAAGTCTCTGGGAAGGGCTATTAACATATCGTGGTGTTGTCTGCACTCAGATCCCAATTTCCCTCCGGATATCAAGTCTCAGAGCAGTGCTACGATTATATTACAACGTTCATTAGTTCTTAGCACGTAACATTTCTAGGCAGTGATAGGATTGTGAGGCTATGTTGTTTAGTCATATGTGTCAATTACCCTCTGGGTACATAGTTTTTTAACAATCATAATTCACTGCATTGCATTAACATACACTCAATCAAGGCTATCATTATGGTGCTAATTAATTTCATGACATTCATCTTTCATTTAACTATGTTCGTCTACTACAAATGTAAAAAAACTGTAAGCATATTATGTATATTGCTACTAATCACTATAAAAGTCCCATTTGCTATTCCACAACACATGTTACATAGAGAGAAAATGGGAAGTAGATATCCAAAAAGGCAATTGGCTTGTCGTAGACAGCAAGTATAGAAAAAAAATGTTTATATACTATCAATTTGCACTGACATATCACACAAAGCACAACATATCAACAAATATTTAGACGTTATATTATGGTCATAACTCTCTGATGAACACTGGGTGTACCCTATGGGTATAAAGTCTTAATGATCATAATACACCACATAGAATTAATATACACGCAATCAAGGCTATAATCATGGTGTTATTAATTTCATGACATCCATGTTTCAGTTATCTATGTTCTCCTAATTCAACTACTACTACAATTATACAGCTTAATTCACATCAAATACCACGTACGTACTATCATAAATGTTAATTGACCAGGTACACATAGCTCAATATTTGGGGTAGTCCCAATTTACAGTTCCTATTATGATATTGCAATGTTGCCCTGTTCCAGATCTTAATTTCCCTCCGGATATAAAGTCTCTGGGAAGGGCTATTAACATATCGTGGTGTTGTCTGCACTCAGATCCCAATTTCCCTCCGGATATCAAGTCTCAGAGCAGTGCTACGATTATATTACAACGTTCATTAGTTCTTAGCACGTAACATTTCTAGGCAGTGATAGGATTGTGAGGCTATGTTGTTTAGTCATATGTGTCAATTACCCTCTGGGTACATAGTTTTAACAATCATAATTCACTGCATTGCATTAACATACACTCAATCAAGGCTATCATTATGGTGCTAATTAATTTCATGACATTCATCTTTCATTTAACTATGTTCGTCTACTACAAATGTAAAAAAAACTGTAAGCATATTATGTATATTGCTACTAATCACTATAAAAGTCCATTTGCTATTCCACAACACATGTTACATAGAGAGAAAATGGGAAGTAGATATCCAAAAAGGCAATTGGCTTGTCGTAGACAGCAGCAAGTATAGAAAAAAAATGTTTATATACTATCAATTTGCACTGACATATCACACAAAGCACAACATATCAACAAATATTTAGACGTTATATTATGGTCATAACTCTCTGATGAACACTGGGTGTACCCTATGGGTATAAAGTCTTAATGATCATAATACACCACATAGAATTAATATACACGCAATCAAGGCTATAATCATGGTGTTATTAATTTCATGACATCCATGTTTCAGTTATCTATGTTCTCCTAATTCAACTACTACAATTATACAGCTTAATTCACATCAAATACCACGTACGTACTATCATAAATGTTAATTGACCAGGTACACATAGCTCAATATTTGGGGTAGTCCCAATTTACAGTTCCTATTATGATATTGCAATGTTGCCCTGTTCCAGATCTTAATTTCCCTCTGGATATAAAGTCTCTGGGAAGGGCTATTAACATATCGTGGTGTTGTCTGCACTCAGATCCCAATTTCCCTCCGGATATCAAGTCTCAGAGCAGTGCTACGATTATATTACAACGTTCATTAGTTCTTAGCACGTAACATTTCTAGGCAGTGATAGGATTGTGAGGCTATGTTGTTTAGTCATATGTGTCAATTACCCTCTGGGTACATAGTTTTAACAATCATAATTCACTGCATTGCATTAACATACACTCAATCAAGGCTATCATTATGGTGCTAATTAATTTCATGACATTCATCTTTCATTTAACTATGTTCGTCTACTACAAATGTAAAAAAACTGTAAGCATATTATGTATATTGCTACTAATCACTATAAATGTCCCATTTGCTATTCCACAACACATGTTACATAGAGAGAAAATGGGAAGTAGATATCCAAAAAGGCAATTGTGGTATACATTTGTCATTTTCATAGTGTTTTTGTCAGGCTTGTCGTAGACAGCAAGTATTGTTTTTGACCGGATGCACAGCAGTATACGGTTAGAGAAGAACACTTGACAAGGTAATTTTTTCTTTTGCTGGGCAATCGAAAGTTATTGCGTCATTACTCCGTCGTTAATGGTCGTATCGTAAAAATGTTTGCACCTAAAGGTAGCCCATACACTTCCGAACTTGAAACTTATTCATCTAATTGTTTATGTCTTATAGTTTTCTCACAAACTGAGCTTAAAGTTAAAAAGTGACCCCCAAATGCATTAACACCCCAATATGTTTAATACTACTGGGTCGATTTTGAAAATTTAAACATGAATTTGAAGGTTACTTTTCGAGTAACATTTCGTACGCATTGTAACAGCACGAATTATGCGTAGTTTTCTCACGAATCGCCGGTAAAAGTTCGGAAAAACAGGTAAAATTGATAATTTTTTTTCGATCACTTATAAAATCGACAATATTCGTTCGAGGATCATAAAACTTGGTTCGAATGTTACCATGGAGAGCGTCAACCGAATTATAATTCTTTTAGGGAAGTCGCTGACGTCATTTCCGGTCACGAACGAATCAAAGTTATAATTCGACTGAAATCTGAAGTTATCGCGTCGTTTCTCTCTGTCGTGAATGGTCGTATCGTGAATTGGTTTGCTCGAGAAGGAAGCCCATTCAATTCTGAACAATGTGTATAATTTTCAGCTCTAAATATCCAACAGTTTTCTCACAAAGTAAGTTTGAAGTACAGTGGGTGTCAATTCTGCTGGCTCTTCACTGCAGCCGCCCTGTCGCGCAGAACAAAGGAATCCCGAGCGGCCCAGCGCGCGGCTTGAGAGAAGCGGCTGGCTGCGGGAATCAGGTCAAATCGCAGCGCCCTCCCGCGCTACATCACCTAGAGGCCCAAGGGTACATGGGGGAACTTTACCAACTGCATCAGGAAAATTTCATTTTGGTCAATTAAGGCCCCATTCTGAAAATCTCTCCAATTAATTAGATGCAGTTCGCCAAGTTCCCACATGTTCCCATGTGCCTCTTGTTAACTTGGCGTCATAACGCCAAGTTATGGCGATCGGCCCGGTATGTATGTTTGGATGTTTGTTTGGATGTTAGTTAACATTTTTTTGTTTCGCGATACAGGTCGCAATTTTTGATATTATCAATTGATTATTTCTTCAATCGCTAGGCGTGAATAATGCGCAGAACCGAGAGGTTTTGTTTTGACCTTGATCTAAAACTAAGGTCAAGGTCATCGAATAAGTGAAAAACTAGTATCTCAAATAACTCCGTTAATAATGGTCGGATCGTTACAAACTTAACACCATCGTGTAGCTCATTCAAATTGCAAACTTTTTTTATGACATATACGGCAATCAAACCAACGGTTTTCCCAAGCGCCCCAGGTCGAAAAATCGTGGTATCGGTCAGAATGACAACATAAGTTTCATGAATATTTTGAGCGCCTATAAAACAGTCAATATATGTCCGATAATGATTAAAATTGGGTCACTTGTGCTCCATGACAGCTTAAGTCGGATCCATAGATTTCATGAATGTCGATGACGTCACTTCCGGTCACGAAAGCATCAAAGTTTATAAAAAATGACACAAGTTCAATGCTCAATATGTCCATGCTTTACAATTAAATTTCAATACAGTCGACATATTCTGAAAGTGTAATGTTATTGTAAACTTTTTCTAAATATACTTAGTTGTAAATAATGCATCATAAAAAAAATCGTAGCAGGTCAAAAATTTCTGGTAGCCAAAATCTCTAAACTTTTTAATTTCGCAATAGATTCATTAATTATGGTCCGATCGTAACAACATTTACATTTTCTGAAAGGTGATGAAATTACCAAACTTTTATAATTGACATATGAAATCAATATATTTGTCCTTTTTAAAGCACGTTGAGTTGAAAAAGCAAATTTCACTCAGTCAATTTTCGTAAAATTTTCGATTGCTAATAAAATCGTAAATATCAGTTCAATGGTAATAAAAATTAAATCAGATGTTGACATGAACAGCGCGAATCTAATCCGCAAAATTTATTGATATCGGTTGCGTCACTTCCGGTTTCGAACGAATCAAAGCAAAAACGGTACTCAAATCAGAAGTTATAGCGTCGTTCGTCCGTCGTGAATGGTCGTATCGTGAATTTGTCTGCGCCCGAAGGAAGCCCATTCAATTCTGAACATAAGTGTAAAATTTTCAGCTCAAAATATATGACAGTTCTCTCATAAAGTAAGTTTGAAGTACAGTGGGTGTCATTTCTGATGGCTCGGCGCTGGCTTGTTTACAACAGCCTGCCTCTCGCGCTGAACAAAGGAATCTGCTCTCGGTTTCGGGTGCGCGGGGCGCGTGGCGCGGCAAGTACGGCAGGCCGCTGTACTATTAAATATGAAAATATGCTTTTCCTTGTGTCAGCCTCTGAATCATAGTTTATCGATAAATCTAGAGTAACTTGGTCAGTTTTGGGTCAATATTGAAATTTTCAAAAGTTTCCGACACTGTTAGCCAAGTTCACCCATGTCCTCATGGGCATCTCGTTAACTTGGCGTTTTCGGAACGCCAAGTTATGGCGATCGGTCCGGTTTGTATGTTTGTATGTATGTATGTATGTATGTATGTATGTATGTATGTCCGGATGTTTGTAACACTTTTTTTGTTTCGCGATACAGGTCGCAATTTTTGAAATTTTTCAGATTTTTTTTTTTTAAATGGTTGGGACCAATGATGCGCAGAACCGAGAGGTTTTGTTTTGACCTTGACCTTATATTAAGGTCAAGGTCACATTGTGAATTTTTCAATCCTTCATATCATCTTAACCTATGGTGTGATTTTTAAAAAGTTTACAGTTCCTTGTAGCCTGATTTATTCGCCAACTTTCCATATCAAATATCATGAAAAAATATGCATATTTCGCCCCGTAGCCCCCACTCGAAAATTTGTGGTAGTGTTTTACCACATTTTTCCATCGCTAATAACTTCAACAATATTCGATGGATGGTCATGAAAATTGGGTCTAATGTTCACAGAATCACTGGCTATCAGAAGATAAGTGTTTTTTTTATGTCGATGACGTCATTTTCGGTTACGAGCAAAACAACGTTATTTAGCTGGGCAATCGAAAGTTTTTGCGTCATTACTCCGTCGTTAATGGTCGTATCGTTAAAATGTTTTCACCTAAAGGTAGCCCATACACTTCCGAACTTGAAACTTATTCAACTAATTGTTTATGTCTTATAGTTTTCTCACAAACTCAGCTTAAAGTTAAAAAGTGACCCCCCAAATGCATTAACACCCCAATATGTTTAATACTACTGGGTCGATTTTGAAAATTTAAACATGAATTTGAAGGTTACTTTTCGAGTAACATTTCGTACGCGTTATAACAGCAGGAATTATGCGTAATTTTCTCACGAATCGCCGGTAAAAGTTCGGAAAACAGCTAAAATTGGCAATTTTATTTCGATCACTTGTAAAATCGACAATATTCGTTCGAGGGTCACAAAACGTGGGTAAAATGTTACCATAGAGAGCGTGTACCGAATGATGATTCTTTTGGGGAAGTCGCTGATGTCATTTCCGGTCACGAACGAGTGAAAGTTAAAATTCGACTAAAATCTGAAGTTATCGCGCCGTTTCTCTGTCGCGAATGGTCGTATTTTGAATTGGTTTGCTCGAGAAGGAAGCCCATTCAATTCTGAACAAAGTGTATAAATTTCTGCTCTTAATACCCAACAGTTTTCTCACAAAGTAAGTTTGAAGTACAGTGGGTGTCATTTCGGCTGGCACTTCGCTGCAGCCGCCCTGTCGCGCAGAACAAAGGAATCCGCTTGGCGCGACCGCCTGCGAGAATCAGATCAAGTCGCAGTGCCTCCCGCGCTACACAAGCAAGAGGCCCAGAGTACATGGGGGAACTTGTCGAACTGCATCAGGAAAATTTCAAAATCGGCAACTAATTCATCTTATGGTATATATTTAATTAAGATCCATATAATGGAAGCCTATCTCAATTGTTAACTTGAAAAATATTTAAAGTTTCCCCATTTGCCACAAAAAATTATAATCCATGATAACTTATGTAATTTTTGGCCGATTTTGGTCAATTGTGGCCCAATTCTGAAATTGTTGCAATTAAATGGATGCAGTTCGCCAAGTTCCCACATGGCTCCCATGGGCCTCTTGTTAACTTGGCGTTTTCGGAACGCCAAGTTATGGCGATCGGTCCGGTTTGTATGTTTGTATGTTTGTATGTATGTATGTATGTATGTCCGGATGTTTGTAACACTTTTTTTGTTTCGCGATACAGGTCGCAATTTTTGAAATTTTTCAGATTTTTTTTTTTTAAATGGTTGGGACCAATGATGCGCAGAACCGAGAGGTTTTGTTTTGACCTTGACCTTATATTAAGGTCAAGGTCACGTTGTGAATTTTTCAATCCTTAATATCATCTTAACTTACGGTGCGATTTTTAAAAAGCTTACAGTTCCTTGTAGCCTGATTTATTCGCCAACTTTCCATATCAAATATCATGAAAAAATATGCATATTTCGCCCCGTAGCCCCCACTCGAAAATTTGTGGTAGTGTTTTTACCACATTTTTCCATCGCTTATAACTTCAACAATATTCGATGGATGGTCATGAAAATTGGGTCGAATGTTCACAGAATCACTGGCTATCAGAAGATAAGTGTTTTTTTTATGTCGATGACGTCACTTTCGGTTACGAGCAAAACAACGTTATTTAGCTGGGCAATCGAAAGTTATTGTCATTACTCCGTCGTTAATGGTCGTATCGTTAAAATGTTTTTCACCTAAAGGTAGCCCATACACTTCCGAACTTGAAACTTATTCAACTAATTGTTTATGTCTTATAGTTTTCTCACAAACTCAGCTTAAAGTTAAAAAGTGACCCCCAAATGCATTAACACCCCAAATATGTTTAATACTACTGGGTCGATTTTGAAAATTTAAACATGAATTTGAAGGTTACTTTTCGAGTAACATTTCGTACGCGTTATAACAGCAGGAATTATGCGTAATTTTCTCACGAATCGCCGGTAAAAGTTCGGAAAACAGCTAAAAATTGGCAATTTTATTTCGATCACTTGTAAAATCGACAATATTCGTTCGAGGGTCACAAAACGTGGGTAAAATGTTACCATAGAGAGCGTGTACCGAATGATGATTCTTTTGGGGAAGTCGCTGATGTCATTTCCGGTCACGAACGAGTGAAAGTTAAAATTCGACTAAAATCTGAAGTTATCGCGCCGTTTCTCTGTCGCGAATGGTCGTATTTTGAATTGGTTTGCTCGAGAAGGAAGCCCATTCAATTCTGAACAAAGTGTATAAATTTTCTGCTCTTAATACCCAACAGTTTTCTCACAAAGTAAGTTTGAAGTACAGTGGGTGTCATTTCGGCTGGCACTTCGCTGCAGCCGCCCTGTCGCGCAGAACAAAGGAATCCGCTTGGCGCGACCGCCTGCGAGAATCAGATCAAGTCGCAGTGCCTCCCGCGCTACACAAGCAAGAGGCCCAGAGTACATGGGGGAACTTGTCGAACTGCATCAGGAAAATTTCAAAATCGGCCAACTAATTCATCTTATGGTATATATTTAATTAAGATCCATATAATGGAAGCCTATCTCAATTGTTAACTTGAAAAATATTTAAAGTTTCCCCATTTGCCACAAAAAATTATAATCCATGATAACTTATGTAATTTTTGGCCGATTTTGGTCAATTGTGGCCCAATTCTGAAATTGTTGCAATTAAATGGATGCTGTTCGCCAAGTTCCCACATGGCTCCCATGGGCCTCTTGTTAACTTGGCGTTTTCGGAACGCCAAGTTATGGCGATCGGTCCGGTTTGTTATGTTTGTATGTTTGTATATGTATGTATGTATGTATGTCCGGATGTTTGTAACACTTTTTTTTTGTTTCGCGATACAGGTCGCAATTTTTGAAATTTTTCAGATTTTTTTTTTTAAATGGTTGGGACCAATGATGCGCAGAACCGAGAGGTTTTGTTTTGACCTTGACCTTATATTAAGGTCAAGGTCACGTTGTGAATTTTTCAATCCTTAATATCATCTTAACTTACGGTGCGATTTTTAAAAAGCTTACAGTTCCTTGTAGCCTGATTTATTCGCCAACTTTCCATATCAAATATCATGAAAAAATATGCATATTTCGCCCCGTAGCCCCCACTCGAAAATTTGTGGTAGTGTTTTACCACATTTTTCCATCGCTTATAACTTCAACAATATTCGATGGATGGTCATGAAAATTGGGTCGAATGTTCACAGAATCACTGGCTATCAGAAGATAAGTGTTTTTTTTATGTCGATGACGTCACTTCCGGTTACGAGCAAAACAACGTTATTTAGCTGGGCAATCGAAAGTTATTGCGTCATTACTCCGTCGTTAATGGTCGTATCGTAAAAATGTTTGCACCTAAAGGTAGCCCATACACTTCCGAACTTGAAACTTATTCATCATCTAATTGTTTATGTCTTATAGTTTTCTCACAAACTGAGCTTAAAGTTAAAAAGTGACCCCCAAATGCATTAACACCCCAATATGTTTAATACTACTGGGTCGATTTTGAAAATTTAAACATGAATTTGAAGGTTACTTTTCGAGTAACATTTCGTACGCATTGTAACAGCAGGAATTATGCGTAGTTTTCTCACGAATCGCCGGTAAAAGTTCGGAAAACAGCTAAAATTGATAATTTTTTTTCGATCGCTTATAAAATCGACAATATTCGTTCGAGGATCATAAAACTTGGTTCGAATGTTACCATGGAGAGCGTCAACCGAATTATAATTCTTTTAGGGAAGTCGCTGACGTCATTTCCGGTCACGAACGAATCAAAGTTATAATTCGACTGAAATCTGAAGTTATCGCGTCGTTTCTCTGTCGTGAATGGTCGTATCGTGAATTGGTTTGCTCGAGAAGGAAGCCCATTCAATTCTGAACAATGTGTATAATTTTCAGCTCTAAATATCCAACAGTTTTCTCACAAAGTAAGTTTGAAGTACAGTGGGTGTCAATTCTGCTGGCTCTTCACTGCAGCCGCCCTGTCGCGCAGAACAAAGGAATCCGCTGGGCGCGGCCACAGCGCGCGGCTTGAGAGAAGCGGCTGGCTGCGGGAATCATAAGGAAAATCAAATCGCAGCGCCTCCCGCGCTACATCACCTAGATTTGTACCCAAGGATGTACATGGGGGAACACTTTACCAACTAATGCATCAGTAAAAAGGCATTCATTTTGGTCAATTTTGGCCAATTTTGCCCCATTCTGAAAATCTCTCCAATTAATTTGGATGCAGTTCGCCAAGTTCCCACATGTTCCCATGTGCCTCTTGTTAACTTGGCGTTTTTGGAACGCCAAGTTATGGCGATCGGTCCGGTTTGTGTGTTTGTATGTATGTAAGTAACACTTTTTTTGTTACACGATACAGGTCGCAATTTTTAAAATTTTCAGATTTTTTTTTCACCAATGGTTAGGCGTGAATGATGCGCAGAACCGAGATGTTTTGTTTTGACCTTGACCCAAAACTAAGGTCAGGGTCATTGAATAAGTGAAAAACTAGTACCTCGAATAACTCCGTTAATAATGGTCGGATCGTTACAAACTTTACACCATCGTGTAGCTCATTCAAATTGCAAACTTTTTCTAAATACATATACGGCGATCCAACCAATAGTTTTCCCAAGCGCCTAAGGTCGAAAAAAAGTGGTATCGGTCCAAATGGCAACAAAAGTTTCATGAATATTTTGAGCGCCTATAAAACTGTCAATACATGTCCGATGGTAATAAAATTTGGTTCACATGTTCTCAGCGACATACCAAGACGTATCCTAAAATATCATGAATGTCAATGACGTCACTTCCGGTCACGAAAGCATCAAAGTTTTCAAAAAATGACACAAGTTCAATGCTCAATATGTCCATACTTTAGAGTTCCATTTTTAAACAGTTTAGATATTCTGAAAGTGTAATGTAATTGTAAACTTTTTCTAAATATACTTAGTTGTAAATAATGCATTGTTAAAAAAATTGTAGCAGGTCGAAAATTTCTGGTAACCAAAATCTCTCAACGTTTTAATTTCGCAATAAATTCACTAATTATCGTCCGATCGTAACAAAATTAACATTATCTAAAAGCTGACACAATTACTAAACTTTGATAATTGACATATGCTATCAAAATATTTGTCGCTTTCAAAGCGCGTTGAGTTGAAAAAACAAATTTCACTCAGTCAATTTTCGTCAAATTTTCGATTGCTAATAAAATTGTAAATATCAGTTCTATAATCATAAAAATCTGCTCAGCTGTTGACATCGACAGCACTAATCGTGTTCTATTGAATTTAGATGAAATAATTGTTGTGGCACGAAAATTCGGAAAAAAAATTATGTCCGTGTACTGGATTTGAACACCGGCCTCTGGCATGGAAGTCTGAAACTAAATCGCTACGCCACGCGGCCTAACACAGTTAATGGCATTGTCATATACATATGATAAGTATTTCAGGTGCCAACAACAGCTAAACACTCAACATGATTGATAAATACATAGTAATTTTGTTAATTATAGGTTGATACGGATTTTTTATTGCTTAATGTTGTTTGGCTTCTGAATCAAAGTTTAAGGTTGATAGTTTCACAAAGGTCGCCGCTGCTGCCAGCTCGCTTTGCGTAAAGCCGGCAAGCAGTAATACAGACCAGTCCAATTCACTGAAAAAATGTATGTCCTATAAAAAAATTAGAAGTTATTGCTTACACTTACATCCATAATGATAGTGACAGCTAAATTGATATTATTTAACATATCTGTATACAATAGTCTACTAGCAAGCTTCGTTTGAAAACAACCCAAACCCCTTGAATTGGGCGATTCCAATCAGTTGTGGCGCAAAGAAACTTCGCCTTTGACAGCGTCCGCGCTATTTATAACTTTTTCCTCTCTGCAAATTCGGTCCGCGTTACTCTGTTGAGTG
>CM067356.1:12811810-12906836 GCA_034190875.2 Urechis unicinctus
TTAGTTTGGATGTTTGGATGTTTGGATGTATGTAACACTTTTTTTTTGTTTCGCGATACAGGTCGCAATTTTTGAAATTTTCCATTTTTTTCTTCGCCAATCGTTAGGCGTCAATTATGCGCAGAACCCAGAGGTTTTGTTTTGACCTTGACCAAAAACTAAGGTCAAGGTCATCGAATAAGTGAAAAACTTGTATCTCGAATAACTCCGTTAATAATGGTCCGATTGTTTAAAACTTTACACCATCGTGTAGCTCATTCAAATTGCAAACTTTTTCTAAATACATATACGGCGATCCAACCAATGGTTTTCCCAAGCGTCTAAGGTCGAAAAAAAGTGGTATCGGTCCAAATGGCAACAAAAGTTTCATGAATATTTTGAGTGCTTATAAAGCAATTTTGAAAATTTCTCGGATTTTTTCAAAAAAAAATGATTGTGACTAATAATGCGCAGAACCGAGAGATTTTGTTTTGACCTTGACCTCATATTAAGGTCAAGGTCACGTTGTGAATTTTTCAATCCTTGATATCATCTTAACCTACGGTGCGATTTTTAAAAAATTTACAGTCCCTTGTAGTCTGATTTATTCGCCAACTTTCCATGTCAAATATCATGAAAAAATATGCATATTTCGCCCCGTAGCCCCCACTCGAAAATTTGTGGTAGTGTTTTACCACATTTTTCCATCGCTTATAACTTCAACAATATTCGATGGATGGTCATAAAAATTGGGTCGAATGTTCACAGAAGCACTGGCTATCGGAAGATAAGTGTTTTTTTTTATGTCGATGACGTCACTTCCGGTTACGAGCAAAACAACGTTATTTAGCTGTGCAATCCGAATTTATCGCTTTATTTCTCCGTCGTTAATGGTCGTATCGTAAAAATGTTTGCACCTGAAGGTAGCCCATACACTTCCAAACTTGAAACTTATTCATCTAATTGTTTATGTCTTATAGTTTTCTCACAAACTGAGCTTAAAGTTAAAAAGTGACCCCCCAAATGCATTAACACCCCAATATGTTAAATACTACTGGGTCGATTTTAAAAATTTAAACATGAATCTGAAGGTTACTTTTCGAGTAACATTTCGTACACTGTGTAACAGCAGGAATTATGCGTAGTTTTCTCACGAATCGCCGGTAAAAGTTCGGAAAACAGCTAAAATTGGCAATTTTTTTTCGATCACTTGTAAAATCGACAATATTCGTTCGAGGGTCGCAAAACGTGGGTAAAATGTTACCATGGAGAGCGTGTACCGAATGATGATTATTTTGGGGATGTCGCTGATGTCATTTCCGGTCACGAACGAGTGAAAGTTAAAATTCGACTAAAATCTGAAGTTACCGCGTCGTTTCTCTGTCGCGAATGGTCGTATTTTGAATTGGTTTGCTCGAGAAGGAAGCCCATTCAATTCTGAACAATGTGTATAATTTTCAGCTCTTAATACCCAACAGTTTTCTCACAAAGTAAGTTTGAAGTACAGTGGATGTCAATTCTGCTGGCTCTTCACTGCAGCCGCCCTGTCGCGCAGAACAAAGGAATCCACAGCGCCCCAGCGCGCTGCTTGAGAAAGGCGGCTGGCTGTGGGAATCAGGTCAAATCGCAGCGCCTCTCGCGCTACACAAGCAAGAGGCCCAAGGGAACATGGGGGAACTTGTCGAACTGCATAAGGAAAATTTCAAAATCGGCCAACTAATTCATCTTATTGTATATATTATAACGTAATGATGATTTGTACGTTATGATGTTTCATTTCCCAAGAATCACTTTGCAATCATAATGATTTTCAACATAAAAGGCATGATAACTTAGGTAATTTTTGGCCGATTTTGGCCAATTTTGGCCCGATTCAGAAATTGTTGCAATTGTTTGGATGCAGTTCGCCAAGTTCCCCCATGTACCCATGGGCCTCTTGTTAACTTGGCGTTGTCATAACGCCAAGTTATGGCGATCGGCCCGGTTTGTAAGTTTGTTAGTTTGGATGTTTGGATGTATGTAACACTTTTTTTGTTTCGCGATACAGGTCGCAATTTTTGAAATTTTTCAGATTTTTTTTTTTTAAATGGTTGGGACCAATGATGCGCAGAACCGAGAGGTTTTGTTTTGACCTTGAGTTCATATTAAGGTCAAGGTCACGTTGTGAATTTTTCAATCCTTCATATCATCTTAACCTACGGTGCGATTTTTAAAAAGTTTACAGTTCCTTGTAGCCTGATTTATTCGCCAGCTTTCCATATCAAATATCATGAAAAAAATATGCATATTTCGCCCCGTAGCCCCCACTCGAAAATTTGTGGTAGTAGTGTTTTACCACATTTTTCCATCGTTTATAACTTCAACAATATTCGATGGATGGTCATAAAAAATTGGGTCGAATGTGCTCAGAAGCACTGGCTATCGGAAGATAAATGGTTTTTTTATGTCGATGACGTCACTTCCGGTTACGAGCAAAACAACGTTATTTAGCTGTGCAATCCGAATTTATCGCGTCATTTCTCCGTCGTTAATGGTCGTATCGTAAAAATGTTTGCACCTGAAGGTAGCCCATACACTTCCAAACTTGAAACTTATTCATCTAATTGTTTATGTCTTATAGTTTTCTCACAAACTGAGCTTAAAGTTAAAAAGTGACCCCCCAAATGCATTAACACCCCAATATGTTAAATACTACTGGGTCGATTTTGAAAATTTAAACATGAATTTGAAGGTTACTTTTCGAGTAACATTTCGTACGCATTGTAACAGCAGGAATTATGCGTAGTTTTTTCTCACGAATCGCCGGTAAAAGTTCGGAAAACAGGTAAAATTGATAATTTTTTTTCGATCACTTATAAAATCGACAATATTCGTTCGAGGATCATAAAACTTGGTTCGAATGTTACCATGGAGAGCGTCAACCGAATTATAATTCTTTTAGGGAAGTCGCTGACGTCATTTCCGGTCACGAACGAATCAAAGTTATAATTCGACTGAAATCTGAAGTTATCGCGTCGTTTCTCTGTCGTGAATGGTCGTATCGTGAATTGGTTTGCTCGAGAAGGAAGCCCATTCAATTCTGAACAATGTGTATAATTTTCAGCTCTAAATATCCAACAGTTTTCTCACAAAGTAAGTTTGAAGTACAGTGGGTGTCAATTCTGCTGGCTCTTCACTGCAGCCGCCCTGTCGCGCAGAACAAAGGAATCCCGAGCGGCCCAGCGCGCGGCTTGAGAGAAGCGGCTGGCTGCGGGAATCAGGTCAAATCGCAGCGCCTCCCGCGCTACATCACCTAGAGACCCAAGGGTACATGGGGGAACTTTACCAACTGCATCAGGAAAATTTCATTTTGGTCAATTAAGGCCCCATTCTGAAAATCTCTCCAATTAATTAGATGCAGTTCGCCAAGTTCCCACATGTTCCCATGTGCCTCTTGTTAACTTGGCGTTTTTGGAACGCCAAGTTATGGCGATCGGCCCGGTTTGTAAGTTTGTTAGTTTGGATGTTGGATGTTTGGTGTGTATGTAACACTTTTTTTGTTTCGCGATACAGGTCGCAATTTTTGAAATTTTCCATTTTTTTCTTCGCCAATCGTTAGGCGTCAATGATGCGCAGAACCCAGAGGTTTTGTTTTGACCTTGACCAAAAACTAAGGTCAAGGTCATCGAATAAGTGAAAAAACTTGTATCTCGAATAACTCCGTTAATAATGGTCCGATTGTTTAAAACTTTACACCATCGTGTAGCTCATTCAAATTGCAAACTTTTTCTAAATTCATATACGGCGATCCAACCAATGGTTTTCCCAAGCGTCTAAGGTCGAAAAAAAGTGGTATCGGTCCAAATGGCAACAAAAGTTTCATGAATATTTTGAGTGCTTATAAAGCAATTTTGAAAATTTCTCGGATTTTTTTTAAAAAAAATGATTGTGACTAATAATGCGCAGAACCGAGAGGTTTTGTTTTGACCTTGACCTCATATTAAGGTCAAGGTCACGTTGTGAATTTTTCAATCCTTGATATCATCTTAACCTATGGTGTGATTTTTAAAAAGTTTACAGTTCCTTGTAGCCTGATTTATTCGCCAACTTTCCATATCAAATATCATAAAAAATATGCATATTTCGCCCCGTAGCCCCCACTCGAAAATTTGTGGTAGTGTTTTACCACATTTTTCCATCGCTTATAACTTCAACAATATTCGATGGATGGTCATGAAAAATTGGGTCGAATGTTCACAGAATCACTGGCTATCAGAAGATAAGTGTTTTTTTTATGTCGATGACGTCACTTCCGGTTACGAGCAAAACAACGTTATTTAGCTGGGCAATCGAAAGTTATTGCGTCATTACTCCGTCGTTAATGGTCGTATCGTAAAAATGTTTGGACCTAAAGGTAGCCCATACACTTCCGAACTTGAAACTTATTCATCTAATTGTTTATGTCTTATAGTTTTCTCACAAACTGAGCTTAAAGTTAAAAAGTGACCCCCAAATGCATTAACACCCCAATATGTTTAATACTACTGGGTCGATTTTGAAAATTTAAACATGAATTTGAAGGTTACTTTTCGAGTAACATTTCGTACGCATTGTAACAGCAGGAATTATGCGTAGTTTTCTCACGAATCGCCGGTAAAAGTTCGGAAAACAGCTAAAATTGGCAATTTTTTTTCGATCGCTTATAAAATCGACAATATTCGTTCGAGGATCATAAAACTTGGTTCGAATGTTACCATGGAGAGCGTCAACCGAATTATAATTCTTTTAGGGAAGTCGCTGACGTCATTTCCGGTCACGAACGAATCAAAGTTATAATTCGACTGAAATCTGAAGTTATCGCGTCGTTTCTCTGTCGTGAATGGTCGTATCGTGAATTGGTTTGCTCGAGAAGGAAGCCCATTCAATTCTGAACAATGTGTATAATTTTCAGCTCTAAATATCCAACAGTTTTCTCACAAAGTAAGTTTGAAGTACAGTGGGTGTCAATTCTGCTGGCTCTTCACTGCAGCCGCCCTGTCGCGCAGAACAAAGGAATCCCGAGCGGCCCAGCGCGCGGCTTGAGAGAAGCGGCTGGCTGCGGGAATCAGGTCAAATCGCAGCGCCTCCCGCGCTACATCACCTAGAGGCCCAAGGGTACATGGGGGAACTTCACCAACTGCATCAGGAAAATTTCATTTAGGTCAATTAAGGCCCGATTCTGAAAATCTCTCCAATTAATTAGATGCAGTTCGCCAAGTTCCCACATGTTCCCATGGGCCTCTTGTTAGTTTGGATGTTTGGATGTTTGGATGTATGTAACACTTTTTTTGTTTCGCGATACAGGTCGCAATTTTTGAAATTTTTCAGATTTTTTTTTTTTAAATGGTTGGGACCAATGATGCGCAGAACCGAGAGGTTTTGTTTTGACCTTGACCTTATATTAAGGTCAAGGTCACATTGTGAATTTTTCAATCCTTCATATCATCTTAACCTATGGTGTGATTTTTAAAAAGTTTACAGTTCCTTGTAGCCTGATTTATTCGCCAACTTTCCATATCAAATATCATGAAAAAATATGCATATTTCGCCCCGTAGCCCCCACTCGAAAATTTGTGGTAGTGTTTTACCACATTTTTCCATCGCTTATAACTTCAACAATATTCGATGGATGGTCATGAAAATTGGGTCGAATGTTCACAGAATCACTGGCTATCGGAAGATAAGTGTTTTTGTTATGTCGATGACGTCACTTCCGGTTACGAGCAAAACAACGTTATTTAGCTGGGCAATCGAAAGTTATTGCGTCATTACTCCGTCGTTAATGGTCGTATCGTAAAAATGTTTGCACCTAAAGGTAGCCCATACACTTCCGAACTTGAAACTTCTTCATCTAATTGTTTATGTCTTATAGTTTTTTCACAAACTGAGCTTAAAGTTAAAAAGTGACCCCCAAATGCATTAACACCCCAATATGTTTAATACTACTGGGTCGATTTTGAAAATTTAAACATGAATTTGAAGGTTACTTTTCGAGTAACATTTCGTACGCATTGTAACAGCAGGAATTATGCGTAGTTTTCTCACGAATCGCCGGTAAAAGTTCGGAAAACAGCTAAAATTGATAATTTTTTTTCGATCGCTTATAAAATCGACAATATTCGTTCGAGGATCATAAAACTTGGTTCGAATGTTACCATGGAGAGCGTCAACCGAATTATAATTCTTTTAGGGAAGTCGCTGACGTCATTTCCGGTCACGAACGAATCAAAGTTATAATTCGACTGAAATCTGAAGTTATCGCGTCGTTTCGTTTCTCTGTCGTGAATGGTCGTATCGTGAATTGGTTTGCTCGAGAAGGAAGCCCATTCAATTCTGAACAATGTGTATAATTTTCAGCTCTAAATATCCAACAGTTTTCTCACAAAGTAAGTTTGAAGTACAGTGGGTGTCAATTCTGCTGGCTCTTCACTGCAGCCGCCCTGTCGCGCAGAACAAAGGAATCCCGAGCGGCCCAGCGCGCGGCTTGAGTGAAGCGGCTGGCTGCGGTAATCAGGTCAAATCGCAGCGCCTCCCGCGCTACATCACATAGAGACCCAAGGGTACATGGGGGAACTTTACCAACTGCATCAGGAAAATTTCATTTTGGTCAATTAAGGCCCCATTCTGAAAATCTCTCCAATTAATTAGATGCAGTTCGCCAAGTTCCCACATGTTCCCATGTGCCTCTTGTTAACTTGGCGTTTTACCTTCGCCAAGTTATGGCGATCGGCCCGGTTTGTAAGTTTTTGTTTGTTTGGATGTTTTGTAAACACTTTTTTTTTGTTTCGCGATACAGGTCGCAATTTTTGAAATTTTCCATTTTTTTCTTCACCCATCGTTAGGCGTCAATGATGCGCAGAACCGAGAGGTTTTGTTTTGACCTTGACCAAAAAGTAAGGTCAAGGTCATCGAATAAGTGAAAAACTAGTATCTCGAATAACTCCGTTATTAATGGTCGGATCGTTACAAACTTTACACCATCGTGTAGCTCATTTAAATTGCAAACTTTTTCTAAATACTTATATACGGCGATCCAACCAATGGTTTTCCCGAGCGCCTAAGGTCGAAAAAACGTGGTATCGGTCCAAATGGCAACAAAAGTTTCATGAATATTTTGAGCGCCTATCAGAATCATTTGTTGTGATCCGCGATACAGGTCGCAATTTTGGAAATTTTCCAATTTTTTTTCTTCACCCATCGTTAGGGGGTAATGATGCCCAGAACCGAGAGGTTTTGTTGTGACCTTGACCTGAAACTAAGGTCAAGGTCATCGAATAAGTGAATTTCTAATAACTCGAATAACTCCGTTAATAATGGTCGGATTGTTAAAAACTTTACACCATCGTGTAGCTCATTCCAATTGCAAACTTTTTCTAAATACATATACGGCGATCCAACCAATGGTTTTCCCAAGCGTCTAAGGTCGAAAAAAAAAGTGGTATCGGTCCAAATGGCAACAAAAGTTTCCAGAATATTTTGAGCGCTTTAAAACCGTCAATACATGTCCGATGGTAATAAAATTTGGTTCACATGTTCACAGCGACATACCAAGACGTATCCTAAAATATCATGAATGTCGATGACGTCACTTCCGGTCACGAAAGCATCAAAGTTTATAAAAAAATGACACAAGTTCAATGCTCAATACGTCCATGCTTTAGAATTTCATTTAAAAACAGTTTAGATATTCTGAAAGTGTAATGTATTTGTAAACTTTTTCTAAATATACTTATTGTAAATAATGCATTGTTAAAAAAATTGTAGCAGGTCGAAAATTTCTGGTAACCAAAATCTCTCAACGTTTTAATTTCCCCAATAAATTCACTAATTATCGTCCGATCGTAACAAAATTACCAGTATCTAAAAGCTGACACAGTTACTAAACTTTGATAATTGACATACGCTATCAAAATATTCTTCGTTTTCAAAGCGCGTTGAGAAAAAAAAACAAATTTCACTCAGTAAATTTTCGTCCAATTTTCGATTGCTAATAAAAATCGTAAATATCAGTTCTATAATCTATAATCCCCCAAAAATCTGCTCAGCTGTTGTCATCGACAGCACAAATCGTGTTCTATTGAAATTAGATGAAATAATTGTTGTGGCACGAAAATTCGGAAAAAAAATTATGTCCGTGTACGGGATTTGAACACCGGCCTCTGGCATGGAAGTCTAAAATGTTGCCGCTACGCCACGCGGCCTAGCACACTAGCATGCTTTGTCATATATAAATAATAGGTATTACAGGTGCCAACAACAGCTAAACACTCAACATGATTGATAAATCCATAGTAATTTTGTTAATTATATGGTTGATACGGATTTTTTATTGCTTAATGTTGTTTGGCTTCTGAATGAATGTTTAAGGTTGATAGTTTCACAAAGGTCACCGCTGCTGCCAGCTCGCTTTGCGTAAAGCCGGCAAGCAGCAATACGGACCAGTCCAATTCACTGTAAAAATGAATGTCCTCTAAAAAATTTGCATATCGATGCAACACATCGCAAACGAAGCCATGCCAGTCAATACTTCTTTAGGCGTTGTCATAACGCCAAGTTATGGCGATCGGCCCGGTTTGTAAGTTTGTTAGTTTGGATGTTTGGATGTTTGGATGTATGTAACACTTTTTTTGTTTCGCGATACAGGTCGCAATTTTTGAAAATTTTCCAATTTTTTTTTTCTTCGCCCATCGCTAGGCGTCAATGATGCGCAGAACCGAGAGGTTTTGTTTTGACCTTGACCCAAAACTAAGGTCAGGGTCATTGAATAAGTGAAAATCTAGTACCTCGAATAACTCCGTTAGTAATGGTCCGATCGTTACAAACTTTACACCATCGTGTAGCTCATTCAAATTGCAAACTTTTTCTAAATACATATACGGCGATCCAACCAATGGTTTTCCCAAGCGTCTAAGGTCGAAAAAAAAGTGGTATCGGTCCAAATGGCAACAAAAGTTTCATGAATATTTTGAGCGCCTATAAAACCGTCAATACATGTCCGATGGTAATAAAATTTGGTTCACATGTTCTCAGCAACATACCAAGACGTATCCTAAAATATCATGAATGTCGATGACGTCACTTCCGGTCACGAAAGCATCAAAGTTTTCAAAAAATGACACAAGTTCAATGCTCAATATGTCCATACTTTAGAGTTCCATTTTTAAACAGTTTAGATATTCTGAAAGTGTAATGTAATTGTAAACTTTTTCTAAATATACTTAGTTGTAAATAATGCATTGTTAAAAAAATTGTAGCAGGTCGAAAATTTCTGGTAACCAAAATCTCTCAACTTACTTATTTCGCAATAAATTCACTAATTATCGTCCGATCGTAACAAAATTAACATTTTCTGAAAGCTGAAACAATTGCCAAACTTTGGATTTGACATATGCTATCAAAATATTCGTCGTTTTCAAAGCGCGTTGAGTTGAAAAAACAAATTTCACTCAGTCAATTTTCGTCAAATTTTCGATTGCTAATAAAATCGTAAATATCAGTTCTATAGTCATAAAAAACTGCTCAGCTGTTGTCATCGACAGCACGAATCGTGTTCTATTGAAATTAGATGAAATAATTGTTGTGGCACGAAAATTCGGAAAAAAAAAAAATTATGTCCGTGTACTGGATTTGAACACCGGCCTCTGGCATGGAAGTCTAAAACAATGCCGCTACGCTACGCCACGCGGCCTTGCACATTGATCTGTATTGTCATATATATATAATAAGTATAACAGGTGCCAACAACATCTAAACGCTCAACATGATTGATATATCCATAGTATTTTTTGTTAATTATAGGTTGATACGATTTTTTTTTTTATTGCTTAATGTTGTTTGGCTTCTGAATGAATGTTTAAGGTTGATAGTTTCACAAAGGTCGCCGCTGCTGCCAGCTCGCTTTGCGTAAAGCCGGCAAGCAGCAATACGGACCAGTCCAATTCACTGTAAAAATGTATGTCCTCTTAAAAAAAAAAAATTGCATATCGATGCAACACACAGCAAACGAAACCATGCCAGTCAATACTTCTTTATCACCCTTGGTTATCGATAATAATGGTCGGATCGTTACAAACTTTTCCATCGAGTAGCTCATTCAAATTGCAAACTTTTTCTAATGACATATGTGGCGAACCAACCAATGGTTTTCCCAAGCGCCTAAGGTCGAAAAAAAGTGGTATCGGTCCAAATGGCAACAAAAGTTTCATGAATATGTTGAACGCCTATCAGATATCATTTTTTGTGATCCGCGATACAGGTTGCAAATTTTTTAAATTTTCCATTTTTTTCTACACCCATCGTTAGGGGGTAATGATGCCCAGAGCCTCATTAAACACCCCGATATGTTGCGCGGCTGCATGCGGGAAGCCGGACCAGTCCATTTGATTGTCAAAATGTATGTAGGATATAGAGCGCGTTAACTCTCTGCTTAATTGTGAAATCTTTGAACATCACTGAAGTTATTGCTTACACTTACATCCATAGTGATAGTGGCAGCTAAATTGATATTATTTAACATGTCTGTATACAATAGTCTACTAGCAAGTTTCGTTTGAAAAACAACCCAAACCCCTTGAATTGGGCGATTCCAACCATTTGTGGCGCAAAGAAACTTCGCCTTTGACAGCGTCCGCGCTATTTATAACTTTTTCCTCTCTGCAAACTCGGTCCGCGTTACTCTGTCGAGTGAGTTACATTGTGAATACAACCCCGGCATTTAAAACTGGTCATGTTGAACCATCATAATTGGCAACATCATCAACGTCATCTTAACTGTCGTCATCAACAACATATTTACTCTGGGTTATCAAGGGTAATTCAGACCCACTGCAGCTAGCATGATACTATATAACTTTTTCCTCTGTGCAAACTCGGTCCGCGTTACTCCGTTGAGTGAGTTACATTGTGAATACAACCCTGGCATTTAAAACTGGTCATGATATCACCATCATCATTGGCAACATCATCAACGTCATCATAACCGTCGTCATCAACAACATATTTACTCTGGGTTATCAAGGGTTATTCAGACCCACTGCAGCGAGCATGATACTATGTAGCGTTATGATGCGGTAGTGAGTTGGACTAATTAATGGGGGTATGCAGGTATTTGTTGCACAGCATAAATTTATTAGCCATGATATATTCATAGAAAAAACAATGTAATTGAATAGCTAAATTTATTTCAATCATTTCAGATATATACTAAGATAGGTGATACAAGAAATACGTATGGTTAAAGAAAATGTTTATATGCTATCAATTTGCAGTGACATATCACATAAAGCACAACATATCAACAAATATTTAGACGTTATATTATGGTCATAACTTTCTGATGAACACAGGGTGTACCTTATGGGTATAATATCTTAATGATCATAATACACCACATAGAATTAATATACACGCAATCAAGGCTACAATCATGGTGTTATTAATTTCATGACATCCATGTTTCAGTTATCTATGTTCTCCTAATTCAACTACTACAATTATACAGCTTAATACACATCAATACCACGTACGTACTATCATAAATGTTAATTGACCAGGTACACATACCTCAATATTTGGGGTAGTCCCAATTTACAGTTCCTATGATGATATTGCAATGTTGCCCTGTTCCAGATCTCAATTTCCCTCCGGATATAAAGTCTCTGGGAAGGGCTATTAACATATCGTGGTGTTGTCTGTCTGCACTCAGATCCCAATTTCCCTCCGGATATCAAGTCTCAGAGCAGTACACATACCTCAATATTTGGGGTAGTCTCAATTTACAGTTCCCATGATGATATTGCAATGTTGCCCTGTTCCAGATCTCAATTTCCCACCGGATATAAAGTCTCTGGGAAGGGCTATTTACATATCGTGGTGTTGTCTGCACTCAGATCCCAATTTCCCTCCGGATATCAAGTCTCAGAGCAGTGCTACGATTATAATACAGCGTTCATTAGTTCTTAGCACGTAACTTTTCTAGGCAGTGCTAGGATTGTGAGGCTATGTTGTTTAGTCATATGTGTCAATTACCCTCTGGGTACATAGTTTTAACAATCATAATTCACTGCATGGCATTAACATACACTCAATCAAGGCTATCATTATGGTGCTAATTAATTTCATGACATTCATCTTTCATTTAACTATGTTCGTCTACTACAAATGTAAAAAAACTGTAAGCATATTATGTATATTGCTACTAATCACTATAAAAGTCCCATTTGCTATTCTACAACACATGTTACATAGAGAGAAAATGGGAAGTAGATATCCAAAAAGGTGTGTCAATTACCCTCTGGGTACATAGTTTTAACCATCATAATTCACTGCATTGCATTAACATACACTCAATCAAGGCTATCATTATGGTGCTAATTAATTTCATGACATTCATCTTTCATTGAACTATGTTTCGTCTACTACAAATGTAAAAAAACTGTAAGCATAGTATGTATATTGCTACTAATCACTATAAAAGTCCCATTTGCTATTCCACAACACATGTTACATAGAGAGAAAATGGGAAGTAGATATCCAAAAAGCCAATTGTGGTATACATTTGTCATTTTCATAGTGTTTTTGTCAGGCTTGTCGTAGACAGCAAGTATTTTTTTTGACCGGATGCACAGCAGTATACGGTTAGAGAAGAACACTTGAAAACGGAATTTTCTCTTTAGCTGCGCTGATCTTTTTTCTGTAGCAAAAACAAAGGGTCGCTTTTAATTAATCAATGTGAAATTGTGATACTAAAGAAAATCCTCACTGGTACAATGTCATAGATTAACTTACCTTACTCATTGTTATGGTATCCGCATGACACCACCCCATCCCCTTATCTCCCCCTGTGGGCACAGGGGCAGTTCTGCGGTTTGCCGTAGGTTGGGGGGCAACCTGTTATCCGTGGGTTGCACCTCGGTCGGTCCACTATTTTCTCTTTTGCTGCGCTGATCTTTTTTCTGTAAAAAAAAAAAAGGGTTGCTTTTAATTAATCAAAGTGAAATTGTGATACTAAAGAAAATCCTCATTGATACAAAGTCATAGTTTAACTTACCTTAATCAGTGTTACGGTATCCGCATGACACCACCCCATCCCCTTATCTCCCCCTGTGGGTACAGGGACAGGTCTCCGGTTTGCCGTAGGTTGTAGGGGGGGGGGGGGGGGGAGGGGGCAAAGTTACTTTACTATAATAGGCATTATATTAGTATTGGTGTGTCATTAAACCCTTTACATACCTTACTTTGTATCTTTCGTATTATTTGGTATCATACTGGTCTCATTGATTTTTCCCACTTAATATACTTTTGCATTATGTACATAGTATTATATTCTTTACCACAGGCAGAAATTATCCATTTATAATAGCTTCCGTATACGCATCGGACTGAAATTTTTTAAGATATTACGTTCCTTTTAACACATTCATCACTGTCTGACCGCTGTTGTATCTTTCGTATTATCTTGGTATCACACATGTTTTCATTAGTTATTCTCACTTAATATACGTTTGCCGTAGGTTGTAGGTGGGGGGGCGGAGGGGGGCAAAGTTACTTTACTATAATAGGCATTATATTAGTATTGGTGTGTCATTAAACCCTTTACATACCTTACTTTGTATCTTTCGTATTATTTGGTATCATACTGGTCTCATTGATTTTTCC
This sequence comes from Urechis unicinctus, assembly GCA_034190875.2. Classification (NCBI taxonomy): domain Eukaryota; kingdom Metazoa; phylum Annelida; class Polychaeta; order Xenopneusta; family Urechidae; genus Urechis; species Urechis unicinctus. The sequence goes on from CM067356.1 coordinate 12,825,464, forward strand.
CACTTAATATACTCTTGCATTATGTACATAGTATTATATTCTTTACCACAGGCAGAAATTATCCATTTATAATAGCTTCCGTATACGCATCGGACTGAAATTTTCTAAGATATTACGTTCCTTTTAACACATTCATCACTGTCTGACCGCTGTTGTATTCTCGTATTATCTTGGTATCACACATGTTTCATTAGTTATTCTCACTTAATATACTCTTGTATTATGTACATAGTATTATATTCTTTACCACAGGCAGAAATTGTCCATCTATAATAGCTCCGGTATTCGCACCGGACTGAAATTCTTTAAGATATTACGTTCCTTTGAACACATTTATACTGTCTGACCGCTGTTGTAACATATTGTTTGTAGCAGCTCCACATTCAACATTATCCATTCGAGCTTAACAACGAGATTTACAGTACATCCGTGGCGGATTCAGGGGATATGAGTTGGTTTGGGTACGACTTGGTCTGGAATCGAGTTGACCCGATCATGGCCGGCTTGTCAAAGTTCGAATATATTTACTCTTTGCATGTCAGTTCACCGATCTATTGGAGTCAGTTTGTCGATTCTTAATGATGCCACATCAGGTATAATAATTTTTGCTGTTTATAATGGGTGGTTGGTCGTAATAATGTTCACTGACGGCACTGAGGTTTCTTTGAAGCTGTTTTTGTTATCATTATCGCCCATTGTTTTTGAGGGAAGGTGGGTGATCCCTGCTACAGTGAATGGTAGTTAGGTCTGGACTCTCGGTACCGGGCTAATAAAAAACTTTCACACCTATTGCATATATAACATAAATAGTTTTGTTATAATTGACCTATTAATTATTCAATGTCTATCATATAATTTAGATTCAAGCTATTGTTGTTATGAATTCAAATTAATCTAATTTGAGTAAATAGTTATTTACTACATAATAAAACATAATTGATACACTTTCTTAAATAATCTATTGATCCATGATCCATTAATCATTTAATCGATTGAATGTATCATTTCAATCTCATTAACTACATTGAAAACATTTGATCTGATATGACATCACATTAGAGGTGATAAACACAGAGTCATGTTCAGAATAATATACATCGTGGACATAATTAATACAATCTCTTAAATAACCTATTGATCCATCATCCATTAGTCATTCAATCGATTAAATATATCACTTCAATCTCATTAATTACATTGAAAACATTTGATCTAATATGTCATCACCTTGGAGGTGATAAACACTGAGTCATGATCAGAATAATATACATCGTGGACATCAATATGGTTCTCTGCTTCTCGGTTGAAATAAATGTGGTCTAGTAATGTTCCATTGTCAGTTGTAGGCACTTCGACATATTGTTGGAAACCATGTCCATTCATCAGAGTTTTTAGCATTGAGGTGTTACCTCTCAGTAGGTCATCATTAAAATCTCCAAGCACAAACGTTGGCACTTGCAAAGGCATAAGGTGTAACAGTTTTTCCATCATGTGTATGAAATTGGTCATAGATTGCGAAGGTTTTCTATACACAGCGGCCACAACTATACGGGATTTGGAAGTTTGTAAGCAAACAACACATGACTCTAATCCTGTAACTTTGATCTGATCTAGTGCTATTGGTTGCAGTCTTTTTGATACGCATATCATGATGCCATGCTGGCCATTATGATCAGTCTGGGATGGAATGTTTTCCCGGAAAGCAATGTAATCATGCTCTTGCAGGAAATTGTCTATGTCATGCTGAGGTGTGAGGTATGTTTCTGTGAAACACATTACATCGGTTTGGGACAGAATTTTTTTTTCTTCCAGGCATTTGAGGTCAACTTGTTTGTCTAAGAAATGTCTTATGTTCAGATGGCCGACTGTCAACCATTCTGGGTAACTCAGAGCAATGAGACTTGGTGAATCAAACTGTGGTATGCACTTTGTTTGCATATCCTTCATCTCTTCGTCAATTTTTGCATTTGTTTTGATTGCTTTGACATTGAAATCAGTGATATATAGACCTGACAGTTTCTTTACTCGACTGAATGCAACATAAGCTTGTCCTTTTCCGAATTTGGCTGCTTCCTTCATGCTGACAACAATTTGTTCAACAGTCATACCTTGACATTTGTGAATGGTAACAGCCCATGCCAGAGTGAGTGGAAATTGTCGTCGAGCAACTTTTGCACCTTTTCGCTGTTTTTTTTTTCGTAGTGACCTTCAAGTCGAACAATGGGGACTGAATCTGGATATTGGCGTTTCCATTTGCTAGCAGCAATTGCTTTTTTGCCAACATTCTCATTGTCAAATCTAACCAATACAACCAACACTTTTTGTGAGTTGTCTTTGATTACTGCAGTGACTGTTCCTATGACACCATTGACCAAACCATCTGATGTATCCACATTGTATACAACCATCACTTTAGCACCAATACATAGCTCTAGTATTGTGTGTAGCCCTCCAGTTTCAGTACGGGATTTTGATCCACCAAAGTTTTGCAAATCAATGAGTCCTGTGCTGTCTCCTTTATCATCAACTGCTTTGATAATGACGCGATCCTCTTGTCTAGGAGCTAGAGCATTTAGTCTCTCAGCATTCCAATTATCAACATCACGATTCAAGGCAAATACATGTAGGATGTCTTTGGGGTAATTTGCATCACCATATCTGATCTCTTTCGACTGAAGCACTTTCAAGTCACTATCAGTACACTTGCCTGTTCGTAATCTACAGAGCAAATCTGCAAAGAAAGAGTCATCTTTCTGTCGCATGATTTCATCAAGTTCATGTAATTGAAAATCATCCTTCCACAGTGAACCATATAATCTGGCAACTGGGTTACCAACAGGGTCAAAAATGTGATTTTGTTTCACCGGAGCAAGTTGGTATAGGTCACCAGCTGCTAGAATACACACATTACCAAACAACGTGGTTTCATCCTTCACTCCTTTGATTTCATTTAGTCTCTTGTGTATGCTTAATAGCATGTCTGATCCAACCATGGAAACTTCATCAATGACCATCAAGTGCAAATTTTCCATTTTCATGCGGAGAGAATTCAGTTTTTCACATGTGAGTGACTCATTAGACCCAAATCTTCCAGTTGTCAGCAATAATGCGGAATGAATAGTCAAGCCTCCAACATTGAATGCTGCTACGCCCGTGGGTGCTGTGACAAGAGTCATCATATCAGTTGGATTCATCTGATTGCTCAAAGGTAGAATTCTCTTGGTGTCAGAACAAATCAGCTTTATGACATGACTTTTACCAACTCCACCTGGACCACTTAAAAATACTCTGTATGGTTCAACACCTTTGCCCTGTTTCATTGATGTGACTGCTCGCTTACACCATTGTCTATGATAGAATACAATCTGCCTCTGCTTAGTATTCAGCTTTCGCACCATCTCTCTATATTCTGGAGGAGAAATTCTTTCTTTATCGACAACTGATTCATATCGAGCCACAATGTCTGAGGATGGTTTGCCACTTGGGCGTTCAATAAGCTGAGCATTAGCATCAAGATCTTCCTGCTCTATGTCTGTTTCTAATTCAACACTTTTAGCACGGTCATCTGAATCTTGTTGTTCTGTTTGGGGAGCTACGTTTGACCACATGTGAACTGGCGGACCATTGACTGCATGTTCATGAATAGCTTCATCAATCAATTCCATATTTTGGGTGAACTGTCTTTCTATTGCCATGCATTCATCTTTTCTAGCAATATAGTGTGTGCGGAAGTCGCCATAAGTGCCAAGCAAGTCACATTCTTCGTTTCGCCATGGTACAAATAGCATCAACTTGCTTCTGTAGAAGTTGCTTGAATCATCTGCTGAACGGTACTTCTTGAATCGTATAATGGCCTGACATTTACGTCTGTGCATTTGACCCATTCCGTTTGCAAGCACAATGCGTTTTGGCAATTCAGGTCTTTCTTGTGCTATAGACTCATCATTTTCATCCAGTACAACTGGTACAGAATCATCCTGATCATATTCTCTTTCAACAAGTGAAACAGTGTAGGTGCTAGCAAATTCAGCAAGACACATTTGTTCAAGTTCCACTGGTCTAGCACCATATCTGATCACAATGTTCTTTTGAAAGATATCTTCATCACAATCCTCTTTGTTTTCCAGCTGATAATTTGGTTTCAAAACTGCACTTCGTTCTGCCTTAGGATTTGTGTCCACAAAAATAACCCTTCGGCTCAATCGTCTCATGGGCATTGACAGGATTCTGTACGCTGCTTCTTGTGCACTCAACTCTCTGTTGTTTAGAAATGTGGCTGCCACGTATCTCAACATTTCCCTCACTTCTCTGTCTTTGTACTCATTTGCTGCTTGTTTCAACAACTGACCCATGCCATGTTCACTCTTTGTGACATAAGAACAAATGTACATGATACATGCATATGCATCCACAATAAATTGTAAATCTATATTGGCCTGGAATGCTTGCAAGACAGTTGGATTAAAAGGAGAGGTGTTGATGTCACATGGTTGACGTTGTAACACAACGTGTGTTCCTTTTTCTGACACTTTCAAGGCTTTGATGTAGTCATCAGTGTTTATATCGGCTTTCTCTAGCAATTCATCCAGAGAAATGTCTCCTTGTGTTTCTTTATCAGTCATCACTTTAGAGACTTTTTCAAGCACAGTTTCCGTTTCTTTGATTTTCTCTGCATCTTGTGATTCTCTTGCGATGAGTGTTTGTGAGCTAGGAGGTTTCGGGTAATCAAATCTGCATTTCCCCTTTCTGCGACATGAAGCTGAGTGTTTGTGACTTTGTAGCTTAGATACATAATCTATGTTTTCTATTTGGGCCTTTGACACTGAGATATGTTTATCAACAAACTCACAGATTTCTTCATCAGAGTTTTCATCGAGTTTGGGAGCATTTTTGACCCACAATAAGGTGTGTGCATGAGGTGAGCCACGGGCTTGAAACTCTATTCTGATAGCATAATCTACAATTTCTCCAATTGGGTGTGCTTTTGATTTGAGAACATCTCTGAATAGTACCTCCAGTCTATACTGAAAATGGCGTGCAGCTGTGACTGGGTTTGTTCGCAACCACATGCTTCTTTCCTCAAAAGATAGTTTTTTGACATCATCATCACTCAATATTTTCCCATATTGACGGGCTATGCTCTGTAGCAAGTCAGGCCATTGCATATCTGCTGCAGAAACAGTGAAAAACCATGTGGGAATTCCAAGTTGTCTAACCATTGCCAGAACATCATAATAAAGAGATTGAAAGTAGGCAGGTGATCCTCTCACATTCTTCAAAATTTGGTAAGCATGGTCAAATTTGATAAAATTTCCAATAGTATCAAATTTTTTCACATCACCAACTGTCAGTGGTTTTCCTTGATGCATAGTGCCTTGTGCTCTACGGAACACCACGTGGTTAATGATGCTTTGAACTTGCGCATTCTCTGTTGCATATTGAGCACTGAGTAGATATTCTATTGATTTAGCAAACCTCCCATCACAATCCAAAAGTCTTTGGTTAAAGTACTTGCGAGGATGCAACTTGACCAAGCGTTCCGTAGACAGAGCATTTGAACCATCAGGATATTTGTCAGGATTAGCTAGCTCTTCAAAATTTGGATCAGTAAGAAGAGGAATTGGTTTCCCGGACTCCGCTGGAGCAACATTGATCACTTTGCATGTCATGTCAGGGTTTGTATTAATCATGCTTGTCTCATAAGGTAGTCCACAGACACCTGCAGTGGCTTCAAAAGCATTGTCATCTTCAACAGTCTCTGCTTTTTCTTTCTCTGACTCATCACACTGCATATTTGCACTTTGCATTGTAGAAACTCTGTTCAAGGTGATGTTTTTTGTACAGTAACTGGCTCGAGTGCATCATAGTGATACTGTCCCTGCAGTGCTAGGTGGAATATGTGCTCACATTTGTGTCTTGAACATACAGTCAAGATTTCATCTGGCTCAGATCTGTGTATTTTGACATGAAGAGAAAACATATCTGCCATAGCTTGCAATGCTATATGTTCTCCCCATTGATTTCCACTTTCTAGATCATCAAGATATGTCACCCATTGTATTTCTTGTCTGTCTCTTTGATCAGCCACATTGGAAATGGCATTATCTAATTCTCTTGGTTGTTCTGTGTCTGCATTCTTGAGATTGTCTGTCTCAATTCTTGCACATACAAATTCTTTGTAATTCTCTGAATGGTTGGACATATATTTGGCTAAATGTTGTCTCAGTAATGCTGGTGTTGTTGTGAAAATTCTCTTTGTATCTAAATGATAACAGACAGATGCAAACAAGCAATTGCCATCTCTTGGTACCTCATGAAGGGCTAAACCAGTTTGCTTAGAAATGGTGTTCACATCATGCCTTCCTGCCCATTTACAGCTACATGAAACTGTTTTTTTTTTTGTCTGCTTCATTGGACACTTGTGTTTCACAATCAGTTTCTTTCATAGCCAATTCAGTTTCAATCTCAGCATTGACAAATCTCTCCCTGTCTTGTGCCTCATCTTCATACTCAGCCAACTCTAATTCTGCCTCATCAGTTTCCATTTTTTCTGGCATTGTGTGATAGCCAATTCTGATTCTATCTCATCATTCACTACTCTGTTTGAGATTTGTATCACAGCATTTGAAGCAGATAATTCTGGTTGCATCTCATCACTTTCCATTCTTTCAGTGCCTTGTGTCACATCAGTAAACGTTCTTGGGTTTGAATCCACCTCATTACATTCCATTTTCTCAGAGTTTTTTTGTTTTGCAGGATTTGACTCGTGACCACCGTTACCATCTGAACGCGACTCTGTCATTGCTTGCCACAATTCTACATTATCTTTGACAGAATCTGCTGACCAGGAATCATTGATGTGAATATCACTATACAAGGCATTGTTTGCTTTAAGCCATCTCAGAGCTTCCATGACTTTTGAGGGTCTAACATACTCATACATGTAGTGGGACTTGTACTTCAGTCTGCGTTTTAGTTTCAATGGAATCATTTGCATCTCTGAAGGCAATCGAGGAAATTGTTCACAAACATCATCGACTTTAGATGGTACATTAACTGCTGGTCCATGAATCGCATGTTGTCTACCTCGAGGCAAGCCAACCATTTTCATGAATGGAATTCTCTTTGAGATCAATCTAACTTCCAATGTGTTGAGATCATTTAGTTCAACTGGAGGAGTCACCAAGTGAAGTTTGTTAGCTTTTGACTGCGCTGGCATCTTTCCACGCTTTATTGTCCTTTGGCAGGTTTCACAAATCCACTCTTTATTTCCAACTGATACAATTCGATGATTCAGTATGCTTTTCAACACAGATTCAGATATTTTTTCTCATTTTTTTCTCCTTAAATTCCACAACTGCCCCCTTGTACATCAGTCTATGACAACAGATGCAGACATAGTCACAAGTATCCTTTACTGTCATATGATATTGCTCAACAACAGCTTGACATGTTGGTATGACCTGTTTCTTAACACGTCTCCTGACTTGTATTGATTCTCTCTGTGTTTCTAATCGTTTGAGTCTTTTATCTGGGGTTTCGTTTGATCTCTCCTTTGTCACACTTGCTCTGATAGATAAAAGTCTTGTTTGTCTTTTTTCAGCAGATTCTTTAACCCTTTGTTCAGCCATATGACTTCTCACAGATTCAAGTCTAGTTTGTGTCTGTTCATTAGATTCATTTGACCTTAGTTCAGCCATATGACTTCTCGCAGATTCAAGTCTAGTTTGTGTCTGTTCATTAGATTCATTTGACCTTAGTTCAGCCATATGACTTCTCACTGATTCAAGTCTAGTTTGTGTCTGTTCAATAGATTCATTTGACCTTAGTTTAGCCTTATGACTTCTCGCAGATTCAAGTCTTGTTTGTGTCTGTTCATTAGATTCATTTGACCTTAGTTCAGCCATATGACTTCTCACAGATTCAAGTCTACTTTGTGTCTGTTCAATAGATTCATTTGATCTTAGTTTAGCCTTATGACTTCTCACAGATTCAAGTCTTGTTTGTGTCTGTTCATTAGATTCATTTGACCGTAGTTCAGCCATATGACTTCTCACAGATTCAAGTCTAGTTTGTGTCTGTTCAATAGATTCATTTGACCTTAATTCAGCCTTATGACTTCTTGCAGATGCAAGTCTAGTTTGTGTCTGTTCATTAGATTCATTTGACCTTAGTTCAGCAATATGACTCCTCATGGATTCAAGTCTAGTTTGTTTCTGTTCAGAAGTCTCCTCACATCTCAATTGGTTCACATAAGATTTCATATATTCCTTTCTGTTTATACTCTTGTGACATGGTTGAACTTTGACTATTCCTTCATTTGTTTGTTTGAGTGCTTGTCTCTTTAGTTTCTGTTCCTTTCTCTTTTGGTCGGCACTCTTTTTACTGCATTTACCCATATCACAGTCTTTAACAAACAGTATACAGTCGTTTTTGTATGTAACTAAGCAAATGATTCAATTGACTAGAAGTGTGTAAAGTTGTCCTCTAATACTAATATTATTCAGTGGGTGTGAAATATCTAAATAAAAATATATAACTTATACTTACTTAAAATTCATTCATGGGTGACAAATGAGTGCTGTACAATGAGCAGATTGAACCAATTCAACGATATACTTCAATAAACAATTATTTTTTATTACAAATGAAGTCAAATCAACAAGAACACGTTATGACTCAGTTGTCAACATGGAACGAAGCAGAATACGTTATGATCCAATGTAGCCGGTGATATACGTCGACTAATACACCAATTGACGCTATGATGAAATCAAAAGTTGACTCAGGTCGCACGTTATGATTTATCTAATGCACGTTCCACAATTTTGCAATAAAATTATTCACGTTACACGTTATGATTTATCAAATGTATATTCCGCAATTCGAGTCTGACGTTATGACTTAAGCGGCAATCAATTTGGATGGAACAGTAGTTCCAAACCTTACAATTTTAATAAATTTTCTAGGACTTAAGGTCAATGCTCTATATTAACATACCGTATGACAGAATGTATTTTCAAAATAGTTCCAACAACTATAATAGCTAAGCAATGTAAGCAAATTTTATATACAATTTAGTGCAGTCAAAAATATAATATCAAAATGTATTTTCAAATGATTATTTAGTAGACTTTTTCAGATCAAGATTTCCACTGTTTTTCAAATAATGTTTTTTGTTTTCATTCAATGGCTTTCACAGGTGTTCACTTCCCCTGTGGCGAACAATCATGCAGACAATGTGGGGTGTAAACCAAGCGCACAAGGTCCTTATCTTTGCTTTGTATAATTGAATTTTTTCACAGGTGTTCACTTCCCCTGTGCGCGAACAATCATGCAGACAATGTGGGGTGTAAACCAAGCGCACAAGGTCCTTATTTTTGCTTTGTATAATTGAATTTTTTCACAGGTGTTCTTCCCCTGTGGCGAACAATCATGCAGACAATGTGGGGTAAACCAAGCGCACAAGGTCCTTATTTTTGCTTTGTATAATTGAATTTTTTCACAGGTGTTCACTTCCCCTGTGGCGAACAATCATGCCAAAGTGGGGTGTGCCAAACGCACAAGGTCCAAAGTTGCACAGGTGCTCATTCCCCGTGTGCTTGGGAATTTATGGAAAATGTGGGGCATAAACCAAACGCACAAGTTCCTGAACAATGTGGGGGTTTCAAAACCAAGCACACAAAGTTCGTGGTTTGCGGGCACTTATCCCCCGACTCAGTGTACATGAATTCCCAATGAAGGGAACTGTGAGCCCAGTCACAGGAACACCAGATCCCAGCAGCAGGAGTCTACAGGAACACACAGAAACACAAACACACAAAATCGAGGCACATAAACTTGATTGCTACAAGGAGCAAGGAACATCCACCTGGTACACAGAGAAAAAAAAAACAACACACTTGGTTAAGCATTTCATTATCACATTAAGGAAACACATGCTATCACTAATTCCTAAAGTTCCATCCAATGAAATACACATGGTACCACTAAATTCATCAATTTGGGTTGTCTTGTATCAAACAGTTCCATCATATGATATCATATGACATTAAACAAACATTTTGCTAAAAACTAATACATGTCATAATGAATACAAAATTTGATGATTGATGTTATCGACATTTCTATATTTTCATCATCTCAACTGATTTTTTTTATGACATTAAGAGTACCTCTGCAGAATATTGCATATGTGGTAGCTACAATAATAATGGAGTAAATATATATGATAAAAGCACACTTGGCAAAATACATCAAACCATCACAATTCCTTCTCAAAAGGGATCAATATAAGTTTTCAAGTAATCAGCCCTAAAAGTCTGTATCTAAGAGAAAATGATACAAGCCAAAGCACATAACACTGTCCAAACAATTTTAATCAGCAATTGTTTAATACCAGTATTAGATTGAAATATCCACTCAATGAATAGAATTTACAGTCATACCAACTTCTACAGCTATCTTTCAATCAAAATATAATAAATAACTTTTTATTATTATCAGCATATTGCAAGTGGAGGTAAGAATTGATATATTCGGGATACTATGGTATTATGTTTCAATTTTGTTCATTAAATCTAAGTCTATGTAATCATGTCCCTTCAATCACTCACATATTCTACCCAACTAATGTGCCCATACTCTTGCCTTGTCTCTGTGCTGTAAATTAAAGAATTGAAATGAAAAATAATATAATTTAATGTGGCTTTTTAACATCAAAGTAACTAATGAGATTGGTGAGTTACCACTGCTTAATTATCTAATGCCATTAACAATTTACTTGCATATACACTGGTATAAAATGGTTAATTGAGTGAGAATAGGGTTTTACGGCACACCAAGACTTATGTGTTATATGGTGCCAATGGTCAATTAAGAGCATGCCAGGTTTATAGGACACACTAGGTGATCAGTCTCATAGACTTGAGTGCAGGTTGAAATACATCTATTGCATCACCATGCACTCTGTCAATCAATTAGAGGCGTTCCAGCCCAACATAAGGCTATCAGGGATCAGTTTTTGTTTCTATATAACTATGTTTAACTCGGCAACTAAATAATGTCTGTTTTTTTTTCTTAGCAAATTTAGTGAGCCAAAAAGCTTACTGATCAAATTTCAACAATATTAAAGCCTGGAATACACATTATGTACGATAAAAATCTCTTCCACTTAGATGTGTCGGTTCAACTGTAAACAGCACCTCCCTTAAACCATGAACCACAAGAGTGGTGGCTGTAAATCAATCTTCGCACTAAATAACTAACCCATTACTGCTGCAGTGTACACTTTTGCTAAGATTACATATATAGATTTTCACAAATTTAACTTGTTAAAGTTGTGGGCTACACTCACAAGCTATTTAATAACTTGTCCCCCCCCCCCCCCCCCCAAAACATACCCTACATTGTAAATCAAAGTTGGGAGTAATCCGCCTCACTTGACAGCGCATGTGTAGCACCGACACTCGAGGGAAACCTCGCTACCAAAACTCGACTGCTATGTTCACGAAAATTTCAATGAAAGTTGTGTCTATCACCATCAGCCAGGTCAGTAGTGTGGGCCATAGATAAAAACCCCATAACCAAGATTATGTTTTGTATCCATGACCTCAATCTCAGAAAAAATCACACCAATAAGTACGCAAAAGCAATTTCCAACAACAATAATGGTGGTGGATTTAAATTCAGAGATTATAGCACCACACAAGCCTAAAAAAACTTTAAACTTTTGGTTCTCAAGAAGTAGTTGCTAAGTAGCTAACTAGGCAATCTCATTCCATTCCAAATAAAGGGCTAGACTCCCTCTTTAACCTTGGTGACTTCTGAGTTACAATTTTTTATGGATTTCAAGTTTTTAAAAGTTAATGGATTAAGGTTTCCTTTCAAAACCTCAATGACCCATATGTATAACAGATTGATAAACCCAAATCTGGATTTCTAATAGCCAGAAAAAACAAAAAAAACCCTACTATGATCTAATATGTCAAAATGAGAGCATGATATTGTATAACATTTTACACACATACCCTCAAAACGTGGCACACCTAATGAATCAGAATCACACATTCCTTGTTGTTACCAAAGTCTAGTGAACTTACATTAAAAACGCTCTTTATCAATTAAACAGGGGTAAGTATGAACAAGCAAGTTGATCTGAGAAAGGGGTGTCAATATCTTTAAAATGACAAATAATTCATATCCGAGTCACTTGGATCAAGCCATAACTTGATTTTCTGTTGAGGCTCAGGCTACTATATGCTGTCATTTATGGAGAATTGAGCTATATTGAAGTGAGCAACTCTGACATTAAGGTAATGGTATATGGTCCCAGGAGAATAATAAACCTGAACCTCAAAATTGTCCTTTAAGTACACTACTAGTTTTTCTTTGCTTTGCATTGCTGCAAAACATGTAGTATAGAACATAAAAAAGGGTGCTTGCCTCAACTAGCAAGTAGCATGCATGCAAGTCAAATTAAGGCATTGTATTAATTGGAAAAGCACAAGGTCTTAGCCAGAGACTAGTCCACCCGTGCAATGGACGGGTGAGACGTTGATTTACACAGCCTGGAATTTTCCGCTAAAGACTGTCCACCTGTCCCAGGCCAAATACAAGAAATAAGCCTAGCCTGTATAAACAACTCATTCAAAGACAAACTGTGATCAAAGTAAATACTGCTCTGTTTGATAACCCTTTATATGATGCATGGTGTCTAATCAGCATCATAATACTTAAACGATGGTGAATGGAAATATGATCAGTTTGTCTCAACGCAAAACAAGGTATCAGTCTATGACCATTTCATACCTTCTCTAAAATGAAACACCATATGTTCGAAGTTTGTAAAAATGATGAAAACATGAAGGCTTGGCATACATTGTGCACAGTCGATTGGATTTGCCGCGCAGTATTGCTTTTCCGACGATAAAATAAATTTATCGTCTGCACTGTTGGCTCAGGAATGAAGCTCACAAATATTGCTATTGGGTAAAATATCATATAGACGCAGTTTGCTTGCCTTATATCTTATTTCGCACAGGTTAGCAGCATGCTAACTCATAATTGTAATATGGGCGATGTAAAACAAAAGCACTGCTGTGTGACACTATTGTCACATTGCAGATTACCCCGATCGGCGTGTTCACGATTCGCCCATGGATTTTGTATAACAACTGAGAAATTTGTGTGATTCCTTGAATCCCCTCCCCCTGAGGCAGTGTACCCTCTTTATACTAAGAGATTAGAATAAGTTGACCTGGCATAGTGCAACAATAATGTGTGTTAGAAGATTATGGTTTACTTTAACCATACTATCTATATGCAAAGCAAGAGCCCCATCCAATAACAATACCATACACTTATTAAACACCGTTACTGCAAGTAGGATTGGAGTATTTACTGTGGGGTTGTAAGATGTGTGACGAAATAACCATATTATAACCTTGACATTAGCTAGATATATAACCATTCAATCTTAACTTAACAGCTACCATCCTACTATGATATAGACCCCTATTATACAGTGTATTGAGGTAATATGGTACACTTATCTGGAGGACAGGGTTGAATTGTGAATGTGATGGGGGCATGTGACATAGTAAATGAAAATATAATGAGTGCTTTAGACATTTCAAAATTGAATTGGCATAGTTTAAGAATCACTATCTTGTTTCTGACAACAATCAAAATGCACAGAAATTCAAGAATCATACAGTAGCATTACTGCATGATTCTTGAATAGTATCATGTTACATGGCTATATGAAACTTTGGAATAATTCCATTGAATTGGACAAATTGAGTGACCAAATTACAAGTTTATACTCAGTACTTCTTACACGAATATAAAAGCATGCATATCTGTATGTGGGACAATTTCTCGATATAGTAACGTATTATCCCATGACAACAGATTCACTGCTTAAAACACCAAACTCAATCATCTAAACTTCTTCCATAATGCTACAATAAAGACACCGATTGAATACTGTATTAGGGAGAATACAGTACTATATATGGAGGCCAAAGTTGAATTGTGCGTGTAATGAGGGCATGTAACATAGCAACAATCAAAATTATATAATGTGTGCTTCACAAAGTTCTAAATGAAATTTAACTAATTTCACAATAATTTCTCTGGTTTCTGAAGAGTATAATGGAAATAAACCCTACAATCATACAATTGCATGACTGCATGGTTCTTGAATATTGCATCAAATCCGAAGCACGCATTATATAAAAAAAACCATCAAACATACTAGTAACTGAGTATAAACTTGTCACATGATGTTTGTAATCTCAGCAACAGGCCAGTAAATAAATTTTCTTTTATATGTATCATGTTACATGGCTAAATGAAACTTTGGAATAATTCCATTGAATTGGACAAATTGAGTGACCAAATTACTAGTTTATACTCAGTACTTCTTACACTAATACAAAAGAATGCATATCTGTATGTGGGACAATTTCTCGATATAGTAACGTATTATCCCATGACAACAGATTCACTGCTTAAAACACCAAACTCAATCATCTAAACTTCTTCCATAATGCTACAATAAAGACACCGATTGAATACTGTATTAGGGAGAATACAGTACTATATATGGAGGCCAAAGATGAATTGTGCATGTAATGAGGGCATGAAACATAGCATCATTCAATTTATATAATGAGTGCTTCACAAAATTCAATGCGAAATGGAACTAATTTCACAATATTTACTATGTTTAAGAAGAGAATAGTCAACACGGACTCTTCAATCATACTATTGCATGACTGCATGGTTCTTGAATATTGCATCAAATCTGAAGCACCCATTATATAAAAACCATCAAACATACTAGTAACTGAGTATAAACTTGTCACATGATGTTTGTAATCTCAGCAACAGGCCAGTGATACATTTTCTTTCATATGTATCATGTTACATGGCTAAATGAAACTGGAATAATTCCATTGATTTGGACAAATTTAGTGACCAAATTACAAGTTTATACTCAGTACTTCTTACACTAATATAAAAGCATGCATATCTGTATGTGGGACATTTTCTCTATATAGCACCGTATTATCCACATCACAACAGATTCACTGTTTAAAACCACCCAAATTTATCATCTAAACTTCTTCCATTATGCTACATTAAAGACAATGATTGAATACTGTATCAGGAAGAATACGGTACTATATATGAAGGCCAAAGATGAATTGTACATGTAATGAGGGCAAGTTACATAGCAATAATTAAATTATATAACGTGTGCTTCACAAAGTTCTAAGTGAACTACTTTCACACTAATTACCCTGTTTCTGAAGAGAATAATGGCAATAACCCTACAATCATACAATTGCAAGACTGCATGGTTCTTGAATATTGCACTAAATCCGAAGCACACATTATATCAAATCCATCACAGTAACCAGATGTAAACTTGCCACATAAAGATCAATGAACTCAGCAAAATGCCAGTAGATAAATTTCTCTCATATGACAAAAGTTTCATGGTTATACAAAACTTGGGATTGAATTTAATGAATGAGGCAAATAATATGACCATATTGCAAGTTTACATCCAGTTCATGTTCTAAAAAAAAAAAGCATGCATGTCTGTCAGTGGGATATTTTCCTAGACTCTGTACCATATTTACCTCAGAACACCATATGCAATTTATAAAAACCATCCATCATTATCAACTTATGTTTTATCATACTGCTACAACAAAGACCTTGATTTATTGTATTAAGAACAATAAAGCACTAATTTTAGAGGCCAAATTTAATTGTTAACTTGATAAGGGCCTTATATCAAAGTTGTTGACAAGTGATTTACTTTCCAACGTTGTCCTGCGACATGTTCAGGTGGCTAACCAATGATATGTATTATTCAGACTAGATTTAGCGATATGCGTATCCCAAATTCACCAGGGATGAAATAAGCCTTTAAGCACAAAATTAAAATCATAAAACATTCCGTTATCCCTATTACACCCTCACAACCCCGACACCCACCAACAACGCGCCATAGTAATCGCACGACCGAGTGGTACGAACAAACACATCCAACTTTGATTAAAGACTAACGACAAACGCGAACAGATATAACATAGTATAAAACATATATAAAAACAGTAATCCTGATTGTATTCTTCGACATGATTTTGCTAGTAAAACAAAGCGACCAAAGCAACGTTTCAATGAAGTTTTCATTACAATTTTCCAAACACCCATAACCTACAAGGTGAAAAGTTCCGGAATGAGGAACCGGAAACTGTCCGATTATTACAACATTTACGCGGCAAATATGGCACGCCGCGAAACTAATTAATATTTTATTAATTTCTTTTTGTCAGCTAAATCAATGTCAATCTATCATGAACCCGGAAAACAGTTTTATGGAAGCCAACTCAATTCTAGCTGTGCACGCCGTCGGTATAAATTTATATTACCGCCATCCGCGGCTCAAAACTTAACTTTTCATGAGACTATTGCTAATTTCGCGAAATTGTATTCGCCTAGTAATCATAGCCAATCGCATTCATTGCTTAATATATACGTGCATAATAATTTGATTTCTAGACACTTTACAAATTCTGTGAAGTAATTGTAAACTTCAGACCCGTAAAGACCCGTAACTAGGAATTATTGTGTAAGGATTTTCTGAATTGAGCTTAGCAAAACTTCTAGCATACACTGCCAATCTGACAACGAAAAATGTATAAAATTGGAATAAGTGCTGAAATACTGAGGCTGAGTGGAAGGCATCGTCCGATACACCCGACACCTTATTATATACGGACCTACATGTTTGATGCTAATTAAAATTGGTTCACATGTACTCCACGACATACCAAGATGTATCTTAAAATACCATGAATGTCGCTGACGTCACTTCCGGTTACAAAAGCATCAACTTTTCATACCAATTGTCATGATGAAATATGCATATTTCGCCCCGTAGCCCCCACTCGAAAATTTTAGGTAGTGTTTTACCACATTTTTCCATCGCTTATAAGTTCAACAATATTCGATGGATGCTCATAAAAATTGGGTCGAATGTTCACAGAAGCACTGGCTATCGGAAGATAAGTGTTTTTTTGGATATCGATGATGTCACTTCCGGTCACGAGCAAAACAACGTTGCATCACCACTTTTTGCTTTTTCAGACATCCAATACACCTACAGTTTTCTTGACAATTGCACGTGAAGGTGTAGGAATGATCTGCATTCACTACAGGCTCAACATTGTTCACACACAATTTCATACCTCTGAGTTCAGAACAATCATCTGGCAAACACGGAGGGATAATGTCACGCACGTTGGCAGTTGTATATTGCGTAGGTCTGACGGCGGCGCATTTTGGGTTTTGGTGTTACGTAGCCTTGGTTGCTAACTGGGCACGGGCATTCTTCAGAAGGATGTCCATCCACAAAGTGCGACGAACAAATGCGGTTATCGTCAGATGGAGTCTGTTGTTTCCCGTCTTTTCGTTTTTTACGATTGACAGCTTTGATCCACTTAGCACGCATTTGAGGATCACGACGATGGGTAGGAAAAGGGTGCAGAGTGAAAGGGTGCGGGCAAGTGCAAACTGCATACCCATAATTACATTGATGGCTTTCACAAAATGTTTTCTTCCAACGAGTAAGTCGATAATTGTTGTTTCCACAACCGACTATCGCGAAAATTCGACCCATTTTCTAATTATGGTTGATCACTTGACTTGCGTACTTCAGAATTGTCTTGTATAAAGCACACCAGACGTGGAGTTGGGGTGGAATGATTTTGTGTTATTTGGTGCTGATTACATACTCTCAGCTAGTAGGCCAGAGCGTCTCAATGAACATCAAAGGACTGCATTACGCTGTATGTAAAACAATTGTTCATATCAATTGTCATGATAAATTGTGCATATTTCGCCCCGTAGCCCGCACTCGAAAATTTGATAACCATGATAACTTTGGTAACTTTTGGCCGATTTTGGTCAATTGTGGCCGTAAAAACTTTACACCATCGTGTAGCTCATTCAAATTGCAAACTTTTTCTAAATACATATACGGCGATCCAACCAATGGTTTTCCCGAGCGCCTAAGGTCGAAAAAAAGTGGTATCGGTCCAAATGGCAACAAAAGTTTCATGAATATTTTGAGCGCCTATAAAACCGTCAATACATGTCCGATGGTAATAAAATTTGGTTCACATGTTCTCAGCGACATACCAAAACGTATCCTAAAATATCATGAATGTCGATGACGTCACACCGGTCCGGTCACGAAAGCATCAAAGTTTTAAAAAATGACACAAGTTCAATGCTCAATACGTCCATGCTTTAGAATTTCATTTAAAAACAGTTTAGATATTCTGAAAGTGTAATGTAATTGTAAACTTTTTCTAAATATACTTAGTTGTAAATAATGCATGAAAAAAAAAAATTGTAGCAGGTCGAAAATTTCTGGTAACCAAAATCTCTCAACGTTTTAATTTCGCAATAAATTCACTAATTATCGTCCGATCGTAACAAAATTACCATTATCTAAAAGCTGACACAGTTACTAAACTTTGATAATTGACATACGCTATCAAAATATTCGTCGTTTTCAAAGCGCGTTGAGTTGAAAAAACAAATTTCACTCAGTCAATTTTCGTCAAATTTTCGATTGCTAATAAAATCGTAAATATCAGTTCTATAATCATAAAAATCTGCTCAGCTGTTGTCATCGACAGCACAAATCGTGTTCTATTGAAATTAGATGAAATAATTGTTGTGGCACGAAAATTTGGAAAAAAAATTATGTCCGTGTACGGGATTTGAACACCGGCCTCTGGCATGGAAGTCTAAAACATTGCCGCTACGCCACGCGGCCTAGCACATAGCATGCATTGTCCATATATAAATAGTAAGTATTACAGGTGCCAACAACAGCTAAACACTCAACATGATTGAATATCCATAGTAATTTTGTTAATTATAGGTTGATACGGATTTTTTATTGCTTATTAACCTTGGCGAATTCGCATTCGCCAAGTTATGGCGATCGGTCCGGTTTGTAAGTTGTTTGTGTGTTTGTTTGTTTGTTAACAATTTTTTGTTTCGCGATACAGGTCGCAATTTTTTGGAATTTTCCATTTTTTTCTTCACCCATCGTTAGGCGTCAATGATGCGCAGAACCGAGAGGTTTTGTTTTTGACCTTGACCCAAAACTAAGGTCAGGGTCATCGAATAAGTGAAAAACTAGTACCTCGAATAACTCCGTTAATAATGGTCGGATCGTTACAAACTTTACACCATCGTGTAGCTCATTCAAATTGCAAACTTTTTTTAAAAATACATATACGGCGATCCAACCAATGGTTTTCCCAAGCGTCTAAGGTCGAAAAAAGTGGTATCGGTCCAAATGGCAACAAAAGTTTCATGAATATGTTGAGCGCTTATCAGATATCATTTTTTTTGATCCGCGATACAGGTCGCAATTTTGGAAATTTTCCAATTTTTTCTTCACCCATCGTTAGGGGGGTAATGATGCGCAGAACCGAGAGGTTTTGTTTTGACCTTGACCCAAAACTAAGGTCAAGGTCATCGAATAAGTGAAAAATTAGTATCTCGAATAACTCCGTTAATAATGGTCGGATCGTTTACAAACTTTACACCATCGTGTAGCTCATTCAAATTGCAAACTTTTTCTAAATACATATATACGGCGATCCAACCAATGGTTTTTCCCAAGCGCCTAAGGTCGAAAAACGTGGTATCGGATCCCAAATGGCAACATAAGTTTCATGAATATTTTGAGCGCCTATAAAACCGTCAATACATGTCCGATTGTAATAAAAATTGGTTCACATGTTCTCCGCAGCGACATACCAAGACGTATCCTAAAATATCATGAATGTCGATGACGTCACTTCCGGTCACGAAAGCATCAAAGTTTTAAAAAATGACACAAGTTCAATGCTCAATACGTCCATGCTTTAGAATTTCATTTAAAAACAGTTTAGATATTCTGAAAGTGTAATGTAATTGTAAACTTTTTCTAAATATACTTAGTTGTAAATAATGCATTGTTAAAAAAATTGTAGCAGGTCGAAAATTTCTGGTAACCAAAATCTCTCAACGTTTTAATTTCGCAATAAATTCACTAATTATCGTCCGATCGTAACAAAATTACCATTATCTAAAAGCTGACACAGTTACTAAACTTTGATAATTGACATACGCTATCAAAATATTCGTCGTTTTCAAAGCGCGTTGAGTTGAAAAAACAAATTTCACTCAGTCAATTTTCGTCAAATTTTCGATTGCTAATAAAATCGTAAATATCAGTTCTATAATCATAAAAAATCTGCTCAGCTGTTGTCATCGACAGCACAAATCGTGTTCTATTGACCAAAATTAGATGAAATAATTGTTGTGGCACGAAAATTGGGAAAAAAAATTATGTCCGTGTACGGGATTTGAACACCGGCCTCTGGCATGGAAGTCTAAAACATTGCCGCTACGCCACGCGGCCTAGCACACTAGCATGCATTGTCATATATAAATAGTAAGTATTACAGGTGCCAACAACAGCTAAACACTCAACATGATTGATATATCCATAGTAATTTTGTTAATTATAGGTTGATACGGATTTTTTATTGCTTATTAACTTGGCGAATTCGCATTCGCCAAGTTATGGCGATCGGTCCGGTTTGTAAGTTTGTGTGTTTGTTTGTTTGTTAACAATTTTTTGTTTCGCGATACAGGTCGCAGTTTTTGGAATTTTCCATTTTTTTCTTCACCCATCGCTAGGCGTCAATGATGCGCAGAACCGAGAGGTTTTGTTTTGACCTTGACCCAAAACTAAGGTCAGGGTCATCGAATAAGTGAAAAACTAGTACCTCGAATAACTCCGTTAATAATGGTCGGATCGTTACAAATTTTACACCATCGTGTAGCTCATTCAAATTGCAAACTTTTTCTAAATTCATATACGGCGATCCAACCAATGGTTTTCCCAAGCGTCTAAGGTCGAAAAAAAGTGGTATCGGTCCAAATGGCAACAAAAGTTTCATGAATATGTTGAGCGCTTATCAGATATCATTTGTTGTGATCCGCGATACAGGTCGCAATTTTGGAAATTTTCCAATTTTTTCTTCACCCATCGTTAGGGGGTAATAATGCGCAGAACCGAGAGGTTTTGTTTTGATCTTGACCCAAAACTAAGGTCAAGGTCATCGAATAAGTGAAAAATTAGTATCTCGAATAAGTCCGTTAATAATAGTCGGATCGTTACAAACTTTACACCATCGTGTAGCTCATTCAAATTGCAAACTTTTTCTAAATACATATACGGCGATCCAACCAATGGTTTTCCCAAGCGTCTAAGGTCGAAAAAACGTGGTATCGGTCTAAATGGCAACATAAGTTTCATGAATATTTTGAGCGCCTATAAAATCGTCAATACATGTCCGATTGTAATAAAAATTGGTTCACATGTTTTCCGCAGCATACCAAGACGTGTCCTAAAATATCATAAATGTCGATGACGTCACTTCCGGTTGCAATAGCATCAATGTTTTCAAAAAATGACACAAGTTCAATGCTCAATACGTCCATGCTTTAGAATTCCATTTAAAAACAGTTTAGATATTCTGAAAGTGTAATGTAATTGTAAACTTTTTCTAAATATACTTAGTTGTAAATAATGCATTGATAAAAAAATTATAGCAGGTCGAAAATTTCTGGTAACCAAAATCGCTAAACTTTTTTATTTCGCAATAAATTCACTAATTATCGTCCGATCGTAACAACATTTACATTTTCTGAAAGCTGATACAATTGCCAAACTTTGATTGTTGACATATGCTATCAAAATATTCGTCGTTTTCAAAGCGCGTTGAGTTGTTAACTTGGCGTTATCATAACGCCAAGTTATGGCGATCGGCCCGGTTTGTAAGTTTGTGTGTTTGTGGGTGTGTGGGTGTGTGTGTTTGTTTGTTTGTTAACAATTTTTTGTTTCGCGATACAGGTCGCAATTATGGAAATTTTCCAATTTTTTCTTCGCCAATCGTTAGGGGCTAACGGTGCGCAGAACCGAGAGGTTTTGTTTTGACCTTGACCCAAAACTAAGGTCAAGGTCATTGAATAAGTGAAAAACTAGTACCTCGAATAACTCCGTTAATAATAGTCGGATCGTTACATAGTTTACACCATCGTGTAGCTCATACAAATTGCAAACTTTTTCTAAATACTTATACGGCGATCCAACCAATGGTTTTCCCAAGCGTCTAAGGTCGAAAAAAAGTGGTATCGGTCCAAATGGCAACAAAAGTTTCATGAATATTTTGAGCGCCTATAAAACCGTCAATACATGTCCGATGGTAATAAAATTTGGTTCACATGTTCTCAACAACATACCAAGACGTATCCTAAAATATCATGAATGTCGATGACGTCACTTCCGGTCACGAAAGCATCAAAGTTTTCAAAAAATGACACAAGTTCAATGCTCAATATGTCCATACTTTAGAGTTCCATTTTTAAACAGTTTAGATATTCTGAAAGTGTAATGTAATTGTAAACTTTTTCTAAATATACTTAGTTGTAAATAATGCATTGTTAAAAAAATTGTAGCAGGTCGAAAATTTCTGGTAACCAAAATCTCTCAACGTTTTAATTTCGCAATAAATTCACTAATTATCGTCCGATCGTAACAAAATTACCATTATCTAAAAGCTGACACAGTTACTAAACTTTGATAATTGACATACGCTATCAAAATATTCGTCGTTTTCAAAGCGCGTTGAGTTGAAAAAACAATTTTCACTCAGTCAATTTTCGTCCAATTTTCGATTGCTAATAAAATCGTAAATATCAGTTCTATAATCATAAAAATCTGCTCAGCTGTTGTCATCGACAGCACGAATCGTGTTCTATTGAAATTAGATGAAATAATTGTTGTGGCACGAAAATTCGGAAAAAAAAGTTTTGTCCGTGTACTGGATTTGAACACCGGCCTCTAGCATGGAAGTCTAAATCTACGCCACGTGGCCTAGCACACTAGAATGTATTGTCATATATAAATAATAAGTATTACAGGTGCCAACAACAGCTAAACACTCAACATGATTGATAAATTCATAGTAATTTTGCTAATTATAGGTTGATACGGATTTTTTATTGCTTAATGTTGTTTGGCTTCTGAATGAATGTTTAAGGTTGATAGTTTCACAAAGGTCACCGCTGCTGCCAGCTCGCTTTGCGTAAAGCCGGCAAGCAGCAATACGGACCAGTCCAATGTCCGATTATTACGACATTTACGCGGCAACTATGGCACGCCGCGAAACTTATTAATATATTATTAATTTCTTTTTGCCAGCTAAATCAATGTCAATCTATCATGAACCCGGGAAAACAGTTTTATGGAAGCCCACCCAATTCTAGCTGTGCACGCCGCCGGTATAAATTTATATTACCACCGTCCGCGGCTAACTCAATTCTTAACTTACCATGAGACTATTGTTAATATCGCGAAATTGTATTCGCCTAGTAATCTTGGCCAATCGCATTCACTGCTTAATATATACGGGCATAATAATTTGATATTAAAACACCTTAAAATTCTGAAAGTGTAATGTAATTGTAAACTTCAGACCCGTTACTAGGAATTAATGTAGGGATTATCTGAAATGAGCTAAGCAGATCTTCTAGCATACACTGCCATTCTGACCATGATTAAAGGATAAATTTGGCATATGAGCGAAAATACTGAGGCTGAGTGGGGGGTATTGTCCGATTCACCCGTCACCCTCTTGGATACGGACCTACATAATAACCGTTGCTAATAAAAATTGGTTGACAATACTACAATTTTTTTTAATTTCTTTATTCTTCAATCGATAGGCGGCAATGATACGCAGAACCGATAAGTTTTTTGTTTTGACCATGACCAAAAATAAGATAGTTGTCAACGAAAAAGTGAAAAAACTAGTATCTCGAATAACTCCGCTAATAATGGTCGGATTGTTACAAATTTTACACCATTATGTACCTCTATTGACATATGATGCCATCCAACCCACGGTTTTCTCAGGCGTTTAAGGTCGAAAAATCGAGGGATCAGTCCAAATGGCAACAATAGTTTGATGAATATTTCGAACGCGTATAAAACAACCAATAAATGTCCTATAGTACTAAAAATTGGTTTACATGTTCTCCGAGACATACTAAGACGTATCCTTAAATATTGTGGATGTCGATGATGTCACTTCCGGTCATGATAACCTTGCCTCAATCCTTGATATCACCCTAACGTATGGTGCGACTTTAAAAAGATTTATAGTTCCTTGTAGCATGATTTATTGGCCAATTGTTCATATCAATTGTCATGATAAATTGTGCATATTTCGCCCCGTAGCCCGCACTCGAAAATTTGATAACCATGATAACTTTGGTAACTTTTGGCCGATTTTGGTCAATTGTGGCCCGGTTCTGAAAATGTTGCAATTATTTGGATGCAGTTCGCCAAGTTCCCACATGGCTCCCATGGGCCTCTTGATGTTGTTTGGCTTCTGAATGAATGTTTAAGGTTGATAGTTTCACAAAGGTCACCGCTGCTG
This sequence comes from Urechis unicinctus, assembly GCA_034190875.2. Taxonomy (NCBI): domain Eukaryota; kingdom Metazoa; phylum Annelida; class Polychaeta; order Xenopneusta; family Urechidae; genus Urechis; species Urechis unicinctus. Next base: position 12,850,069 of record CM067356.1, read on the forward strand.
CCAGCTCGCTTTGCGTAAAGCCGGCAAGCAGCAATACGGACCAGTCCAATTCACTGTAAAAATGAATGTCCTCTAAAAAACTTTGCATATCGATGCAACACATCGCAAACGAAGCCATGCCAGTCAATACTTCTTTATCACCCTTGGTTATCGATGGTTCCCATTAGACATCATAACGATGATAACGTACCTTATGATTTTTCATTTCCCTTTCGTGCTACACAAACAAGATCCCCGTAGATACATGGGGAAACCTCGAGGCCCACGGGCAAATTTCAAAATTGGCCCATTAATTCATCTTATTGTATATATCATAACGTAATGGTGATTTACACGTTATGACTTTTCATTTCCCATGAATCACTTTGCAATCATAATGATTTTCAACATAAGAGGCATGATAACTTAGGTAATTTGTGGCCGATTTTGGTCAATTGTGGCCCCATTCTGAAATTGTTGCAATTATTTGGATGCAGTTCGCCAAGTTCCCACATGGCTCCCATGGGCCTCTTGTTAACTTGGCGATTTCGGATCGCCAAGTTATGGCGATCGGCCCGGTTTGTAAGTTTGTGTGTTTGTGTGTTTGTTTGTTTGTTAACAATTTTTTGTTTCGCGATACAGGTCGCAATTTTGGAAATTTTCCAATTTTTTCTTCACCCATCGCTAGGCGTCAATGATGCGCAGAACCGAGAGGTTTTGTTTTGACCTTGACCCAAAACTAAGGTCAAGGTCATCGAATTAGTGAAAAGCTAGTACCTCGAATAACTCCGTTAATAATGGTCGGATCGTTACAAACTTTACACCATCGTGTAGCTCATTCAAATTGCAAACTTTTTCTAAATACATATATACGGCGATCCAACCAATGGTTTTCCCAAGCGTCTAAGGTCGAAAAAAAGTGGTATCGGTCCAAATGGCAACAAAAGCTTCATGAATATGTTGAGCGCCTATCAGATATCATTTGTTGTGATCCGCGATACAGGTCGCAATTTTGGAAATTTTCCAATTTTTTCTTCACCCATCGTTAGGGGGTAATGATGCCCAGAAACGAGAGGTTTTGTTTTGACCTTGACCCAAAACTAAGGTCAAGGTCATCGAATAAGTGAAAAACTAGTACCTCGAATAACTCCGTTAATAATGGTCGGATCGTTACAAACTTTACACCATCGTGTAGCTCATTCAAATTGCAAACTTTTTCTAAATACATATACGGCGATCCAACCAATGGTTTTCCCAAGCGTCTAAGGTCGAAAAAAAGTGGTATCGGTCCAAATGGCAACAAAAGTTTCATGAATATTTTGCGCGCCTATAAAACCGTCAATACATGTCCGATGGTAATAAAATTTGGTTCACATGTTCTCAGCAACATACCAAGACGTATCCTAAAATATCATGAATGTCGATGACGTCACTTCCGGTCACGAAAGCATCAAAGTTTCACAAAAAATGACACAAGTTCAATGCTCAATATGTCCATACTTTAGTGTTCCATTTTTAAACAGTTTAGATATTCTGAAAGTGTAATGTAATTGTAAACTTTTTCTAAATATACTTAGTTGTAAATAATGCATTGTTAAAAAATTGTAGCAGGTCGAAAATTTCTGGTAACCAAAATCTCTCAACTTATTTATTTCGCAATAAATTCACTAATTATCGTCCGATCGTAACAAAATTAACATTTTCTGAAAGCTGAAACAATTGCCAAACTTTGGATTTGATATATGCTATCAAAATATTCGTCGTTTTCAAAGCGCGTTGAGTTGAAAAAACAAATTTCACTCAGTCAATTTTCGTCAAATTTTCGATTGCTAATAAAATCGTAAATATCAGTTCTATAGTCATAAAAAACTGCTCAGCTGTTGTCATCGACAGCACGAATCGTGTTCTATTGAATTTAGATGAAATAATTGTTGTGGCACGAAAATTGGGAAAAAAAATATGACCGTGTACTGGATTTGAACACCGGCCTCTGGCATGGAAGTCTAAAACTATGCCGCTACGCCACGCGGCCTAGCACAATGAGCTGTATTGTCATATATTTAATATCGCGAAATTGTATTCGCCTAGTAATCTTGGCCAATCGCATTCACTGCTTAATATATACGGGCATAATAATTTGATATTAAAACACCTTAAAATTCTGAAAGTGTAATGTAATTGTAAACTTCAGACCCGTTACTAGGAATTAATGTAGGGATTATCTGAAATGAGCTAAGCAGATCTTCTAGCATACACTGCCATTCTGACCATGATTAAAGGATAAATTTGGCATATGAGCGAAAATACTGAGGCTGAGTGGGGGGTATTGTCCGATTCACCCGTCACCCTCTTGGATACGGACCTACATAACCGTTGCTAATAAAAATTGGTTGACAATACTACAATTTTTTTAATTTCTTTATTCTTCAATCGATAGGCGGCAATGATACGCAGAACCGATAAGTTTTTCTTTTGACCATGACCAAAAATAAGATAGTTGTCAACGAAAAAGTGAAAAACTAGTATCTCGAATAACTCCGCTAATAATGGTCGGATTGTTACAAATTTTACACCATTGTGTACCTCTATTGACATATGATGCCATCCAACCCACGGTTTTCCCAGGCGTCTAAGGTCGAAAAAAAATCGAGGGATCAGTCCAAATGGCAACAATAGTTTGATGAATATTTCGAACGCGTATAAAAACAACCAATAAATGTCCTATAGTACTAAAAATTGGTTTACATGTTCTCCGAGACATACTAAGACGTATCCTTAAATATTGTGGATGTCGATGATGTCACTTCCGGTCATGATAACCTTGCCTCAATCCTTGATATCACCCTAACGTATGGTGCGACTTTAAAAAGATTTATAGTTCCTTGTAGCATGATTTATTGGCCAATTGTTCATATCAATTGTCATGATAAATTGTGCATATTTCGCCCCGTAGCCCGCACTCGAAAATTTGATAACCATGATAACTTTGGTAACTTTTGGCCGATTTTGGTCAATTGTGGCCCGGTTCTGAAAATGTTGCAATTATTTGGATGCAGTTCGCCAAGTTCCCACATGGCTCCCATGGGCCTCTTGTTAACTTGGCGTTTTTGGAACGCCAAGTTATGGCGATCGGCCCGGTTTGTAAGTTTGTTAGTTTGGATGTTTGGATGTTTGGATGTATGTAACACTTTTTTTGTTTCGCGATACAGGTCGCAATTTTTGAAATTTTCCATTTTTTTCTTCGCCAATCGTTAGGCGTCAATGATGCGCAGAACCCAGAGGTTTTGTTTTGACCTTGACCAAAAACTAAGGTCAAGGTCATCGAATAAGTGAAAAACTTGTATCTCGAATAACTCCGTTAATAATGGTCCGATTGTTTAAAACTTTACACCATCGTGTAGCTCATTCAAATTGCAAACTTTTTCTAAATTCATATACGGCGATCCAACCAATGGTTTTCCCAAGCGTCTAAGGTCGAAAAAAAGTGGTATCGGTCCAAATGGCAACAAAAGTTTCATGAATATTTTGAGTGCTTATAAAGCAATTTTGAAAATTTCTCGGATTTTTTTTAAAAAAATGATTGTGACTAATAATGCGCAGAACCGAGAGGTTTTGTTTTGACCTTGACCTCATATTAAGGTCAAGGTCACGTTGTGAATTTTTCAATCCTTGATATCATCTTAACCTATGGTGTGATTTTTAAAAAGTTTACAGTTCCTTGTAGCCTGATTTATTCGCCAACTTTCCATATCAAATATCATAAAAAATATGCATATTTCGCCCCGTAGCCCCCACTCGAAAATTTGTGGTAGTGTTTTACCACATTTTTCCATCGCTTATAACTTCAACAATATTCGATGGATGGTCATGAAAATTGGGTCGAATGTTCACAGAATCACTGGCTATCAGAAGATAAGTGTTTTTTTTATGTCGATGACGTCACTTCCGGTTACGAGCAAAACAACGTTATTTAGCTGGGCAATCGAAAGTTATTGCGTCATTACTCCGTCGTTAATGGTCGTATCGTAAAAATGTTTGGACCTAAAGGTAGCCCATACACTTCCGAACTTGAAACTTATTCATCTAATTGTTTATGTCTTATAGTTTTCTCACAAACTGAGCTTAAAGTTAAAAAGTGACCCCCAAATGCATTAACACCCCAATATGTTTAATACTACTGGGTCGATTTTGAAAATTTAAACATGAATTTGAAGGTTACTTTTCGAGTAACATTTCGTACGCATTGTAACAGCAGGAATTATGCGTAGTTTTTCTCACGAATCGCCGGTAAAAGTTCGGAAAACAGCTAAAATTGGCAATTTTTTTTTCGATCGCTTATAAAATCGACAATATTCGTTCGAGGATCATAAAACTTGGTTCGAATGTTACCATGGAGAGCGTCAACCGAATTATAATTCTTTTAGGGAAGTCGCTGACGTCATTTCCGGTCACGAACGAATCAAAGTTATAATTCGACTGAAATCTGAAGTTATCGCGTCGTTTCTCTGTCGTGAATGGTCGTATCGTGAATTGGTTTGCTCGAGAAGGAAGCCCATTCAATTCTGAACAATGTGTATAATTTTCAGCTCTAAATATCCAACAGTTTTCTCACAAAGTAAGTTTGAAGTACAGTGGGTGTCAATTCTGCTGGCTCTTCACTGCAGCCGCCCTGTCGCGCAGAACAAAGGAATCCCGAGCGGCCCAGCGCGCGGCTTGAGAGAAGCGGCTGGCTGCGGGAATCAGGTCAAATCGCAGCGCCTCCCGCGCTACATCACCTAGAGGCCCAAGGGTACATGGGGGAACTTCACCAACTGCATCAGGAAAATTTCATTTAGGTCAATTAAGGCCCGATTCTGAAAATCTCTCCAATTAATTAGATGCAGTTCGCCAAGTTCCCACATGTTCCCATGGGCCTCTTGTTAACTTGGCGAATTCGCATTCGCCAAGTTATGGCGATCGGCCCGGTTTGTAAGTTTGTGTGTTTGTTTGTTTGTTAACAATTTTTTGTTTCGCGATACAGGTCGCAATTTTTGAAATTTTCCAATTTTTTTTTCGCCAATCGTTAGGCGTGATTGATGCGCAGAACCGAGAGGTTTTGTTTTGACCTTGACCCAAAACTAAGGTCAGGGTCATCGAATAAGTGAAAAACTAGTACCTCGAATAACTCCGTTAATAATAGTCTGATCGTTACAAACTTTACACCATCGTGTAGCTCATTCAAATTGCAAACTTTTTTTCTAAATACTTATACGGCGATCCAACCAATGGTTTTCCCGAGCGCCTAAGGTCGAAAAAAAGTGGTATCGGTCCAAATGGCAACAAAAGTTTCATGAATATGTTGAGCGCCGATGAGATATCATTTGTTGTGATCCGCGATACAGGTCGCAATTTTGGAAATTTTCCAATTTTTTCTTCACCCATCGTTAGGGGGTAATGATGCCCAGAACCGAGAGGTTTTGTTGTGACCTTGACCTGAAACTAAGGTCAAGGTCATCGAATAAGTGAAAATCTAGTAACTCAAATAACTCCGTTAATAATGGTCGGATCGTTACAAACTTTACACCATCGTGTAGCTCATTCCAATTGCAAACTTTTTCTAAATACATATACGGCGATCCAACCAATGGTTTTCCCAAGCGTCTAAGGTCGAAAAAAAGTGGTATCGGTCCAAATGGCAACAAAAGTTTCCAGAATATTTTGAGCGCCTATAAAACCGTCAATACATGTCCGATGGTAATAAAATTTGGTTCACATGTTCTCAGCGACATACCAAGACGTATCCTAAAATATCATGAATGTCGATGACGTCACTTCCGGTCACGAAAGCATCAAAGTTTATAAAAAATGACACAAGTTCAATGCTCAATACGTCCATGCTTTAGAATTTAATTTAAAAACAGTTTAGATATTCTGAAAGTGTAATGTAATTGTAAACTTTTTCTAAATATACTTAGTTGTAAATAATGCATTGTTAAAAAAATTGTAGCTGGTCGAAAATTTCTGGTAACCAAAATCTCTCAACGTTTTAAAGAGACTGTTCAGCCCCATATAAGGAAAGTGGTTGCCTAGCAAGCTGCTTGGTAACAGCACCTTGGAAACCAAAAATGTTACATTTTCAGACTTTCAGTCGCTACGCGGCGCTGTGGTCTCAGAAAAAAGATCCTTGCTTCGACAGTCGCCATTTATGTTGTCGGACATTATCCTTCCTGTTTGTCGGTCTAATGTGTGCACAATTATGCCCACAACTTAAATGAGTGAAGATTTTATGAAATCTACATTATATAACTAAAGCGGAAGAATACACATCGTTAGCGAGGTAAATTCAGAGCGCGTTATGATTTACAGCTAACATTCGTGTAGTTCATGGTTTTAGGGAGGCACCGTTATCGATGGAACGACATAACTTAATAAAACAGATCTCCACAGTATATCATGAACATTTCCAGTCAAATAATAATGTTAAAAACTTATCAACATAACTTCCATCATGTAAACTCGGCGGCACAAATTAGAAGATGTCATTACTTACGTCTGCGTTAATCGTAGTAATGTAATAACGAAATGATCCCTGATTGCCTTATATGTGGCTGAACAGTCTCTTTAATTTCGCAATAAATTCACTAATTATCGTCCGATCGTAACAAAATTACCATTATCTAAAAGCTGACACAGTTACTAAACTTTGATAATTGACATACGCTATCAAAATATTCGTCGTTTTCAAAGCGCGTTGAGTTGAAAAAACAAATTTCACTCAGTAAATTTTCGTCCAATTTTCGATTGCTAATAAAATCGTAAATATCAGTTCTATAATCATACAAATCTGCTCAGCTGTTGTCATCGACAGCACAAATCGTGTTCTATTGAAATTAGATGAAATAATTGTTGTGGCACGAAAATTCGGTAAAAAAATTATGTCCGTGTACTGGATTTGAACACCGGCCTCTGGCATGGAAGTCGAAAACCATGCCGCTACGCCACGCGGCCTAGCACATATTGCCATTTATATATCAGAATTTTAACAGGTGCCAACAACAGCTAAACACTCAACATGATTGATATATCCATAGTAATTTTGTTAATTATAGGTTGATACGGATTTTTTATTGCTTAATGTTGTTTGGCTTCTGAATGAATGTTTAAGGTTGATAGTTTCACAAAGGTCACCGCTGCTGCCAGCTCGCTTTGCGTAAAGCCGGCAAGCAGCAATACGGACCAGTCCAATTCACTGTAAAAATGAATGTCCTCTAAAAAACTTTGCATATCGATGCAACACATCGCAAACGAAGCCATGCCAGTCAATACTTCTTTATCACCCTTGGTTATCGATGGTTCCCATTAGACATCATAACGATGATAACGTACCTTATGATTTTTCATTTCCCTTTCGTGCTACACAAACAAGATCCCCGTAGATACATGGGGAAACCTCGAGGCCCACGGGCAAATTTCAAAATTGGCCCATTAATTCATCTTATTGTATATATCATAACGTAATGGTGATTTACACGTTATGACTTTTCATTTCCCATGAATCACTTTGCAATCATAATGATTTTCAACATAAGAGGCATGATAACTTAGGTAATTTGTGGCCGATTTTTGGTCAATTGTGGCCCCATTCTGAAATTGTTGCAATTATTTGGATGCAGTTCGCCAAGTTCCCACATGGCTCCCATGGGCCTCTTGTTAACTTGGCGTTTTCGGAACGCCAAGTTATGGCGATCGGTCCGGTTTGTATGTTTGTATGTATGTATGTATGTATGTATGTATGTATGTATGTATGTCCGGATGTTTGTAACACACTTTTTTTGTTTCGCGATACAGGTCGCAATTTTTCAAATTTTCAGATTTTTTTTTTTTAAATGGTTGGGACCAATGATGCGCAGAACCGAGAGGTTTTGTTTTGACCTTGACCTTATATTAAGGTCAAGGTCACATTGTGAATTTTTCAATCCTTCATATCATCTTAACCTATGGTGTGATTTTTAAAAAGTTTACAGTTCCTTGTAGCCTGATTTATTCGCCAACTTTCCATATCAAATATCATGAAAAAATATGCATATTTCGCCCCGTAGCCCCCACTCGAAAATTTGTGGTAGTGTTTTACCACATTTTTCCATCGCTTATAACTTCAACAATATTCGATGGATGGTCATGAAAAATTGGGTCGAATGTTCACAGAATCACTGGCTATCAGAAGATAAGTGTTTTTTTTTATGTCGATGACGTCACTTCCGGTTACGAGCAAAACAACGTTATTTAGCTGGGCAATCGAAAGTTATTGCGTCATTACTCCGTCGTTAATGGTCGTATCGTAAAAATGTTTGCACCTAAAGGTAGCCCATACACTTCCGAACTTGAAACTTATTCATCTAATTGTTTATGTCTTATATAGTTTTCTCACAAACTGAGCTTAAAGTTAAAAAGTGACCCCCAAATGCATTAACACCCCAATATGTTTAATACTACTGGGTCGATTTTGAAAATTTAAACATGAATTTGAAGGTTACTTTTCGAGTAACATTTCGTACGCATTGTAACAGCAGGAATTATGCGTAGTTTTTTCTCACGAATCGCCGGTAAAAGTTCGGAAAACAGCTAAAATTGATAATTTTTTTTCGATCGCTTATAAAATCGACAATATTCGTTCGAGGATCATAAAACTTGGTTCGAATGTTACCATGGAGAGCGTCAACCGAATTATAATTCTTTTAGGGAAGTCGCTGACGTCATTTCCGGTCACGAACGAATCAAAGTTATAATTCGACTGAAATCTGAAGTTATCGCGTCGTTTCTCTGTCGTGAATGGTCGTATCGTGAATTGGTTTGCTCGAGAAGGAAGCCCATTCAATTCTGAACAATGTGTATAATTTTCAGCTCTAAATATCCAACAGTTTTCTCACAAAGTAAGTTTGAAGTACAGTGGGTGTCAATTCTGCTGGCTCTTCACTGCAGCCGCCCTGTCGCGCAGAACAAAGGAATCCCGAGCGGCCCAGCGCGCGGCTTGAGAGAAGCGGCTGGCTGCGGGAATCAGGTCAAATCGCAGCGCCTCCCGCGCTACATCACCTGGAGACCCAAGGGTACATGGGGGAACTTTACCAACTGCATCAGGAAAATTTCATTTTGGTCAATTAAGGCCCCATTCTGAAAATCTCTCCAATTAATTAGATGCAGTTCGCCAAGTTCCCACATGTTCCCATGTGCCTCTTGTTAACTTGGCTCAGCCAAGTTATGGCGATCGGCCCGGTTTGTAAGTTTGTATGGATGTTTGTTAACTTTTTTTTGTTTCGCGATACAGGTCGCAATTTTTGAAATTTTCCAATTTTTTCTTCACCAATCGTTAGGCGTGATTGATGCGCAGAACCGAGAGGTTTTGTTTTGACCTTGACCTCATATCAAGGTCAAGGTCACGTTGTGAATTTTTCAATCCTTTATATCATCTTAACCTACGGTGCGATTTTTCTAAAGTTTACAGTTCCTTGTAGCCTGATTTATTCGCCAACTTTCCATGTCAAATATCATGAAAAAATATGCACATTTCGCCCCGTAGCCCCCACTTGAAAATTTGTGGTAGTGTTTTACCACATTTTTCAATCGCTTATAACTTCAACAATATTCGATGGATGGTCATAAAAATTGGGTCGAATGTTCACAGAATCACTGGCTATCGGAAGATAACTGTTTTTTTATGTCGATGATGTCACTTCCGGTTACGAGCAAAACAACGTTATTTAGCTGGGCAATCGAAAGTTATTGCATCATTACTCCGTCGTTAATGGTCGTATCCTAAAAATGTTTGCACCTGAAGGTAGCCCATACACTTCCGAACTTGAAACTTATTCATTTAATTGTTTATGTTTTATATTTTTCTCACAAACTGAACTTAAAGTTAAAAGTGACCCCCCAAATGCATTAACACCCCAATATGTTTAATAATACTACTGGGTCGATTTTGAAAATTTAAACATGAATCTGAAGGTTACTTTTCGAGTAACATTTCGTACACTGTGTAACAGCAGGAATTATGCGTAGTTTTCTCACGAATCGCCGGTAAAAGTTCGGAAAACAGCTAAAATTGGCAATTTTTTTTTCGATCACTTGTAAAATCGACAATATTCGTTCGAGGGTCACAAAACGTGGGTAAAATGTTACTATGGAGAGCGTGTACCGAATGATGATTCTTTTGGGGAAGTCGCTGATGTCATTTCCGGTCACGAACGAGTGAAAGTTAAAATTCGACTAAAATCTGATGTTATCGCGTCGTTTCTCTGTCGCGAATGGTCGTATTGTGAATTGGTTTGCTCGAGAAGGAAGCCCATTCAATTCTGAACAAAGTGTATAATTTTCTGCTCTTAATACCCAACAGTTTTCTCACAAAGTAAGTTTGAAGTACAGTGGGTGTCATTTCTGCTGGCACTTCGCTGCAGCCGCCTTGTCGCGCAGAACAAAGGAATCCGCTTGGCGCGGCCGCCTGCGAGAATCATGTCAAGTTTGCAGTGCCTCTCGCGCTACACAAGCAAGAGGCCCAGGGTACATGGGGGAACTTGTCGAACTGCATCAGGAAAATTTCAAAATCGGCCAACTTATTCATCTTATTGTATATATTTAATTAAGATCCATATAATGGAAGCCTATCTCAATTGTTAACTTGAAAAAAATTTAAATTTTCCCCATTTGCCACAAAAAATTATAATCCATGATAACTTATGTAATTTTTGGCCGATTTTGGTCAATTGTGGCCCCATTCTGAAATTGTTGCAATTATTTGGATGCAGTTCGCCAAGTTCCCCCATGTACCCATGAGCCTATTGGCTATCGATTGTTCCCACTAGACATCATAACGATGATAACGTAATGGTGATTTGTGCCGTATGATTTTTCATTTCCCATGAATCACTTTGCAATCATAATGGTTTTCTTGATTCATGGGTGTATATATATTTTGTATTTTTTGTTGTAATTATTATTTTTAAAAGGCCAAGTTCACCCATGGTTTCATGGGCATCTTGTTAACTTGGCGAATCCCTTCGCCAAGTTATGGCGATCAGCCCGGTTCCTTATGTTTGTGGGATGTTGGTTTGTAACTTTTTTTGTTTCGCGATACAGGTCGCAATTTTTGAAATTTTCCAATTTTTTCTTCACCCATCGTTAGGCGTCAGTGATGCGCAGAACCGAGAGGTTTTGTTTTGACCTTGACCCGAAAGTAAGGTCAAGGTCATCGAATAAGTGAAAAACTAGTATCTCGAATAACTCCGTTATTAATGGTCGGATCGTTACAAACTTTACACCATCGTGTAGCTCATTCAATTTGCAAACTTTTTCTAAATACTTATACGGCGATCCAACCAATGGTTTTCCCGAGCGCCTAAGGTCGAAAAAACGTGGTATCAGTCCAAATGGCAACAAAAGTTTCATGAATATGTTGAGCGCCTATCAGATATCATTTGTTGTGATCCGCGATACAGGTCGCAATTTTGGAAATTTTCCAATTTGTTCTTCACCCATCGTTAGGGGGTAATGATGCCCAGAACCGAGAGGTTTTGTTGTGACCTTGACCTGAAACTAAGGTCAAGGTCATCGAGTAAGTGAAAATCTAGTAACTCGAATAACTCCGTTAATAATGGTCGGATCGTTACAAACTTTACACCATCGTGTAGCTCATTCCAATTGCAAACTTTTTCTAAATACATATACGGCGATCCAACCAATGGTTTTCCCAAGCGTCTAAGGTCGAAAAAAAAGTGGTATCGGTCCAAATGGCAACAAAAGTTTCCAGAATATTTTGAGCGCCTATAAAACCGTCAATACATGTCCGATGGTAATAAAATTTGGTTCACATGTTCTCAGCGACATACCAAGACGTATCCTAAAATATCATGAATGTCGATGACGTCACTTCCGGTCACGAAAGCATCAAAGTTTATAAAAAATGACACAAGTTCAATGCTCAATACGTCCATGCTTTAGAATTTCATTTAAAAACAGTTTAGATATTCTGAAAGTGTAATGTATTTGTAAACTTTTTCTAAATATACTTAGTTGTAAATAATGCATTGTAAAAAAAAAAATTGTAGCAGGTCGAAAATTTCTGGTAACCAAAATCTCTCAACGTTTTAATTTCGCAATAAATTCACTAATTATCGTCCGATCGTAACAAAATTACCAGTATCTAAAAGCTGACACAATTACTAAACTTTGATAATTGACATACGCTATCAAAATATTCGTCGTTTTCAAAGCGCGTTGAGTTGAAAAAACAAATTTCACTCAGTCAATTTTCGTCCAATTTTCGATTGCTAATAAAATCGTAAATATCAGTTCTATAATGATAAAAATCTGCTCAGCTGTTGTCATCGACAGCACAAATCGTGTTCTATTGAAATTAGATGAAATAATTGTTGTGGCACGAAAATTCGGAAAAAAAATTATCTCCGTGTACGGGATTTGAACACCGGCCTCTGGCATGGAAGTCTAAAACTATGCCGCTACGCCACGCGGCCTAGCACACTAACATGCATTGTCATATATAGATAATAATTATTACAGGTGCCAACAACAGCTAAACACTCAACATGATTGATATATCCATAGTAATTTTGTTAATTATAGGTTGATACGGATTTTTTATTGCTTAATGTTGTTTGGCTTCTGAATGAATGTTTAAGGTTGATAGTTTCACAAAGGTCACCGCTGCTGCCAGCTCGCTTTGCGTAAAGCCGGCAAGCAGCAATACGGACCAGTCCAATTCACTGTAAAAATGAATGTCCTCTAAAAAAATTTGCATATCGATGCAACACATCGCAAACGAAGCCATGCCAGTCAATACTTCTTTATCACCCTTGGTTATCGATGGTTCCCATTAGACATCATAACTATGATAACGTACCTTATGATTTTTCATTTCCCTTTCGTGCTACACAAACAAGAGGCCCGTAGATACATGGGGAAACCTCGAGGCCCACGGGCAAATTTCAAAATTGGCCCATTAATTCATCTTATTGTATATATCATAACGTAATGATGATTTACACGTTATGATTTTTCATTTCCCATGAATCACTTTGCAATCATAATGATTTTCAACATAAGAGGCATGATAACTTAGGTAATTTGTGGCCGATTTTGGTCAATTGTGGCCCCATTCTGAAATTGTTGCAATTATTTGGATGCAGTTCGCCAAGTTCCCACATGGCTCCCATGGGCCTCTTGTTATATGTTTGGATGTATGTATGTTAGTTAACATTTTTTTGTTTCGCGATACAGGTCGCAATTTTTGAAATTTTCCATTTTTTTCTTCTTCAATCGTTAGGCGTGATTGATGCGCAGAACCGAGAGGTTTTGTTTTGACCTTGAACTGAAACTAAGGTCAAGGTCATCGAATAAGTGAAAAATTAGTATCTCGAATAACTCCGTTAATAATGGTCGGATCGTTACAAAATTTACATCATCGTGTAGCTCATTCTAATTGCAAACTTTTTCTAATTTCATATGGGGCCATCCAACCAACGGTTTTCCCGAGCGCCCCAGGTCGAAAAATCGTGGTATCGGTCAGAATGACAACATAAGTTTCATGAATATTTTGAGCGTCTATAAAACAGTCAATATATGTCCGATAATGATGAAAATTGGGTCACATGTGCTCCATGACAGCTTAAGCCGGATCCATAGATTTCATGAATGTCGATGACGTCACTTCCGGTCACGAAAGCATCAAAGTTTATAAAAACTGACACAAGTTCAATGCTCAATTTGTCCATGCTTTACAATTAAATATCATTACAGTCAACATATTCTGAAAGTATAATGTAATTGTAAACTTTTTCTAAATATACTTAGTTGTAAATAATGCATTGTAAAAAAAATCGTAGCAGGTCGAAAATTTCTGGTAGCCAAACTCTCTAAACTTTTTAATTTCGCAATTGATTCAATAATTATGGTCCGATCGTAACAAAATTTATATTTTCTGAAAGGTGATGGAATTACCAAACTTTCATAATTGACATATGCAATCAATATATTTGTCCTTTTCAAAGCGCGTTGAGTTGAAAAAGCAAATTTCACTCAGTCAATTTTCATAAAATTTTCGATTGCTAATAAAATCGTAAATATCAGTTCAATGGTGATAAAAATTAAATCAGATGTTGACATGAACAGCGCGAATCTAATCCGCAAAATTTATTGATATCGGTTGCGTCACTTCCGGTTTCGAACGAATCAAAGCAAAAACGGTACTCAAATCTGAAGTTATAGCGTCGTTCGTCCGACGTGAATGGTCGTATCGTGAATTTGTCTGCGCTCGAGGAAGAAGCCCATTCAATTCTGAACACAGGTGTAAAATTTTCTGCTCAAAATATATGACAGTTCTCTCATAAAGTAAGTTTGAAGTACAGTGGGTGTCATTTCTGATGGCTCGGCGCTGGCTTGTTTACAACAGCCTGCCTCTCGCGCTGAACAAAGGAATCTGCTCTCGACTCGGGATGCGCGTGGTGCGGCAAGTACGGGAGGCCGCGGTACTATTAAATATGAAAATATGCTTCTCCTTGTGTCAGCCTCTGAATCATAGTTTATCAATAAATCTTGAATAAAATGGTCAATTTTGGGTCAATATTGAAATTTTCAAAAGTTTCCGACACTGTTAGCCAAGTTCACCCATGTTCTCATGGGCATCTCGTAATGTTATGGCGATCGGCCCGGTTTGTAAGTTTGTTAGTTTGGATGTTGGGATGTATGTAACACTTTTTTTGTTTCGCGATACAGGTCGCAATTTTTGGAAATTTTCCAATTTTTTCTTCACTCATCGTTAGGGGGTAATGATGCCCAGAACCGAGAGGTTTTGTTTTGACCTTGACCTCATATTAAGGTCAAGGTCACGTTGTGAATTTTTCAATCCTTGATATCATCTTAACCTACGGTGCGATTTTTAAAAAATTTACAGTCCCTTGTAGTATGATTTATTCGCCGCCAACTTTTCATGTCAAATATCATGAAAAAATATGCATATTTCGCCCCACAGCCCCCACTCGAAATTTGTGGTAGTGATTTACAACATTTTTCAATCGCTTATAACTTCAACAATATTCGATGGATGGTCATGAAAATTGGGTCGAATGTTCACAGAATCACTGGCTATCGGAAGATAAGTAGTTTTTTTATGTCGATGACGTCACTTCCGGTTACGAGCAAAACAACGTTATTTAGCTGTGCAATCCGAATTTATCGCGTCATTACTCCGTCGTTAATGGTCGTATCGTAAAAATGTTTGCACCTGAAGGTAGCCCATACACTTCCGAACTTGAAACTTCTTCATCTAATTGTTTATGTCGTACAGTTTTTCTCACAAACTGAGCTTAAAGTTAAAAAGTGACTCCCCAAATGCATTAACACCCCAATATGTTTAATACTACTGGGTCGATTTTGAAAATTTAAACATGAATCTGAAGGTTACTTTTCGAGTAACATTTCGTACACTGTGTACCAGCAGGAATTATGCGTAGTTTTCTCACGAATCGCCGGTAAAAGTTCGGAAAACAGCTAAAATTGGCAATTTTTTTTCGATTAACTTGTAAAATCGACAATATTCGTTCGAGGGTCACAAAACGTGGGTAAAATGTTACCATGGAGAGCGTGTACCCGAATAATGATACTTTTGGGGAAGTCGCTGATGTCATTTCCGGTCACGAACGAGTGAAAGTTAAAATTCGACTAAAATCTGAAGTTATCGCGTTGTTTCTCTGTCGCGAATGGTCGTATTGTGAATTAGTTTGCTCGAGAAGGAAGCCCATTCATTTCTGAACAATGTGTATAATTTTCAGCTCTAAATACCCAACAGTTTTCTCACAAAGTAAGTTTGAAGTACAGTGGGTGTCAATTCTGCTGGCTCTTCACTGCAGCCGCCCTGTCGCGCAGAACAAAGGAATCCCGAGCGGCCCAGCGCGCGGCTTGAGAGAGGCGGCTGGCTGTGGGAATCAGGTCAAATCGCAGCGCCTCTCGCGCTACATAAGAGGCTCAAAGGTACATGGGGGAACTTTACCACCTGCATCAGGAAAATTTCATTTTGGTCAATTAAGGCCCCATTCTGAAAATCTCTCCATTTAATTAAATGCAGTTCGCCAAGTTCCCACATGTTCCCATGGGCCTCTTGTTAACTTGGCGTTTTCGGAACGCCAAGTTATGGCGATCGCCCCGGTTTGTACGTTTGTATGTATGTCCCGTTGTTTGTAACACTTTTTTTTTGTTTCGCGATACAGGTCGCAGTTTTTGAAATTTTCCAATTTTTTCTTCACCCATCGTTAGGCGTCAATGATGCGCAGAACCGAGAGGTTTTGTTTGACCTTGACCCAAAACTAAGGTCAAGGTCATCGAATAAGTGAAAAATTAGTATCTCGAATAACTCCGTTAATAATGGTCGGATCGTTACAAAATTTACATCATCGTGTAGCTCATTCTAATTGCAAACTTTTTCTAATTTCATATGGGGCCATCCAACCAACGGTTTTCCCGAGCGCCCCAGGTCGAAAAATCGTGGTATCGGTCAGAATGACAACATAAGTTTCATGAATATTTTGAGCGTCTATAAAACAGTCAATATATGTCCGATAATGATAAAAATTGGGTCACATGTGCTCCATGACAGCTTAAGCCGGATCCATAGATTTCATGAATGTCGATGACGTCACTTCCGGTCACGAAAGCATCAAAGTTTATAAAAACTGACACAAGTTCAATGCTCAATTTGTCCATGCTTTACAATTAAATATCATTACAGTCAACATATTCTGAAAGTATAATGTAATTGTAAACTTTTTCTAAATATACTTAGTTGTAAATAATGCATTGTAAAAAAAATCGTAGCAGGTCGAAAATTTCTGGTAGCCAAACTCTCTAAACTTTTTAATTTCGCAATTGATTCAATAATTATGGTCCGATCGTAACAAAATTTATATTTTCTGAAAGGTGATGGAATTACCAAACTTTCATAATTGACATATGCAATCAATATATTTGTCCTTTTCAAAGCGCGTTGAGTTGAAAAAGCAAATTTCACTCAGTCAATTTTCATAAAATTTTCGATTGCTAATAAAATCGTAAATATCAGTTCAATGGTGATAAAAATTAAATCAGATGTTGACATGAACAGCGCGAATCTAATCCGCAAAATTTATTGATATCGGTTGCGTCACTTCCGGTTTCGAACGAATCAAAGCAAAAACGGTACTCAAATCTGAAGTTATAGCGTCGTTCGTCCGACGTGAATGGTCGTATCGTGAATTTGTCTGCGCTCGAGGGAAGCCCATTCAATTCTGAACACAGGTGTAAAATTTTCTGCTCAAAATATATGACAGTTCTCTCATAAAGTAAGTTTGAAGTACAGTGGGTGTCATTTCTGATGGCTCGGCGCTGGCTTGTTTACAACAGCCTGCCTCTCGCGCTGAACAAAGGAATCTGCTCTCGACTCGGGATGCGCGTGGTGCGGCAAGTACGGGAGGCCGCGGTACTATTAAATATGAAAATATGCTTCTCCTTGTGTCAGCCTCTGAATCATAGTTTATCAATAAATCTTGAATAAAATGGTCAATTTTGGGTCAATATTGAAATTTTCAAAAGTTTCCGACACTGTTAGCCAAGTTCACCCATGTTCTCATGGGCATCTCGTAATGTTATGGCGATCGGCCCGGTTTGTAAGTTTGTTAGTTTGGATGTTTGGATGTATGTAACACTTTTTTTGTTTCGCGATACAGGTCGCAATTTTGGAAATTTTCCAATTTTTTCTTCACTCATCGTTAGGGGGTAATGATGCCCAGAACCGAGAGGTTTTGTTTTGACCTTGACCTCATATTAAGGTCAAGGTCACGTTGTGAATTTTTCAATCCTTGATATCATCTTAACCTACGGTGCGATTTTTAAAAAATTTACAGTCCCTTGTAGTATGATTTATTCGCCAACTTTTCATGTCAAATATCATGAAAAAATATGCATATTTCGCCCCACAGCCCCCACTCGAAAATTTGTGGTAGTGATTTACAACATTTTTCAATCGCTTATAACTTCAACAATATTCGATGGATGGTCATGAAAATTGGGTCGAATGTTCACAGAATCACTGGCTATCGGAAGATAAGTAGTTTTTTTTTATGTCGATGACGTCACTTCCGGTTACGAGCAAAACAACGTTATTTAGCTGTGCAATCCGAATTTATCGCGTCATTACTCCGTCGTTAATGGTCGTATCGTAAAAATGTTTGCACCTGAAGGTAGCCCATACACTTCCGAACTTGAAACTTCTTCATCTAATTGTTTATGTCGTACAGTTTTCTCACAAACTGAGCTTAAAGTTAAAAAGTGACTCCCCAAATGCATTAACACCCCAATATGTTTAATACTACTGGGTCGATTTTGAAAATTTAAACATGAATCTGAAGGTTACTTTTCGAGTAACATTTCGTACACTGTGTACCAGCAGGAATTATGCGTAGTTTTCTCACGAATCGCCGGTAAAAGTTCGGAAAACAGCTAAAATTGGCAATTTTTTTTCGATAACTTGTAAAATCGACAATATTCGTTCGAGGGTCACAAAACGTGGGTAAAATGTTACCATGGAGAGCGTGTACCGAATAATGATACTTTTGGGGAAGTCGCTGATGTCATTTCCGGTCACGAACGAGTGAAAGTTAAAATTCGACTAAAATCTGAAGTTATCGCGTTGTTTCTCTGTCGCGAATGGTCGTATTGTGAATTAGTTTGCTCGAGAAGGAAGCCCATTCATTTCTGAACAATGTGTATAATTTTCAGCTCTAAATACCCAACAGTTTTCTCACAAAGTAAGTTTGAAGTACAGTGGGTGTCAATTCTGCTGGCTCTTCACTGCAGCCGCCCTGTCGCGCAGAACAAAGGAATCCCGAGCGGCCCAGCGCGCGGCTTGAGAGAGGCGGCTGGCTGTGGGAATCAGGTCAAATCGCAGCGCCTCTCGCGCTACATAAGAGGCTCAAAGGTACATGGGGGAACTTTACCACCTGCATCAGGAAAATTTCATTTTGGTCAATTAAGGCCCCATTCTGAAAATCTCTCCATTTAATTAAATGCAGTTCGCCAAGTTCCCACATGTTCCCATGGGCCTCTTGTTAACTTGGCGTTTTCGGAACGCCAAGTTATGGCGATCGCCCCGGTTTGTACGTTTGTATGTATGTCCCGTTGTTTGTAACACTTTTTTTGTTTCGCGATACAGGTCGCAGTTTTTGAAATTTTCCAATTATTTCTTCACCCATCGTTAGGCGTCAGTGATGCGCAGAACCGAGAGGTTTTGTTTTGTCCTTGACCTCATATTAAGGTCAAGGTCACATTGTGAATTTTTCAATCCTTCATATCATCTTAACCTATGGTGTGATTTTTAAAAAGTTTACAGTTCCTTGTAGCCTGATTTATTTGCCAACTTTCCATATCAAACATCATGAAAAAATATGCATATTTCGCCCCGTAGGCCCCACTCGAAAATTTGTGGTAGTATTTTACCACATTTTTCCATCGCTTATAACTTCAACAATATTCGATGGATGGTCATAAAAATTGGGTCGAATGTTCACAGAAGCACTGGCTATCGGAAGATAAGTGTGTTTTTTTTATGTCGATGACGTCACTTCCGGTTACGAGCAAAACAACGTTATTTAGCTGTGCAATCCGAATTTATCGCTTCATTACTCCGTTGTTAATGGTCGTATCGTAAAAATGTTTGCACCTGAAGGTAGCCCATACACTTCCGAACTTGAAACTTCTTCATCTAATTGTTTATGTCTTATAGTTTTCTCACAAACTGAGCTTAAAGTTAAAAAGTGATTCCCAAATGCATTAACACCCCAATATGTTTAATACTACTGGGTCGATTTTGAAAATTTAAACATGAATCTGAAGGTTACTTTTCGAGTAACATTTCGTACACTGTGTAACAGCAGGAATTATGCGTAGTTTTCTCACGAATCGCCGGTAAAAGTTCGGAAAACAGCTAAAATTGGCAATTTTTTTCCGATCGCTTGTAAAATCGACAATATTCGTTCGAGGGTCACAAAACGTGGGTAAAATGTTACCATGGAGAGCGTGTACCGAATGATGATTCTTTTGGGGATGTCGCTGATGTCATTTCCGGTCACGAACGAGTGAGTGAAAGTTTAAAATTCGACTAAAATCTGAAGTTATCGCGTCGTTTCTCCGTCGCGAATGGTCGTATTTTGAATTGGTTTGCTCGAGAAGGAAGCCCATTCAATTCTGAACGATGTGTATAATTTTCAGCTCTAAATACCCAACAGTTTTCTCACAAAGTAAGTTTGAAGTACAGTGGGTGTCAATTCTGCTTGCTCTTCACTGCAGCCGCCCTGTCGCGCAGAACAAAGGAATCCACAGCGCCCCAGCACGCTGCTTGAGAGAGGCGGCTGGCTGTGGGAATCAGGTCAAATCGCAGCGCCTCTCGCGCTACACAAGCAAGAGGCCCAGGGGACATGGGGGAACTTGGCGAACTGCATAAGGAAAATTTCAAAATCGGCCAACTAATTCATCTTATTGTATATATTATAAAGTAATGATGATTTGTACGTTATGATGTTTCATTTCCCAAGAATCACTTTGCAATCATAATGATTTTCAACATAAAAGGCATGATAACTTAGATAATTTTTGGCCGATTTTGGCCAATTTTGGCCCGATTCAGAAATTGTTGCAATTGTTTGGATGCAGTTCGCCAAGTTCCTCCATGTACCCATGGGCCTCTTGTTACGTTGGTCAGTCGCGTTTGTTAACTTGGCTCAGAGCCAAGTTATGGCGATCGGTCCGGTTTGTATGTTTGGATGTATGTATGTTTGTTAGTTAACATTTTTTTTGTTTCTCGATACAGGTCGCAATTTTTTGAATTTTCCATTTTTTTTTCTTCTTCAATCGTTAGGCGTGATTGATGCACAGAACCGAGAGGTTTTGTTTTGACCTTGATCCAAAACTAAGGTCAAGGTCATCGAATAAGTGAAAAACTAGTACCTCGAATAACTCCGTTCATAATGGTCGTATGATTACATAATTTACATCATCGTGTAGCTTATTCTAATTGCAAACTTTTTCTAATTTCATATGGGGCAATCGCACCGACGGTTTTCCCAAGCGTTTAAGGTCGAAAAATCGTGGTATCGGTCAGAATGACAACATAAGTTTCATGAATATTTTTAGCGCTTATAAAACCGTCAATACATGTCCGATAATGATAAAAATTGGGTCACATGTGCTCCATGACAGCTTAAGTCGGATCCATAGATTTCATGAATGTCGATGACGTCACTTCCGGTCACGAAAGCATCAAAGTTTATAAAAAAATGACACAAGTTCAATGCTCAATATGTCCATGCTTTACAATTAAATTTCAATACAGTCAACATATTCTGAAAGTGTAATGTAATTGTAAACTTTTTCTAAATATACTTAGTTGTAAATAATGCATCGTAAAAAAAATCGTAGCAGGTCGAAAATTTCTGGTAGCCAAAATCTCTAAACTTATTAATTTCGCAATACATTCATTAATTATGGTCCGATCGTAACAAAATTTACATTTTCTGAAAGCTGATGGAATTACCAAACTTTCATAATTGACATATGAAATCAATATATTTGTCCATTTCAAAGCGCGTTGAGTTGAAAAAGCAAATTTCACTCAGTCAATTTTCGTAAAATTTTCGATTGCTAATAAAATCGTAAATATCAGTTCAATGGTGATAAAAATTAAATCAGATGTTGACATCAACAGCGAAAATCTAATCCGCAAAATTTATTGATATCGGTTGCGTCACTTCCGGTTTCGAACGAATCAAAGCAAAAACGGTACTGAAATCTGAAGTTATAGCGTCGTTCGTCCGACGTGAATGGTCGTATCGTAAATTTGTCTGCGCTCGAGGGAAGCCCATTCAATTCTGAACACAGGTGTCAAATTTTCTGCTCAAAATATATGACAGTTCTCTCATAAAGTAAGTTTGAAGTACAGTGGGTGTCATTTCTGATGGCTCGGCGCTGGCTTGTTTACGCCTGCCTCTCGCGCTGAACAAAGGAATCTGCTCTCGGCTCGGGATGCGCGTGGTGCGGCAAGTACGGCAGGCCGCGGTACTATTAAATATGAAAATATGATTCTCCTTGTGTCAGCCTCTGAATCATAGTTTATCAATAAATCTTGAGTAACTTGGTCAATTTTGGGTCAATATTGAAATTTTGAAAAGTTTCCGACACTGTTAGCCAAGTTCACCCATGTCCTCATGGGCATCTCGTTAACTTGGCGTTATCATAACGCCAAGTTATGGCGATCACCCCGGTTTGTATGTTTGTGGGATGTTTGTTGGTTTGTTAACATTTTTTTTTGTTTCGCGATACAGGTCGCAATTTTTGAAATTTTCCAATTTTTTCTTCACCCATCGTTAGGCGTTAATAATGCGCAGAACCGAGAGGTTTTTTTTTGACCTTGACCCAAAACTAAGGTCAAGGTCATTGAATAAGTGAAAAACTAGTACCTCGAATCACTCCGTTATTAATGGTCGGATCGTTACAAACTTTACACCATCGTGTAGCTCATTCAAATTGCAAACTTTTTCTAAATACATATACGGCGATTCAACCAATGGTTTTCCCAAGCGTCTAAGGTCGAAAAAAAGTGGTATCGGTCCAAATGGCAACAAAAGTTTCATGAATATTTTGAGCGCCTATAAAACCGTCAATACATGTCCGATGGTAATAAAATTTGGTTCACATGTTCTCAGCGACATACCAAGACGTATCCTAAAATATCATGAATGTCGATGACGTCACTTCCGGTCACGAAAGCATCAAATTTTTCAAAAAATGACACAAGTTCAATGCTCAATATGTCCATACTTTAGAGTTCCATTTTTTAAACAGTTTAGATATTCTGAAAGTGTAATGTAATTGTAAACTTTTTCTAAATATACTTAGTTGTAAATAATGCATTGTTAAAACAATTGTAGCAGGTCGAAAATTTCCGGCAACCAAAATCTCTCAACTTATTTATTTCGCAATAAATTCACTAATTATCGTCCGATCGTAATAAAATTAACATTTTCTGAAAGCTGATACAATTGCCAAACTTTGATTGTTGACATATGCTATCAAAATATTCGTCGGTTTCAAAGCGCGTTGAGTTGAAAAAACAAAAATTTCACTCAGTCAATTTTCGTCAAATTTTCGATTGCTAATAAAATCGTAAATATCAGTTCTATAGTCATAAAAAACTGCTCAGCTGTTGTCATCGACAGCACGAATCGTGTTCTATTGAAATTAGATGAAATAATTGTTGTGGCACGAAAATTCGGAAAAAAAATTATGTTCGTGTACTGGATTTGAACACCGGCCTTTGGCATGGAAGTCTAAAACTGAGTCGCTACGCCACGCACCCTAGCACGCTGATCTGTATTGTCATATATATCATAATTATAACAGGTGCCAATAAGAGCTAAACACTCAACATGATTGATAAATCCATAGTAATTTTGTTAATTATAGGTTGATACGGATTTTTTTTATTGCTTAATGTTGTTTGGCTTCTGAATGAATGTTTAAGGTTGATAGTTTCACAAAGTCGCCCGCTGCTGTCAGCTCGCGCTTTGCGTAAAGCCGGCAAGCAGCAATACGGACCAGTCCCGGGGGGGGGGGGGGCGCACTTAATAGTATAGAGGTAGGTAGTACATATGTGCCGCGCGACGGGGTATGTTTTTTCGGCCTCATGACTTGTACGACGGGTTTTTTGGCCTCATACTTGTACGACGGGGTATGTTTTTGAGCTTCAATCTGTACGAGGGGTTATACATTCGCATAATACCTTGTACGACGGGGTATGCTTTTGGCCATTTTGACCTTGTACGACGGGTGCGGGTTTTCGAGGTCCCGCGGCACACCTCTATCCAGAATAAGGCCAAGTGCCCCCCCCCCGGGGGACCAGTCCAATTCACTGTAAAAATGAATGTCCTCTAAAAAAAATTTGCATATCGATGCAACAAACTTGGCGAACTGCATAAGGAAAATTTTAAAATCGGCCATCTAATTCATCTTATTGTATATATTATAAAGTAATGATGATTTGTACGTTATGATGTTTCATTTCCCAAGAATCACTTTGCAATCATAATGATTTTCAACATAAAAGGCATGATAACTTAGATAATTTTTGGCCGATTTGGCCAATTTTGGCCCGATTCAGAAATTGTTGCAATTGTTTGGATGCAGTTCGCCAAGTTCCTCCATGTACCCATGGGCCTCTTGTTACGTTGGTCAGTCGCGTTTGTTAACTTGGCTCAGAGCCAAGTTATGGCGATCGGTCCGGTTTGTATGTTTGGATGTATGTATGTTTGTTAGTTAACATTTTTTTTGTTTCTCGATACAGGTCGCAATTTTTGAAATTTTCCATTTTTTTCTTCTTCAATCGTTAGGCGTGATTGATGCACAGAACCGAGAGGTTTTGTTTTGACCTTGATCCAAAACTAAGGTCAAGGTCATCGAATAAGTGAAAAACTAGTACCTCGAATAACTCCGTTCATAATGGTCGTATGATTACATAATTTACATCATCGTGTAGCTTATTCTAATTGCAAACTTTTTCTAATTTCATATGGGGCA
Source organism: Urechis unicinctus (assembly GCA_034190875.2). Lineage (NCBI taxonomy): Eukaryota > Metazoa > Annelida > Polychaeta > Xenopneusta > Urechidae > Urechis > Urechis unicinctus. The sequence goes on from CM067356.1 coordinate 12,874,687, forward strand.
ATCGCACCGACGGTTTTCCCAAGCGTTTAAGGTCGAAAAATCGTGGTATCGGTCAGTCAATGACAACATAAGTTTCATGAATATTTTTAGCGCTTATAAAACCGTCAATACATGTCCGATAATGATAAAAATTGGGTCACATGTGCTCCATGACAGCTTAAGTCGGATCCATAGATTTCATGAATGTCGATGACGTCACTTCCGGTCACGAAAGCATCAAAGTTTTATAAAAAATGACACAAGTTCAATGCTCAATATGTCCATGCTTTACAATTAAATTTCAATACAGTCAACATATTCTGAAAGTGTAATGTAATTGTAAACTTTTTCTAAATATACTTAGTTGTAAATAATGCATCGTAAAAAAAATCGTAGCAGGTCGAAAATTTCTGGTAGCCAAAATCTCTAAACTTATTAATTTCGCAATACATTCATTAATTATGGTCCGATCGTAACAAAATTTACATTTTCTGAAAGCTGATGGAATTACCAAACTTTCATAATTGACATATGAAATCAATATATTTGTCCATTTCAAAGCGCGTTGAGTTGAAAAAGCAAAATTTCACTCAGTCAATTTTCGTAAAATTTTCGATTGCTAATAAAATCGTAAATATCAGTTCAATGGTGATAAAAATTAAATCAGATGTTGACATCAACAGCGAAAATCTAATCCGCAAAATTTATTGATATCGGTTGCGTCACTTCCGGTTTCGAACGAATCAAAGCAAAAACGGTACTGAAATCTGAAGTTATAGCGTCGTTCGTCCGACGTGAATGGTCGTATCGTAAATTTGTCTGCGCTCGAGGGAAGCCCATTCAATTCTGAACACAGGTGTCAAATTTTCTGCTCAAAATATATGACAGTTCTCTCATAAAGTAAGTTTGAAGTACAGTGGGTGTCATTCTGATGGCTCGGCGCTGGCTTGTTTACGCCTGCCTCTCGCGCTGAACAAAGGAATCTGCTCTCGGCTCGGGATGCGCGTGGTGCGGCAAGTACGGCAGGCCGCGGTACTATTAAATATGAAAATATGATTCTCCTTGTGTCAGCCTCTGAATCATAGTTTATCAATAAATCTTGAGTAACTTGGTCAATTTTGGGTCAATATTGAAATTTTGAAAAGTTTCCGACACTGTTAGCCAAGTTCACCCATGTCCTCATGGGCATCTCGTTAACTTGGCGTTATCATAACGCCAAGTTATGGCGATCACCCCGGTTTGTATGTTTGTGGGATGTTTGTTGGTTTGTTAACATTTTTTTTGTTTCGCGATACAGGTCGCAATTTTTGAAATTTTCCAATTTTTTCTTCACCCATCGTTAGGCGTTAATAATGCGCAGAACCGAGAGGTTTTTTTTTGACCTTGACCCAAAACTAAGGTCAAGGTCATTGAATAAGTGAAAAACTAGTACCTCGAATCACTCCGTTATTAATGGTCGGATCGTTACAAACTTTACACCATCGTGTAGCTCATTCAAATTGCAAACTTTTTCTAAATACATATACGGCGATTCAACCAATGGTTTTCCCAAGCGTCTAAGGTCGAAAAAAAAGTGGTATCGGTCCAAATGGCAACAAAAGTTTCATGAATATTTTGAGCGCCTATAAAACCGTCAATACATGTCCGATGGTAATAAAATTTGGTTCACATGTTCTCAGCGACATACCAAGACGTATCCTAAAATATCATGAATGTCGATGACGTCACTTCCGGTCACGAAAGCATCAAATTTTTCAAAAAATGACACAAGTTCAATGCTCAATATGTCCATACTTTAGAGTTCCATTTTTAAAACAGTTTAGATATTCTGAAAGTGTAATGTAATTGTAAACTTTTTCTAAATATACTTAGTTGTAAATAATGCATTGTTAAAACAATTGTAGCAGGTCGAAAATTTCCGGCAACCAAAATCTCTCAACTTATTTATTTCGCAATAAATTCACTAATTATCGTCCGATCGTAATAAAATTAACATTTTCTGAAAGCTGATACAATTGCCAAACTTTGATTGTTGACATATGCTATCAAAATATTCGTCGGTTTCAAAGCGCGTTGAGTTGAAAAAACAAAAATTTCACTCAGTCAATTTTCGTCAAATTTTCGATTGCTAATAAAATCGTAAATATCAGTTCTATAGTCATAAAAAAACTGCTCAGCTGTTGTCATCGACAGCACGAATCGTGTTCTATTGAAATTAGATGAAATAATTGTTGTGGCACGAAAATTCGGAAAAAAAAAATTATGTTCGTGTACTGGATTTGAACACCGGCCTTTGGCATGGAAGTCTAAAACTGAGTCGCTACGCCACGCACCCTAGCACGCTGATCTGTATTGTCATATATATCATAATTATAACAGGTGCCAATAAGAGCTAAACACTCAACATGATTGATAAATCCATAGTAATTTTGTTAATTATAGGTTGATACGGATTTTTTATTGCTTAATGTTGTTTGGCTTCTGAATGAATGTTTAAGGTTGATAGTTTCACAAAGTCGCCGCTGCTGTCAGCTCGCTTTGCGTAAAGCCGGCAAGCAGCAATACGGACCAGTCCCGGGGGGGGGGGGGCGCGCACTTAATAGTATAGAGGTAGTACATATGTGCCGCGCGACGGGGTATGTTTTTTCGGCCTCATGACTTGTACGACGGGTTTTTTGGCCTCATACTTGTACGACGGGGTATGTTTTTGAGCTTCAATCTGTACGAGGGGTTATACATTCGCATAATACCTTGTACGACGGGGTATGCTTTTGGCCATTTTGACCTTGTACGACGGGTGCGGGTTTTCGAGGTCCCGCGGCACACCTCTATCCAGAATAAGGCCAAGTGCCCCCCCCCCGGGGGACCAGTCCAATTCACTGTAAAAATGAATGTCCTCTAAAAAAATTTGCATATCGATGCAACAAACAGCAAACGAAACCATGACAGTCAATACTTCTTTATCACCCTTGGTTATCGATGGTTCCCATTAGACATCATAACGATGATAACGTACCTTATGATTTTTCATTTCCCACGTGTGCTACACAAACAAGAGGCCCATAGATACATGGGGGAACTTTGAGGCCCATGGGTAAATGGGGGAACTTGGCGAACTGCATAAGGAAAATTTTAAAATCGGCCATCTAATTCATCTTATTGTATATATTATAACGTAATGATGATTTGTACGTTATGATTTTTCATTTCCCATGTATCACTTTGCAATCATAATGATTTTCAACATAAGAGGCATGATTTTGGCCAATTTTAACCCGATTCAGAAATTGTTGCAATTGTTTGAATGCAGTTCGCCAAGTTCCCCCATGTACCCATGGCCCTCTTGTTAACTTGGCGTAGGTAAAATAGATTATTGTTGTCAAGGGAATTGTTCTGTACGAAAAGGTTCTTTACCGTAATATCAATATATAATTTAACTCCAGGGCATAATAGTTTACAACACTACAGCAAACAACAGATTGGGCTTTGCCATTAAGACAATTGGAACTCATTAATCATTCATGGCTGTTAATTGCTGTGTAATAAAGCGCTGCTTCCGTCTCTGCCTCATGTGGAGAGAATATCCAGAATCTGATGTTCCTGCCGTGCAATGTGTCAGCGTAGAAGCACGATAGTCATAGAACTATTGTGTTTGTGACATTGTTTACCGTTTATGAATTTAACGTTGCATGTTAAATATTACTTAATTATTGTAATGTTGCTTAGCGCCGCATTTGATCCTTGCAAATTGAGTGAAATATATGATGTCGTTATGTGAACGATCATTTAGTCAAGTGTAGCAGTGGTAATAAAGTTATTGGTTTTGATCGTTACTTAAGCAACGAGTTCAAATCACGTCCGTGATGGCTGGAGGAGATTGCAATATTTGGATAGCTCAACTTAAGTGCAAACGCCCACTTGGCATAAAACCCGATTCCCAGAATGGCCTTCACAACACATGCCGCTGGGCCGAAGGTCCAGAATGATGCCATGTATCCGGCGACTTGGGATCGAACACATAACCTGTGGGTCGAAAGGCAACGCAGCTTACCCCTTCGCCATGAAGAATGCATTAGGTGAACTGATGCGTCGTGAAATCGTGTTAGGAAAGAATTGTTGTCTTTCAGATAAAATGTTAACGCTAGGTGCACTGGTGTTTGCAATTTAACATACCAATATGCCAGCATTATTTTACATATCTATTTTAGTCAATCTACATTTTGTCACCATCCCGGTCAATCACTTCTCACCAGTACCTGGATTGCTGTGCTTATGTTTTGGAACGCCCGCGCCATAGTGGTTCGCATAGAGTAATCCTCGAATTACTCGTTTATAGGGTGATATTCTAGATAACATGCTCGCCCCAGTACATCAAATATACGACAGATGCTGAAACGATGAAGTGACCAAAAAGATAATTCGACTTCCCATGTGTATTAAACACAATCTTTGAATATTATCCACTTTTCATTAGTGATTAAAGCGTCCGTAACAGTGACAGGGGAGCCACACGGGCTTATTGAATATGTTTAAGATGTCATACATACCCCTCGCTTGTATCTGTAACCGCCTCGTCATAATGCGCATATCCTATTATCATGAACTGTGATAGCATCCTTCATTCTCGGCAAAAAGAATCACCTCCTATGACGTCGGACTCATAACGTCTTCTCATTATCCGCAGTCGATGTTAGTTAGTCGTTGTTCGGTCAGAATGTCGACCCTCTGAAATGTCCTTAAAAATTGAATTAATGATGGAAAACTTTTAAGATTATGCTGAGATATAACGTACGTTCTCTTCGAATAGCAAATATTATCACTACATTCTGCAATGCGAGGCTGTCATCGTTAATGCTTTATTACCATGCGGAAACAAGGTGTCTGGTGTGCAAGCTGTGCGGATGCGATGAGACCAGATCCACGACAAGCCATTGAGGCACACCAGAGTAGGTTCTGCATGTATCAAGACAAGTCCTAGGTGAGTAGAGGGTAGAGGATTCCTTGATAGTCTGGTGCTGGGAAGTCATCTCGTATTGTTGTAACAGCGCAGGCTGGTAACGGATCTCGTATCTTTTGTCCAAGATGTCCCCAACACCAGCGAACAAACTGCCTGTATGCAGTATACCTGCAACGCCTGTAAAATAACCATGTGACATTGTTGATTTAACCATGCTCAAATATTTGTTGTCATACCAGTATTAATAAGTATAATTAAATCGTAAATAATGACTGCTACCCTTCGTACAGATTTATGTGTAAATAATAGAAAACATTGTCATCATTATCTGACATGTGCCCAAGAGTTCAAACAGATTGGGGTGAAACCAGGATGCTGGGTTATGCCACCAATGGGAATGGGGCTGTTCTCTTTTGAGGTCATGACTCAAGGAATTTCCACTCAGCACACAGATTCTTCCACCTCCGCCATTGGTTGACAGTAGCCACACAAACACTTGTAACATGATGTAATGATGGGAATATCAATGTATGTAGTAAAGGATGACATATTGTATGGCAAATATGTTTAAGCCTTTGCATTCATAGAAACTCTGATGTAACACTGACCAAGATGATAATATAATACCATAATCTTCACCACGTTATACATTCATTTATGGGCTAACTGACAATCCTATGAGATAACAGCTGTGGTACTTGCTCTCCTATATATATTCTACCTCAGAATCAATCTACATCAACTTTTAAAAATATTGTAATCAGCCTTTGATAAGACCTACTTTAAATAAAAGAGGATCTCTATTTATTAACAGCTGTCCGAAATTAGTTTGTTTGCAATTCGTGTGGAGGAGCATTTACATTTACATGGTACAACTTTGTAAACATAAACCCTTGCAACCACTTGATTTGATAAAAACATTGTCGTATCTCATGTCTGCTGTCTGATATGGAAGAATTATTTGCTGCAAAGCTCTGTTGTATAGTCTACTGTTAGGAAAAGAGCTTACATATTTTGTTGGTGAAATTTATGGATTAACTTCGTTACACGCCAACACATATACGATTAACTGGTGCACAAGCAGAATCAGACATAGCTTACCAGGTATTGTTCTTTTGCAGCACTATGTCCTGGGTAGGATGACCCGCGTGAGACCCAGACGCAGCATTGACATCGCCAGTGTCTTTTTTCTCTCATCGGAGACGTCGGATTCGCTCATTTCTGGTTCGAATCTGTAAGGCAAAACTTGCTCTGCTGAAGTAACGATAGTTTGTGAATGACCTGTGCCATACCATGTCTCTTCGTCGCTCTTCTGAAGTGATGAAATAACAAAATTTCCAGCAGCCATTTCTAGGTAATTGTAGTGCAGATTGCGCCTCGCAACAAAAACATTCCCGGACCAGACGTCACGCGGAGGCGATGAATTATTCATGAGCTTGTCGGCTCCCACGCCGAATTCATCTTTAAAGTCGAATTTCGATCAGAAAGCGCGCACTTTGACAATTGACACATAGACAGAATAGGTACTTCTGGGTTATATTTCCGTTATCTGGCGAAAAAAATGACAAGATTTTCGTGCGATAGTCACTTTAAAAAGGCGCATATCAAATTATTTAGTAAACTGAACACAACTGAACTCTGAAGATGCTCTAACGCTAACTACGATGGAGTCGTGTTATTTCGATTCATTTTGTTTCGTTCACTGCAATGCTGCAATATTGGGTCATCGTAAGGGGTGCCCCTCTGACATAATTTTCGAAATAGCAGTGACAGTTTGAATAACGTGATGATTACAGTTTTGGTGTCCAGAGTATGAAGGAGGCATATAGGACAATTAATTGAAATTATGTCGGGCGTTACCCTCTTGGTTGAGTGTAGATTCTTACACCCTGTGGTATTTGATATCAGAATTGTAAATTGCTTGATGCAATGTTTAGTCTACAAGATTTAATAACTTTTCCGTAATATTATAGTGGTCAAGTTCCAAAGGAGCATTCTTATAGGCGACTGAACAAAGGAATAAATCAGAGGTGCAATGTTCATGCCGTCGATCAAATCATATGGCAACTGATCTTACCTGAAATGCGCATCATGAAATGGCGACCAATGGCAAAGGTCGTTAACATATCATATCTTGATAATTATACGGGACGAGAAACGCTGGGACTGACACGGCGTGAAAAGGAAATGTTGCATGTTAATCGTTGTGTGGCCGTAACTTATGGGTACATAATACTTGATTTTGGAAAAGCCGGACTGCTTGTGGCGAAGCATATTCATCAAGAAAAACAAGGAATTGACTACTTAGATGCAATTCGAATGCTTGATTAGATGTGATATATGTAATTCAACTTTCATGTCGGGTATAAAACATTTGTGATTAATGCCTGCGATCAATGTGCTGTCATCCTTTTTGTGCAAGCGATAATATGTGAAACTAGCTAACCTAATCTCAATCTAAGACTAAAGGTTAATATCGGGTGATATTTGCTTGAATTGTAGGGTGACTAAAGACAAAACTAATGAGCTCATGTCAACGAAATAGTAATTAAATTGTTTGGCGAAACTTTGATAGGTGTAATTTAGCTCAACTTCCTTAAGTTCTTAACTCTAGCCAAAATCAATGTGCCATCCTGCTATGTAACCCAATGTTTACATTTAGGAATATAAAAATAGAGCTAACTGACAGAAGCTGTAATCTGTAAATGTTGTTGTTAAAGTACGTCTGCGTAAAACCTTGCCGTACAGGTACTGGTGTAATTTTCTCATGCCAAACAATGGCAAGGGCCTCTCTGCAATGAACATTATGACTTGTTATCATGACATAATTTATTATCATTGATTGAAGATCAAAGTTATTGGGACTACAGATTTGAGTTGTATTTCACCTCTGACACTTTGATTTTTGACTTCTTGGGGTTAAGCCTCAGGTTTGCATTGGGACATCTTTCAAGTACACTTGTCAGACGATCGGCATGTTCCGCCTCATCTTTATCCCATACCAGAATACTGTCCATTATCACCTGGACACCAGACATGCCTTAGAATAGCTCAGACACTGTCTTTTGAAAAATATCCGGTGCAGAAGATATGCCAAATGGAAGTCTCAGGAATTAATATATTCCAAATGGTGTTCCCATGGTACACACATTACTGGACTTCTTATCACGGGTATTTGATAGAATCCACTGTATGCATCAAGTATGCTGAAGATTTTTGCATCTGCTAGTGTGGCTTGTAAATCTTCGACCAGAGGTTAGGGATGGTGTTCCCGCTTGATAACTCTATTAAGGTGTTTAGGGTCCATACACAGTCTTATTTTATTTTGCTTGACATCTGTAACCAGGTTGCTCACCCATGGAGTGTGACCTTCCACTTTAGACACAACATTTTCTGCTTCTAGGCGATCTAGCTCAGTCTTTACTCGGTCTCGAATGGCCACTGGTATCCTGCGATGTGCATTAATCCCTGGTTGAACGGCTTCATCAAGCTCAAGATGGTACTCTACAGGTAGTTTTCCTAACCCAGGAAATGCACTGAATACACACCAGAAGAAGGATTTGCGATGGTCAGGGACTTCAGGTGAATGTCTGTCACTTCTGAAGCTTGACATTGTTGAATTGCAGTTGACAGAGTCAGTTTAGCATTTTTCAACAACGATTTCCTCACATCATTGTCTCGAATTCCCATGATGATTCGATCTCTGACGAGACTGTCAGTTAAATCACCAAACTCGCAGCTTTTCACCTTGTTTTTTAAGTCAGTCACATATTCATTGTTTACGCGAGAAGAAGACGTATCTATCATACATGATCGACTGAAAAAAGCAATAGAGAGTAACAAGACGGGAAGTTCACGCTCATCGGTAATGGTGATTTGCCCCCTCAATATCATGCAGGCCGACCAGCTCCAAAAGCTACTGCAGGGCAACATCACTATCTGCCGTCTAGTCATAGACTGCTCAGTCGAGGTTAATCTTGGTGAGTCAATAGTGTAGCATTAAATAACATTCTGCCAATGAAAAAATCAAATTATGCCGACCATGGGAACACAAGCCAAGAAACTTTGGACAGGTTATGGGGAAAAAAAGACCAATCAATTTGTTATATAAACTAATATAACAAAAACACAAAACCCAAAAAACTTGGACAGCTAATGTAAAAAATAAGACATGTCAAAATTAAATACTTGTGAATGCAGAGCCTTGGTTATATAACCTAAATAATAACCTTGGTAATATAACTTAAAATGCAATGATTACCTCTATAAGGAAGACAAGACTGAATTAGAACACATAAATTGTATTCCAGACATTAAGATATGTATTCATTGAGTGAGTTTCGCCTGTGAGACTGCTAGAGCACTACATACATACAATCAAAAGACTATAGTAATAAGGTTCACAACAAGGTTTTACATATTAGGTAAACCCTCTTCTGCTGCCTCTTCATTCTCATTGTCTTCCTAAACTGGGATAGTTTGTCCGATGCAAATCCTTCTGATATTCCTGGTCAGAAATGGGGTCAGTACCTGCCTGTCAATGCAGTCATAAGGTGATTTGCCTGAAAACCACGGCACTGCCATCCGGGTAGAATATTGGAATGCTGAATCTTTGTCAAGGCAATAGATACTTTCAGGCGATCTGTATCTGAGATGTGCTTGGCATTGCGTGGACCGCTCAAGAAGACACAAATAACCCTGTCAAATTCCTGAGCCATAAGAGCAATCCCATCGGCTGCATTTGTCCCCCTCTTAATTGCTTTCTCTGTCTTGTTTGCCCCAAGTTGTCTGACAATATCTTTCCTATTCCTCACTGAATGTTCCTGAGCTAAGTCGGCTTCAACATTGTTTCCACTACTGCCTTTCACATTCACAAAACTGCCCTCTAAAACACGGAGACTCATTGCAAGAGATAACAGGTGGCGGGTTTTAAAGACTAAGCCCACGTTTTCCACAAAATACTTCGACAAGTTTGAGTGGGAGAAGAAGAATGGGAGGTTGGTTTTACAGGCGATCAATGTCGCCTTCCTCTGCAGTTTCCTCTACAGGAATTAAAAGAACTTTGCCATCTCCAGTGACTCCAGGAACTCGGTAGGAGGTACCAATAGTGGGATGCTCTTGCTGGCATGTGGTTGTTGCAGTGAGATGTTGCTATAGCCATGTTTGCAGTGGCTAGCCATCCTTCTGCTGACTCTCCTGTTATACCCTTTGGTGGTGGGTTCTTTGTTGGGATGCTTACCCGGGAGGCCATTTCGGAGAACTCCATGGATTGTTCAGTTGTGAAATGCTCACCAACGGTCATGAACAGATCCCAGTGAGCTTTGAAATAGCTCTTGACCTTTCCATTGACAACTGACCGTCGTTGCAGTACTTTAAAGTAGTAAAGGTTGCCCGTTTCTGTAGCAGAGTCCTTACGGTAGAGGGCATGGTGCGCATGTTGTCAAGCAAACAAAATGTCATGAGCAACAAATATCCAGAACAAAATGCATTGCAATATATGAATGACTATACTTCATGAGTCATGAGTGATTATGACGGACTATATTAAAGTAAATTAAGTATTTATGTGGAGCAAGTCTTGTTTGCTGTGCCATATTTCCACCATAACTGGCTGCAATTGCTGGAATCGCTTATGTGGCTCTTGTGTAAGGGCCATTAGGCGACGTGCACTTTAAAGTGGCACACGAGTTAGTTGGTCTCCGCCAATTATAATGTTGAATGCTGGTATCACCTGTGAAAGGTTGAAACATATTGTAAAAAGTAGACTACGAATATGTTCAAAGGCTCACCATGAGCCTGAGTGAACAGACTGATGACCTGGTCCTCATAGGCATCTTGGATGTCAACGCAATTCTCATATTTGGCCTCGTTTTTCATGAGTACCCGTAAGGGGTGGATTTGGCTCTTGTTGGCCGTCTCGGCAGAATAAGTGTGACTGATGTGGTTTGGTATGGCATCAGCCATCCACTTGAATGAATGGATTGTTTTGGCAAGAATTCGTCCCACAAGTAGTGCATACGAGTCTTGCAAGTGACCGTGTTCAACATCACTAAGCATAAGGTCTTCCGGCCTTATTCTCACATCTGCAGCAAATAAATCAACCACTGCATCATTGTTTCTTATAAATTTCAAAGGCAACATTTCAAACACGCTTCATTTATCTGTGAAAGAACTCATCCACTTAACTAACAATTAAAAACAAACTATGACTTTGGACTTTTGATCAAATTCTCAATGAAGTCTTCAAAGTGTACTTCTTAATAAATCCCAGTGCTGATTTTTGATTTTGATAAGTCACAGGAGCATGAACTTGCATATATAATCATTAATATGCTATCCAAAATATTTCCTTCAGCATGGATTCTAAGAAGAAATCAGTGTTTGCCAATTCTTTTAGGGATCTTAAGCCAATCATGGCTGACTTCTGTGCATACACAGGGGTGCATGCCTTCACATTTTCCACAACAGAAGTGTTTGTTTTTTGCTCTTCAGAGCCATTTTTATTAGAGACATGTCAATGCCAGAAGAAGGATTGCTTCTGTAAATATTTCGAATGCTCCTTCATGATTCTTTGACTGTCACTTAGATTGCTGATTTCCGTTTGGGGAAATGTACTTGTTGAAGAAGATTGAATAGATGCCTGAGTATGACAGTCCATGTGTTTGCTGTCAACTCCATAAGGCAGTATGTTACTGCAGTTTAAAGTAAGTTTTGTGGAATCATGTTCTTGTGGTATTGGCATTAACTCCAGTGTCAGTCTGGCACTCTTCCGTGACGTTCTGTCCATAATGACTGTGGCTGGTGTACAGGTGGCTTTCGGCTTATAGATACTGCACCCCTGTGCCTCCGCTACACTACAATCGAATTTCACTGTCCTAACAGGTGTTTTGATCGACGAACGGTTTTCTTTGTCCAATTCCAAATTTGGCAAAAGATATTTGTATGCCACAGTAGTAACTATTATGCCTACTCTGCCACTATTTCCCATATTCATATGTGCAGGTGACTTACCTCCGAAACGTAATTATGTACTCCATGACGTGTAAGTCTTTTTCGTAGCCAATGAGTAAATTTCTTGCATTTTTATGTTTATGGGCAGCTAGTCTGCTGTTCGTGTCTACACCAGTCTCCTGAATTGTTTTGTGCGGCGCCAACAACATATCCAGTGGTTGACGAAGTTCTTTTTACAAACATGATTTCAAAAGGGGAAAATACCCCCATGGCAAATTATGACAGAAATGGTTGATATATTGCTGTACGCCAGTAAGAAGGACAATACAGAGCCAACTGTTTCTCGCAGACGGTTACAAAAAAGGGACACAGAGCTCTAAGCCTTTTTGAATTGTTTTAAAGGGTTGATTCATCTAAGTTCCTTGCATGCACTATAGAAATATTGATTTTAAATGATAAGAATAATTCTACTGAATTTCACTGGTGTTGGTGTGCCACAAAACCCTCTACTTACCTTATTTTTCCGATAACGTCCTTCATGGGTGCTTACTTTGTATTGTCAGACACTGGGCTGATACTTCACGCTCTTTGAATATGTACGATGCGTTCTGCAGCGGTTTGGAAAGTTGCCCCCTTTCTGTGTCTGCCTCACATAGTTTTGCAGAGGGCTTTTCGATGTTTTCGAAAATTATGAGTTCGGCTGAGCAATGGTATTCTCGGGCTTGTGGTATTAATCAGATCGCAGTTGAGTTAGATGTAGACTTTATTAGTACTGCAAGATTTGCTACCACATTTTCAACGAATAATTAAAAATTTGTGGACTTAATCGCTGCAGAGGCCTAGTGTCGTAGTTTGGTCGCTGGATGGGTGAGTGATGAGGTTGAGAAGAGTTCCTCTTTTATACCTATCTCTATTAGACACCTTTAATGTCAGACTTAACATCGTGTTGGTGGACAATGAGATCCTGGTGTATCTGCTACATACAGCTTTGGCCCGGATTTTGCCTAGTAGAGAGGCTGGAACGACCTGGTCCAGTCAATCGGCTGGTGGTGACATATCCTGAATAATGCCCACGTGTCCAGCCTTACCCCTTACATTATGACAGAAAATCAACAATGTATATTCTCAATGCATCCATAAAAGGAATTCAATAACTGAGCCAAATCACTTAGTCAACATAAGATGAAATCAATTGAACAGTTTATTCTATGCATAGTATGTCCTTTCTGACAACTCTGTGAATATCACCAGCGGCACCAGTTGATAGAGCAACATGCAGCATAAACGGTCAACATAAATCACTGGCCTTTACAAACAACATATGACGTACGTAACATACCATATAGGGTTCTATTTCAGATCCAATATGTACCCAGCCAGCTGTCACATTACAAGGAACGATGCATGCAAATAATTCCAATGAATGAAATCATTGCTATGAAGCATCATGGTATACATTAAGACACAAAGTTAACACAGCTATCATTATAAGACTTCGATAAAGGCATAAAAGGCATCTTATTCCAGAGTCAAGTCACTTCTACAACATCATGGGAAATATAAATACACCCCTCGAAGTCCATGTAAACTACAGGGTGAATTATATTATACACGATAACATACTAACATTTCAACAAGTAAATTAAGGGTAACATGATTAACAGCCATAAAGTGAGTAAAAAGGGCGTGAGTCAACCTTACAGGATAACGTTCAAAGGTTCTAGGGAGTTAGCTTGAGCGATGTCACCTGATCGACATACCACCAATATAGAGATATGTCAACACTCAACAATAATGTACGACATCTTGGTAAACTGGACCATCAGTGATAAAAATCATACATGTCATGATAGCATTAAGTAAACACGTGTTTTTTAACGTGGCACAAGCGTTCAAATAAATGCAAATCATTTTATTAACTTACAACTCTACTACCTACGACCTGCAACGCGGGCGTCACCTGTATAACACTCCCCCTGTGGGTCCGGGGGTAGAATAGGTCCACTGTAATCACCTGCATGTCGTTAGAAGTGACTAATAGGGGGCAACCTGTTGGCCGTGGGTTGCGACTCGTGTCGGTGGACGATGGGATCTTGGTGGTTGAGTGGAGTGGTCCTTTTGTGGGCCATATCTGCAACACACCACTTTGGTCCGGATTGCCCTAGGATAATTGTTCCCATTTCCATCTTTTCCATCTCCATTTTCATTTCTCCTTGAAGATGGCTGCTTAATCAGGTCAATCTTATCTTTCTTGGCACCTTATAACACATGAGTGTTTGTGTGATGTTAAACCCTATACTTATCTTACTTTGCCAACGAAATTGATCACAAATCGTTTTTCCATATGTCATTTAGTCCTTTACTTACCTCACCTTGGCAAACACCTTTCCACTAATGTCACATTATCCAATTACTTATAACGTATGCGTCCCCTCTTCTCCCGGGAATGCTTGGTGGATAGCTTTTGCATAGATGTATTTAACAGTTTTGTATTACACAACCCATGTGGGTCATTGTGTCCTGCTGTGTTGCTAATGGAGCTTACCACTGTAATACAGCCACAACAGAGCCATCAACAAGCAAAACGTTGCTAAAGTAATGCTATGCTGCTTGAGGTTCTCTAGTTTGAGATTAATTGAAATTGTCAATACTTTGGGCCTGTTTTTGTAATATTTCTTTAAACAATGAACATGAGGATACTGAGGGGATTGGATGAGGGCTGTCACAGAAGATTTATATCCATCACTTGTCTTATACAAAAGCAGGATGCGTAATGCGTCTCCTTAAGACGTCTTCAGTGATCTTTTGTCATACGTAACCATCTTTTGCGCAGCAAAATATGTAGACTGACAGAAGGTCTCCAATTTCTTACCATCCAAAGCCTCAAACGCCGTATTGATAGGCGTCTGAGTATCGGTCTTGAGTGAATCACAAGCCCATGTCTGTAGACTCTAAGGCTTTGTCTCCCATCCAATGATGCTCCACTTTGGATGCAAAGGGAGCAGCACGCCATGCGGTCGAACCCCCAAAATCCGGGATTTGAGCGATTTTTTTAAAGCCAGGAAACATTCATTTCTTCGGGTGCAGGCCGAGTGCCATCCCTTCCTTCGGCCTGAGTATTTTTTATATTCTCAATTGACAGATCGTGGTAAGGATATTTTGTTTGTATGGGTACCGAGCCATGTTGGTATCCCTGGTAATTAGAGGGCAGACAGAGCTGCCAAGGAAGCACTCAACATCAATGTGACCGAGGTCAAAGTTCCCTTTACAGACTTTAAACCTCAGGTCGTCAAATTTTCTAAACAGAAATGGCAGGACCAGTGGGATGAATTCATCCCAAACAAACTTCACGAAATTCAGCCCTTACTTGGAGTGTGGCCTCACAGCTGCAGAGAGAGCCGAAGAGAGGAGGATTCTTGCTCGCGCTCGTATAGGATACACCTATACAACTCATGCCTTTCTACTAAGGGATGAGCCCATCCCTGACTGCATTCCTTGTCAATGTACCTACAACGTCAAACACATTCTCATAGAATGTGCTGATCTGATTTTGATCCGAAATGGCTTCTTCCGGGTTCAAACCCTTTCAGAATTGTTTGAAAGGGTGAATCCATCCAAGATACTTGGATTCATAAGAGAGATTGGACTTTTTTTTATAGATTTTAGATCATACAATTCTGAATTATTATACATAATTCAATTAACATAATTCAATTAATACAAATGGGTTTAATTTTTAGTTAGTTTTAACACTTGACTTCTTCTTATCCTTTCGTACTCGCCCCCCTGTGGGTCCGGGGGTAGAATAGGCCCACTGTATCCCCCTGCATGTCGTAAGAGGCGACTAATAGGGGGCAACCTGTTGGCCGTGGGTTGCGACTCGTGTCGGTGGACAATGGGATCCAGGTGGTTGAGTGGAGTGGTTCTTTTGAGGGCCATATCTGCAACATACCACTCTGGCCCGGATTTCGCCTAGACGGGAGGCTGGAATGGCCTGGTCCAGTCAATCGGCTTGTGGTGACTGGCCCTAGGATAATCGTTTCCATTTTTATCTTTTCCATCTCCATTTTCATTTATCCTAGAAGGCGGCTGCTTAATCAGGTCAATCTTATCTATTAACCTTTCTTGGCACCATATAACACATACGTGTTGGTGTGCCGTTAAACCCTATTCTCACTCACTCACTCACTCCTTTCGTACTCGTATTTACCCCTCCTTAAGTAGGCACCATATAACACACCAGTGTTGGTGTGCCGTTAAACCCTATACTTACCTTACCTTACCTTATCCATCAGGTTGTAATAGACATTGAGCAGGAGATCGTCCATGCGTCCCAATGCTGTCTCTGTATCCTGTTCTTTGATTTTCGACATTAATTCTTTCTGGTGTGAAATGTCCAAGAACCGGACGAGCACAAAGAAACTGTAGAGCGTTGATTTCTGCACGTGGTCGATAAGCATGTGGGCTTTCTCTGTGTTGTCAGGCTGTTGTTTGATTGCTCTGGTCTTCTCTGGTGTCAGACATCTTTCGTCCTCCATCAGGTCCACAAGTCTCTCAACATTATTGATTCCTTGTAGTGTTTCACACTGCTCCTCTAGCGGTCAGACAGATGTGGAGGTACTTGTAGATTTCTTGGGTCTCCTATTCTGTGTTGACAGAAGACGCGATATCGCAGTGTGGTCAGCTGGTCCGAAACAGGCTTTACTTGTACCTTGTCAACCATGAGCTGGTAGAGTTCATCCTGACCAGAGGCGCGCAGGCACTGAATGAATATATCATATGCGTCTTTCCTATGTATGATGTCAAGAAGCTTTCCTTTCTTCCCACATGGTGTTTTTTTGTATTGAATTTCTTCGACTTGGTACCTTGACAGAGTGCCTGTTAGTTGTAACTGCTCTACCAAATATTTCACGTGTTGAAGCCTGTTGACAAGATCCTCCCAAAGCAAAGTTATCCATCCTGACATCGTGGAGTCGCCTTCTCCTTTGACGCCCTGTAACAAATGCAAATCGAGCATTGTATGTTTTTCTGATCAATGAAACAAATAGGTAATAATAACTGCACCTGCATAAAGTCAGTATATTGCCTTAGTAAAATAAGTATTATTTACCGCCATGAGAAGCTCGCCCCCTTCGAAACAGTCAGGTATATACACGGGTGGGTGGGCGTGGCAAAATGAGTGCGCTGTAGGTAGGCTGGAACCCGAGTGGGGTGACCAGAGAGAGGGAGCTGGGAAGGTAGAGGGATAGATAGGACAAAGGAAATGACGTCAGCTGACCAGCAGAGAACTGAGGCGCCGAGCTGACGCGAGAGCGGGGGCTAATTACACACTATTACTACCCAATAGTTAAACAATTACCCATCGACCCCCGAGAACAAGAGAGAGTGTTGGCCTGTGCAAAACACGCTTTATTGGGTACCTCGGAGGACCTAAGTACAGTGAGGTGTTGACAAGATATACAAGAATCATAATCCAATCAAATATCACATAATAATTATAGATTACAGAAAGGAAATGAGAGGTACTTGAGAAAGGGTAGTTAGGTAGTAGACACGAGATTATGTAAGAAGAGCGAAAAGGAAATGGCCTGGAAGGCCAAAAGTAGGGAGGAGAGAGATAGGAAAGAGGGATAAGTTGAGAGATAACGTGGTGCGAATGATATATCAAAATTAGAAACGACAAAAAGATACAAATTTCAAAACCTAGTAGAAGAAATTAATTAACGTGGTAGTCTCTAGCAGTTGTTAGAGCTCGTACACATTTCACCCATTGCACGGGTAATCAAGAACTGTTGAGTTGTAGAGAAGAAGATATAACTTTGGTAGCAGTCTGAGCGGCATGTACCCTGGTATTGTAAAAGCAATTAGTAAGGCAGCGAAGAAGGCAGCATCTTGTGGTACATTGAGATTTAGGTGTTGAGAAATCGCAGAGCATCCCGAGCTCTATAGGAAGTTTTGCTAACGGTTTATTCCCGAGGACACAGGAAATGACATCAGCAGACCAGCAGATAAGAGAGGGGCGGAGCTGACGCGAGAGCGGGGGGCGGGGCTAATTACACACTATTACTACCCAATAGTTAAACAAATACAGGTCCATAGCAATCAGTAGTATTTTGGGAAAATTACTTGTGGCCAAAAACACGAGCAAGTGTGCTGAAGAACCGTTATTTGTCTCATTCTGGATAGTTATTCATGTTGAATTACCAAACAATTATCCGATATTGTTTGTCATTTAATTTTTTAATACTGCAGAACGTCTGCAGGATGCGGCTGTTCTTGTACAACAACATATTTTCGCATCTGTACAAAATATGTCTCTGTATTAACGTTTATAAGATTTTTTATCGCCATGTGTTAATTTGTTGAATAGTGGCATGACATATCTTCCGTCAGCCGAATATTTTGTGGGTCCGGTGGTAGAATAGACCTACCGTATCCTTATGCATGTCATAAAAGGCAACTCATAAGGGGAACCCTGCTTGCCGTGGTTTGGGACTCGTATACGGGACAATCGGATCCAGGTGTTTGAGTGATCCTTGCTATGGCCATATCTTTAACACCACTTTGTCGGGATTTCGCCCTAGAAGGCGGCTGCTTAAAAGTGACCGGAAGCACTTTCACGATCAGTTTTCTGCAGTTATTTTGTCACACAAAAAACATTGTATGTACTAAGAGGCATTTAAAATGTGCGGATTTTGAGCTGCAGTAGCTGCCAATGCTATCATCGGGGTTACTTGCCACAACGTGAGTACCTTGATGTGGACATTTATGATATTTCGGGGCACTAAATTTTAAGTTAACTTTAGGGGGTAGGTTTGGCAAAAGTATGATGAATGATACTTATTGCCTTAAAGGTTAAAATTTACAATACAATTAACAGCTGATGTATTATTTCAAGAAGTGTATACATGCTTACAAGAGCGCCCCACCAGAATTTGAATCCTTTGCATATCTGCCATTATGAGGAATTTACTAAAGCCTATCTTTTTATCAGCTGTTGCAGTCCAACAGTCGCATCTCTGGGAAAGGTGCACCTATAGCCACAGAAAGGCGGCTGCGCACCATCGCGGGGCGATCAATGATCTTTAACAATAAAGTGTGCATCTTAAAAAGACACCAGGCCGATTCAAACTTATTGGTTATGCATAACTTCACGCTTCAAGTGACTACAGGCCATTTTAGGTGACGACACAGTGTTTCATTTTGGAATGAATATACTTAAAAGTTCAAACATAATTGTCGTAAACAGTTTTACTAAATTTTACCCCGGAACCTATATCATGTAAGTTACATTCACAATAGTTTTCTTTTTCCCGTTCCCATTTTTATAAACAAAATCAACCATAATGGACACCCCATCACTGTCTGTCGAGAGGCTCAGTTCGGATATTGAATCTCTAGAGATTGCTTTGCGCTACTATAAGCAATAAAATGAGCGCTTTAGGCAAATAAGATTCGATCTTCGAAAAACGATGGACAGCGGAAAGAGAGCAAACGGGCAACAATGTGATGGCTGTCCGCTCCAACGCCCACCAACATGTCCTCTACGATTATACTCGCAGTCGTCATCAATCTAGAAGACAACAGCCCATTCACGGTTCGTCCCGGCACATGTCCCTAAAACGGCGACGATCGACTTCGCAGGATTCATATCGCCCCCGTTTTGCCCGCACAGAATGAAGTGCCAGCAGAAGTCGACGGCAATCACGTGGTAGAGAATTCTCTGCAGACCTCACTCACAGCTGCACTTGTTACGACGGACAACGCATACCCTCCCATGACCGTGCTCGCTCCCGAAACGACGTCGGCTATAAGCGCGAAAACAGATCACAAAGTCCGACACCGTATCCAATCCGTAAGAGATCCCACGCCTGGTCCGGGGCCGTGTTTCAATTGCGGAGATACTGGGCACATAGCACGGAAGTGTCCTTTAAACGAGTAACGCACGGTATGATGTGCAAGAAAAGGTACATACAGTTGAAAGTGTCACCTCTGTTAGCACCCCCTTTGTCTGCGATCAAACGGTACGCATCAAACTCAGAATCAAAACATGCACGCCACTTATAGACACAGGTGCAAACATATCGTGCACACAAAAAAGATGACTTAAAGAAGCTATTTGACAACCAATACCCAATCATTCACGCTTGCAAGACCAACAGTATCACGGATGCAAATGGCAGTGATTCAAAGGTTAAATGTAAACTGAATATTGGTGTCAAAATACAGCAGAATGCATTCCCGACCACTTTCCATGTCATCAATAAATTGCGACCGAACATAATTCTAGGTGCCGATTTCATGCGGAGGTTTGGGGCCAATATCAATTTCAACAGCAAGACCTATTCACTTATCCACAACGCTGTTGTTATTGCACCCTATGACCTATGGTTCCCATCAGAACACGAGGTCGCGTGCATTGGTCGAATAAAAGACAACCTCCATTCCTTTCCCAATGGCCTATGCGATGTTTTTATCTGTCAACCCATACCCAATACGTGTTTGACAACGCCCGTAAATCTGCAGCGAGCGTCAATTCTCATCAAGTCCAATTAAAGCTGAAAAACCATTCACGGCGGACGCCAACGATTCAGCAAGGTAGGGCAATTGCCATCTTTAAACTGATTTTGTCTACTAACTTGCGAAATGCCAGTAAACCATTGTCTCTTATGTCCAAGCAATTGCCCCTGGACTTAACCGACAATATTTGCTCGATGCAGTCCCTTGATAATGCAACAAAGAACAGTCAAACCAGTGACAAGGAGCGCAACCAGTCACCTGGCCACACCGATTACATCTATGTCACACACACGAAACCCACAATGGCAATTAGCTCGCCCAACATCAGCGATCTAAAACCGAAGATAAATTGCATATCCCTTAACCACACAAAATTGCCACCAATAACATCTGCCCACTTAACACAATAATCGAGGTTCAGAACAGAAATACAAATTCTCCTCACGCACAGAATACAACAAAAGGCTTCTCGGAAACCCACTCTTGAAATGACGAGCTAAGCGACACTGACAATTTGACTGTCTGTATTGACAACACCCAATTGTCTACATGACAAAGGCAATTAACGCCATGCTGAACGCAAATTTACCTGCATTTCTGGACAACCCACACCTGGACGATTAGATAATCAACTTGAAACAAAACGCTTAGCCACGGAAATGTAAGCCCTATTACACCAATCCAATTATGAATCGACCACTCAATGAGTTAACAACAAAGGATGTCATATTCGATTGATCAGCTGAATGCCAATTAAGTTTTGACGCACTAAAACACACTCTAACCACTAAGCCTCTACTCGCCTACCCAGATGTCTCTAAACCACTTGTTCTATACACTGACGGTCACTGTTTAGCTCAGGTGGACGGCGAAGGTAACGAAAGAGCTGTAGATTACGCTGATAGGTCACTCAACACCCATGATCGTAATTACTCAATAATTCAATATGCGTTTGTTTGGCAGAACCCTAAGACTACCCCTGGATCAGCGACCGACAGTATTCAAAGCGGAGGCGATCATTTAGACGATATGCTACGAATACAACTGCAGGGTCGTGAAGTTGCATTGAAAGCCAATGAAAAGAATGAGGCCAAAATGAAAGCTAAATGGGATAAGTCAGCAGGTCCAGACCGCATCGCAGTCAGATCTGTAGTATATCTACATAGTCCCGACTTATCCAGCTCAGGTGCAGCCAGAAATTTGCCACCAGGTTCAAAGGTCTTTTAATAGTTACTGCCGTTAGCGAGCATACAGCTAAACTCTAAGACCTAACTACAGCAAACTTTGTGCCAGGCATGATTGCATTCAACAGAATAAAATTAGTGAAACAGAGACCAACAGTTGCATAGCTGTGCATCTTTCCATTGTACAAAATCTATTATAATCACCAATTACATTCCTAGACTTTTTCATCTCTTTCAGGGCCTACATGCGCCATTTCATTACATTATTGCATAACGTTTACTGGAAATACACGGCCTCCATACCCAACAGTCACGTGCGCATTCAGATTTTTGTCGAGGCTAACATTTCCGCATCAGGAGTCAAGTCCCCTGCTTTAATGCTACATTGCTATTCCTTCTCATATTAAAAGCCCCATGGCCTCACTAATTGGCTGACCAGTTCTAACCAAATGTTGCTGCCGCCGATCGCTATGTGGTTGTCCGATTGCCACTTAAAAGATATGTGTACTGCATTCCTATAAGAGCGTACAAAGTTGGACTTAGCATTTTCATCATATCATTTGCAATATGCATAAATTTCCAAATAAGTTTTAAACCCCTCTATGTCTATAACGAAAGCACGAAAACATTTAACTATTGGACAAGGTTTGGTCTAAACAGCGCTATGAGTTACACCTTTGTGTATTTTGAAATGAATACCCTTTTTATTATTCCTTTATTTTGCATGGTTCAATATGTATAATGATACATTGTAAAGATGGCATTTTGTGGATAGGTGAATAGTATGGGAGAGGTACTGATAATGCTAGATCGGCAATACGCGCGTGTTTTACTGATTTCGGTAAACCATAATTGTGGTATGCAGTCATACAACCAGATATGTTTCCATCATAATATAGCATCAAGCAACGAAAACACAACCAGGTTGGTAAAATAAACACAAATCCTAGAGCCAACAGAAAGGCCATTACATTTTTCTTCGGCCAGTAACTATGAAAAAAACACAAGTCTATGCAACGGCGTAGGTAGAACATAATTAATCAAGGTATAGCCAAATATTTTGATATTATGAAACATTGCATACCTTGAGATCAACTGATATACAAGTAATACAATAGGTGATTTTATTATGGTAATCTTTCTTTCCTTACCAAATAACATAGGCGTCATGAGACATCAAACACAACATTACGCAGCTATGACATGTCCTGCAATCTTTCTGAATGTATCATTTAAGGCTACCATATAATGACAAAATAATTGCTAAATAGTTCTCAATTTGCTTTAATGAAATTCATTAACACATGAATACACAGTGCTATTTAATGTACATTCTTCGTTCCATTTATTTATCTTTTTTGCATACAACATGATATAATTACAATGACCATGGTCAGACAAAATGTCCTATGAATATGTACGGAGGGGAGTGACGATGTTCACTAGCTTAACGGTGACATACAGTTAATTCGCGTCGCAAGGCTTGAATTAGGTGTTTCTCATTGCGAAAAAATCTGTGTTATTCGTTACTTGTCATTCTCTACACACAGCTAACAGTGTCATCCGACTGGGTGTAATAAATTTGCATTACCCATGTTTTATCTGTTGCTGAAGTTACGAGTGACAAAAACCAAATGGCGCAAACAATGTCCGAATGGCTTGATGAAGCGTTTGCTGTCGCGCACTGACCACTGATTGGCTGTAGCTTAAATTTTGCTATTAATTATTCATGAAGACACCAGGCTGCAGCTTGCTGCAGCCAACCTCAAATCGGCAGCATAAAATATCCCGGGTGGCGAAATATTGCGCTAGCCCGATCGGGCGCTGATTAGGAAATCCATTGGTATAGAAATACTTAGCCACACCCATTTCACCTTGCTAACACCCAATGCATCTACAACCGCATACAAAACAAGCTTGCCTTAAGCAAGAGCGCAGTATACTAGTGCAGCACCCGAGTAAAATATACCAAAACAAATCCGATATATCACCAAGGTTTGAGAGTAGTACAGAACATGGAATCTACGTCCAGCGAGGACATGACCAGCAGTCCGTTGAAGAGCCTTCCGTGTAACAACAACATTGCCGTGGAGGGATTCCGATGGATCATCTTTCTGTTGGTAGTTATCAGTAACACAGTGACAATAAAGGTCGTGTCACAGAAGAACGTTCCTACTGGACTGAAAGGTCGCATCTATATCACAGGACTCACCCTGTCAAACCTGCTCATGGCACCAGCGATTTTCATAACAGGTGTTTATCGATTGGCAAAAGTCAGCTGTGGTTTTCAAATAACACCTCAATCGCTGGACATACGTCGATGGACTGGTGCTCTGCAAGGTATCCTCTACTCGGTGGCAATTTCAACATCGTTTTACACATTACTGATTATTGCTGCAGACAGACTGATCGCAATACTACTGCCTTTCCAGTACAAAGTGTGGATGACAAAACTTCGGCTCAAGATCTCTGTAATAGTAGTTTGGCTATATTTCTGTTTAACATTTTCGGTTATATACTGTTCGCAAGTTTGGCTTTCCTCAAGTTTCCAAGTTGCCACTTCAATATCCTCACCCGGGTTACTGCCAACATGGGTTCAAAAATACTTTATCAACATGCACGTGCTCATTGGTTTGTTTGGGAACACAATTCTGTTTAGTTTGACATTAATTTTCTATCGCAGGCAGGCGCGTATAGCTATTGGGCAAACATCTGTAAATGTCAATCGTTCGCTACAAAGCCGCCGGTTCACACGAATGACTTTAGCCATTATATCTCTCCAGGTGATATCTTGGACTCCGTATCTCATCATCAACATAATGTTTGATGCAGCGGACCCGACCATGCCCTCCTGGGTGACGAGTCAAGCTTTGCCTTGGGCGAATCACATAATGTTCACAGATGCTTGGCTTAAACCACTCGTCTACTGCTGGATGAATTCTGATTATCGTAGAGCATATGTATGTGTATTGAAGCGATGGTTCCGTTTCTGTTACGTGACAAATAGCGTCAGACCGGAAGCAGAAATCCCGGCCATACAAATGGTCATCGTAGGGCACTCCTAATCACTTAATTATTTCATTTTGCCATAGTTTCCCGTTTATGATATTGTTATAAAGACAAAGATTGATTATGTTCTGTTGTATCGAATTGACCGTGATATCTTGGTAATGTTGCTGCGGAATAATCAAAGCTTGGAGCAGAGCATTCAAGAACAAATATCAGGTTGTATGTTTATATAGCATTAGCATGTATCAATAGATGCCTGATATCGGCTGCATCGATAATATGCGTCATTGGTTCAATTAAGATTCGTTACGCGACAGAACTGTTAAGATAAATACGACATTCTTCAGCATTCCGTTTGTTTAGCACCATAAAATATAATGTGGTTATATATTGCTGTCAATTGGTAATGCGTACTTATGAAATGTTCAGTACCGAGTAGAATGTATCTAAAATGCCACAAATTGCTGTTACATCGTTAACAAACCGCCACATCAGTTGCTCCTTGATATTCATTCAACGCACAACGCAATTATTCTATGTCTGGGATCGGGACGGTCGATTGCGAGCCGTGTATGAATCCCACAGATATAGTAAGTGCCGTGCACATATGCCTGCTTTATTCACTTGCGTGATATATATATATTGTAGTGGAATACGTAGACCAGGATGATAATTGGCAGTTGTTCCCAGCAACACAACACCCCCGCGCTTTCTTGCACTAAAAATGGAAACACGAGTAACTGATACACTCTATTTGATGTAAATGGGTATATTTGCCGTGGTTCATTGTGCAATATCATAAAACCGCTCACAGTTATTCATATAATGTCCCTTAATTTTTTCAACGACGCCTCATATTCACCATAAGGATACAAAATAATTCTGCTGTGTTTACAATGGACATTCCCGCATTGTGTAATAAAGCTCCTGCGAATTAAGAATTGTCATGTGGAACTCATCTTACACAAAACATAATTATGGCAATTATAGGCGATAATCATCTATCTCTAGAACCATTTGCCCTCACATTATATAACACTCCTTGTCACATTATCTATGGAACCGGAGGTGTATTTGTTTGAACATTGCAAAGTTAGTAAATATGGCTAAACAAAATTTGTTGTAAGTCAAATCATCTCACATGGACTGACATGGATTGACATAGATCAATGCAGTACCCTGTAAATGTGTGGCTTGATCCAGTGGCTTGTCAATCAGAGAGTGCTTAGTAAATCCTGTTAGACAATATATTTGGTATTATCTTAATGAGGAAATTGGCGGGTGGTGATGATGTGGTAATGGCGAAGGCGATGGTGACATGGTAAACGTATTGATAATAGTTATGACAAGAAGAAGCACGTGCAAAAATTCTGAGCTCGAATTTGATCGACTGCCATTTTTAGATGTGTATATTTAGATGTGTAGTTTTATGCCAATTTCATAGATCGTATGGTGCTTAATCAGTTGAATCGAGTGTCTAATGACCGTTTCAGAAAACATCTGCTCCTTTGAATCAAATTTTTGCCTTGAATGTAATAAACACAATGTGTTCAAAATACTAATATAATTTGTTGATCAATATAATCGCTTATTGGACGTAACTTATTCATCTAACCGGTCCATTCACATTAAAGATACATGGTTTGCTGGGAAGAACTTCAGTGTTGTTGCTGCCAGTTGTAACTCTGGGGTGTTGGTGGAAGTGAACTGTCATCTATTCCGGTTAGTTCTCTCTCCTCAATCTCATACAACACCTGTTGAAGTTTTTAGTTTCGATTAAGTGATCGATACCCCCTGATAGTTTAGACAAATATGGGGCAGCCATTCTTCCGAATATCTGCTCGCAATGATCGGCTTCCTTTGACTCGGCACGACTTTCCAAAAATGCACCAACGCTTCATCAACATCCGAGCCTGCTCTGCTGGCTGATTTCTTCTTAGATTTGACACTCTCCGCGAAGGGTAGCGGTGTATTTCTGCCCGTTGAGGTATCCTGCAAGACTAAACTCTTACGGTGCTAAACATTGCTGCAGAGCTTGTGCTGAAAAAGCGTGTGATGTTGATGGCTCCACATCTTCTTCCTGACAGTCGCTGGCGTCGTCACTTTCTAACTGGGCCGCCTGGCTTTCATTTTGCAATGATCTACAAAAACAAAAAAGCATGGCAAGATGTCATGATGGCATACTGACGATGAGCGACTTTCGTTATCAATTTAATTTCCTCACTAATAGCATGGCTACCCGGATCTCCTGTACAGGTGCTCGTTGATATTGAGCTTAATTTTTGGAAATCCTGTGGGAAGGCGGGTTACAAACCAAAAGCAATAAGACTATGCATTGCCAATAGTTAGCCTACTACGTATACGTAACATTCCCATCTGTATCACGTTGTTTCGCGTGATCTGACAAAAAGCTGAGTAGATCATAATATTTGCACTTCAACCTCCCCCCACCAAGGGTCCCATCTCTTTTAACTTTTGTAAACTGATCACGCAGATACTTCCACCGATCTTTTAACAACATTCTGTCATTAGCTAAGTGCCCTATGGCAATCCACGATTGCTCACTTCTTCCATGGTCCCTGTATTCCTGCACGCTGCTGTCAAACAAATTCGGGTATTTCTTCACTTCTTCTATCAGGCGCTCAATCTTCTTCCGATGAGAACCTTTACCGACGCCACAGCTATACTGGAAAAGGCTATACAGCCACCAGCACTACCCCTGTATATCACCCAGATATAACAAGACCTGGTATTTTGACCACCGTTTGGGACGCGCAACGCGCAACGTACTTCATCTGTACCGAATATGGGACGGATTTTGCCACGATTTGGCGGTTAGCTGCATTTCAACCCGCGTCTGGTCCGCTGACATTGGTTGGATTGCGCGCGCTTTGTTGTACAGCGTGATCCCTACTCGGCAATCACCCGGCGACCAAAATTTCAGATTTGCATCCAGGTCTGCGAGCGAGTATGAATCAGGCTTTAGTCATGTTACGAGTTAGAATGGTAGAATAAAAACGATATCAAGCACTTACAACTACACTTACTGACAGACTATCAGAATTACATTCCATACATATGCCACTTCTTCTTCAACATAAGTCATGCCTGGTATGAATTATATGACATCAATGTTGACCATGATAACGCCGCAGGGGATCGTGTTCTACGAATATGCCGAAGAACGTAGATGAACTGATAATTTCCTATTCGCTTATTTTTTTGTAATAAGTTAAATTATGCATTTCATATGTATGTATTCAAGGTATGTGAGGTAGTCTGCATGCATTTACATCTCCGGACGGAGTAGTTCTGTTGGCTGGCTGCCAAATTGTTACCTAGGCCAGGGTCAAGCTGACTAGGAATTGAGTTGATCTAGTGCCACGGCCGGTACACTTGAAAAAAAGGGCCGTCTTTAAATACAAGCTTGGAAGAATGCAACTTTCCTCATCCTGGTGTAGGTGTGTAGCAGGCGTTAAAGGTTCTAATAGAAATATCCAATTATATATGAAATAATGGGAATTCATTTCAATCCAGAAAGGGGTAAAACGCAATGATAAATGTTGATTACGGATATGCTAGGGTACTCAGACTTTGTGTTGATACGTATGGCAATAGGGAGCGCGGACAAGAAGGCGCTTTGTAAACCAAAGTTGCTATTATGCATCATGATGCAGCTGTTGGCAAGTGCGTCATAACGCAACAGATACACCTTACAGTGACCACATATCATGGTTGAACATCCATATTTGGCATTAATGCTGCGTGTGTTTGTATGTTTGAGCTCCCTGGTACTATATAACAAGCTTTATTAAAACTCTTTAAATACGGGTTCCACTGATGCAAGGTAATAGCTAACATATTACGCCCTCCTCTTCCTTTTGGTGTTCAGTGAGGGGGATGCTTCGTCAATTGAGATGTTCAGCTTCGCTCACTTTATTCACAGCCAACTGAAATATGCAATCCGAGTAACGTTTCTCTTTTTATATGTTACTCGATTCACCACGACGTGCATTTATTGCCTTAAGGAGCTAGTGCTGTATGGAGCGATGGTATAATCATTGAACAAATATCATTCAATTCACGCCTTGGGATAGTTATTGATCGTTGAATGACACCTTGAACGTTGTTTAGTTTTACATGGCAATTCTTTTACTAAAATCGGAAGCATGCACAAGGCTGTATTTACTCAAAGACGACAGAAATGAAAACCTACACCTTAATCGAATGTGGGTTACAACCAACACCCAGAAAGTATGAATTTACCAATGCAGCCAAAAGAAAGCGAACTTCCCGCAGGAGAAGTCTTACACTTATTTGGGAAGGTTAAGACTCATAAACACTAAAATTCAATACTCAAAGGCATCAATTTGAGGTCTAGTGTTATCCACACAGAGCAATATGTTGCTCGTTTGTGCGTTGATTCGTGTTGTGCACCAAATGAACATATAATATGCTACAACTGTGCTATGTCCACCCTGCCACTAATTGAAATATACAGTCACCCTCTGAGCATTGGAAAATAGGGTTAGGTACCACAAATTTTCTTCACCTTTCACATTGAGTACTTGTGCTGTTGTGTACTGCATCAGTCTTGTAAGATTGAAAGTAAGCAGAAGGGTGGCTGGATATTGTAATATGGACGATAACAGCTAGTATTGTACTGTAGCTGTCTTTGTGTGGAGCTCGAGTGGTGATGCACTATTAACTACAATCGACCTATGCTAAAAGGAATATTTTCGTTGGAATTCAGCTAGGCTAGTGACGCAATATCTATATTGATGATATCTTGTAAAAAGTAGACTTCATTACAATAGTGTTTATGATGATCTGTACTCTTGTTGAATGCCAACACAATTCGTTAGGGGAAGAAAGTTAATCTTTTTCATACCGTTCATCTAATTATAACACGTCTACTGGGCAAATGTATATCTCACAGTAGCAGTAATTGACTGATTGGCCTGCGATAAAGTTGCCCCTAGCGGCAATTGAACGGCGCAGTAATTGGTGTGACACAAAACTGTCTATTCGGGGTGTGAACAAAAGGTAGATGTGAGTTGAAAGCATGTGGGAAGTAACCCTCAACTCCCAAATATATAGACTTGCCCTTATAAAAAAGGTGGACTGTCTTGTGTCGAGTGCAGTATTAGGTTTGTTGGTCGGTTGTGCAGCGCAGATAAAATGGTTGGCATAGGACAGCGTTTGCTGCAGATAACATCGTCGGCAAATCAATACTGACCGAGCTCACTTGAATGTGGTTTGAGCAGGTGAAGTCAATTGAACAACGATGATACAAATATTAAAGCCAAATGATGGGTCTTGTGTGATTCAGAGGATCACAGCAGTATAGGGCTTTATAACAGCTGCATTCTATAAAAAAAACCTAACACAGAGCCAGGGCTGATTGGTGGTCGCGTCCTCTGACTCATGTGTGACGTCACCAGAGTCGGGTTTTGTCAATGTGGATTCCCATCTACAAGAGAGTTATTGATCGAATTTGACTTATTGCATCAGCCCGATGGTGTCACTGGGTCCTTTGCCTTATTGCTAGTTGAAGTCATAGGGAGTATATTACTAAATCATTTATATTCTCGTGTAGATTGAGAGCCATTGAGTTGAAATCCGGCGTGAAACGAGCGGCAGTATAGCCAAGACGTGAAGGCGAGCTGCCGACTTGGTCTATGTTTTATCATGAGTTGCACACATGCGACAGGTAACCAGCTGTTACGCAACTAAGCTTTGTGACTGTGGCCATATTAGTCACATATCCTGCCAACAACGTCAACACCGATACACCTCAGGCAATATTTGAAGGAGGATTTTATGACATTACTGAACACGTCAGAGGCACATTAAGTCAAACTTTACTCGTCGTTAGGTAAGCTACCTACTGAATTTAAAATCGATTTGTGCATACCTGGGCAAGAATTTATAACCCCATAAAATGGTTTATCTGTCCATGGCGAGTGGTTGGAATTTTCCCAAGGTACTTATGTTTTGATTTGAAAACTTCTGCCAACAAAGCCAAACTTCCCTGTTTACTTGTTGTCTTCTTCGAATAATCAAATGTTAGCCTTCTGGTGAATAATTTGCAATCACCCACTCGTGCATTCATTGAATCACTCGCACACTCACTCACCCAACCACTCACCCAACCACTCACTCAACCATTCACTCACCTATCCACTCCACCACTCATTCATTCAACCATTCACTCAACCATTCACTCATCCATCCACTCCACCACTCACTCATTCACCCACTTAATCATTCATTCACTCACTCAACCACTCATTCACTCAACCATTCACTCACTTAACCACTCGCTCATTCAACCATTTACACATTCACTCGTATACTCTATTACTTACTGACGCATTCATTCAACATATCGCCAATATCCAATTAAATCACTCAGTCACTCAAGCATGAACAAAATCGCTCATTCATTTACTCGGTACATCAACTCATTCACTCACCAATACAATCAGTCGAACATTCTTAATCGCTCACTAAATCAATTATTCAATCACGCATAATCTGCTCCTATTTCCTGTCTCTTACTTTTCCATCCCTTTAACGTCCCGCGATTCGCGCACACAGAGGTCAGCATACACCGTCCGCCACTCTATGCTGCAATATACACACACAAATACACACATACACACCCACACACAATCACGTACTCTATAACCCCTATGAACACAAAATGAATGATAGACATTTTCATATTAATTGAATCATACGATCCTTTTGCGATTGCGATCAATGAAGTTCTGTCGCAATTGTCATTTAAATTTTGAGGTGATCATTAGAATTTGATCACAATCTTGAGAACTCATGTTCGCCCAAAACCTACGTTGTTCTGCGGCTTTCCTTTCGTGCCAAAGGACAAATCACACTACACAGGAAACTAATGCAGGCCGATCGTGTGCTGCACCAAGTTGTGTTGAGCTCGGGCTGGTGGGCTGATCAAGTAGCTCTACCATAAAGGTTATTCACAAAGATATTATTGTCTGTCTGTCTGTCTGTCTGTCTGTCTGTCTGTCTGTCTGTGTCTGTCTGTCTGTCTGTCTGTCTGTCTGTCTGTCTGTCTGTCTGTCTGTCTGTCTGTCTGTCTGTCTGTCTGTCTGTCTGTCTGTCTGTCTGTCTGTCTGTCTGTCTGTCTGTCTGTCTGTCTGTCTGTCTGTCTGTCTGTCTGTCTGTGTCTGTCTGTCTGTCTGTCTGTCTGTCTGTCTGTCTTCGTCTGTCTCTGTCTGTCTGTCTGTCTGTCTGTCTGTCTGTCTGTCTGTCTGTCTGTCTGTCTGTCTGTCTGTCTGTCTGTCTGTCTGTCTGTCATGTCTGTCTGTCTGTCTGTCTGTCTCTGTCTGTCTGTCTGTCTGTCTGTCTGTCTGTCTGTCTGTCTGTCTGTCTGTCTGTCTGTCTGTCTGTCTGTGTCTGTCTGTCTGTCTGTCTGTCTGTCTGTCTGTCTGTCTGTTCTGTCTGTCTGTCTGTCTGTCTGTCTGTCTCTGTCTGTCTGTCTGTCTGTCTGTCTGTCCTGTCTGTCTGTT
>CM067356.1:12914696-12949959 GCA_034190875.2 Urechis unicinctus
TTTACATAGATTTCCCCAATTCGCCCATTACTACGGTAGGTTATCTACGGAATACGTTCCGCGTTAATACAGTATATGCGATGATGCTGGGGTGTTATTATCCTGGCCGCAGCGCCAAGCTTCCCCGTGACTCACCATATCACAGGTGCCCATGCGCGCATGTCACGTGCTACTTGTCGATCGCTCCCAACTGAAGAGTTCTAATAATATCTTTGTGAATAACCTTTATGGTAGAGCTACTTGATCAGCCCACCAGCCGAGCTCCACACAACTTGGTGCAGCACACGATCGGCCTGCGTTAGTTCCTGTGTAGCGTGATTTGTCCTTTGGCACGGTAGGAAAGCCGCAGAACAACGTAGGTTTTGGGCGAACATGAGTTCTCAAGATTGTGATCAAATTCTAATGATCACCTCAAAATTTAAATGACAATTGCGACGGAACTTCATTGATCGCAATCGGATTCAATTTATAACTATCAAAAGGATCAGTATGATTGCAATCAAATAATCATGATTGAAATGTCGTATTCTTTTTCAAATTCATATTTGTGTTCATAGGGGTTATAGAGTACGTGATTGTGTGTGGTGGTGTATGTGTGTATTTGTGTGTGTATATTGCAGCATAGAGTGGCGGACGGTGTATGCTGACCTCTGTGTGCGCGAATCGCGGGACGTTAAAGGGATGGAAAAGTAAGAGACAGGAAATAGGAGCAGATTATGCGTGATTGAATAATTGATTTAGTGAGCGATTAAGAATGTTCGACTGATTGTACTGGTGAGTGAATTAGTTGATGTACCGAGTAAATGAATGAGCGATTTTGTTCATGCTTGAGTGACTGAGTGATTGAATTGGATATTGGCGATATGTTGAATGAATGCGTCAGTAAATAATAGAGTATACGAGTGAATGTGTAAATGGTTGAATGAGCGAGAGGTTAAGTGAGTGAATGGTTGAGTGAATGAGTGGTTATGCGAGTGGTTGAGTGAGTGAATGATTAAGTGGTTGAATGAGTGAGTGGTGGAGTGGATGGGTGAGTGAATGGTTGAGTGAGTGGTTGAATGAGTGAGTGGTGGAGTGGATAGGTGAGTGAATGGTTGAGTGAATGGTTGAGTGAGTGGTTGGGTGAGTGGTTGGGTGAGTGAGTGTGCGAGTGATTCAATGAATGCACGAGTGGGTGATTGCAAATTATTCACCAGAAGGCTAACATTTGATTATTCGAAGAAGACAACAAGTAAACAGGGAAGTTTGGCTTTGTTGGCAGAAGTTTTCAAATGAAAACATAAGTACCTTGGGAAAATTCCAACCACTCGCCATGGACAGATAAACCATTTTATGGGGTTATAAATTCTTGCCCAGGTATGCACAAATCGATTTTAAATTCAGTAGGTAGCTTACCTAACGACGAGTTAGTTTGACTTAATGTGCCTCTGACGTGTTCAGTAATGTCATAAAATCCTCTTTCAAATATTGCCTGAGGTGTATCGGTGTTGACGTTGTTGGCAGGATATGTGACTAATATCGTCACAGTCACAAAGCTTAGTTGCTTAACAGCTGGTTACCTGTCGCATGTGTGCAACTCATGATAAAACATAGACCAAGTCGGCAGCTCGCCTTCACGTCTTGGCTATACTGCCGCTCGTTTCACGCCGGATTTCTACTCAATGGCTCTCAATCTACACGAGAATATAAATGATTTAGTAATATACTCCCTATGACTTCAACTAGCAATAAGGCAAAGGACCCAGTGACACCATCGAGCTGATCCAATAAGTCAAATTCGATCATTAACTCTCTTGTAAATGGGAATCCACATTGACAAAACCCGACTCTGGTGACGTCACACATGAGTCAGAGGACGCGACCACCAATCAGCCCTGGCTCTGTGTTAGGTTGTTTATAGAATGCAGCTGTTATAAAGCGCTATACTGCTGTAATCCTCTGAATCACACAAGACCCATCATTTGGCTTTAATATTTGTATCATCGTTGTTCAACTGACTTCACCTGCTCAAACCACATTCAAGTGAGCTCGGTCAGTATTAATTTGCCGACGATGTTATCTGCAGCAAACCCTGTCCTAGGCCGACCATTTTATCTGCGCTGCACAACCGACCAACAAACCTGACACTGCACTCGACACAAGACAGTCCACCTTTTTTATAAGGGCAAGTCTATATATTTGGGAGTTGAGGGTTACTTCCCACATGCTTTCAACTCACATCTACCTTTTGTTCACACCCCGAATAGACAGTTTTGTGTCACACCAATTACTGCGCCGTTCAATTGCCGCTAGGGGCAACTTTATCGCAGGCCAATCAGTCAATTACTGCTACTGTGAGATATACATTTGCCCAGTAGACGTGTTATAATTAGATGAACGGTATGAAAAAGATTAACTTTCTTCCCCTAACGAATTGTGTTGGCATTCAACAAGAGTACAGATCATCATAAACACTATTGTAATGAAGTCTACTTTTTACAAGATATCATCAATATAGATATTGCGTCACTAGCCTAGCTGAATTCCAACGAAAATATTCCTTTAAGCATAGGTCGATTGTAGTTAATAGTGCATCACCACTCGAGCTCCACACAAAGACAGCTACAGTACAATACTAGCTGTTATCGTCCATATTACAATATCCAGCCACCCTTCTGCTTACTTTCAATCATACAAGACTGATGTTGAGCTCTGCAGTACACAACAGCACAAGTACTCAATGTGAAAGGTGAAGAAAATTTGTGGTACCTAACCCTATTTTCCAATGCTCAGAGGGTGACTGTATATTTCAATTAGTGGCAGGGTGGAAATAGCACAGTTGTAGCATATTATATGTTCATTTGGTGCACAACACGAATCAACGCACAAACGAGCAACATATTGCTCTGTGTGGATAACACTAGACCTCAAATTGATGCCTTTGAGTATTGAATTTTAGTGTTTATGAGTCTTAACCTTCCCAAATAAGTGTAAGACTTCTCCTGCGGGAAGTTCGGTTTCTTTTGGCTGCATTGGTAAATTCATACTTTCTGGGTGTTGGTTGTAACCCACATTCGATTAAGGTGTAGGTTTTCATTTCTGTCGTCTTTGAGTAAATACAGCCTTGTGCATGCTTCCGATTTTAGTAAAAGAATTGCCATGTAAAACTAAACAACGTTCAAGGTGTCATTCAACGATCAATAACTATCCCAAGGCGTGAATTGAATGATATTTGTTCAATGATTATACCATCGCTCCATACAGCACTAGCTCCTTAAGGCAATAAATGCACGTCGTGGTGAATCGAGTAACATATAAAAAGAGAACGTTACTCGGATTGCATATTTCAGTTGGCTGTGAATAAAGTGAGCGAAGCTGAACATCTCAATTGACGAAGCATCCCCCTCACTGAACACCAAAAGGAAGAGGAGGGCGTAATATGTTAGCTATTACCTTGCATCAGTGGAACCCGTATTTAAAGAGTTTTAATAAAGCTTGTTATATAGTACCAGGGAGCTCAAACATACAAACACACGCAGCATTAATGCCAAATATGGATGTTCAACCATGATATGTGGTCACTGTAAGGTGTATCTGTTGCGTTATGACGCACTTGCCAACAGCTGCATCATGATGCATAATAGCAACTTTGGTTTACAAAGCGCCTTCTTGTCCGCGCTCCCTATTGCCATACGTATCAACACAAAGTCTGAGTACCCTAGCATATCCGTAATCAACATTTATCATTGCGTTTTACCCCTTTCTGGATTGAAATGAATTCCCATTATTTCATATATAATTGGATATTTCTATTAGAACCTTTAACGCCTGCTACACACCTACACCAGGATGAGGAAAGTTGCATTCTTCCAAGCTTGTATTTAAAGACGGCCCTTTTTTTCAAGTGTACCGGCCGTGGCACTAGATCAACTCAATTCCTAGTCAGCTTGACCCTGGCCTAGGTAACAATTTGGCAGCCAGCCAACAGAACTACTCCGTCCGGAGATGTAAATGCATGCAGACTACCTCACATACCTTGAATACATACATATGAAATGCATAATTTAACTTATTACAAAAAAATAAGCGAATAGGAAATTATCAGTTCATCTACGTTCTTCGGCATATTCGTAGAACACGATCCCCTGCGGCGTTATCATGGTCAACATTGATGTCATATAATTCATACCAGGCATGACTTATGTTGAAGAAGAAGTGGCATATGTATGGAATGTAATTCTGATAGTCTGTCAGTAAGTGTAGTTGTAAGTGCTTGATATCGTTTTTATTCTACCATTCTAACTCGTAACATGACTAAAGCCTGATTCATACTCGCTCGCAGACCTGGATGCAAATCTGAAATTTTGGTCGCCGGGTGATTGCCGAGTAGGGATCACGCTGTACAACAAAGCGCGCGCAATCCAACCAATGTCAGCGGACCAGACGCGGGTTGAAATGCAGCTAACCGCCAAATCGTGGCAAAATCCGTCCCATATTCGGTACAGATGAAGTACGT
Organism: Urechis unicinctus; assembly: GCA_034190875.2. Taxonomy (NCBI): domain Eukaryota; kingdom Metazoa; phylum Annelida; class Polychaeta; order Xenopneusta; family Urechidae; genus Urechis; species Urechis unicinctus. The sequence continues at coordinate 12,919,192 of CM067356.1, forward strand.
TGCGCGTTGCGCGTCCCAAACGGTGGTCAAAATACCAGGTCTTGTTATATATCTGGGTGATATACAGGGGTAGTGCTGGTGGCTGTATAGCCTTTTCCAGTATAGCTGTGGCGTCGGTAAAGGTTCTCATCGGAAGAAGATTGAGCGCCTGATAGAAGAAGTGAAGAAATACCCGAATTTGTTTGACAGCAGCGTGCAGGAATACAGGGACCATGGAAGAAGTGAGCAATCGTGGATTGCCATAGGGCACTTAGCTAATGACAGAATGTTGTTAAAAGATCGGTGGAAGTATCTGCGTGATCAGTTTACAAAAGTTAAAAGAGATGGGACCCTTGGTGGGGGGAGGTTGAAGTGCAAATATTATGATCTACTCAGCTTTTTGTCAGATCACGCGAAACAACGTGATACAGATGGGAATGTTACGTATACGTAGGCCTAACTATTGGCAATGCATAGTCTTATTGCTTTTGGTTTGTAACCCGCCTTCCCACAGGATTTCCAAAAAATTAAGCTCAATATCAACGAGCACCTGTACAGGAGATCCGGGTAGCCATGCTATTAGTGAGGAAATTAAATTGATAACGAAAGTCGCTCATCGTCAGTATGCCATCATGACATGTGGCCGTGCTTTTTGTTTTTGCAGATCATGGCAAAATAAAAGCCAGGCGGCAAAGTGACGACGCCAGCGACTGTCAGGAAGAAGATGTGGAGCCATCAACATCACACGCTTTTTCAGCACAAGCTCTGCAGCAATGTTTAGCACCGAAGAGTTTAGTCTTGCAGGATACCTCAACGGGCAGAAATACACCGCTACCCTTCGTGGAGAGTGTAAAATCTATGAAGAAATCAGTCAGCACAGCAGGAACGGATGTTGATGAAGCATTGGTGCATTTTTGGAAAGTCGTGCCGAGTCAAAGGAAGCCGATCATTGCGAGCAGATATTCGGAAGAATGGCTGCCCCATATTTGTCTAAACTATCAGGGGGTAATCGATCACTTAATCGAAACTAAAAACTTCAACAGGTGTTGTATGAGATTGAGGAGAGAGAACTAACCGGAATAGATGACAGTTCACTTCCACCAACACCCCAGAGTTACAACTGGCAGCAACAACACTGAAGTTCTTCCCAGCAAACCATGTATCCTTAATGTGAATGGACCGATTAGATGAATAAGTTACGTCCAATAAGCGATTATATTGATCAACAAATTATATTAGTATTTTGAACACATTGTATTTATTACATTCAAGGCAAAAATTTGATTCAAAGGAGCAGATGTTTTCTGAAACGGTCATTAGACACTCGATTCAACTGATTAAGCACCATACGATCTATGAAATTGGCATAAAACTACACATCTAAATATACACATCTAAAAATGGCAGTCGATCAAATTCGAGCTCAGAATTTTTGCACGTGCTTCTTGTTGTCATAACTATTATCAATACGTTTACCATGTCACCATCGCCTTCGCCATTACCACATCATCACCATCCGCCAATTTCCTCATTAAGATAATACCAAATATATTGTCTAACAGGATTTACTAAGCACTCTCTGATTGACAAGCCACTGGATCAAGCCACACATTTACAGGGTACTGCATTGATCTATGTCAATCCATGTCAGTCCATGTGAGATGATTTGACTTACAACAAATTTTGTTTAGCCATATTTACTAACTTTGCAATGTTCAAACAAATACACCTCCGGTTCCATAGATAATGTGACAAGGAGTGTTATATAATGTGAGGGCAAATGGTTCTAGAGATAGATGATTATCGCCTATAATTGCCATAATTATGTTTTGTGTAAGATGAGTTCCACATGACAATTCTTAATTCGCAGGAGCTTTATTACACAATGCGGGAATGTCCATTGTAAACACAGCAGAATTATTTTGTATCCTTATGGTGAATATGAGGCGTCGTTGAAAAAATTAAGGGACATTATATGAATAACTGTGAGCGGTTTATGATATTGCACAATGAACCACGGCAAATATACCCATTTACATCAAATAGAGTGTATCAGTTACTCGTGTTTCCATTTTACTGCAAGAAAGCGCGGGTGTTGTGTTGCTGGGAACAACTGCCAATTATCATCCTGGTCTACGTATTCCACTACAATATATATATCACGCAAGTGAATAAAGCAGGCATATGTGCACGGCACTTACTATATCTGTGGGATTCATACACGGCTCGCAATCGACCGTCCCGATCCCAGACATAGAATAATTGCGTTGTGCGTTGAATGAATATCAAGGAGCAACTGATGTGGCGGTTTGTTAACGATGTAACAGCAATTTGTGGCATTTTAGATACATTCTACTAAGTACGCATTACCAATAGACAGCAATATATAACCACATTATATTTTATGGTGCTAAACAAACGGAATGCTGAAGAATGTCGTATTTATCTTAACAGTTCTGTCGCGTAACGAATCTTAATTGAACCAATGACGCATATTATCGATGCAGCCGATATCAGGCATCTATTGATACATGCTAATGCTATATGAACATACAACCTGATATTTGTTCTTGAATGCTCTGCTCCAAGCTTTGATTATTCCGCAGCAACATTACCAAGATATCACGGTCAATTCGATACAACAGAACATAATCAATCTTTGTCTTTATAACAATATCATAAACGGGAAACTATGGCAAAATGAAATAATTAAGTGATTAGGAGTGCCCTACGATGACCATTTGTATGGCCGGGATTTCTGCTTCCGGTCTGACGCTATTTGTCACGTAACAGAAACGGAACCACCGTTTCAATACACATACATATGCTCTACGATAATCAGAATTCATCCAGCAGTAGACGAGTGGTTTAAGCCAAGCATCTGTGAACATTATGTGATTCGCCCAAGGCAAAGCTTGACTCGTCACCCAGGAGGGCATGGTCGGGTCCGCTGCATCAAACATTATGTTGATGATGAGATACGGAGTCCAAGATATCGCCTGGAGAGATATAATGGCTAAAGTCATTCGTGTGAACCGGCGGCTTTGTAGCGAACGATTGACATTTACAGATGTTTGCCCAATAGCTATACGCGCCTGCCTGCGATAGAAAATTAATGTCAAACTAAACAGAATTGTGTTCCCAAACAAACCAATGAGCACGTGCATGTTGATAAAGTATTTTTGAACCCATGTTGGCAGTAACCCGGGTGAGGATATTGAAGTGGCAACTTGGAAACTTGAGGAAAGCCAAACTTGCGAACAGTATATAACCGAAAATGTTAAACAGAAATATAGCCAAACTACTATTACAGAGATCTTGAGCCGAAGTTTTGTCATCCACACTTTGTACTGGAAAGGCAGTAGTATTGCGATCAGTCTGTCTGCAGCAATAATCAGTAATGTGTAAAACGATGTTGAAATTGCCACCGAGTAGAGGATACCTTGCAGAGCACCAGTCCATCGACGTATGTCCAGCGATTGAGGTGTTATTTGAAAACCACAGCTGACTTTTGCCAATCGATAAACACCTGTTATGAAAATCGCTGGTGCCATGAGCAGGTTTGACAGGGTGAGTCCTGTGATATAGATGCGACCTTTCAGTCCAGTAGGAACGTTCTTCTGTGACACGACCTTTATTGTCACTGTGTTACTGATAACTACCAACAGAAAGATGATCCATCGGAATCCCTCCACGGCAATGTTGTTGTTACACGGAAGGCTCTTCAACGGACTGCTGGTCATGTCCTCGCTGGACGTAGATTCCATGTTCTGTACTACTCTCAAACCTTGGTGATATATCGGATTTGTTTTGGTATATTTTACTCGGGTGCTGCACTAGTATACTGCGCTCTTGCTTAAGGCAAGCTTGTTTTGTATGCGGTTGTAGATGCATTGGGTGTTAGCAAGGTGAAATGGGTGTGGCTAAGTATTTCTATACCAATGGATTTCCTAATCAGCGCCCGATCGGGCTAGCGCAATATTTCGCCACCCGGGATATTTTATGCTGCCGATTTGAGGTTGGCTGCAGCAAGCTGCAGCCTGGTGTCTTCATGAATAATTAATAGCAAAATTTAAGCTACAGCCAATCAGTGGTCAGTGCGCGACAGCAAACGCTTCATCAAGCCATTCGGACATTGTTTGCGCCATTTGGTTTTTGTCACTCGTAACTTCAGCAACAGATAAAACATGGGTAATGCAAATTTATTACACCCAGTCGGATGACACTGTTAGCTGTGTGTAGAGAATGACAAGTAACGAATAACACAGATTTTTCGCAATGAGAAACACCTAATTCAAGCCTTGCGACGCGAATTAACTGTATGTCACCGTTAAGCTAGTGAACATCGTCACTCCCCTCCGTACATATTCATAGGACATTTTGTCTGACCATGGTCATTGTAATTATATCATGTTGTATGCAAAAAAGATAAATAAATGGAACGAAGAATGTACATTAAATAGCACTGTGTATTCATGTGTTAATGAATTTCATTAAAGCAAATTGAGAACTATTTAGCAATTATTTTGTCATTATATGGTAGCCTTAAATGATACATTCAGAAAGATTGCAGGACATGTCATAGCTGCGTAATGTTGTGTTTGATGTCTCATGACGCCTATGTTATTTGGTAAGGAAAGATTACCATAATAAAATCACCTATTGTATTACTTGTATATCAGTTGATCTCAAGGTATGCAATGTTTCATAATATCAAAATATTTGGCTATACCTTGATTAATTATGTTCTACCTACGCCGTTGCATAGACTTGTGTTTTTCCATAGTTACTGGCCGAAGAAAAATGTAATGGCCTTTCTGTTGGCTCTAGGATTTGTGTTTATTTTACCAACCTGGTTGTGTTTTCGTTGCTTGATGCTATATTATGATGGAAACATATCTGGTTGTATGACTGCATACCACAATTATGGTTTACCGAAATCAGTAAAACACGCGCGTATTGCCGATCTAGCATTATCAGTACCTCTCCCATACTATTCACCTATCCACAAAATGCCATCTTTACAATGTATCATTATACATATTGAACCATGCAAAATAAAGGAATAATAAAAAGGGTATTCATTTCAAAATACACAATGGTGTAACTCATAGCGCTGTTTAGACCAAACCTTGTCCAATAGTTAAATGTTTTCGTGCTTTCGTTATAGACATAGAGGGGTTTAAAACTTATTTGGAAATTTATGCATATTGCAAATGATATGATGAAAATGCTAAGTCCAACTTTGTACGCTCTTATAGGAATGCAGTACACATATCTTTTAAGTGGCAATCGGACAACCACATAGCGATCGGCGGCAGCAACATTTGGTTAGAACTGGTCAGCCAATTAGTGAGGCCATGGGGCTTTTAATATGAGAAGGAATAGCAATGTAGCATTAAAGCAGGGGACTTGACTCCTGATGCGGAAATGTTAGCCTCGACAAAAATCTGAATGCGCACGTGACTGTTGGGTATGGAGGCCGTGTATTTCCAGTAAACGTTATGCAATAATGTAATGAAATGGCGCATGTAGGCCCTGAAAGAGATGAAAAAGTCTAGGAATGTAATTGGTGATTATAATAGATTTTGTACAATGGAAAGATGCACAGCTATGCAACTGTTGGTCTCTGTTTCACTAATTTTATTCTGTTGAATGCAATCATGCCTGGCACAAAGTTTGCTGTAGTTAGGCCTCATTCTTTTCATTGGCTTTCAATGCAACTTCACGACCCTGCAGTTGTATTCGTAGCATATCGTCTAAATGATCGCCTCCGCTTTGAATACTGTCGGTCGCTGATCCAGGGGTAGTCTTAGGGTTCTGCCAAACAAACGCATATTGAATTATTGAGTAATTACGATCATGGGTGTTGAGTGACCTATCAGCGTAATCTACAGCTCTTTCGTTACCTTCGCCGTCCACCTGAGCTAAACAGTGACCGTCAGTGTATAGAACAAGTGGTTTAGAGACATCTGGGTAGGCGAGTAGAGGCTTAGTGGTTAGAGTGTGTTTTAGTGCGTCAAAACTTAATTGGCATTCAGCTGATCAATCGAATATGACATCCTTTGTTGTTAACTCATTGAGTGGTCGATTCATAATTGGATTGGTGTAATAGGGCTTACATTTCCGTGGCTAAGCGTTTTGTTTCAAGTTGATTATCTAATCGTCCAGGTGTGGGTTGTCCAGAAATGCAGGTAAATTTGCGTTCAGCATGGCGTTAATTGCCTTTGTCATGTAGACAATTGGGTGTTGTCAATACAGACAGTCAAATTGTCAGTGTCGCTTAGCTCGTCATTTCAAGAGTGGGTTTCCGAGAAGCCTTTTGTTGTATTCTGTGCGTGAGGAGAATTTGTATTTCTGTTCTGAACCTCGATTATTGTGTTAAGTGGGCAGATGTTATTGGTGGCAATTTTGTGTGGTTAAGGGATATGCAATTTATCTTCGGTTTTAGATCGCTGATGTTGGGCGAGCTAATTGCCATTGTGGGTTTCGTGTGTGTGACATAGATGTAATCGGTGTGGCCAGGTGACTGGTTGCGCTCCTTGTCACTGGTTTGACTGTTCTTTGTTGCATTATCAAGGGGACTGCATCGAGCAAATATTGTCGGTTAAGTCCAGGGGCAATTGCTTGGACATAAGAGACAATGGTTTACTGGCATTTCGCAAGTTAGTAGACAAAATCAGTTTAAAGATGGCAATTGCCCTACCTTGCTGAATCGTTGGCGTCCGCCGTGAATGGTTTTTCAGCTTTAATTGGACTTGATGAGAATTGACGCTCGCTGCAGATTTACGGGCGTTGTCAAACACGTATTGGGTATGGGTTGACAGATAAAAACATCGCATAGGCCATTGGGAAAGGAATGGAGGTTGTCTTTTATTCGACCAATGCACGCGACCTCGTGTTCTGATGGGAACCATAGGTCATAGGGTGCAATAACAACAGCGTTGTGGATAAGTGAATAGGTCTTGCTGTTGAAATTGATATTGGCCCCAAACCTCCGCATGAAATCGGCACCTAGAATTATGTTCGGTCGCAATTTATTGATGACATGGAAAGTGGTCGGGAATGCATTCTGCTGTATTTTGACACCAATATTCAGTTTACATTTAACCTTTGAATCACTGCCATTTGCATCCGTGATACTGTTGGTCTTGCAAGCGTGAATGATTGGGTATTGGTTGTCAAATAGCTTCTTTAAGTCATCTTTTTGTGTGCACGATATGTTTGCACCTGTGTCTATAAGTGGCGTGCATGTTTTGATTCTGAGTTTGATGCGTACCGTTTGATCGCAGACAAAGGGGGTGCTAACAGAGGTGACACTTTCAACTGTATGTACCTTTTCTTGCACATCATACCGTGCGTTACTCGTTTAAAGGACACTTCCGTGCTATGTGCCCAGTATCTCCGCAATTGAAACACGGCCCCGGACCAGGCGTGGGATCTCTTACGGATTGGATACGGTGTCGGACTTTGTGATCTGTTTTCGCGCTTATAGCCGACGTCGTTTCGGGAGCGAGCACGGTCATGGGAGGGTATGCGTTGTCCGTCGTAACAAGTGCAGCTGTGAGTGAGGTCTGCAGAGAATTCTCTACCACGTGATTGCCGTCGACTTCTGCTGGCACTTCATTCTGTGCGGGCAAAACGGGGGCGATATGAATCCTGCGAAGTCGATCGTCGCCGTTTTAGGGACATGTGCCGGGACGAACCGTGAATGGGCTGTTATCTTCTAGATTGATGACGACTGCGAGTATAATCGTAGAGGACATGTTGGTGGGCGTTGGAGCGGACAGCCATCACATTGTTGCCCGTTTGCTCTCTTTCCGCTGTCCATCGTTTTTCGAAGATCGAATCTTATTTGCCTAAAGCGCTCATTTTATTGCTTATAGTAGCGCAAAGCAATCTCTAGAGATTCAATATCCGAACTGAGCCTCTCGACAGACAGTGATGGGGTGTCCATTATGGTTGATTTTGTTTATAAAAAAAATGGAACGGGAAAAAGAAAACTATTGTGAATGTAACTTACATGATATAGGTTCCGGGGGTAAAATTTAGTAAAACTGTTTACGACAATTATGTTTGAACTTTTAAAGTATATTCATTCCAAAATGAAACACTGTGTCGTCACCTAAAATGGCCTGTAGTCACTTGAAGCGTGAAGTTATGCATAACCAATAAGTTTGAATCGGCCTGGTGTCTTTTTAAGATGCACACTTTATTGTTAAAGATCATTGATCGCCCCGCGATGGTGCGCAGCCGCCTTTCTGTGGCTATAGGTGCACCTTTCCCAGAGATGCGACTGTTGGACTGCAACAGCTGATAAAAAGATAGGCTTTAGTAAATTCCTCATAATGACAGATATGCAAAGGATTCAAATTCTGGTGGGGCGCTCTTGTAAGCATGTATACACTTCTTGAAATAATACATCAGCTGTTAATTGTATTGTAAATTTTAACCTTTAAGGCAATAAGTATCATTCATCATACTTTTGCCAAACCTACCCCCTAAAGTTAACTTAAAATTTAGTGCCCCGAAATATCATAAATGTCCACATCAAGGTACTCACGTTGTGGCAAGTAACCCCGATGATAGCATTGGCAGCTACTGTTGCTCAAAATCCGCACATTTTAAATGCCTCTTAGTACATACAATGTTTTTTTTGTGACAAAATAACTGCAGAAAACTGATCGTGAAAGTGCTTCCGGTCACTTTTAAGCAGCCGCCTCCTAGGGCGAAATCCCGACCAAAGTGGTGTTAAAGATATGGCCATAGCAAGGATCACTCAAACACCTGGATCCGATTGTCCCGTATACGAGTCCCATACCACGGCAAGCAGGGTTCCCCTTATGAGTTGCCTTTTATGACATGCATAAGGATACGGTAGGTCTATTCTACCACCGGACCCACAAAATATTCGGCTGACGGAAGATATGTCATGCCACTATTCAACAAATTAACACATGGCGATAAAAAATCGTATAAACGTTAATACAGAGACATATTTTGTACAGATGCGAAAATATGTTGTTGTACAAGAACAGCCGCATCCTGCAGACGTTCTGCAGTATTAAAAAATTAAATGACAAACAATATCGGATAATTGTTTGGTAATTCAACATGAATAACTATCCAGAATGAGACAAATAACGGTTCTTCAGCACACTTGCTCGTGTTTTTGGCCACAAGTAATTTTCCCAAAATACTACTGATTGCTATGGACCTGTATTTGTTTAACTATTGGGTAGTAATAGTGTGTAATTAGCCCCGCCCCCCGCTCTCGCGTCAGCTCCGCGCCTCTGTTATCTGCTGGTCTGCTGATGTCATTTCCTGTGTCCTCAGGAATAAACCGTTAGCAAAACTTCCTATAGAGCTCGGGATGCTCTGCGATTTCTCAACACCTAAATCTCTATGTACCACAAGATGCTGCCTTCTTCGCTGCCTTACTAATTGCTTCTACAATACCAGGGTACATGCCGCTCAGACCGCTACCAAAGTTATATCTTCTTCTCTACAACTCAACAGTTCTTGATTACCCGTGCAATGGGTGAAATGTGTACGAGCTCTAACAACTGCTAGAGACTACCATGTTAATTAATTTTTTCTACTAGGTTTTGAAATTTGTATCTTTTTGTCGTTTCTAATTTTGATATATCATTCGCACCACGTTATCTCTCAACTTATCCCTCTTTCCTATCTCTCTCCTCCCTACTTTTGGCCTTCCTGGCCATTTCCTTTTCGCTCTTCTTACATAATCTCGTGTCTACTACCTAACTACCCTTTCTCAAGTACCTCTCATTTCCTTTCTGTAATCTATAATTATTATGTGATATTTGATTGTATTATGATTCTTGTATATCTTGTCAACGCCTCACTGTACTTAAGTCCTCCGAGGTACCCAATAAAGCGTGTTTTGCACAGGCCAACACTCTCTCTTGTTCTCGGGGGTCGAGGGGTAATTGCTTAACTATTGGGTAGTAATAGTGTGTAATTAGCCCCGTCCCCCGCTCTCGCGTCAGCTCGGCGCCTCAGTTCTCTGCTGGTCAGCTGACGTCATTTCCTTTGTCCTATCTATCCCTCTACCTTCCCAGCTCCCTCTCTCTGGTCACCTCACTCGGGTTCCAGCCTACCTACAGCGCACTCATTTTGCCACGCCCACCCGCCCGTGTATATACCTGACTGTTTCGAAGGGGGCGAGCTTCTCATGGCGGTAAATAATACTTATTTTACTAAGGCAATATACTGACTTTATGCAGCTGCAGTTTTTATTACCTATTTGTTTCATTGATCAGCAAAACATACAATGCTCGATTTGCATTTGTTACAGGGCGTCAAAGGAGAAGGCGACTCCACGATGTCAGGATGGATAACTTTGCTTTGGGAGGATCTTGTCAACAGGCTTCAACACGTGAAATATTTGGTAGAGCAGTTACAACTAACAGGCACTCTGTCAAGGTACCAAGTCGAAGAAATTCAATACAAAAAAACACCATGTGGGAAGAAAGGAAAGCTTCTTGACATCATACATAGGAAAGACGCATATGATATATTCATTCAGTGCCTGCGCGCCTCTGGTCAGGATGAACTCTACCAGCTCATGGTTGACAAGGTACAAGTAAAGCCTGTTTCGGACCAGCTGACCACACTGCGATATCGCGTCTTCTGTCAACACAGAATAGGAGACCCAAGAAATCTACAAGTCCCTCCACATCTGTCTGACCGCTAGAGGAGCAGTGTGAAACACTACAAGGAATCAATAATGTTGAGAGACTTGTGGACCTGATGGAGGACGAAAGATGTCTGACACCAGAGAAGACCAGAGCAATCAAACAACAGCCTGACAACACAGAGAAAGCCCACATGCTTATCGACCACGTGCAGAAATCAACGCTCTACAGTTTCTTTGTGCTCGTCCGGTTCTTGGACATTTCACACCAGAAAGAATTAATGTCGAAAATCAAAGAACAGGATACAGAGACAGCATTGGGACGCATGGACGATCTCCTGCTCAATGTCTATTACAACCTGATGGATAAGGTAAGGTAAGGTAAGTATAGGGTTTAACGGCACACCAACACTAGTGTGTTATATGGTGCCTACTTAAGGAGGGGTATATACGAGTACGAAAGGATAAGAAGAAGTCAAGGGTTAAAACTAACTAAAAATTAAACCCATTTGTATTAATTGAATTATGTTAATTGAATTATGTATAATAATTCAGAATTGTATGATCTAAAATCTATAAAAAAAAAGTCCAATCTCTCTTATGAATCCAAGTATCTTCGATGGATTCACCCTTTCAAACAATTCTGAAAGGGTTTGAACCCGGAAGAAGCCATTTCGGATCAAAATCAGATCAGCACATTCTATGAGAATGTGCTTGACGTTGTAGGTACATTGACAAGGAATGCATTCAGGGATGGGCTTATCCCTTAGTAGAAAGGCATGAGTTGTATAGGTGTGTCCTATACGAGCGCGAGCAAGAATCCTCCTCTCTTCGGCTCTCTCTGCAGCTGTGAGGCCACACCCCAAGTAAGGGCTGAATTTCGTGAAGTTTGTTTGGGATGATTCATCCCACTGGTCCTGCCATTTCTGTTTAGAAAATTTGACGACCTGAGGTTTAAAGTCTGTAAAGGGAACTTTGACCTCGGTCACATTGATGTTGAGTGCTTCCTTGGCAGCTCTGTCTGCCCTCTAATTACCAGGGATACCAACATGGCTCGGTACCCATACAAACAAAATATCCTTACCACGATCTGTCAATTGAGAATATAAAAGATACTCAGGCCGAAGGAAGGGATGGCACTCGGCCTGCACCCGGAGAAATGAATGTTTCCTGGCTTTAAAAAAATCCCTCAAATCCCGGATTTTGGGGGTTCGACCGCATGGCGTGCTGCTCCCTTTGCATCCAAAGTGGATCATCATTGGATGGGAGACAAAGCCTTAGAGTCTGATCTTAGTCTCCAATGTAAGTAGGAATGACGGGCAGAATAATAGACACAACAGCAGTGATCCCGTTTTGAGCGCACGAGGCACCAGTTAAGCCGCAAACATTGTATTTTCCTGTGGCTATTATGCAGTAGACATTCTGGACCTATTGTGACCATAGGGGGCTGTTGGGTGAAAATAAGTCAGTTGCAGTTACTGCCTCCACTGGTATGGCAACTCTCAATCTGAAAGGACTGAAAGCCTGCCCCATCCACAGCTTCACAGGTATTTTGGATCGCCGATACAAGACAGGTGATTCTGGAGAATTCGTGCATGTCTTACCTGGTAAAATCATTCCCGAGGGCATCTATTTGATGAATCTAATTATTGATATCTATATTATGCTTTTGTGCAGAGATGGAATAACAACCAATCATTCTAGGTGTTGGCAACCACCCCAAGCAGCCATGAGCTGTTGCTCACATCCTCTACCAGCAGCAGTGGAAGCTTCCGCAGAAGGCCCTCAATGACTCTGGGACTACAGACACGGGCTTGTGATTCACTCAAGACCGATACTCAGACGCCTATCAATACGGCGTTTGAGGCTTTGGATGGTAAGAAATTGGAGACCTTCTGTCAGTCTTCATATTTTGCTGCGCAAAAGATGGTTACGTATGACAAAAGATCACTGAAGACGTCTTAAGGAGACGCATTACGCATCCTGCTTTTGTATAAGACAAGTGATGGATATAAATCTTCTGTGACAGCCCTCATCCAATCCCCACAGTATCCTCATGTTCATTGTTTAACGAAATATTACAAAAACAGGCCCAAAGTATTGACAATTTCAATTAATCTCAAACTAGAGAACCTCAAGCAGCATAGCATTACTTTAGCAACGTTTTGCTTGTTGATGGCTCTGTTGTGGCTGTATTACAGTGGTAAGCTCCACTAGCAACACAGCAGGACACAATGACCCACATGGGTTGTGTAATACAAAACTGTTAAATACATCTATGCAAAAGTTATCCACCAAGCACTCCCGGGAGAAGAGGGGACGCATACGTTATAAGTAATTGGATAATGTGACATTAGTGGAAAGGTGTTTGCCAAGGTGAGGTAAGTAAAGGACTAAATGACATATCGAAAAACGATTTGTGATCAATTTCGTTGGCAAAGTAAGATAAGTATAGGGTTTAACATCACACAAACACTCATGTGTTATAAGGTGCCAAGAAAGGTTAACAGATAAGATTGACCTGATTAAGCAGCCACCTTCAAGGAGAAATGAAAATGGAGATGGAAAAGATGGAAATGGGAACAATTATCCTAGGGCAATCCGGACCAAAGTGGTGTGTTGCAGATATGGCCCACAAAAGGACCACTCCACTCAACCACCAGGATCCCATCGTCCACCGACACGAGTCGCAACCCACGGCCAACAGGTTGCCCCCTATTAGTCACTTCTAACGACATGCAGGTGATTACAGTGGACCTATTCTACCCCCGGACCCACAGGGGGAGTGTTATACAGGTGACGCCCGCGTTGCAGGTCGTAGGTAGTAGAGTGGTAAGTTAATAAAATGATTTGCATTTATTTGAACGCTTGTGCCACGTTAAAAAACACGTGTTTACTTAATGCTATCATGACATGTATGATTTTTATCACTGATGGTCCAGTTTACCAAGATGTCGTACATTATTGTTGAGTGTTGACATATCTCTATATTGGTGGTATGTCGATCAGGTGACATCGCTCAAGCTAACTCCCTAGAACCTTTGAACGTTATCCTGTAAGGTTGACTCACGCCCTTTTTAGTCACTTTATGGCTGTTAATCATGTTGTTCAAATGTTAGTATGTTAACGTGTATAATATAATTCACCCTGTTGTTTACATGGACTTCGAGGGGTGTATTTATATTTCCCACGATGTTGTAGAAGTGACTTGACTCTGGAATAAGATGCCTTTTATGCCTTTATCGAAGTCTTATAATGATAGCTGTGTTAACTCTGTGTCATACTATATACCATGATGCTTCATAGCAATGATTTCATTCATTGGAATTATATGCATGCATCGTTCTCTCTAATGTGACAGCTGGCTGTGTATATATTGGATCTGAAATAGATCCCTATATGGTAAGTTACGTACCTCATATGTTGTTTGTAAAGGCCGGTGATTTATGTTGACCGTTTATGCTGCATGTTGCTCTATCAACTGGTGCCGCTGGTGATAAACTGTTCAATTGATTTCATCTTATGTTGACTAAGTGATTTGGCTCAGTTATTGAATTCCTTTTATGGATGCATTGAGAATATACATTGTCGTTTTTCTGTCATATTGTAAGGGGTAAGGCTGGACACGTGGGCATTATTCAGGATATGTCACCACCAGCCGATTGACTGGACCAGGTCGTTCCAGCCTCTCTACTAGGCAAAATCCGGGCCAAAGCTGTACGTAGCAGATACACCAGGATCTCATTGTCCACCAACACGATGTTAAGTCTGACATTAAAGGTGTCCAATAGAGATAGGTATAAAAGAGGAACTCTTCTCAACCTCATCACTCACCCATCCAGCGACCAAACTACGACACCAGGCCTCTGCAGCGATGAAGTCCACAAAGTTTTAATTATTCATTGAAAATGTGGTAGAAAATCTTGCAGTACTAATAAAGTCTACATCTAACTCAACTGCGATCTGATTAATACCACAAGACAGAGAATACCATTGCTCGGCCCAACTCATAATTTTCGAAAACATTGAAAAGCCCTCTGCGAAACTATGTGAGGCAGACACAGAAAGGGGGCAACTTTCCAAACCACTGCAGAACGCATCGTACATATTCAAAGAGCGTGAAGTATCAGCCAAGTGTCTGACAATACAAAGTAAGCACCCATGAAGGACGTTATCGGAAAAATAAGGTAAGTAGAGGGTTTTGTGGCACACCAACACTAGTGAAATTCAGTAGAATTATTCTTATCATTTAAAATCAATATTTCTATAGTGCATGCAAGGAACTTAGATGAATCAACCCTTTAAAACAATTCAAAAAGACTTAGAGCTCTGTGTCCCTTTTTTGTAACCGTCTGCGAGAAACAGTTGGCTCTATATTGTCCTTCTTACTGGCGTACAGCAATATAGCAACCATTTCTGTCATAATTTGCCATGGGGGTATTTTCCCCTTTTGAAATCATGTTTGTAAAAAGAACTTCGTCAACCACTGGATATGTTGTTGGCGCCCGCACAAAACGATTCAGGAGACTGGTGTAGACAAGAACAGCAGGCTAGCTGCCCGTAAACATAAAAATGCTTCATAAACATAAAAATGACCTATTCTACCCCCGGACCCACAGGGGTGTTCTGTTGTGGAAAATGTGAAGGCATGCACCCCTGTGTATGCACAGAAGTCAGCCATGATTGGCTTAAGATCCCTAAAAGAATTGGCAAACACTGATTTCTTCTTAGAATCCATGCTGAAGGAAATATTTTGGATAGCATATTAATGATTATATATGCAAGTTCATGCTTCCGTGAATTATCAAAATCAAAAATCAGCACTGGGAATTATTAAGAAGTACACTTTGAAGACTTCATTGAGAATTTGATCCAAGTCCAAAGTCATAGTTTGTTTTTAATTGTTAGTTAAGTGGATGAGTTCTTTCACAGATAAATGAAGCGTGTTTGAAATGTTGCATTTGAAATGTATAAGTAACAATGATGCAGTGCTTGATTTATTTGCTGCAGATGTGAGAATAAGGCCGGAACACCTTATGCTTAGTGATGTTGAACACGGTCACTTGCAAGACTCGTATGCACTACTTGTGGGACAAATTCTTGCCAAAACAATCCATTCATTCAAGTGGATGGCTGATGCCATGCCAAACCACATCAGTCACACTTATTCTGCCGAGACGGCCAACAAGAGCCAAATCCACCCCTTACGCGTACTCATGAAAAACGAGGCCAAATATGAGAATTGCGTTGACATCTAAGATGCCTATGAGGACCAGGTCATCAGTCTGTTCACTCAGGCTCATAGTGAGCCTTCTAACATATTCGTAGTCTACTTTTTACAATATGTTTCAACCTTTCACAGGTGATACCAGCATTCAACATTATAATTGGCGGAGACCAACTAACTCGTGTGCCACTTTAAAGTGCACGTCGCCTAATGGCCCTCACACAAGAGCCACATAAGCGATTCCAGCAATTGCAGCCAGTCATGGTGGAAATATGGCACAGCAAACAACACTTGCTCCACATAAATACTTAATTTACTTTAATATAGTCCGTCATAATCACTTATGACTCATGAAGTATAGTCATTCATATATTGCAATGCATTTTGTTCTGGATATTTGTTGCTCATGACATTTTGTTTGCTTGACAACATGCGCACCATGCCCTCTACCGTAAGGACTCTGCTACAGAAACGGGCAACCTTTACTACTTTAAAGTACTGCAACGACGGTCAGATGTCAATGGAAAGGTCAAGAGCTATTTCAAAGCTCACTGGGATCTATTCATGACCGTTGGTGATCATTTCATAACTGAACAATCCATGGAGTTCTCCGAAATGGCCTCCCGGGTAAGCATCCCAACAAAGAACCCACCACCAAAGGGTTTAACAGGGGAGTCAGCAGAAGGATGGCTAGCCACTGCAAACCAGATAATTTCTTGACTCCTACGTAAACATGGCTATAGCAACTTCTCACTGCAACAACCACATGCCAGCAAGAGCATCCCACTATTGGTACCTCCTACCGAGTTCTTGGAGTCACTGGAGATGGCAAAGTTCTTTTAATTCCTGTAGAGGAAACTGCAGAGGAAGGCGACATTGATCGCCTGTAAAACCAACCTCCCATTCTTCTTCTCCCACTCAAACTTGTCGAAGTATTTTGTGGAAAATGTGGGCTTAGTCTTTAAAACCCGCCACCTGTTATCTCTTGCAATGAGTCTCCGTGTTTTAGAGGGCAGTTTTGTGAATGTGAAAGGCAGTAGTGGAAACAATGTTGAAGCCGACTTAGCTCAGGAACATTCAGTGAGGAATAGGAAAGATATTGTCAGACAACTTGGGGCAAACAAGACAGAGAAAGCAATTAAGAGGGGGACAAATGCAGCCGATGGGATTGCTCTTATGGCCCAGGAATTTGACAGGGTTATTTGTGTCTTCTTGAGCGGTTCACGCAATGCCAAGAACATCTCAGATACAGATCGCCTGAAAGTATCTATTACCTTGACGGAGATTCAGCATTCCAATATTCTACCCGGATGGCAGTGCCGTGGTTTTCAGGCAAATCACATTATGACTGCATTGACAGGCAGGTACTGACCCCATTTCTGACCAAGTTTATCAGAAGGATTTGCATCGGACAAACTATCCCAGTTTAGGAAGACAATGAGAATGAAGAGGCAGCAGAGGAGGGTTTACCTAATATGTAAAACAGGCGAAAACTCACTCAATGAATACATATCTTAATGTCTGGAATACAATTTATGTGTTCTAATTCAGTCTTGCCTTCCTTATAGAGGTAATCATTGCATTTTAAGTTATATTACCAAGGTTATTATTTAGGTTACAGCTTCTGTCAGTTAGCTCTATTTTTATATTCTTAAATGTAAACATTGGGTTACATTGCCGATCTCGGTTATCCGGGAACCTCGCACCACCCAGAATTCCCGGCGACCCTAGCAACGTGCAGCGCAGTGAAAACAATCAATGTGTATTGGATTAATTTCACTCAGCGATATCAACATCGGTTTAGTTTGCGGTTATTAACGTCGATAAAAACATGCCGAAAAGTTGCTGTGCATTCGGTTGTTCTAACCACAACATGATGAAAGAAAGAATGTCGCTCTTTAAGTTTCCGAAAGACCCAGAGAGAAGGGAAAAGTGGATCATTGCTGTGAATCGACAGAACGAAGACGGTTCGTTTCGGCGACTAACTAACTTGGTTATTGTGGACATCATTTCATCACTGGTAGGTTCTACACTGTTGTAGGGTATTTCTGTTACACACTACTTTATTCTTAATTCAATTTGATGACATTTAAGTAAATACGGTTAATTCTGCTTGAACGACTTCTTCATTCATGTCGCCATGTTTGTATGTGTTTTTACTGTATGTAATGTCGATGAGGACTTTCCATTCAACTGTGATTTCAATTTTGCTATTCTATATTCCCCTTGTATCGTTTGTACCATTTGTGGTTAGAAACATAATAAGTCATTATAATTCGTTCCTCTAGGGGTGGTTAACAAGGACCCACTTTAACCAGACTGGATACCCTCTATATTCACACACAGACAAGATGGCAACAAGCAACATGACCGCATGAATCATTACAAGAACGCCAAGAAACGTTCTTTACAAGGATTCATTGAGCATTCATCCAACAAAAGACAGGTGAATACTTTTGGATAAAAGTAAATGATTTTGGCAGTATTAATTTGCCTGCTTACTCAATAATTATAATGAATCTTAATAATGATAATGAATCTTTGTACTAAATCTGCCTATTATAATAATGAATGTTTTTGCACACAATCACACATGTATAAACATTTCTACTTCTACAATGATGTATGTATATATTTTACCATGTGCTCTGTCTTTAGGTACTGAGTGAGATTGTAGTGAATCATGATGATTCAGTCACCAGAAAAGATGGTATCTCTCTTCAAGACCAGCTCTTCCTCACTCTGGTTAAACTTAGACTTGATATGCATTTTCAGCATATTGCATATCAGTGTGGATTGGGACTGTCCACTTTGATCGAAATATTCACATTTAGAGAGTCATTGGGTGTGTAAAAAAACAGATATCAACTGCTGAAGGGGACCCTACCTATCCGGTCGGTGAATTATCTGAAGGCTGAAGCCAAAGATAATGAGCTCTCTAGTGTGGACAAGATGGTCACTGTGGCTCGTTGTTTGTTAAATGCTGGGGGGTAGCATTATTGTAGAGACAGTGATTTGATTGACTGAAATAGTTCAAATTACATATTATGTAGTGGTATTACCTGTACGCTTTTTCATTTTGCAGTTTTGTTTTCAATACACAATCGTAATAAAGCATTTATGAAATGTTCTGGTGGTTTCTTATTGTCCGTGCCACACTTAAAGACTATCTATTGTGATATTTCACATTTCTCTTCATCCAGAATTTGCATTTGATTGCTGTTAGTCACATCACATTGTAAATTTCATAGTGGCACAAATTAATTTAAGAAGAGGATAGAATTTGAGAATAAATTTTATTCGCCCAACTCATCCACCATATAACAGTCAAAGACATCAACATAAGTCTATAAAAGGAACATCTTATATACAGAAAGGTTGGCTCAAGATGTATTTCTTGCAGACTTGCAATACCAGGCACCCTTTGATATTCTTTTGATGGCGATGCATGAAAAATGAAACCACATGTATTTATAGCATGGATTGTCACATCCATCATATCTTCACCAGAAGTACATGCGCCATCCTCTAATCTGCGTGGTCACTGTGGCTTGTTGTTTGTTAAATGCTGGGGGGTAGCATTATTGTACGAGACAGTGATTTGATTGACTGAAATAGTTCAAATTACATATTATGTAGTGGTATTACCTGTACGCTTTTTCATTTTGCAGTTTTGTTTTCAATACACAATCGTAATAAAGCATTTATGAAATGTTCTGGTGGTTTCTTATTGTCCGTGCCACACTTAAAGACTATCTATTGTGATATTTCACATTTCTCTTCATCCAGAATTTGCATTTGATTGCTGTTAGTCACATCACATTGTAAATTTCATAGTGGCACAAATTAATTTAAGAAGAGGATAGAATTTGAGAATAAATTTTATTCGCCCAACTCATCCACCATATAACAGTCAAAGACATCAACATAAGTCTATAAAAGGAACATCTTATATACAGAAAGGTTGGCTCAAGATGTATTTCTTGCAGACTTGCAATACCAGGCACCCTTTGATACTCTTTTGATGGCGATGCATGAAAAATGAAACCACATGTATTTATAGCATGGATTGTCACATCCAATCATATCTTCACCAGAAGTACATGCGCCATCCTCTAATCTGCGTGTCAGAAGTTCTGAAAATACTGCTGACTGCCAAAACATACTGATCCTGTTACACAACACCAAAAGAAAATCACTGTCTGATCACACACTCCCCAGGAGTCCAGTAGACAAAGTCCCCATATTCAGCTCCTGCAACGTACATTTGACACTGGATCTGGGTGTAGCTGTGTAGTATTGGTCAGTTTTTGTATATTCCTCTTTCGTGCCACGTTGGGTAGTCCTTCCAAATACTGGTAAGCCATGATTGTTGAGCTTCAAACAAATCGGCCGGTTTGTAGCTTGTCAGCCATGGCTGATTTTATATCGCCGAGTTTACAGCTGTCACTCGTAAAATGTTCTTGTTCGCAGATCGAAGTATGCTCAAGATCGTTTCTGATTATTGAAATTGTCTTAGATCTTCGTTATCAGCTACTATTTACCGTGTCATTGACGAAAGAGCGCCACGCGCACGTTAAAAGCGTCGTGTCTTCCGCGCAACCAACAAGGTGTCAATACGCTGACAGCTGCTTGTATTCACCCACGAATCGTTGCTCCGGGGTGACTTCCGGCGGAAGACAGTTAGCCGATATCGAGAATAGCAGGATGCCACATCGATTTTGGCTAGAGTAAAGAACTTAAAGAAGTTGAGCTAAATTACACCTAACAAAGTTTCGCCAAACAATTTAATTACTATTTCGTTGAAATAAGCTCATTAGTTTTGTCTTTAGTCACCCTACAATTCAAGCAAATATCCCCCGATATTAACCTATAGTCTTAGATGGAGATTAGGTTAGCTAGTTTCACATATTATCGCTCGCACAAAAAGGATGACAGCACATTAATCGCAGGCATTAATCACAAATGTTTTATACCGGACATGAAAGTTGAATTACATATATCACATCTAATCAAGCATTCGAATTGCATCTAAATAGTCAATTCCTTGTTTTTCTGGATGAATATGCTTCGCCACAAGCAGTCCGGCTTTTCCAAAATCAAGTATTATGTACCCATAAGTTACGGCCACAAATCAAGTATTATGTACCCATAAGTTACGGCCACACAACGCTTAACATGCAACATTTCCTATCCACGCCGTTTCAGTCCCAGCGTTTCTCGTCCCGTATAATTCGCGACTTTCCAGTTAAGCGCCACCTAGCGGTCAACCGGATATTTAAAAACAAAATGGCGACATATGGGGTCATAGATCAAGTCTTCAAGCTTTTCATAGTTTAGTCAGTATTCGTTGAATATAAGCCTGATTATTACCAGATTTGAAAGAAATTTGAAGACAGGAGTCTCAATCAAGGTAATTAATAACCATTTTTACTTTTTTTAATTGCATGACAATGAAAAAACGACACAAACACCGATCTTCGACAGAGAAGAAGTGGGTGGGGTAATGTAAACAAAGTTGTTGCTAATCTTTTCAAGAGTGTTAATGAAGTCATCAGCATAAAAACTTTAATGAATATTTTCAGTAATATGGTGTATTATCAAATTATGTACTAAACAACTTTTGTTTTATATTTTCAGATGCCACATCATTGCTGTGTTCCATTGTGCTCTAATGACTCTAGATCAAACAGTAAGAATCTGTCATTCCACTCGTTTCCAAAAGATGAAAAGCTAAGACAGCAATGGCTTGTTAATATACGTAGGGACATAGGCAAGAACTTTAGATTGAATCCTCACACTAGAATCTGTTCAGCACATTTTGATGAAACATGTTACGAGCCTGCTGTGCTAGGACAGGTGAGAAGGCGTCTCCGGAAGGCAGCAGTGCCTACAGTTTTTCCATGGGTTACTGCAAAACCGTTAAGACGGAAACTATTTAGAGACAAAACACCAAAACTGAAAGGAAGTGGGATTAAGAAGTGTGTCTCTGCCAGCTCATTCATAAATGACCACTCATGCACAGGAAATAGTAACTGTTTAGAAACTGATGACAGTGAAGAAGTATTAGAAAATATGGAGCCTGAAGATGCTGATGAAAGTGAAGAAGTAGTGGAAAAGAGGGAGCCTGAAGATGAGCCTACTGGTAAATGCCTTAATGCCAGCAGTTCAAGTGACGACAACTTAAAGGACATTGAAGCAGATCCTTCTCCCAGCAAGGAAGCATTGTACGCAAAACACAACGCATTGCTTAAGACAAGATCACAAGAGAAGTTCACTGTCCTTCGCTTCAGTTCATCAGATCAAGATATTCGTTATTATACAGGATTCCCTTCCTATGGTGCTATGTGTGCATTTTTTCACTTTTTACAGCCGGAATGCAACTTTTTGTATTATGTTGGTTCCGAAAATACTTCACATGGAAAACCGTACGAGTTAGTCACCAAGAGAGGACCATCAAGATCCTTGTCTCCTCTAGAAGAATTGTTCTTGACTTTGGTGAGATTGAGGAAAGGACTGCCTGAGAAAGTTATAGGTGACCTGTACAATTTGTCCGAGGGACATATATCAAAAATTGTCAACACATGGACTCTTTTCTTGTATGACAGATTGCGGTGTCTGCCAATTTGGAGTACCCAGGCACATGTCAGGGAAACTATGCCGAATGAGTTCCGTGATAACTATCCTGATACACGGATAATTATAGACTGTACGGAAATGTTCATTGAACAACCTTCAGCATCCGTGTGCCAGAGGGAAACATTCTCATCATATAAGCACCACAACACAGCGAAGGGACTTATCGGGATAGCACCAAGTGGTCAGATAACATTCATATCAAGTTTGTATGCTGGCAGGTGCTCAGATAAGAAAATTGTGAGACACTGTGGATTGTATGACATTCTGGATGAGGGGGACTCGGTGATGGCGGACAAAGGCTTTAACATTAGTGCAGACTTAGAAGAGAGAGTTTTCTCGCTAACCATTCCGCCCTTCCTAGAGAATCAAGGACAATTTACTGCACAGCAGCTTGCATCAACAAAGAACATAGCAGCAGTGCGTGTACATGTTGAGAGGGCAGTCCGGAAAATAAAGGAGTTTGAAATTCTGCGGAATACTGTTCCAATCTCATTGTGCCCTATGTTAGGAAAGATATGGACTGTCTGTGGCCATCTGGCAAATTTCACAGGAAGTCTGTTTAAGAGTAAATAGACACTGATGGTTGACATGGCAAGATGCTTATTTAGTATTTAAGTTAAACATGATATGCATGAATAAATTTTTATATTTCCTTATATGTTTCTTATGTTATTAACCTGCCCTGGCCCCCCACCCCCTTCATTCCTACCTAGCCATGGAACCAAAATGTTCCAAAAATAACTTAATAGTAGTGAACATACTATACGGTTAATGATGTTACTACTACTGTATTTAATTCAACACAAGTCAATAACTAAATAAATGTACAATGTATTTAATGCAACACATGTTTATAACTTAACAACATTTAAGGTGTAGTAAATGCAACACATACTATCAGTACATAATAACTACAATGTATTGAATGCAAAACACACATCTATAGCTTTACAATGTATTAACGACTATCCAATTCTGTAACTATACAGCATGTTACAATGTTCTGACAGTTATAGGTCAGTAACACTGTATTGACCGATAAAAGTATACAACGTGTCACCCTGTATTCACTGCAACGAAAACCTGTTACTATTAAATAATTATCTGATCAACATTGCACAGGTGAAATAATCATGTCTGCAAATTAGAAACTACAGATGCTACAAAATGTAGTTGCATAGCGGTAAGTAACCTAACGTAAAAAATTGGGTAGCAGATGCTGATACCATATGTTTGTTAGTTTTGGTAACATGAGATCACAGAAAAATTGCTCATCTCTTTTCACAGAAACAACAATCAAATCATCCGGTGGCACAAATACAACCAAGTCACAACAATCAATTCCACAAATATTCAACTGTCCTTGAATCTGGTAAAAATAATCATGATTTTTTTTAAGTGTCACTTCACTATTTTCTCTTGTGAGGTAAAAAGAGGAACTATTAATCTGTTTCTGAACTGAAGTTTTTCTTTCAAACAGGCTAAAGGGGCATTTTATCTCAATAAGTTTAAGTTCTTTGTCTGCAGTCAGGATAATCCTGTCTGGACTGGCACCTAAGAAAGGGATTGCTGGATTCACAACTAAACCAACTGGACTGTCAATGACTTTATATTGGCAGCTGTACTTGGCGAAGGCAGTGTTTTCATACATTATTCCGTGTTTAACACTACGCGTAGTAAAGAACATTTTCTTCTGAGCAAATGTTTTGCATGGGTCGGTGCTAGGTTTCATTCGACAGAATGTTCCAAACGCTGATGCTGTTATACGAAACTCTCTCTCTGCAAACCATTTAGTATTTTTACTCTGCATCCTTGTCTGCTTTTCAATTACTTGAGCTTTTTTGAAATCGCAGGCGATTTGTCGTTTGAGAAACATTGTTTCGTTCTCATTCAGGACAAAATTATTCACATCAAATTGAGTTGCACACATTCTTTCAAACAGTACATCATTCAAGTCACCGCTGCAACTCTGTGCCTTAGGTAGGACTGGTTCAAAACTGTTTGATCTTATTGTTTCAATTACTGGCAGACTTAATCCATTTGCATCATACAACTTCACAAGTTTCTCAATTTGGCTGCTAGTTACTGAACTAGCAAAATGTGGCACAGGATTGTGATATTTAACAGTAGAACAAAGTTCTTTCTTCGACACTTTGAATGGATCGTGCTTCACAAAGTTAATATCACTAAACAACAGTGGCTCGTCCGATACTGGTTTGCGGACATGCCACATCTGCAGCTTGTCTGTGCATGTCTGAACATCTGGAATTTTGTCAATACCTTGTCGGTGAAGATCTATGATAAAATATATCAAAGCCACAATATGCTTACATTCACCATCAATTCCTGCTGCGCAATCACACGTCGACCATTTCATGGTAGTCCCTCCATTTTTCAAACACACATGCACATTATAGTCTTTGTCTTTCATTGATGGCACCACCACTCCTTTGAAATACAGGTATTTCCCAGTTTCTGATGTTGCACAGCTTAATTTCACAGCTTTTCCTTCACGAAACAGATTATATCCTTCTATTCTGTGCCTTTTTGTCTTTATCTTTTCATCAAGAACCTTTTCATCAATTTCTTCAATTAGAAAGTCTGGTCCCCAACCTTTCTTTGGAGCAATTCTTCCCTGGAAAGCCAGTAAACCTGAAAGGAAATAAAGCATGATAAGAAAAGACACACAGTCAGATAAATGCAGATGTCAGCACACTCATTTTGTACAAATACAAACCGGATAAGATTGTCGCTCTGTGCCACTATAAACCACCACATGTGCTTTGAGTTTAAATGCTTTCGTTAACTATAGTTTGTGTAATCTTGCTGACTTCGTATGAAGATTGTCATGATTAAACAATACTGACAAACTGTATTTCAAAATTTAAATTACAATGTGTTGACAAATGGATACATTAGATGGGCAACTGCAAATTAACATGAACCATTGTAAACTTTTATGCATGTAATACAATACCTTTCTTAGATAAAGATGGGTTCTCAGTCATGGTATCAATACACCCTGGACAGTTCCACGTTGAAAGGTGTTCAGCTTCATCTTCCTCCAAATCAACACATCTTGGATGGAACCAACCATCACAAAAATCACACTGAACCATCATTTCGCTTCCTTTGTTAGGTTGACGACACAGACAGTACAGATTCACATCTTTGACAGTTTCATCAGGCCCAAGCTTGCGTCTTTTCGACATCTTGGCTTTCCCTGTAATAAAAGTAAACAAAATGTTATGCCAACGTCCTTTCAAGTTACATACAAATATTTTAAGAAATACAACATTTAAGGCTATAAGATCCACAACATGAAATAACATTGTTATTCAGCTATATAGCCTATAGAGATGTCACTCAGTTTTGATAGTTTGGTTACTCATTGTTCACAGTACTGACACTGCTTTACAGAAAATCAGTATGAGTAATGTGAGGTTTATTGTCTTTTTTCCTATAAAAAAACACTTAATTCTCTTTAATACACTTTGTTTACTTTCATACATACCCTCCTTAATCTTCTTTTATGGCTCAAATCAAACGATGACTTAAAAATAAACTTCACAAACACATAAACAACACCCCGCCCACCACTGGCACCAGTGTAAACACGGACATGTAACATCAAATGATGCGTTAAATACGAAAATATCGTACCAGAAATAACAAACCAGTTGGAAATATATGTAGATGCTCTTCTTCTATTAGAATATCCATGAATTTAAGCGAAGGTTATTTGCAACTACTCAAAAATACTCAAAAATAGCAAAAGTACTATAAATAACCGGTTATCCGCTTGGAGGCGCTTAACTGGAAACCGGCGCCATATCAAGATTGATATGTAAACGTCATGAACATTGCGCCAATTTCATGGGGCGCATATCAGTATCATAAAGAAACTTTGAGTCCGCAAATTGCTCTCTGTTTTTATCCATAAGACGCCCGCAAAGCTGAGACGCCGTCTTATCCGTATCCAAAAAGAATCTTAAGTCTTCTAGCGTGCTCAACTCTGAGTCAGCAAGGTAGCTGACTTAAGTTCGCTAGCTCAAACTTAAAAATGGCGGTCCAACGGTAATGTTTCCAGAGAAATGCTTTTACAGATCTAAATAAGAACATGTATGTTCTTAAAATGAACCAAAACATAATCAGCCTTTCGTTTCGTATGACACACCAATTTTTATCGGGTTATTTGAATTATTTACGCAGCAAGTTGTTTTCGTATAAACGAAGCGGGGAATTCTTCACAAACAATCGGGTCGCTTAGGAGAGGCTGTTGTTTCTTAGAAAGCGAGGCAGCTTGCAGCAGTCTAGCTCCGAATTAGGAGTGTTTTGCGAAATAATCTGAGTGGATGGGAGTTTCCAAGTGAATAGAATATACATTCACGATTGGTCATGTTACAGATAAATTTCTTAAACTTCATTAATCAAAACAACGGCGCCAAGATTCACATTTCGTATGATTGAATATAAGAAAAGCAGGTGCCAAGACTACAAGTATATAAATCCACTTCATGATAAAATGGCAGATATTGAAAGTGCCCCCAAAGCACACCAACGACAAGGGTTATTTTGCGATAAAAAAAACTCCGCTTTATACGTCAAATACAACGACACGTCATAGTCTAATGACGCGCAGTGACCCAGTAACGCGCGAAATTCCAACGGACTGTCAAACAACAAAACTCAACAAGGATTGTTTGTATTCATCGCGGAATTATAATGTTATTAGTGCAAGCATGGTCGATGGAATTATTTCCCAATCGTGTGGATTAGCCGTGATTATATTGCCGATTATAAGAGCTAGCCAGTTTGCAAATCTTCTCCATAAGAAACAATGGTTCATCGTGCCCCCTGGCGTTGTGGTCATGTTCATGGATAACAATCATTACATTTACAGTGCCGTAGATTGCTGAGAATATATTGAAATTCGCATATTATACCTGATATCACAGTATATTATACTTGATACCATAAAATATTTTACAGTCGGATTGAATAAAGGTGAGTGACATATTCATAAACAACCGGTTTAAAGACTATTCCTTTTTGCTTTGTGATAAACGATAAGTTGATAACGACAGTAGACTACTAGACCCTACTAGGTCTAGACTTTATTATATAAAATAGTCAGACTAGACCGCTTCCATTCCTCCGTCTAAATCGACCATTCTTTGCCACTTTATTCCATTTTCTGTCTAATGAACACAGAGACAAACTATGATCGCGAAGGTACATGAGTGAAACTATAGCCACTAATCATTTTTGGCTGTTTGCCAGCCTTGAGCTGGCGGTCTCAGCTGAGTTCGCTAACAATTTGTTTTGTGGATACGCTTGAGTTCACCGACTTAGCTTAGCACGCCGACTCAAGTTAAGACGACTCAAGTTAAGTTTCTTTATGGATACGGCCCCTGATTTATTCCTTTGTTCAGTCGCCAATATGCATCAAGCAATTTACAATTCTGATATCAAATACTACAGGGTGTAAGAATCTACACTCAACCAAGAGGGTAACGCCCGACATAATTTCAATTAATTGTCCTATATGCCTCCTTCATACTCTGGACACCAAAACTGTTATCGTCACGTTATTCAAACTGTCACTGCTTTTTCGAAAATTATGTCAGAGGGACACCCCTTACGATGACCCAATATTGCAGCATTGCAGTGAACGAAACAAAATGAATCGAATTAACGTGACTCCATCGTAGTTAGCGAACAATTTTACGCCTTGAGCATCTCCAGAGTTAGATGTTGGGTATAGTTTACTATGTGTCAATTGTCAAAGTGCGCGCTTTCTGATCGAAATTCGACTTTAAAGATGAATTCGGCGTGTCGAGCCGACAAGCTCATGAATAATTCATCGCCTCCGCATGACGTCAGGTCCGGGAATGTTTTTGTTGCGAGGCGCAATCTGCACTACGATTAGCGAGAAATGGCTGCTGGAAATTTAGTTATTTCATCACTTCAGGAGAGCGACGAAGAGACCTGTTGAACGGTACAATCCCTGTTCATCAAGAGCGACATACTGGTTGACGAATTCACTGTTATTGCTATCACAGCTGTCCAAAGACCAAACCAATTCAGATTCGTCCGAGGGTAATCAGTCCTGTATATGCGAGGATTCAGTGGCCTCCTCTTTTATCACCGCTTGATCATCTTCCATTCTGATGGATTCCGCTCTTACAGTAGTTTTTCTCGGTTGGTTGAATTCTCCTGGTACACAAAGTTTATTATCATATAGTTATGACCATACTGCGTTAAATCCTATTTTCCCTGATGAATATCCGGTTGGAGCATAGCGAAAATTATGTAGGGCGAGTAGACGGGGAGAGAAATTGTGAACGCGGCAATTTTTTTACTATTGCGATCTTATCAACGACTGCCACAAACTATGTTGCTTTGGTAAGATCGATTGATCGGCAGTATGTTTTCACGTTTTCTACATTTGTATAAGCTACTAAGACATCGTCTGTTATTAAATACATAGCTTATTTCCATTCAAATAAATAATCATGAACCCTATGTGAAGGCACATGAGCGATATTCCAATCATCCCATGACTTCAGCCATGGTGGATATCATAACGCGATGTGCTCTTTGATTCTGCTTGGTACGCCAGTCAAAATTTGGTCTCTGCACAACCAACCCCCCCCCCCTCCCTTCCTTCCCCCACCTACCCCCCCCCCCCCCCTCTCACCCTAAAAACATGGCTGGTGGTGACTTGCCAAAGGATAATCGTTTCCATTTTTATCTTTGCCATCTCCATTTTTTTTATTTATCCTAGACGGCGGCTGCTTAATCAGGTTAATCTTATCTATTAAGTATTAACCTTTCTTGGCACCATATAACAAATGAGTGTTGGTGTGCCGTTAAACATTATACTTACCTTACTTTACCTGCCCCAACGAAGCCTCTAACGGTCCAGCGGTTGAGTAGGCCCACTGTATTCTCATGCATTTCGTAAGAGGCGACTAATAGGGGGCAACCAGTTGACTATGGGTTGCGACTCGTGTCGGTGGACAATGGGGTTTTGGTGGTTGCGCGGAGAGTTCTTTGCAAGGGCCAAATCTGCAGCACGCCACTCTAGCCCGGATTTCACTTTGACAAGAGGCTAACTGAATTAACGATAATGCAAGAACACGGGGTATAATGGAGGATTTGTAAGGGATACAATGGTGATATTCTCGTGATATGCATTTGTTCGTGGTCCTTTCTTTTCAGATGACACATTTCAAGAAGGACTGGTAATATCTACATTCTGATTTAGTAAAAATATATTACAGGGTAGGAGAAGTGACCATGGGCATCAGTGTGCTTGCGACTGCTTGTTCTCTAATGTAAAACGCTGATGGTTTAATTGAAAAAGTTTCATAGGTTGGCTCTTTTGTAAAATGTTGCTTATTTATTGTCCATACTTATCAATGTAGAAACTATGAAATACCTAAATGTAAAGAACAATAACAAGGTGAATCAATATTAAATTCTGTATAATAACATTAAACAATGCTCTTGGCACAACTCACTTAGAACATCCGGCCCTGTTCGTTGCTCCTACAATTGTCATCTTGCAACACATGATACGAGATTTATATGATATCTGGCTAAATCAACCTTATAGACCAAGCTGATTCTAAATAGACAGTAAACCAGGCACATTTTGCCAAACGGTTCACCTGTAACGGCCGCCACACACATGTGTCAGTTACAATATATCATTATGGGAGGAATACGCAGATCATTAAATATTGGAGGTTCAACCAGCACTTCTTTCCCCAGTTGAATGACTTACAGGGATACGGCCGAATTATAGACACACGATGGTCGATAAATGTGTACACACCTTTACGAATTTAGTTTATTGCAATGAGTGACATGCATCAAGCCTAAATGATCTTCTTTCAAGTTTTAACCACAGATATCGCATAAGTGGTTTATTTGCACCATTTTAAATACAGTCTACAGTAATTACATCCGCGACCATTCAAAAGGAGCCAACAGAACGTTTATCAAATTTGTATAGAGAATGTCTTTATATTCATTGATAAAAGCCCGAATGTACTGTTACAAAATATATTTGTGCATGCATTGAGACCCAATTTACATTTAAAGATTGTAAAAGAAAGATCACCACGCACTCCATCTTTCTCAAATATACATAATTCTATCGAAGAACAATATATGTTTGTCTAAATACTGCTTAAGAAAATTGCCCTGCAAGAATAACGGAGTAATAAATTGTAACCATCTGCATTTACAA
>CM067356.1:12950059-13017559 GCA_034190875.2 Urechis unicinctus
ATACTACCATAATATTAATAGCATGACTTGAATGTCATTTAAATGTTAAAGCCAATCATTAATACAACTGTTTTGCAAAAGATTACAAACTACAACATGGACAGATGTATTCCTTGTTAGAGATACCCTGTCCAATAAATCTTCCTCAGCCGACACATCTGTGGTGGGCCCATGGATGACATTTTTGGTCTTCATTCTTACACCCAACCCAGACATTTGTTTTATAGTCTTTTTTGTGTATGTGTTCATGCATACATTTGAATTCCTGCTGTGTGTTTTCTTGTGTTTGTATTTGGTTGTGATGCTCTGCAGTGCTTGAGATGTTAGTGTGTGGATGTCTGCCTGCATCCGTTTAGGTGGTGGGCTGAATGTTCGTCTGAGAAGATGTTGTGTCGGCGTTTGACTGCATTTGAAGGGTTGGTGTGGGAATATCTGCCCCAAGTTCAGTTGATGTTGTTTGATAGCCAAGTGTAGTTCAGATGGTTTGTATATGTGTGGTGCTTCACTTTGAATAATGAATGTTGAAATCCATCTATCTTTGTGTCCCCTTCCGGCTGAAAGAAGTTGGTTTCTGTTGTTGAAGCAGTGTTTGAGGTGTTGTGAAGATTATGGGCACAGGGATTTGTCTGGAAGGTGTTGTGTAAAGCAGGTTCAAATTTAGATTTTTTTAGTAGGCATAGGGTTTGTGATAGTGGCAGTGGGTGCAGGGTATGAGGTGGTTGACTGTCTCAGTAAGTATAAGTAAAAACTTTTTGGTTTTTTGTCATTTTATTTGGCAACAATTATGCCTTTGTCTCAGCTCCTCTGCTTTAGTGAAGAGGGTTTTCCATCAGTCCTTCCTCTTCTGTCATCCTAAACCATGTTTCTTCCATTTGGATATTGTTGGTGGTGAGCCCAGTTAGGATTGCTGAAAAAGAAGGAAAGTGAACAAGAAGAAAGTCAAATGGAAATATCATATATTACTCTCTTATCAAATTTTACGACACCTTGGAATGTATAGATGTATGGAGCAACATGTACATTTATTTTATACAGCCCTTTAATAATGACGAGGAATACTGTTATTCAATAAATTCCTTCTTAACACCTAACATGGAGCAATATTATAATACTGTTCAAAAACTTTATTATTTTCTAGGGTTGCAATATTTTAACAAGAACATACCTTTATTTGACGATGAGGCTTAACCAATGCTTGAAAAAAAACAATCCAAACAAACTGTTAATTCATCGTCTGACCAAGCAAATTTTTTGGAAATAAACTCAGGAAGAACTGTAAAAAAAATTATGCAAACATCTTGCAAATAACGTTGGGCAATCATATAACGGTATGATTTTTTGCATGCAGGGGATGGGAAAACATTGAACAATTCTAACTAAATGGTGTAGAGTGCCTTTGAGGTCCAAGTTTGCTGTAAGGTCAAATACAAGCAGAAAAGATTGGTGCACTATTGGATATCAGCCCCAGTCGAACGGTAATACAAGTCTACGCAGACACCTTGTAGGGCTAAATTGGATGTCTGCTTAGTTGTTAAAAATAAAATGATCAATTAAATGTTTTTACACAACACACCAAATGACAATCTGACTATTTGGAGAGTGTAAAGAAATGTTGGTAACTGCAAATCGACTGCAAAATTTCACCTCATAGACCCCGCACTGTGACTGTGTGAGCCATCGTAAGTAGACCTACAATCGGCATAGTCTACCAGGCTACATCGTTAATTGATACAATAATAAACATGCACAAATAGATTTTAAGGTTTATAATTATAGTTTGTGAAAGAAAACAACTTGCACCGCAAAAATTAAAAACGAATAATAACCCTGAGCGCAGTGTATGTGGATTCAGAAATCGAGTGGGCTTGGGCGATAATGCGGGCGGTTCGGCTGATTTTACAGAACGGGTTGGAATTCCAGGACGTCCTGGAAATCCAGGCTCGGCCTGAACCTGTTCGATAGCAGGGTATTCATAATACAACGAGATTACTTACATGTCCAGCAAAAACTTTGCAGCTTCTTCGTTGGTCTCACTCCTCACTTCCCTGAATGCCTATCTTAAGACACCCTCGTGTTAGACCGCATCTGGTTTAGCTCCCGCTTCCTTCTCTTAGTTGTTGAATCTATTAACAGCTTCTTTCTCCCTCCACCTTTTCTTCGTTTCTTGGTTTGATCGTCTATTATCGCAATTGAAATAGCGCAAACTAAACACCCGCCGGCGGCAATCGGCACAGAGTGATGACGTTTCTGCGCTTCCGGAATTAATAATACATGAGCTTCCAAATATGGTCTATTCTTGGCTGGAAGTGAAAAATAAGGAATTGAAGGTTTATTTACGAACAACAAGAAATATATACGGCCATTCCAACTTTGGAATCCGGATATCAGCACCATTTCGGGTACTCTTGCAGTTAGCAACTTTTTTTTTTCGATTCGATTTTTTAAAAAAATGCACCTTTAACAACAGCCGTCCTCTCGCGCTGCACAAAGCCCGCCGCAGATCCGCGCTCGGCTTGCAGGACGCGGCAAGTGTGGCAAGCCGCG
Organism: Urechis unicinctus; assembly: GCA_034190875.2. NCBI lineage: Eukaryota > Metazoa > Annelida > Polychaeta > Xenopneusta > Urechidae > Urechis > Urechis unicinctus. Next base: position 12,952,604 of record CM067356.1, read on the forward strand.
GTACTATTTAATAAAATATGTTTCTCCTTGTGTCAGCCAAATCATTGTCAATCTATCATGGACCCGGAAAACATGATTTCTATAACGTTAAAAGTTGATTAGCTTCTGAATCAATGTTTGTTAACTTTTTTATGTCTCGTGATACAGAACGCAATTTTCAATGTATTTTTGTAATTATTTCTTTAAATTGAAGGTGTGAATTATTTGTTCAATATAAAGAGGGTATTTAACGACACGGCCATGAACTATGGTGAAACGGAGCGTTAACTTAAGCTGGAATTTTTAAAATAAGTATCACTTACAATCACCCTATATATAGGCAAAGTTTGCAATTGCATTTTAACTTAATAATATGTAAACTTTTGAACAATCGGAGTATTATCTACGGAGGCATTAAGATCTAAACTTGCGACTATCACTGAGAACATGTGGCCCAAATTTTATTGCCACCCGACATGTTAATAAAGCTACAATAATCTGTTGTTGTTATTACAATCGTCGATTGCCTTGAACTTAGTTTACAATCAAGATCAAAAACAGAACCTCTGCGCTGTACACATCTTTGACACCTACAATATTTTTTAAAAAATTCGAAAATACATTAACAATTGCGACCTGTATCGTGAGACCAAAAAAAGGTTAACAACGATTGATTCTGAAGCTGACCGACGTTAAACGCAAGAGACCCGTGAAACCAAGGGGGAACTTGGCGAACTTTATCAAGAAGTTCGAAAAATTTCCGAATCCCCTTTGTGCTCATGGGCCTCTTGTTAGTTTGTTTTGCAGTTGCGAAGCTTAATAAAAGTACTTTTTCTTTCTGAATGGTTAGTTTTGTATATGATTTGGGATCATTAATTTTGGTATATGAATTGGTGAACTTTATAAAAAAAATTATATGAATGGGTCTTTTTTCAAAGGATTGGGTATGTAAATGGTTCCCTTTTCTCACTTTGGCTTGGTATAGATATGGTCCGGTTTTCGTTTCCCATGGCGGCTCACCTCTACCCTTATCCAAGGAGAACCCCCCCCCCCGGGCATCTATATACGCGGTGGGGTGAGGGGGGGGGGATGTTACCAAGTCCGCACAACAAAAAAGGTGTGTTTTTAGTACCATAACTTTAATGATATTAGGTCATTTTCATAATTTAAAAAAACTCTATTTGTAGAATAAGACATGAATAGAAGGTTCCTTGGTGCTCAAAAATCGATCGCTTAATTGTAGAGTATTACCAATAGGCAGCTATAGTGACCTGTGAGTAGTGTGACTCGCTGGATGCCGAGGCCTATGCCGTTATACATATATATTTACTTAGTTTACACGCTTATATAAATGAACTCTGAAAAAGTGTCGCCAATATTTTCGTGTTGCCGCGTCCTTCAAATCAAGGGTGAAGCGTTTGTTGTCAGAATAAAATTCCGACATCTTGTTTGATTGAATTCTTATGGCGCTGAACGACTGCTAAATAAATACTCAATTATTTTCGCCACTCGCGATCTCAGGGATGCTTCTTTAACTGAAATTCGAGTAATCCAATCGAAAAATGGAAAACGAAACTAAACCCCTTTTCCATTTTGGTTTGTAAGTTAGTGAAATCTAAAATAGGAAACAAAAATGGAATGTATGCCCATTTTCCAAATGTGTTGGCCAAGTACTAAAATAGAAAATAGGTTGCTGAACCATTTTCCATTTGCATTTGTGAAATGAAAAAAACGAATTAACGGTATATACCTTGATTCCACACTGACCGCATTCACATCCGTCACCAACGCAATCATTTTGAGAAGCGTTTTGGTGCACAACGGTTGCCTGTGGCCGGTTGGTGTGTCCAAAACCAAACCGTCTACCATTTTCATGGTTGCTACTGGTATGGGCATCCCTGCACTGGCAAGACACACAATGTAACCCGAGACAAACCCATGGCAAACTTGTTGATGGAGACCCGTCAAAACACAGCTTACTTGAGAAAATGAATGGCGAAACGAGAGGCGACAAAGCCCCTTGGTGAAAGCTTTCCTTAAAACCAGACTAGCCCCACCTCTACCTTCAATGACCCAAGAGGAAATTCTCAGCCGTGTCAGAGATAGTTCCTTCTTTGGTGTGGTGGAAGCGGATCTTCATGTCCCAGATGATTTGAAAGACCACTTCAAAGAAATGCCACCCATTTTCATAAATATCAATATCTGCCGGGAAGATATGGGACCTGTAATGGGAGCGCATGCAGAACAACATAAAATAATGTCGGTAAGTCCCTTTCCTTTGACAGTCAGCGAATGATTTATTTATTCAACAAGTGCTATAATATCTAAATTAAGTACATTTTCACATCAGGTGGTTTTACGCCTTGATGTGTTACAGCAAGCATGAAGGACCTTAATCGGTAGTTACAGAGGCAAAAAGCTATTACTGGCCACTCCACTATAAAAATGGTATCTAAACCATGGTTAAGTAGTCACACGAATCTACCAAACTGTGGAATACCAACCAAAGGCCTGCTTTCGTCAATTTGCAGACTGTGTGTCAAATGCTAGGTAAGATTTTTATTTTGTTATTATTTGTAATATTAATTAATTATTTCATGATCATTTATCTGATTATTTTTTTTACCATTATTATCTTATAGCTGAATTATTCTACGATGCAAAACATATAGTATCTATCAAACCTTTACTATTTTCTTCATTGTGTGTCTTTGTAGGCGAACGGGAGATGCTGATCCCAACCAAGCTATAGTGATGGATACCATGAAACCTCTTGGCAATTCGGGTTACGGGCGGACGGTTACAAACCAAACCAAACATAAAAATGTAAAGTATGTGGATGAGCGTGGCGCTGCCAGACTTATTAACGATAAAAAGTTTCGCACCCTCAAGCGGAAATGACCAAAGCTTCAATTAAGTTGAACTTACCGCATCAAATTAGCTTCTTTGTTTACCAATATGCAAAGTTAAGGACGTTAGAGTTTTACTTTGAATTTGCTGCTAAATATGTGGATAGGTGTGATTTCGAGTATTGTGAAATGGACACCGACTCTGCCTATTTTGCCATTTCGGGTCGATGTTTGGAAGAGGTGGTCTAACCTGACTTGAAAGAAGCATTTTACCGTGAATGGGATCAATAGACGCCAGCAGTCACTTGTCCACGACCTTCATGATCGATATAAATGGCCACCCAGTGTTCACCAGGTTGATTACGGGGCTGGGTATTACAAATCAGACCACTAGGCTGGACTAGGGTTCGAGGCAATGTATCCAAGGCAATGACACCTCGAACTATTTTACGAGTATGGGGATCTTGTGCAATCAGGGTCCGCAGTTTATCCGAATCCATACTTAGGCCGCGTAATCAAATAAAACGTTACGAGCTCGATCCACTTGAATCACGTTTTCAAATTCGGCGTATACTATAACATTGACCGTATTAGGTAGAGCTTCAGTAAAACGCATTTCCAAGTGGGTGTTACCTTGTTTGATCAAGTTAAAGCAGCTACCTCCTCCAGATCAATCAGGTAATATATATATATATATATATATAGATATATATATATATATATATATATATATATATATATATATATATATATATATATATATATATATATATATATATATATATATATATATATATATATATATATATATATATATATATATATATATATATATATATATATAAATATATACATTATTTGATAAATATTATTATTATTGAGTTAAGGCATTTAAATACAAGGCATTAGCATCATAGCGACTATACCCGCGCATAGTTTGCCCAGGTCCTGATATTGATCTTGTCGATGGATGGCCCACCCACAATGTTATTCTGTATGAGCCAATAGAGATCCTCATTTTTACCATCGACTAATGAGAAGAAGCAATCCAGATATTGGAGCATGAAGACCATCTTTAAACATGTCGATATAACGCTCTTCATAAAATCGACTTTGCTTTTCCAATGCCTCTAGATATGGGACTGCATCAATATTAGTGTAATATTTCATATAGTCCTTGAAGCAGGTCATCCCGTCAGACTCCTATGCACGCTGACATGCTAAATAGTTCGCTTCGCTAATTATTTCATTACGAAGCGAACTATAAAAGTCATCGTGAGAAAGTAGCTCCCTGTGGTTCAACCGATCCAACGTGACCCATTCATATGGAAAACAGGCTTTGTTTACGCTGCAATTGTACGCTTTCAAATATTTGTCGTAATTGTAACCAGGTGCCAAATAGTTGCAGATATCCAAAAATTTAAAATTTGTTGACTTTAGTCAAAGATAATTGTTAATTTTTTTTAAGACCAAATCAATTGGATCGTATTATGTGAAGTACCGCATGAGAGCTACCTTGATGGAGTTCAGGTCGTATGTTCCTGAATTAAAACCAATAACGGGTAATTCCATCCAATAAGTTTTCTATGAGTTAGCGGGTCGGTAACCAGCTGCTCTTGGGGTTGTACATCCATACATTGGAGTAAGGAGGTGTGCTTCTCCATCAGGATGACATCAGCAGCATCGGTCACTAAACAAAACATAACATTTATGACATTTGTGTAGCGCCTGTTTCCAGGACGAACGTCGATGGGAAGTGTGTTCCACAAACTTGTTGCGGCATTACTGAACGCTCTGGCATGTATGACGACATATTTGGGGATTTGAAGAAGATACTTGTTTATCGATCGAAGTTCCCTTGCAGGTTGGTATTGAGCAGTATGTTCCTGTTGGTAGATTGGCGCGGTTCTAATAATAACCTTAAAGGTGAGCAGAATAATTTTGTATACATTACGTTTTTCCACAGGAAGCCAATGAAGGGTACGCATGATGTGTTGAATGTTACTTCATGCTTTCCTTTTACAACAAGGCGGGCGGCCGTATTTTGGGATGTTGCAGTCTTGCGATGAGGTACGAATGGGCTCCATATAGCAGCGAATTGCAATAATCATGCCGAGACGATATGAATGCGTGGACAAGAATTTCGGTTGTGGATTGGTTCAGGTACTTCCTTATGCTGCCTAATCTTCTTATCTGATGAAAGAGAGATTGAGTTGACTTCATAACATGTGGTTTCCCAGTAAACTGTGAGTCCATCAGAACACCGAGGTTTCTGGCTGTATCTGATGTAGGTACACTCATATCGCCAATATTAACTGGGCCAAACGACTGCTGGCATTTGTACCGAGATGCGAAAAATCGAATTTCAGTTTTGTCCTCATTAAGTTTTAGAAAACTGTTTGCCAACCATACTTTTATCTGTCGGAAGCGTTCTTCCAATTTGGTTTGTGCATCATTCGCATATGTTTGCGTAGGAGTAAATGTAAAATAGATTTGGGTATCATCAGCATTTTGGTGGTATTGCAGACCTTGTTCATTTAAAAGATTCCCAAGTGGTGATATTATATGTAGGCAGTAAATAATAATGGCCCTAGCACTGATCCTTGTGGCACACCACATGTTAGTTGGTGTGTTTCATTATATCTGCGTTCAACACAGACTCGTTGTAAGCGGTTTGATAGGTATGACTTGAGGCATGCGAGGCATTTTCCATTTAGGCCGACACTGTCGGACAGGCGACGTAACAGGATTTCATGATCGACAGTGTCAAAAGCTGCGCTGAGGTCAAGAAGCACGAGAGCAACAGCATGGTGCTGGTCAACAGCACAAGCAATGTCATTGTAAACTCGGAGAAGTGCAGTCTCAGTACTATGGGCAGGTTTGTAGGCTGACTGATACTTGTCGTCCTGAAATCGATTGGCTGCAACCTTCTCTGTTAATTTGGATATGAAGCTCAAATTTGATATTGGTCTATAGTTTTTCATTAATTCAGGTTCCAGATTGCTCTTTTTAAGCAGTGGTTTCAGGATTGCAGTTGTCATCTTTCTGGCACAGAACAGAAGCTAGAGAAAGATTGACCATTTGTGTTATAACAGGTAGAAGGATATCCATGCATTCTTTTAGCATCCATGTTGGTAGTGGGTCTAAATCACACGACGTTGGAGCTGCCTTAGTGATATATTTACGTATTTCACTTTCCGTTGCTTGTTTGAATTCACTAGGCTCAGAGTAACAACATTTCATCAGGGACCGCGTCTGGTGAGTTGCATTGCATCTTCGCTAATTCCAATCTGATGGTATGTATTTTCTGTGTAAAAAATACTGCCAATTTATCCGCTTGGTCTCTTCCCTTGCATGTGTCAGTCTTTCTAAAGTTTATGTGGATCATTGGCGCTCTCCAATATCTCTGCCCTAAGACACTTAGCCTTTGCAGCAGCACAGAGTGAATCAACCTGCCGACAGTGTGTAACAAAACAGTCTGTCAACTTCAAGCTTAGATCTTCTCCAGAGCCGTCTCTTCTCTAATGTCACAATTAAACCAATCTGTGTTTGGGCGGATGGTAATTACCCTGTGCTCTAGCGGAGCTTGCTTCAAGTCACTCATCCTACGCAACACCAATTCATCCGTATCACCCTCGGTAACATAGCAAACCGGTTCCTGGAAACCGGCTACGTTGTTACATACGGAGACTGACAAGGGGACATAACGAGCCTACCATATCACCTGGTCACAGAATATCAATACCAGCACCAGGCATGCTTTGGCCAGAATAGTATTGGAGTAGATTTTACCGGCACCATAGAGGTGGATGAGGTGACAAGCCTCATTCATCTGGAGTTGCAGTTGCAGCAGAAGATCTCTGGGCTGGCTGAAATTATGCAAGACTTGAGGCTACAGACCATCCAAGCCATATCTTCATTGGGCCCCACATCCGGGGCCTGTTTCAAGAATGGTGATAGTGATATGATCCCAGGGGAGGGGAGGGGGTGCACTTGGTCTTAACCATGATAGGGGTGTGCCGCGGGTCCTCGAAGACCCGTACCCGTCGTACAAGGTAAAAATGTCCAAAAGCATACCCCGTCGTACGGTATAGGTATTATGCGAATGTATAACCCGTCGTACAAAATGAAAATGACAAAAAAAAGTACACACCTCGTCGTACAAGGTACTATGCGAATGTATAACCTGCCGTACGTCGTAGGCAGGATAAAGGTGTCAGAAAAATATCAATACTGATCAGATGATTTCTGATAACAGGCAGTAACAAGTTCGCGCGCTTGTACGGTCGAGCGTGTGATTCTTGGCACGTCACACAGGGACCACTCATTGCATTTGCAATGTCAACGATCGGTGGCAAATCCCGGGAGAAAATCTCGGCATACTGAAACAAAATATATTTCAAATCCGCTGTACAGATGAGAAGAGGAAAACATACCCCGTCGTACAAAGCGAAGCCCCCCAAAACCCATCGTACAGATTGCAGCTGATAAACATACCCTGTCGGATAAGTACGAGGCCCAACAAAACCCGCCGTACAAGTCGAGAGGCACATGTATACTACCTCTATACACTTAAGTGCCCACCCCCCCCCCCCCCCCCCCCCGGTGGTTATGATTGACGGCTTGGGTGCATCAATCAATTAACATACCATGCGCCAGCTAGCTGTTTGAACCCGAGTAGCAGATGCAGTGCTATGTGATGAAATGGTTTTATTTACTTTTGAGACATTAACTCAAAAATCGCCTTTTTGTGGAATAAGCCTACCTGTATAGAAGGAGCATGATTGGTCATCTGCAAACACGTCACGGATGAACAGCTCTCGTTTCAAGCTTTCAGAATTTTGTAGCATATCGTCATCATACTTCTGGATGTTATCCAGGGTTATATCTGTTTGTGTGCATGCATCAGATGTGGGCACAGCTGGCTTCAGGAGCACATCACATGTGTTATCAGCTGAACAAACATTATCACTGAACTGAACAGAGAAGTATTGAATACTGATGTAAAAAAATAGTTATCATATCAAACAGGAGTGTGATCATTCCTTAAACATGCACCTACCCATTACTGCTGACGGTTCACCTGTGGATGTTCTTCATGATCCAATTCACTCTGAATATGAACTATGCTGTCATCTAGCACGGCAAACAAATCATGTACAAAAGATAAAGACCATTGAATTACATGTGTGATGAAAATTCATATGATATGTCATAACATAAACATTCATCCAAATTTGTCACGTGGTAACTGCTTCCCATCAAAAGTAGCAAGTGGTCCTCCTTGTAGCAAATCCCTCAAGGAACTGTCTTGTTATACTCTGAGGAAAAAAATATTAATTGGTCTTCAACAAATAGATATAAACTATTTTTTTCTTAACTGCTGTTAAGAAAAAAAAATAAATTTTAACACAAGCATATAATTAACTGTTGAGAACCTGTTTATGTTTTAATATGGTTACTTGATTCTTGCTACACTCACCAAGTTTTTGGTGCTTTGGCATGGGAGAATCAACACAGGATATTTCCTTAGGTGCAGGTCTTTTTTTTTTCGCTTGAAGCGCTGAAGTTCCGTTTTTGATTGGAATGTAGCAGGTATTGGGTTAGGGTGCTCAATTGTTGGACCGTTGTGACCGTCCTTATCAATTTGATATTATGTAATAACTGCAGAAAGCGTCGTCAACCAGTGTGGAGTCATAATGCAACACCCCCCCCCCTTAAATACCTAACCGTGATATCTGAAAAACGGCCACTATCCAAATTAAATAGTCCCGGTGTAGCAAGTAGAGCCCTTTGAAGTAAACATTCCCAACCCGTCAATTCCCATAACAATTAACATCAGCCCGTTTGATCTTTAACTAAAGCTAAAGGTAATTGTACCTCCACGCTTGCTGACGACGCCACACATTTGTATAAATACCTCCGTCCCCAGAAGTTAAAAACACATTCAGCATTGGGGCAACAAAACAGTCACCGTCGTACGGACCTAGTTGGAAGGCCAACTCCGTACGGCACATAGTAGTTTGGAATTCCAGCTCAGCAGTAGCCTCTGGACATCACCAGAGTTACTCCATACCACAGTTTTGTAATATATATATTCGGACTTGCGGGAGACGGAATCCGTACCCCAACATTCAGAAATAAACCTCCTTTTTCTAGTTATTATTCATTCAACTGACGTCTCATCTTCATCACTGCGACCATAAAGACTATGACATTCACAGTGAAACCGTTGCCACCCATGAAATGCTTGGTACAAATATAGGTGCCCTTGTTAACCTTCTCCGGCCCAAAATTTTCCCGTCCACATGCCCTGGCCCACTCTCTTCATTTTTCTGGATTGGAGCGTGGCTTTGGAAACGGAATGAAAGACACGCCATTCATTCTTTCACGATCTCTATATCGGCTGTCTGAGTTGCACCTTCCCCAGCAACAATGTTTCGTTGGCATTCTGGTTCGATATGATCGTAAATTATTCGGCAAAAACAGATTCAAATCACCATTTACGGTACGCTACAAACTGTTCATGCAGCGTTGCTAAGGAAAAGCTTGTTACGGGTAGCAACAAGACGGGGTACGAAAAGAACTACTTCAGGGTCACCGGGAAATGGCCTATTAGCGTTTCCGGCGGCAATCGATTTCCCCATTGTTTGTATTGTTCAGCTGATAACACATGTGATGTGCTCCTGAAGACAGCTGTGCCCACATCTGATGCATGCACACAAACAGATATAACCCTGGATAACATCCAGAAGTATGATGACGATATGCTACAAAATTCTGAAAGCTTGAAACGAGAGCTGTTCATCTGTGACGTGTTTGCAGATGACCAATCATGCTCCTTCTATACAGGTAGGCTTATTCCACAAAAAGGCGATTTTTGAGTTAATGTCTCAAAAGTAAATAAAACCATTTCATCACATAGCACTGCATCTGCTACTCGGGTTCAAACAGCTAGCTGGCGCATGGTATGTTAATTGATTGATGCACCTAAGACGTCAATCATAACCACCGGTGGGGGGGCACTTAAGTGTATAGAGGTAGTATACATGTGCCTCTCGACTTGTACGACGGGTTTTGTTGGTCCTCGTACTTATCCGACAGGGTATGTTTATCAGCTGCAATCTGTACGATGGGTTTTGGGGGGCTTCGCTTTGTACGACGGGGTATGTTTTCCTCTTCTCATCTGTACAGCGGATTTGAAATATATTTTGTTTCAGTATGCCGAGCTTTTCTCCCGGGATTTGCCACCGATCGTTGACATTGCAAATGCAATGAGTGGTCCCTGTGTGACGTGCCAAGAATCACACGCTCGACCGTACAAGCGCGCGAACTTGTTACTGCCTGTTATCAGAAATCATCTGATCAGTATTGATATTTTTCTGACACCTTTATCCTGCCTACGACGCACGGCAGGTTATACATTCGCATAGTACCTTGTACGACGGGGTACTTTTTTTGTCATTTTCATCTTGTACGACGGGTTATACATTCGCATAATACCTTGTACGACGGGGTATGCTTTTGGACATTTTTACCTTGTACGACGGGTACGGGTCTTCGAGGACCCGCGGCACACCCCTATCATGGTTAAGGCCAAGTGCACCCCCTCCCCTCCCCGGGATCATATCACTATCACCATTCTTGAAACAGGCCCCGGATGTGGGGCCCAATGAAGATCTGGCTTGGATGGTCTGTAGCCTTTACACTAATTTTGATGCAGTCCCATATATAGAGGCAGTGGAAAAGCAAAGTCGATTTTATGAAGAGCGTTATATCGACATGTTTAAAGATGGTCTGCATGCTCCAATATCTGGATTGCTTCTTCTCATTAGTCGATGGTAAAAATGAGGATCTCTATTGGCGCATCCAGAATAACATTGTGGGTGGGCCATCCATCGTTTTCCATCGACACCACGAAAAGAATGTTACGGAGATCCGACAAGATATATATATATATATATATATATAGAGAGATAGATATATATATATATATATAGAGAGAGATATATATAGAGAGAGATAGATCCTATATAGATAGATATATATAGAGAGAGAGAGAGAGATATATAGATATATAGAGATATATATATATATATATATCTCTCTCTCTCTCTCTATATATATATCTCTATATCTCTCTCTCTTCTCTATCTATATAGATCTCTCTCTCTATCTCTATCTATATATATATATATATATATATATATATATATATATATATATATATATATATATATCCCTGGCAAGTAGGTGAAGCCGTCGGACAAGTGAAGCTGCCACCTAACTTGCCCGACGGGACAAGATGTTTTCATATTCTATTTTTTGGGGTCTTTAAACGATGCATATCAACATCGATCCTGGGAACGTGCGCTGAGTTTACCGAGAAAGAAAACTTCAATCGTCCGTATGCGAGCTCAACGTCTAAACTAACTGCGTTGCGAGACTCGTCAACTAAGCGCGTGATTGGCGATTCCTAGTAAATTCCGCGTTAGTTTACGCTTAGTCTATCGGACAAAATTTCATACTATGACCGGGCAAGGAGGTTTTTCAATCGGACAAGCAAAGGACTTGCCCGACTGGACAAGTATTTCTCAGAGTTAGAGTTTCTCCCTGTATATATATATATATATATATATATATATATATATATATATATATATATATATATATATATATATATATATATATATATATATATATATATATATATATATATATATATATATATATATATATATATATATATATATATATATATATATATATATATATATATATGCTATCAGGTCAAAGACGACCGCAGAAGGAAGTACTAAACGGTGACCGTGGCGGTGGTGCAGGGGCGTGGCTCAGCGGCAGCCGGTCCGAGTTGCCTCATGATATCGGCCCGAGCCTCTTTGCGTCCTCGCGCAATGAGCGAGTCTTTTGTGCGTTGGTCGACCCGCCGCGAACCCGCGCGAATATCTTCCTTCATAGCGCCCGGAAACGCTCCATCTCGTCGAGCACGAGGCGAAACTCTCTTTCGTCGACCTGGGCGTCAATAAGAGCCCTCGAGACGAGGTCGCGAATGCTATCGTGCTTTGCCTCGGCCAGCACGCAGATCTCGTCGTGTTTCAGGGCCTTCCCCTCGAGGCGTACGAGGATGCTCTTGGCGACCACCGTTGCTACGCCGCATACCAGAGCTGTAATCTCAAGGCCGTTAACGATCTGGGGCGCGATGATGGTGGACAGGAGCCCGACTCCTCCGATACCGGTGGCCATCGAGACAGCCAGCAGGAGGATGTCCACGGCATGCAGGCGAGGCCTGTGATCTGGTTCGCGCCCATGGCAAGGTCGCCACTCATCGAATCACCGGTTTTTGCCACCCGCTCGGCGTCGCCGGTATCTACATAGACCCGCGTGGCCACGTCCTGGGGCTCAATGGGGTCGGCAAGGCCCGTGATCTGGTTCGCGCCCATGGCAAGGTCGCCACTCATCGAATCACCTGATCTAAGCAGAAATATAGCCAACGCTTCTGCGGCTAAGCCTTGAAGTTGCGCCCACGCAACGGACTCATTGCCCTGGTATGATGCCGGAGGGTAGGTCGTAGGGAGCCCTCTAACCTGATTTCCGTTACTGCCCATATTGAGGTCGCCTCCCATCGTGTCTCCCGTCTTAAGGACGCGAAGGGCATCTCCGGCTATAACAAAGTCCTTAGTCGCGTATTTATCAAGCTCATCTCTGCACACCGGCCCTCCTGAGCCTGTGCAAGAGGATGGCGGTCCAAATATACTCATAGTATCTCGAGTACGTCGGTAATAGGCAACCCGTTGTTATCTATCGGCTTGCCGTCTTCGTCTCTAATAGTGAGACTCACTTGGAAACGGCTCCGTCCTGGAGGCGTCTAAATTTGGGGTGCTCAAACCGAACCGCCGCTATCTCGCCATATGATTACCGAGTCCCACTACGGCGAGGAGATGTGAACGCGCGCCATCGACAATGTTATGGGTGTTGTTGAGCTGCTCAAGATGAACCCATAACATCTTTACCCTAGCAAGGTCCACAGGTCTATCGCCACGAAAGACGCCACTCTCGAGCCATAACCCCCCCATGCCGTCATCGAGGCCGAGAATGCCCCCCAGGCTGTCATCCAGATGGACCTCGTACCCGGTGGCAACCGTGAGGGTAATTAGACCGTTTGTACGGTCTAATGATATGGAAACGGCATCCCCAATAATGAGATCGACGAGCCCGTCAAACCCATAAAGGCCGTGAGGGATGGCCACATCGGTAATAGGGCCAACTCCCCCCACTAGCCGCCATGAGAAGACCGAAATCTGTGGAACATTATACCATCCGACAGCGTAGACAAGGGACCGCAAACCAACACGGAGACAACCTTCTCGGTTGTCAACAGCGTTCTGAAGGCTTACCGCCGACCCTGATTGAACGTTGGACAAAGTCTGGAACATAGCTTGTGTATCGAGAGGATGACCGATTCGTTCATATACAACCCCGATGTATGCTATCCCGTCCGCCATGCTACGGCGTCGGACGTCCCGGACCAGTCGAGACTCAACGTGGCCGTCCAGTCCGGCGGCGCCGGGTTTAATGTGACACTGCCCAACGACCACTTTCGAGGCTACGTCCTCCCTAGGGTGATCAAAAAGGAGGACGCAGAACGATGGCGCTCTGGCGACCGAATGTCCTTCTACCCCAATTTCCTCAATTTCGCGGTCTGGTGCGCGACTTCGGGCTGTGGCGTTTCTGCGCAGGACCACCTCGGGGCCAAGGAGCCACTGCTCAGAGCCGTCTACCGCTTCCACGTCTACTACACAGTCCGCCGACTCCTGGAGGATCTCAAGGTCGCTCTGCCGGGGGACACCAGCTTCGACGCGCTGAGCAGTGCCTACGATCATCGAGCCTATCTTATTGACGAGTTTAGTGTAGACCAGCGCGCGGATTGGCGCGCAACAGAGGGGCTCGGGGTCGTCCACCTGAAGGGAGTCCGCAGAGGCTGGAGCCAGCGGGGGAGGCATTTCAGGCCTCAGGAGCACGTAGAGAGCTGGACCGCTCCTACCTACGATCCGGGGACGATGTCGTTCGACAAGGAGCTGGAGCCTGGGCGCACCTCCTCTACTTTCACAAGCACCTACCACACCCCCCAAGCTCCATCACGTCGAGTACATCGCCCAGACACAGGCCTGGAGCCAGGCCTGGACCCAGTTCGTACTCCCGCGGTCGCAGGGCTTCACGCGCGGCGGGGTGGAGCGCCTCAACGACTCGATCCAGACCTATGTGTGGGCGCTCCTCGGGGTGCAGGGCCAGGTTCGCGCGGGGATCCTCGGAGAAGACGGGCCGGCTTTCGACGCGCAGAAGGAGTTCCTCGCGCTCGTAGAGAACGCGATAGCTTCGCCAGTTGACCTCGGGGCAGCTATCAGACGGTATGAGGACGTCCTCGATAACGCAGGTTCGAGCGTTAACTTCGTCTACGGGGGTGGGCTCTACATGTCGCCTTCCGATATGGAGCTACAGGTAGGGAAGCTCACGGGGTACAATAACGAGATCGTCATAGCGCCTCCAGGAGAGGCTCTTGGCAAAAACACCGGCCTGAACCTGGAGGCTACGCCGCCCAAGGCGCTGGAGTCCCCCGTGAAGCCTCCGGTGAAGCCTGAGCCCCCCGTGAAGCCAGAAGACCGCCCACGGCTACGACAAGGGCCCTTAGATTCCCGGCGAGCCAGGTTGCCCCCGATGCGAGGAGCCGGAGCAACCAGGAGACAACGCTCCCGATGATGCCGGGCAGCGCGGACGCTGCCTTGCCGGCCAGTCGGGCGAGAGCGCGGCCGAGAGCCGACAGCTGTTTTTTTACCCAATCAGCAACACCACTGCCGCCTGATGGGGGCTGGGGGGGCGTCGGAGGCGCAGAGCCGCCTCTACCGGTAAGCGCTTTGACAAGCGCGGTAACGGCCATCCCGACGGCTATAAGGATCGAGGCAATAGAGACCCCCTGTTCGCGGAAGAGGGTTCTAACCCGCTCGCCAAGGCTTACGTCCCCATCTAGGAGCTGCTGGCGGCTGTCACGGATAGCGCTCACCTGGGACCATAGGCGGCCGTTAAGGGCTTTCCCCTTGTCAATCTCACGATGAGCGTGTTCTCTCTCCCGATCTGTACTAGCTCGTCGCAGGTCCTGTTCAAAGCTCTCAATGCTGCGTTCGAGGGAGACCCGCTTGGACTCCTGAACAGCCCTGCTGCTGCGCAAGGTACGAAGAGCCTTGTCAAGTCCCTGGAGCTCTCGGAGAGGAAATAGGCTCTCATGAGTGTTTACAATCTCGGGCATATCAGCGAGGATCTCATCGATATACCCGGACATCTCAATGTCCTCCGATCGGGCGACCCCTTTGGTGGCCGTGAGAGCCTTCGAGAGATCCTGTCGCTGCATGTCAGTAAGTCGGGGGGCCTTCTCCCGCTTCAATCCGAAAACGTGTCCGCAAGGTGCTTACGGACAGGAACGTGCTTTTATCCCGCTCGTTAGAAAGGAGCAGCCACCGGCGTCCCCATCGCAGCCACAGCCGGCCGTCCTTCGCGGCTCGGAACTAGAGGCCTGGCTACGACAGGGTGGAAGCCCTCAGCAAACCGCCAGCTGCGGACCTGAGTGAGCCCGGTGCCGATGTCTTAGGGCAGTGGGCCGTTGACGGCGACGCGGGTCATACGGTGGCGGGGGTGGCCGAAGCGCTTGAACCAGGGTGCGGCCTCTGCTTTACCCTGGAAGCTCGCGGGGTAGCAGGCCTTCATGTCGATGCTCACGACGTCTTCGACGTGGTAGTCGGGGGCATTCCAGAGACCCCCGTGGCCATGCTCCACACACCCGCTCTGGACCATATCGAGGAGATTGACGGGCGTGGGCTTCCAGGAGTTACGGTCTTTGGAAACCACGCTTGCGGCGTGGTTCTCTCCGAAGACCTTCTGGGCCAGGGGCTTGGGGTCCTCTGGGGCGAGGACGCAACAGGCCTTCAGAAGAGCATCATGGATCTCCTGGGTTTGGTAGGTGCGTCCGTCTTCGAGAACGAACTGGAAGTGGAGGTCGACGCCCCAGGCATGGCCGTTGTGGAGCGTGAGATCTACTATACCTCGTATACCGTTCCCACCCCGCTGATATTTGCCCGAATTGTACAGGTCGGCCCCGGTAATATCGCGGACGATGATGGCCCTTTTAAGGATAGTCTCGAGCCCAGAAACGTCCTGGAGGGTGGCGCCTCCTTCGTGGACTCGGGCCTCCCACACGGCGATTTTTTGGCGCCTGGCGGGAGTGAGTCCATGTCCGCGTTTGGCGACCCTCAAAGTGCTTGATAGCTCTCTGGGCAACACAGTTAAGATCGCCATCCCGCATAGGCTCAAGGAGCACTTCGTCGGGCTCACGAATTTCGTACATGCCATAGACGACGGCGGACACGGGGTAGGCGTTTTGGAAGTACAGTCGGTCGATGCCCTCAAGGGCGCCTGGCTGTGTTGCAGGGGTCACCTCGAGGACGTTGCCGCCCCAGGTCCGGCCCTGCTTATTGGTGCGAACCCATCTTCGACTACCCAAACGTCGGGCGCTGCTCGCGGAGAAACTTCACTTCAGAAGAAACTCTCCTTCGATCCTTGCAAGGACCTGTGTAGCCCTTTCTGCGGTTAAATTGTAGTCCCTGACGATGTTGCCGCCCCTAACGCGGATGTTGGCGTCGATGTCGACGTCGCCGAGGTTGTACGGGTCTGGGGTGTCCTGCCGCCAGCTGCTAAAGACATGTGGTCAGCGCCCTCTTGTCGGTGTTTGGCCTTGGCCCGCCTGATAAGCTGGCCGGCTTCCCCTTCAAGCTCCACGGCGCTTGTTGGAATATCGAGGTCAAATTCATCGACGGCATCGATCTGCCCTAGGCGAGTGAATTTGTATGACAAGTCTCTCTCGGCCCGTATCCGAGCGTCGGCGGTTTTAACAGCTTCTAGGGCCGCTTTGTAGCGGTTGAGGGTCTCGCGGAGCTGGGTTAGAGCCACGCCGGACCGAGGGTATGGGGGTCGAATGCCTGTTAAGGCTTCGACCTCATCGCGTAAGGCCTTCGCTCTATGAGAATGCATCTCCGTGTTATACCATACACGGACCTCTGTTCAATAGGAAATTTCGGGGAGGGTATACTAGGTCGGCAAAAAGTTCGTCATCTTAAATTAATCTATGCCCGCAGGCTGATAAACGGGAGCGTTCGCTACCGCTCCGCCATGCGCAGGAGCTCATGGAGGACGCGGGCATGTCTCTAATAGGGAGTGCGCGTGTTGATATATGCAGTCCATCCCACCGCAGCAAGACCTTGGATACGAAACAAGTCGAATCGACGATGCCGTGACAAAGCGCTCGGGCCCGGGCCGGCTAGGGGGTGGGTCGCCCCTGGGACCCTCTAGCCCCTTGTTCCCGGCGGGGTTGACATCTTATGCCTTCGGTGGGGGGCTTCTGGGTACCTGGGGCGGGGACTAGTATGGGTTTGGAGGGACGGGGGGTGGTGCGGAGCCCTTAGGATATTGAGGCTTGAACGGCCCGAGTGGGCGGGGGCTAGGGGGGCTTTGCGCCTGCCAGGAAAGTTCTCGGAATCCTGGCGGGGGCTTTACTAGCCTTGTGAAGCCAACCCTGGGGGGTTCGGGGGGATGGGCATGGGGGGCGCCTAGGGAGGTTTTGCGGAAATTCCTCTGGGGGGCTCGACGGACGGATTGGCGGCGGTGAAGATAGAATACCGGGGGGGAGGCCTAGCCGGACAAAATGCGGCTGTGAGGGGGTAATTAAGGGTGGGCGGGTTTCCGGGGGCCGTTACGCCAGTGGCGGGGGGTTTTACGATTTCTCCCTGGGAGGCTCGAGGGGGGATTTGCGCATGCCAGGGGAAAATAGGGGATGGGGGGATTGGCGGGGGATTTGGGCAGCATTAGCGGGGGGTCCTGCGGGGGGACTAGGCTGGGAGCCTCGGGCGGCCGTTTTATTAAGTGCATTCACCCCCCCCCCCCTGCTGCTGCAGTACATCCCTCATGGCGACATGTAGACCTTGGCTACGACTAAACCAAATACCGTTAACAAAGTAACAGCACCATATATGCCCCAATAGTTCAAGCCCCAAGAGTTCGTTTCTCAACATTCATTGCATTTGCATTATCAACGATCGGTGGAAAATTCCGGAAGGAAATCTCGACGTACTGAAACAAAATTTATTATTTAAACCGTTGTACAGGTGGGAAGAGAAGAACTTATCCCGTACAGAATGCAGCTGTAAATTATACCACGTCGTATAAGTCCGAGGCCCAACAATCCCGTCGTACAAGCGGAGAGGCCGATAAAACATACCTCGTCGCGCGGCACATGCATACTATCTCCATACACCTAAGTGCGCCCTCCCGCGGGGCCCATGAATACCACACCTGGGTTGATTGTAAAGCAGGCGTTCACATCTTGTCTGTTATACTGTGGTCGTCGCTGTGGTTGGTGTATCTACGTAAACCATGGAACGTTGGCGAGGCCGAGTGGCTCTGGTGACGGGAGCAACTTCAGGGATAGGAGCGGCTGCTGTACGGGAACTGCTCAAGCATGGCATGAAAGTGGCCGCGTGTGGACGTAACGTGGCCGCTCTCCAGGTTAGTAATGAGTCGATCACACCAAAAATCTTCTTATAATAAGATACCCGACTCGGCAGCTCGCCCGACAAATTCCGTGACACAAACACAAATGGGCATTTCTGCGCTGCAATTTACTGTTTGAATTGACCAAGGCCTTTTCACCTAGGAAGAGAATGTTCTAGCATATGTCTCTGGCTATATTGCCCGGGAATTAAGTTGTGTGCAATATACAGAAACAAAATTTCTGTAGTCAATGATATACATGACCAGAAGAATTACAAAGTGCAAAGGAAGGGCTCATTGTCCCAAGCAAATCACTAAGAGATGCATTATGCAGGTTTAAGGACACATTGCTGCAAATTCATTGACACAGTATTATACAGTAAGCAAGTGAAAGCCAGGGTTGTAAGCATTCTAGCTAAAGAGGTATCATTAGAGAAACTCCAATGTGAATCATGCAGGTGTCATGTTTCGGATCGTTGGATTCATACAGTTTGTCGTTTTCTGTCCGTGTATATACCGTCTGTTTTTTGTTTATCAAATCCAAGAACCAAAAACGAACAGCAATAATTAAACCGTTAACCGTCTTTCATATGCGACAACAAAAAACGGATAACACTAGTCTGCGTCCCAGACTCTAGGGGTTCCGCTAGTCTGCGTCCCAGACTCCAGGGGTTCCGCTAGTCTGCGTCCCAGACTCCAGGGGTTCCGCTAGTCTGCGTCCCAGATTGGATTGGAGCATTCCAAATCTGGGATGCCGCATCGGTTCAAGACCGCACCTTAGCCTAGACTGTTGGGGAGACTATTAAATATCATTAATATGTAAACAGGGCTCGCAGCCAACGGGCTAGGGGACTTTGACTTGGATAACACTAAACAGATTAGATCCCTCCCCCCGTGTAATCAAAGAGTAGACGAGCCGCTATTTATAATTTATATATATATATATATATATATATATATATATATATAATATATATATATATATACATACATATACATATATTTATATATATATATATATATATATATATATATATATATATATATATATATATATATATATATATATATACTGGACTCAATATATTCGAGGACATATTATATATATACATATATATATATTTGTATATTTATTTATGTCTTTATATATAAGTGAGTCCATAAATATATATAAATATATAGTTCTATATATATATATATATATATATATATACATATATATATATATGATATGTATATATATATGGATATATATATATATATATATATATGCATATATATCTATAAATAAATATAAATATATATGTATATATATATTTATAAGCATGTATATATGTACATATACAGGTGTATATATATATATGTATATATATATGTGAATATATATATATTTATATGCATATATATGTATATATATGCACTTAAAGTTATATATATATGAATATAATGATCTATGTATATATATATGAATAAATACATAAAAATAAATATATATATATATATATGTATATATATGTTGACATAAGTACATGTATACATGTATATATATGTGTACATTAATGTATAAATTTATATTCATATATAAATATATGTGCACATAAATATAATGATCTATGTATATATATATATATATGAATAAATACATAGAAATAAATATATATACATATATGTATATATATGCTAACATATGTACATATATATATGTATATATGTGTGTATATGTATGGTTATATTTATATTCATATATAAGTATATATGCACATATATAAATTTATATATATTTATGTTTATATATGTCTATATATATATGTATATATATATATATATATATATATATATATATATATATATATATATATATATATATATATATATATATATATATATATATATAAACAGGCACACACACATATGAATATGCACATATAGAGGGGTGTAAGGTTCCAATTGCGAAGCTTCCGAACCACCATTGTATATGACTGTTCTTATTTATAGATGGCTGCTCGGCGCTCGGACGCTTGGCATCGCAAACTGAGGACCTGTGTATATACATAAATACGTGTTGTGTGTTTGTGTTTATATACACTATTTCATTGCATGGTTGATGTCCGATGCGAACTGTCGGCGAGACGAAACGTTTTGATATCAACTATCATATCCAGCCGCTTGTATCAGTAAAACCACCGCCGACTCCAGCGCCACCCGTTTTCGTTTGGCAAAGCGAAAAACGACACGTTTTGAAGTTATCCGGTTTTCGTGGTCGCATATACAAAAATGTTTACGGTTTAGCTATCGTCGTACGTTTTTGGTTTTAGGTTTGATTAACAAAAAACGAAATACGCGGACTGTTTTCCCTGGTTTAATGTTGTGGGCACGGAGTGTGATGGCTCCTCTCAGTAAGAAGAGCACAGAGCTTCTGCAACAACTTCAACCAAAGCATTACTCATGCGTGAATAAGCGACTGTGATATGCAGCTGCGGGCATGAAATTGTTAACGGAATTAAGATGATTGTACAATGTGACATTTTTAAATTTGTCCTCGCAGTAAATAAAAGAAGAAACCACAGATTCTCCCGGAGAGTTCCTGCCTATTAAATGTGACATGCGCAATGAGTCGGATATTGCTGCCATGTTTTCGCTCATCAAGCAGACGTATGGGGGCGTTGATGTGCTGACCAATAGTGCTGGGCTGGGATACTTCCAGGCCAACCTGCTGGAAGGTACTAACGAACAATGGCGGGAAATGCTCGAGGTATACTATAACTCTTTAGTCCCTGATATTTATTTACTGGATAAATGCATAATGTTCATGTTTGAAAATCGATTACATATTGGCTTTCTTTTAGTGTATTGGAATGCAAGCATGGTAGAAGGCTGGACTGCATATATCGAACAATGTTTTCAGACCAGAATTTGTAAATTTGCTATTTCTTGCAAGAATTTAAAAGCGAAATAGTGTGTCATTAACTTGATAATTAAATTATTAAATATGTAACGCATAATCACATCGGGGCCCAATGGGTTGTTGTGTGTAATTGTTATGTAGAACAATTCAAATTAGTGTCATCCGATCTATGATACAACCATTATATGTATATATATATATATATATATATATATATATATATATATATATATATATATATATATATATATATATATATATATATATATATATATATATATATATATATATATATATATATAATTTGCGCATCATTCGTCCCTTTGTAACATCCCATGCGTCAGCTGCATAAATACATTTATTCCATCTGATGTACCAGAAACGTGCTATTCTTTTCAACAGGTGAATGTCCTAGCTCTAGCAATCTGCTCTCGTGAAGCTGTCAAAAACATGCGGGAACGAGGCGTGGATGATGGTCACGTGATCAACATCAGCAGGTTAATGGCATTTGTAACAAATTAATTGTACGCCAATGAACGCCAGGTAACAAAACACTGACTATGTGCAAAAGTAGCAAGCGCTTATATTGCAAATTGAGTCAGTCAATCATTGCCATGCGACAGTAGCATGTCCTACCAAAAGGGTTGCGTCCGATGTATTGATTTCATTCGTTAAAAACTGTTTTTCTTGTTGGGCACAATTGAACATGCTTCACCCTATGCCGGTTTGTACTTCGTATTTAGTATGTCCGGACATCGACTCACAGACAAATCAGAGCATTTCTATGCCTGTACAAAACACGGAGTTAAAGTCCTCACAGAGGGATTACGGAGTGAGTTAAGAGAACTTAAAAACCACATCCGGGTCACTGTGAGTTCACATTTGGTCATCAAAGTCCATTATTTATTCCATCACCAAAATATAAATGAATTAGATGTTAAATATTTTTAGTATGTGTAATCATTTGAACATCATACTTCAAAAGAGTTTATAGCTTCGCCTAGAAGGCTCATTCCGACAAGCTGTGTGGTTATCATGAAAATGTGTGAAATACACCCCCATCATTAGGAAACGATACTATGAAATCAGTCAAAGCACATGGGACTGAAGATCCAACGTCTCGGGGCTCGGCGTCTGTGAAAGATATGGAATCATCTGAAATAACCAGAGAATTTCGTGTTCAGGTGAGAGCAAATCCCTATAATAAGAGTGTATGTGTGTGTGTGTGTGTGTGTGTGTGTGTGTGTGTGTCAGACAGAGAGAGAGAGAGAGAGAGAGAGAGAGAGAGAGAGAGAGAGAGAGAGAGAGAGAGAGAGAGAGAGAGAGAGAGAGAGAGAGAGAGAGAGAGAGAGAGAGAGAGAGAGGGATATTGGGTAGGCTTATTATATAATTTCCTAAGCTAAACAGGCTTCTGAAAAATTGACTTCTAATATTTGGGGGAAGGGTGATGTTAACTCTTTTTGCATTTCTCTGACTACCAACTCTCCCAACCCTCATCTATCCACGCGGTGGTCTGGTGATTGACATTATGGAAATACATCACAACCTGCATTTAGCTGCAGCTCAGATAGGTTCAAATGTTTATGTTCACAGTTAAAGCATTTCGTGGAAAGTATCTCTAGTCTGGTATGCTCAGTTATTCGTTTAACGAGGATGTCTGCTTTCAACTAAAGCACCTCACGGAGGAAATACTATCGTCCAATTCAGCGTTATTTGATGTGTGTTTGTTATGGTATTATTTTAGTTTTTATTGGTATATCATTATTCTTAAGATATCTTAAATGCACTTCACGGGATAAATGCAATCATAGTCTATGTGTGGCGTAAGCGGGTTTCCGCGCTAAACTGCTTCCCGCTCTAGGTGGGGGGTCGTGTCGCGCAGTAAATGATGTGTGATATATTTGGTTCATTGGTTGCGCTTGTGTCTTAATGTACTTTTGTATTGATGTTTCCTGTGTATGTATATTGATGTTTCCTGTGTATATTGATGTTTCCTGTGTTTTTTATATAATGTATAACTTGTATAATATTTTAATGTCTATGCGCTTATTATGATGTAAACATTTCGAATGGATTACCGCGTGGTCACGTGACTTTGTGTATATAAGCTGTGGCATCTTCGGCAGCGGGAGGAGATAGCAATTTTGGAGCTGAATAAAGACTTGTAGTTTTGTTAAGAAAGCCTTATTGAAGTTTTACTGGTGAGTTCTATTCAGTGGAACTATATTGCGGGTATTTCAGTCAGTCAGGGTTGTCTGGAGGTTCTGTAAAGCGGGACCTCAAAAATGGCACAGGCTGTCTCGAATTATCGGTAATAGTTGTGGCTGAGTCAGAACTAGTGAAGCTAACCCGCGAAAGTCTTATAACAATCCCATTTCGCTATTTAGAAACCACTCGCACGCTACAAAACTGGTGGCAGCGGTGGGATGTGTTATTGTATTGGAACCTTTTATAGGAGGTTTCAAATCAGATAGACTTTTGTCGTTTTGAGCTTGTTGGAAACCAGTCATTTGCGTTAGTTGTCGTGACTGCGTCATTGCGTGTCTCAAAATTTTTCTGCTTCTAACATGAGTGTTAGTGATAGTCCTGTCCCTTCAGAGGGTCGGCATAGATTCTCTAGAGGAGAATTAGATAGCCCGGGTGTTAGCTCACTAAGTCCATGGGACCTTCCTGTTGGGGCTGTGCAACGTGTTGGACCTGCCCGAGGACCTAGCTTAAGCAGTTGTGTCGAAAATTGGCCAGAGATTAGGACTCCGTCTCCTAGGACCTTGCCTTGTGCTGCCCCCTTAGTGCCTGCTAAGAGGGAGATCAAAAGACCCCCTACCTATGATGGTAAATCAAGCTTCAGGGATTATCTGACTCAGTTTGAGTTGATTGCCCAAATGAATAATTGGAATGAGAAAAGTAGTGGCTTAGAGTTGGCAACCAGTCTGAGTGGGGCAGCTCAGAGCATACTGTGTGATATGGATGTAGAACTCAGAGGTAATTATGCGGCTCTAACTCGCACACTCATGGCTAGGTTTGAGCCTGACATTCAGTCGGAGGTTTACAGAGCTCAAATGAAAGGCAGGGTCAGGTGTAGGTCAGAACCGCTCAATGAGCTTGGGCAAGACATAAAGAGGTTGGTCAGATTGGCTTATCCCTCAGCTGGCAGTGACATCAGGGAAGTTCTAGCTAGGGACTGTTTCATGGATTCTTTGGAGGATCTAAATATGGAGTTGTTTGTATTTCAAGCGAAGCCAAGAAACATAGATGAGGCACTGAAGTCGGCGCAAGAATATGAGGCTTTTCTGGTTGGACGTGCGCTTAGAACAGGTGGCCATAAGCCACAAAATGCACGTGTGAATTGGGAGGCAATTAGCTGTAAGCGTAGCCCTGTAGATGAGCTAAGAACTGAGTTGGCACATGTTAAAGGGCAGCTAGATCGGTTGTGTCAGAGTACTAACATTTCAGGTTCTCAGAAGACAAGGGTTGGTAAGGTGACCGGTAGTTGCCACTACTGTGGCCGAAAGGGGCACTTTGTTGCCAAATGCTTTAAGAAGCTGAGGGATGAAAGGAAGAATCTACGAGCCCGTCGAGTGGAGCTTCGAAGCACCATGCCCAGAGACACGGTTAAAAGTGACAAGTCTTCCTCCTCCTCAGTGTCAGTGGATCTTCGGTACGGCCACGCGATACCCAAAAAGAGTGCAGCTGACGCCAAACCTCATCATGGCAAACCTAGTCCCCTGACCCGCCACGCGATATAGCAAGCCCAAAACTGTGGCCGAAAAGAGTTGCAAATGCTGCTCTCTCCAATGCCAAACCTGACCCAGGGCGTGTCATGGTCTCTCCAGCAAACCCCTCATGCAGTCGCGTTGCCATTGTGCCTGACCTAAAGACAGACAAGCTGGTAGTGCCTGTGCCACATAGCAAGCATGTGGTTGTACCTGCTATAGTCACCCAGGATATGCCTAGTTCTGTGCATGAGCACAGTGTGATGGGTCAGCCCATTGTGAGCAATGACAGTTGTGTGGCCACTCCGCCAGCGCCGCCACCTCCTCCAGGTGGGGGAATGCTCACCAGACTACCAGTGCCACCTCCCATGAAGCATGTAGGGGAGTTTGATAGTGATACGGAGAGAACCCACTACAGTAATGGTTCGGGAGCTGTCACCCCTCGCAGGAGACCCAGCACCTGTGATCTTCCACCGCCACCTGGTGGTGACGCATCAGACTCAAATGGTAATAGCAGCGATGACAAGTATCCTAGAGAGAAGGGTGCAAGAAGTGATGCTCACAGCAGAGATGGGGCCCCCGACCGCAGTCACACGACCATGAAAAATGACGAGGATCCACCCATGAAAAGGCGCATGTTTGCTATTCAGAGGATGAATCAAGAGGCTATTTGTGACTGTGATGAGAGGTGTGTTGAGGTGTTTGAGATTAGTTGTCACATTGAGGTGGGCTGTGTAACCAAGCGCCATTTGTCAGAAACTTTCCGCGGCATGAACACCAAAGCCAACCACCCGAAACTCAGCTTGAATTCTCGGCTATTAGTGGCATTTCTTTTCTTTTTGTGTTGTTGCATGAAACGTTGATGTGATTATTTCAAAACATTTTGTTTTAGTGTTGGTGTATACCGTATGCCTGTATGTGGCATGTTTGGGCCAAACACTTAGTAATGTGGGGGCAGTGTGGCGTAAGCGGGTTTCCGCGCTAAACTGCTTCCCGCTCTAGGTGGGGGGTCGTGTCGCGCAGTAAATGATGTGTGATATATTTGGTTCATTGGTTGCGCTTGTGTCTTAATGTACTTTTGTATTGATGTTTCCTGTGTATGTATATTAATGTTTCCTGTGTATATTGATGTTTCCTGTGTTTTTATATAATGTATAACTTGTATAATATTTTAATGTCTATGCGCTTATTATGATGTAAACATTTCGAATGGATTACCGCGTGGTCACGTGACTTTGTGTATATAAGCTGTGGCATCTTCGGCAGCGGGGAGATAGCAATTTTGGAGCTGAATAAAGACTTGTAGTTTTGTTAAGAAAGCCTTATTGAAGTTTTACTGGTGAGTTCTATTCAGTGGAACTATATTGCGGGTATTTCAGTCAGTCAGGGTTGTCTGGAGGTTCTGTAAAGCGGGACCTCAAAAATGGCACAGGCTGTCTCGAATTATCGGTAATAGTTGTGGCTGAGTCAGAACTAGTGAAGCTAACCCGCGAAAGTCTTATAACAATCCCATTTCGCTATTTAGAAACCACTCGCACGCTACATATGTATACTAGTACAATGATGAATTGCAGAAATTTAATCCAACGTTCTTCAGAAAATGATTTTATAGCCGTGTGTTTCAGGTGCATGATATCTTGATTCGGCCCACAGAACAAGTCCTGTGAACATTACAAACACCTGTCTGTTTGTACTTACATCAATAAACCTTTTGCAAGAGCCATACTCACTTGATTCCAATTGGCATTATATCGCAAGAGTTTCTGGCTCGGTAAACGCCACGGTTATCGTTTGCTAGAATTTTGATCGGGATATATGCAAATAGTACATATAGCATAAAACAAATTTAATCTTTTATTGACGGTTACATATAGTAATTGATTACTATAATTTGCATTGTTTATCATTACACGGAGTTTTCAATTAAGTATGGTAGCAAGTACAACGTACTGACACCGTGTCCCTTAAATCTGTTAAATATTCCCCAGTGCGTCGGCCAAGTAAGTATGTTAGGACTAACGAAAAACAATATCTGCCAAATTAATAATATATAAAGTAAAAAACCAAAGGTGTTGACATATCAAAATATCATACCTGTTGTTATTCTATTGATTAACAAGTTCATTTGCAACTTATGACCATAGTATTCCTTCTACATATTTGGAATGTTTTATTATTATGTGCTATGTCAATACCAATTGATGGTGGATATATCTTGTTTCTAAGTGCACATATTATTTCCTTGTATCATGTTTTCTAAATATCTGAGTTCAATGCTTGCTATCAGTTTTGCAATATTCAATAAATTGATTATATTGTTTATCCTGAAATATATCTAGACAAATTTGTTTGTGATACACAAGATGCAGACACCTGCAAACACAAGTGGCAACATTATCATGAAATAAACATGAAGGTGATTAATAGAACCTGACGTTGGTCTTTTGGGCTACTGTCGAATAATGGAAGTGAAAACTCTTCTAGTGAAGGCCCGATATCGCTCACAACAACAGATTCAAATGTAGGCCATGATATATTTGCATAATTAAATCGTTCAAAGCCAATCACATTTCAGAAAATGCAAACAGCAGAGGGCGGTGGCACGACTATCATGCGTACCTCAATCGAGGTGCGCCGTACTGGGAACGAGGTACGTACCTCGACCGAGGTACGTACTTCGTTCTGCGGTCAGTCCGCGACCTGCTTATATATATATATATGTATATATATATATATATATATATATATAGATATATAGATATATATATATATATATATATATATATATATATATATATATAGATATATATATATATATATATAGAGATATAGATATATATATATATATATATATATATATATATATATATTTATATATTTAAATATTTATATATATTAAGAGATATATTATATATATATATATATTTATTATATATACATATTTATATATATATATTTTTTGTATATACATCTAGATATATATTCTATATATATAGATATTACAAGTTATTATATCTATAGATATTTATTTTATATATAGATATATATTCTATATATCTATATCTATCTATATATATCTATCTCTCTATATATCTATATATATCTATATCTATATATACTCTCTCTCTCTATATCTCTATATATCTCTCTCTCTCTCTCTCATATATATATATCTCTATATCTCTATATATATCTCTATAGGTTAGTGGGGATGTGCCGCCAATTTGTCGGTATTTTGGCATTTTGGTATAAAAATGAGTCGTTATTTCTTGAAGACAGGTATAGCACTGGGTCGTTTTTTTTGGCAATGACCTAGTTTACCAATAGGTACGTATTTTTGACAGCGAGTATAGCAATGGATATTTTTTTTTGTGATGGGTATCCAATATGATGCTCAATATAGTGTGTTTGCTCAGGTCCCATGTGTCAATGGTGGCCAGCCCTATCAGTCAATGTGGTTGCGTTGTTTCAAAGACAAGTTTTA
This sequence comes from Urechis unicinctus, assembly GCA_034190875.2. Lineage (NCBI taxonomy): Eukaryota > Metazoa > Annelida > Polychaeta > Xenopneusta > Urechidae > Urechis > Urechis unicinctus. Next base: position 12,981,143 of record CM067356.1, read on the forward strand.
TGGCATGATGAGCAGACAGAAAGGTCAGATCCGTACATTCTCCTTCCACTGTTTCCTGCATTATCTTCTACCTCATGGGCCGGGCGTCCTGGGGCGCTCATTGATAGCCCGCGGGCCCAATCATACATCTGTTTATTTAGTGGCCGCTATTTAATTAACTGTAAGGGTTTGGCGGGGATATGCAGTCCATCCACATCACTCTCCATGGCAGACATGTTTGATGCTTCGCTAACATAATCCTAGCCAGCGCAGAAGCCGATGCGCAAGGGGATCGCATCCACATATAATGACAAAATGTTCATTCTTTTCATATTGACCATTGAATGCATTGTTATCTACACAAACATTAGTGACATTTGTTCGTAGTCAGTTTTAATGACATGTACAAGATATCAACAAGAATAGTATTGTAAGGATGATAAACGTTCACACTGTTCTTAAGGTTTGTACCAATCAAATGTGACCCCGCTGAGGTTGTAAAACTGCTGATTGTACGGAGCAAAGAAGTCCCTAAGCAGTGTAATGGTCTCATTCTTGTAGCTGATGCTGTTGAGAGAATGTCCTTTAGCATCTGGTAGACACCCTTCCTTGGTCAGGCAATAATAACCTTTTTTTGAATCATAATAAAACATGCTGTCTTCAAAATATGAATCAACTCCCATGAAAGTCGCGACGTCCCGCAAGCTTCGTGCAGGGTTTTCTACGATGAACTTTTCACCGTCAAGTATAAGCAGCTGATCTCTTGGAAACACAGAAAGCCAGTTCTTGAGTTGTTCAGAATACATCGATAACTGCACCAGAGATGATTCACCATTTACAGATAAGATTCCGTTCTTTTCTGTCAGGACCCAACTGTCCAGTGATGGCGATTTCTCTCCATCTTTTCGTACTGTCATGGCGTAATTAGATATGAGACGCTGGACGGGGTCACGTACAAGCAATATCATCCGCATGCTCTTATTAAAGTTGTACACACGGGAAGCAACAGTAGGGTCCCTGAAATATCTAGGCGTTTTCTCCATTGTGACATCATCAGGACAGGTTACCGGCATTCGTTTCACGTACTCCTTGGTTGTGTCTTGTAAAAAGTTTTTGGGGTTCGAGAAGTAAAACATTTCTTGGGTTGGCAGAGCAATATGAGGATGCAACGAGAGGAATACCATGAGAGCTGATGTCCCGCATTTCTTTTCACCAATAATCAAACCTGATGGAGGACGCTTGAATTGTAGTTTGGCGGAACAAGATAAATTACGTGTACCCATCTCAAAGACATTATGGTTTTCAAAAACGAATTTCTTCCCGATCGGCTTCCCGCTCTTAGGCTTCTGGATAGGTTTGTGTTGATCGAATACTGCAACCAAAATATTAGTATGACTTGCTGACGCTCGATTGTCTGTGATGTTTCGATGACGAACCGGGGACAAGTTTCCCAGCAAATCTCGATAAAAGTGAGTAATTCTTTATTGATAAGAATATGCACTTACTTGAGGGACTTTCCTCTCTTACTTGGTGCATCACAAAGAGAACAGCGGATATGAGGAGTATACAGCATGATTTCCGCCAGCTAACCTTACACCATCCTGTCATGGCCACTCCGGTCCAACTGCTCTATTGGCAGCGTGTCACTAGGTAGACCCGTCAACCACATCTGCTACATGTGGAGTCGAATTATGTCCTTACAGAACCATACATCAGGAAAACGCAATAACATTTCACCGACAAACAAAACTGAAGCCTTAACGCCCGGGCCTTAACGCTAGCGAAATGTGGGTATTATGATCGATCAATATCCTGATTTTTGGCAAACATATCTGAAGCTAGGCTGACATAACATCTCCTGGCAATAATCGGCTAAACTCCTAGGCGGTCGGATGTGAAGAACTCTTTCAATGCCATTGGCATCGAAACCCGTGCCAACACATGGTGTGCAATACACCAGCCGTATTTCCCGGGGGGGGGGGGGGCACTTGGCCTTATTCTGGATAGGGGTGTGCCGCAGGACCTGGAAAACCCGTACCCGTCGTACAAGGTCAAAATGGCCAAAAGCATACCCCGTCGTACAAGGTATTATGCGAATGTATAACCCGTCGTACAGATTGAAGCTGAAAAACATACCCCGTCCTACAAGTATGAGGCCTAAATAACCCGTCGAGAGGCCGAAAAAACACTCCCCGTCGTGCGGCACATATATACTACCTCTCTACACTTAAGTGCCCCCCACCCTCGGGCCGTATTCGTGGAGTTGTTTTATGCAGTTCCTTGGTGACATGGTCAATCACATGTTTATCCTGACGTGAAAAGATCACTGCAAAACATGCAGACTAAAGAGTTATCTTATCACACCCACCAAAAACCTACTATCCATTAGCGTAGGCTTCGGATGCACATGGCATTCATCGACGACAACAGCAGAAATTTTGAGCCAAAATGCGGAGTTGCCCAGAAGAGATTATCCGGCGGATGTTGCAAATAGGGCTAAAACTGTGGGTTATACTGTGGTAGGGCAGTGGGAGTGTGAATGGCGACAAAGCCCCTTGTTGAAAGCTTTCCTTAAAACCAGACCACCCCCACCTCAATACAATACAACAACATTGACGGTATTAGGTAGAGCTTCAGCAAAACACATTTCCAAGCGGATGTTTCCTTTGTTAAAGTGGCTACCTCCTTCAGCTAAATCAGGTGGTAGATCAAAGGCAAATAAAATATAACTCTTAGGATATTCGTGCCACGCGATGTGATTACCCTCGTCTTGATTGACATGCCCTGTGCTAATGAATAAATTGCCGTAACTAAGTGAGTTTATATTGTCTGCAAAATGGAGTTGTAAGGGTTTGGCAGGGATCTGTTGTACATCCACATATATCTATATATTTTTATATGACAGTCAACCAATTTGGTTGACTGTCATATTACCCCAAGGTACGGAACAAACTTTGGTTTCCACACGTCGAATAGGGTATTTGTCTGGGTTACGTTCCAAGGCTTTAATGTGAGCCAACTGCACTGTTTGATTCAATATGAATTTGCGTATCAATACCGTCTTGGGGTGAAAGTCAATCTCAGTCGTTGCCATGAGACTAAATGGATCGCTGCTGTTCACCAGGCGCAGTGTTATATCCACCCCATTCAGCAAATAGCGCTCTGGGCAGAACATGTCGAGATGTAGTCGCCCCATCATATCCACCTCCGCCACCCTCTATTATCAGCCGTACAGGTGTCCATTTGACCGGCCGTGTCTTTGTGCCAGACACTAGCTTTTCGTTGAGAGTTACATCAACTTGGAAATAGAAAAGTGAATGTGACCATAGATTAACAGGTGCAACAGGGACATCCACCTCTGAATTATCACCATTGGCTGGGGCCGCCTTGGTCTGGATGTGTAAATAGGAATTGGCCAGGTCGAGAAAATCATCAGTGATCACCCGAACCACTGACGCTAAATTCAATAGGACCCGCACCTAGCGACGAAACGGGTGATGTTTCATCCAATGACCGTGTGCAATTCTACTCTGAGTCGGTGGAATGCTAAAGAGATCCAATTCACTTTTGGTACAGGGGCACGATTGCGGGTGGACGAGAGCCGTGGCTATCCGAATATATAACCTTTGAGTTTCTGCTGTCATCTTCTTACACGCTTTGACGGTCTGCCGCGTTTCTTATTCGATGGTCTACAACGTTTGGGTCTGGTGTTACCGCCTAAAGCTTTTTTCTCTTTCCTGATATGTAACGTCACTGTCACTTAACCACGTTCAAATGGTATGGGATGGCCGGTATCATCTCTTATATCGATTTCCAGAGTGGAAAAAAATGTGGTCATTACAGGAGAATAAAAATATATGTTCATAGGTCTGGGTCACCATAAGACCTTTGAATTCATCTTTAAGGGGTATGATGCGTAACAGAGAGGCCCCCGTGTCGCCTACCACTTGCGGTTGTACTGCACTGCAGTAGACATATAATCAGCCCACTGTCCAGATCGACAATATGCTCGCCTACTTGTTCCAAGGTCGTTTGGGTAGTATGGTCAAAGCCCAGGATCTGACTCAATTTCTCGGTCAATACCACCACTACATCATCAGTCAGTTGAATAATGGCTTTCTGTATTTGGTGATCGTAACCAAAGTGGATTACCATAAGACCGTCATTCGGTAGTTCATGGCTTGCGGACTATTATAATATCCCTTCTTAATATCAGTGTAAATGTGATGTGATGTCATTTTGTCAGCAAATTGACACATTTTCTCATGATCAGACAAACAATGAATAACCCCTAAATCCTTCATGTATTCCACAAAGCTTTTATTCAGAATAGTCAACCCCACATCTGCACCAATGGTATACCAGCTGTGTGGGTATTGTATCTTAGCCAAACCCACTTCTCATTCGCCAATAAAATCGATGGGCTTGGGTAATAGAGTGATATATTTTGTCAGCGTGTTTTCTGGGTGATAGCTAAGGGAAATATTGCTCGGCAACGTCACTTTATGCTTGAGGGATGGGCTAGGTAGCATGTATCCTAAACTGCTGCTGAGTAAAGCCGACCATAAATTATTGTCCCCTTTTTCCACCGATAAATTGTAAATGCTGACAACTATGACCGTATACAGGATGATGATTTGTGCAAAGAACACGATTTTTGCTTTGGGAATGGATTGACCAAAGACTGTCCAGACCCGATCACTGTGATTGTCACGCTGGCTTTCCATGATATGATGGTGAATCGACTGCAACATCAGTTTTTAAAGACTTCCAGTCGATCGACCCAACTGTTGAAACTGCTTGGATACCACTTGACAAAGTATTGCTCACTTTCTTTGCGCATTCTATCTTTCAACACCTTTTCCACACGATACACGGTTTGATAAGCTTCTCGTTACATTTCGTCTTCGTAAAACGTACCCGCCAATAGAGTTTGGGTATCATCCATGAGAGTATAGACATTGGGTATACCAGAGTGAACCTTATGTAATGTAAACAATTCTTCACTCCAATTGGGTAAATACCCCCTTTTAAACTTGCCCTGTTCCTTACTGATTCAGACTCTTTCACCAATGCTGACAAGGGAGTACGTTTAATACTTCGATGGTAGCTCCGATTGTATCCGCGGACTAATTGCTTTAGCACAGATAGATAATCCAATGTGTGGTGTTTGGTAAAGTAACGCCACATTTCACATTTTAATGCGTCTAAAGCGTTCTACTATACTTGCTTTGGTTTCCACATTGTGTGTAGTGAAAAAATGAATGTGGTTGGCTTTCAGCCACGTCTGAAATTTGCGAATTCCGTGCCTTTGCCGGTCTGCAATCGTTGTTGTTTTCGGCCTTGTATCAGTATCAGGTCAAAGGCTGCCACGAGGCTAACACCAGTCTTAGTCTTTAAGGACATCGATGCAAGTCAACAGAAAGGTGTGACCCCGGTTGTGCTTGGCCAAGCGTGACACATCGACTAAATCAGCCTGCCATTGATGGTCGATACCACCTACCACCTCTCGAGATATTTCTGTCGTATAGGCTTATGTAGTGTGTATGCATCTTGGCGGATAACCATGATATTACTGAGGATGGTTTCACTTGGCAGCTTTTGACAAGGCACGTATACCCCCGAATGCACTGGGTAATTGTGGGTCGTAATACAACTTGTCTAGTTTTCCCATCTCGTCCATGAGTTAGCTGCTACACCTCTGGCTGGTCTTTTTCCTCTGGCCACCAAACTTCCAGGTCGAGTTCTTTTATGATCAATCAATCGCTGCATTCGATCTTCCCCATGTTGGATCCACGACCACCGATCTGGATGACCCACCCAATCTTGTGGTACGTTGGTGTCACGCAAGGCTCTACCAAATTCTCGCCAACAATGGGGAGTGAATTGTGTACGACCTCGTAACACATCATTGACTAAATCAGTCATGTTGCTTCCATTTACCACCTGCCCTTTAATGACTAATTCTCCGCTGTCATTCCATCCCAAATCAGGGTTTCGTTGGATTCGGTCCATTAACAAGCGTCTTTTAGCCTGGAACTTCTCTGGAATGCTTTTGATATCCTCCACCATCACAGGATCGTCCTTCACCTTAGCCACCTGATTGACCACCCCGGGTGGGTCTGCAGACACGACTGTTGTTGTGTCATCAGATCTGGATGGACGTGGTGGTGGTGGTTGGTTTGTGCTTTTGGTAATAGGTGCGATGCTTTTGCAATATCTGGCTGTACATTAAAACTTTATCCTCTTCCGGCTTATCACGCTGACTCAATACTTGACGCATCTCGTCATCCAAAATTCAACAAGGTCGAAGTCGTGGGGACTTGGTCGTATTGTGAAGCACTCAATACACGAGATTCCACAAGTACCATTTTCTTTGACATTATTTCATGATGCCACCTACCAACATTCCCAATAGTAGACCGATAATAGGTGCCAGTAGCGCGGGTAAAAAACCACCTTTTTGTAATGCACTTTTCTTTTTCGTAATGGCTGTTTTTCGAGTAGAAAGTGTGCTGAGACCTTGTTTCCTAATCTCGTAAATATCTACGCAAGTGTAGAGGTACATCTCTCATGTACTCTGGCCAACCAGACAAAGTATAGTCGATGACTATCTGCAACTGCTCATTCTTGTTGGTCGCGACTTTGACATATTCAAGCTTCCCTTTGTGGAGAACGACTTCTCTTGTAACGCGTCCACATGATGCGTAACCTCCTCTGCCTTAACAGTGTCCGCAGAATCGTGCTGCATGGAACTCCTTTATAGAGTGTCAATCACGACCATGTCCTTCCCTGGTACATGTTCAGCTCTGGGAGTCGCCTCCCGAAAGGCTCTGTCTTGACTAGGTCCCAATGTCCAGAGCATATTCAAGCGTAGCAGGTCATTCATGGGTTTCAACGTTGTGGCTAACTTTTCTACGAACCGTCCTAGGTAGTATATCATACCCAGACATCTCTTCAGCTCCGTGACATTTGTCGGCACTTCCAATTCACCTATGGCCTTAATCTTATTCGTAGATGGCCTTATGCCGTTCCAATCAATGTAATGTCCCAGAAAGTCTAGAGCAGCACAAGGTCAACTGTCGTTTTTGGAGGGGGGCTCGAGGGGGGGCTCGAGGGGGTCAATGAAGCCTTTTTTTCTTTTTTCATTCTGCCCCCGCCGCGAGAGAGAGATACAAATGACTCATGCAGAGAGAGCAAAGCCGTACGCAAAGAATTGGAGGCATAGACTGAGAACCGTCTACCGTATGTCTTTTCTAAGACATTTTTGGAAGAGCAGGAGGCGCAGTTGAAGGCCCTAGAGTTGCAAGAGGTGGTCCCGAAAGTGTGTAATGAGATACCGCCTCCACAAGACGCTCCTTGGACACACGCATACGAAACTGCCAAAGATGAGTGTCGATGCTTTGGACAACCTGGAGCACCAACGCGGGCTCCGACGCCGAGCTCACCACAGAACGCGCAAAAGAAATCCTCGAGAAGCTCCCCCCAGGCAAACATATACTTTAGTACGAACTAAGTTTCTGCAGGAAGACCGAGAGGCGAGTGGCAGCCAATGGGGTACTGACCCTCCCACCATGTGCGAGGCGCAAGAAGGGCGGTGTGCCATCTGCAACATTCCTGTATTGTGGGAGGGTTTTCGCAGTGGGAAGAAGAGCAGTGGACGCTGGACAGAAAAAATAACTCAGAGGGTCACTGCGTTGGTATTCTTCTTATCACGTGCCTAGGATGTAATAGGTCGCGTGGGTGGAGCCGCGTTGGGGGCGGGTCCGGGGACTAGTTGATGGAGTACACTAGCAATCGCTGGGCCATGCTCTAGTAATGGAGGATGTAAAGCACTATACTGGGTGTGCTGGGTCGGGAAGACTGGGTGGGTGTGGTGGGTTGGGTCGGGAAGACTGGGTGGGTGGGTGGGCGTGGGTGGGAATACCTATTGAAGCTTTAGTCTTGGGTACAAATACTATGCCAACCGCAGAACACCTCTCCGAAGAAGCAGGGCAAAACCTACGCGCAGACAAGGGAAGAATCTCCTTTGCTGCCGCGAAAAAGAAGTATGGCATCGGGTCCACTAGGCTATCGAAAATATGGGCATCAGAGGGACCAGCTAGCTTTATGGAGGACTATGAGAGTAGCAATCCAAATGGCCTCCCAACCAAGGTTACTAGTAGCAAACCCAATGGGGTACTGATCCTCCCACCAAAGTCTACTACAATGGATTTCGAAAGTAGCCCCACCCAACTACCATTCCCGCCACAATATGGACCACCCTCTCCATACGATTTCTACTATACAATGCGAAATATAGAGAAAAAAAGTGAACGATATAGAAAAAAAGGTAGACGATATTGCAGAATCCTTAGAGGAGGGAATAGATAATTTTTCGGTTCTGGAAGACGATATAGAAGAGGTTGGAGCCGATGTATGAACCACTACGGACCTAGCGACGTTTTCGACAAGATTGCAAACGGCGGAATATGTAGGAGGTAGGCATTTCTTGCATGGAAGGTCTGGAAAATTACAAAAAAAGCCACACGGAAAGCGCATCGATTTTCCTACCAAACCCAGAACCGGCGGCCCCCAAACCTACCCCAATTCGGGACCCTTTCTACATGGAATAGTGCAAGCTACAAGCTGTTTCAGCACCTGTAGAAAGATTTGTCTACATCGTTTTTCTGTCCAGCGGAGCACGTCGCGTTCCCGCTTAAAACCACAAGATGCGCAATTCTGCAAACTCGAGATGGTTGCGCGTCCACAATGTATACAGGAGGCCGGTGGGTTTACCTTGTACTTGCTTGCTCGCCACCGGTGCTGCTTGCAGTATTCAAATATGCAAGCCTTTCCACCTTTGTACGAGGCTGGGGCCAAGGCTCGCCCCATGTAGGCCACAAATGTATGACCAAAAGTACGCTCTCAAAGAAGGTGGCGCCTGAACAAAAGGTTTTAAAATGAAAAAAGGCTTCATTGACCCACTCGAGCGACCCCCCCCCCCCCCCCCCCCCACCGAGCCCCCTCCAAAAACGACAGTTGACCTTGTGCTGCTTCTAGATTGGACTTGCGAAGGCTACAGCTCCATGTAGGAATCCCATTGCTTTAGATGCGTTTCGACTCAACAAGTTACTAGCAGTTGATCCCTTGACAACGTATATTTTCATGCAATACAAATTGCCTTTGTGCTTCATCTTGGTGGCGAACACACATTTACACGACAATGGACTTACAACATTACAACAAACGTCAACAGGTCTTAAGGGTGGGGCATCCTTCAAAGTATTTCGTGACTTAACGGTTATAACCGTCACATCAGCTGCAGTGTCAAGCTGTTCACAAAGTCTCAGTTTCACCTCCCATGGCTGATCCTTACTATCATAGTCACATGAGACAGAACCAAGGAAATATGATGACTCTGTATTTGTTTCGGGGACAACCACTTCACGGATCCCTCGACTGTGAGACTGACCAGATTTGCAATGGGCCACATGCCCCTTGAGATTCAAATGACTTGGTTTGTCCCACACTTGCTGTTGGCTGTTGGCTCGAACGACTGTGGTTACCTCGACCTTTTCCACGACCACATGGTCGTCCTGATCCACGACTTCTGGATTTAACTTCAGAGAAATCAAGCTTGCTTGCTTGTTGTTCAGTTAGCTGGGCTTTTACTTGCTCAGACTGTCTGGCGCGCTGAATAGCTGTATCCATGGTGAGGTCAGATATCATTTGCAGCTTCTGTGACAGATCCCTGTCTAGCAAACCAACCGCTAATCTGTCTCTAATCTGCTCTCTCTCTGAAATTTCGTTTGGGAATAAAATGTTGCAAATTTTTTTTTTCCATCCCCACATCTAATTTATTCTTGTCTCCGTCCGCTGTGAATATGAAAGAGCTAAATGTAGTCTTTGCCTGTGGTCCAAGGGCGTGTGTTAATGTGCTAACCTGAACTTCGCCTTCCTCACTTGACAGCTTTGCCACCTGGCCATAATGCTAGAAGCGTGCGCGACTTTCTTTCCATTCGGCCGGACGACTAAAGTTGAACGTCTCAGGAGGTTTAAACTTCGACATTGTGTCAATTGTCTATTTCCTAGTGATAAGACCAATACACTTATGGAAGAATTCACGTTTTACTGTTGAATTACAGCCTTGAGGGAGGTACAAATTCCCCCACCACGTAAGAATATCAACAAGACGCGATGCTGCATTCTAGCCTCGTTTTTAATTTCTGCGCATGCGCTTGATCGCTTGCCGCGATGTACAATACCATTAAGTTTAGTTTAGGTCCCGTTACAGGCCTGTCACCCTCAGTGGAATGGGGCTGGGCAGGTATCAGCGCAAGTGACGAATTGGCAAGCTTGCCCTGAACTTCAAGGTATCCTCCGTCAAATTTACGACTAGGCAAAGAAACTCCGCCTCTGACAGCGCCGCGCTATTTACAACTTTCGATCTCTCACATCCGCGCTCTAGATAAGGTAGCATCAGATCATCAAGACACCAGGGGCGAGTGCCTTGCCTAATTTCCGAGTGCCTCCCTTAAATGAACGATAGCCTTTGCCTGATCAACCCCCACTCCTGGGATATATAGCAGTTCCATTTTGGGTGCAAAATAATTTTTTTGTGTTCGGGGAGAGTATGGGTTTTGTCAGAACGTCATGACATGTTCAAAGAACATGTGCTTTATGCTTATAGCGAGTAATATTGACCTGAGCAGAAACCGAAAACGAAACTTCCCCCTCCTTTTTGACTGACCCAAATAAGCAGGCATGAGTGTTGTTGACAAGTCTATACCCGCTGATAAATCTCTTACCGGAGTGGGTGGTAGTTGTCCCACGGGTAGTATGGAGACTTGCACCTTGTCTACCGATTGTATTGATGGTTTCGGGTCAGAAGAAGACCAACCTAGTCGAGAAGAAGATGAAATATGGGGTCGGCTCTTCCCTGTGGGGTCCAGTTTCACGGCAATCGGTATATAATAGAGTTAATTTTTATGATAATGTTGGTTATTTCAGTGAAGATTGATTTTAGTCGTGTTAAGGAATTCGAGACCCGTTACACGTTATATCAACAGAGTGAGTGTGCAGCATGGTGAATGTTTTCATTTGGGTCTAAGGTAAGGTAAGTATTAGCCGTGTACGTAGTCCGGTTAACAAATAACAGACCTAACTACTACCTGTTAGGTTTGGCCTTGTCAAAATGTGGTTGACAACCAAAGATTGATCTCACTGCCTTTCATTGTTAAACAAATACGAAGATGAACAATATCTGGTTATTCTTAAACATCATTATCTTAAACAATATTTTCTTGTTCACTGAAAAATCCAGATTGTCATCAATCTTAAATATATGCACAAATGAATCAAAATCATATATCAAACATTAAGACTGCTTCTTTTATCGCCATTTTTGGCAAAGTATGTTATGACGAAATTGCTTCGTTTTCACTTAGACTTGAGCAGACACATTTGTGGACGATATTCTGCTTCGAATTTGTTTTCCATGGATATTTACAAGAGCTATATATTACAGATTTTATACAACTTCAGTGATCAAGGGAAACTACAATTGAATGAAACAAAATGACCTCCGTAAGGCTATTTCAAATGGATAAAAAGTAGGTTGAAGAAATATTTTCATGATTGACCAGTCCACCACATTTGCCTTGGCATGAGGTAGGCCTCTACTGCAGACATAGAGGCTTACTGTAGGTTTACTGTGTACAATGTCTTATTATTTATATTTCTGTCTGACCGGGGCTAGGTAAGTATAGGATTTGACCACAAGCAGTATCGGACAGGAGTAGCAACCAATGGCCAACTTGTTGCCTTGGAATCTTCTTAGCCTCAATGGTATTGAATTAAAATCAAATTACTGCCTGCAAACTTAGTCAGCTTTCTGCCCTTGAAAACTACCTGATAATCGTGGAAATCTGTTTGATTTTTGATGTATTACATGACCAGCTAATCGACCAATCCTCTTTTGTATACTGGCTAATGTGCTCCCCAAAGAGTTTTGGACAAACCCATATGGGTCTGATGTTTTACTTCCCACTCTGGCAGCATCAAAAGACCATTTCACTGTGTAACTTGTTGTTTTCATTGTAAACCAATGTGATTCATTTACTTTCAGACCTCATCAAAGATCAATATACCTTTGGTAGGGGTGAGACATGTGATTACCCATTCAGCTCCCCTGTTATGATGAAGCATCCGTGTTACCAAGCTTACAGCAAAGTCCATTTCAGAATAACCAGAGTAAGTCAAATGTTAAATAATAAATTGATTTTGATCCAATCTATGGGTTTTGTGGTACATAATGTTATCATGGCTTTTAATGACATGTGAGTTATGAAGGGCATTTTAACTGAAACGAAGTGGTTCATTAACATCAGATTATCAGCAGTTTTATTGGTTGCTAATCAAGTCATTCTTCCAGCACTTTGCATACCATAGTTTTCAAACAACAACTCATTAGAGACCTAAAACTGTAATAACCATCGTTCAGTGCATTGATGATGACGTGATGATGACATTTGTACAGGAGAAGACCAGTACGGGGGATCACGTCTTCTTGACAGACACCAGCAGCAATGGCACCTTTGTCAACGGGGAGAAAGTCGGTACGGATGTTGATTTTGTTAGATAATAATAGTATTGTACCACTTTCATTTGGTGGTAGGCAGTCAGTGTATATTGAACTTGTTGCATCTAATAATGATAACTTTAACACATACACTTGCCTAAATTGAACAATTGGTTGATGACTTTAACGCAGGTAAATCCTGTAAGCAGGTGCTCAATAACAATGATGAGATCGCCCTGGCCATGAAAAAGAATAAAGGTATGACAAAGATTTTTTCATGTGGTTTATTTGACATGGATTCAACAATGTATGGAAGAGTTATTAATCTATTGTTTCTTTAATGCCATTGAGCAATAATTTCCATCAGATTAATGGTGGAATTTTAATTACTCGCAGACTGGCAGATTATATATGCTTAATCTTAATTAATCACCAATATTGGATCTTCATATATCCAACTTGCTCAATTAGTCTCCAGACTTTTACCACACCACTTAGACAATGTACAGTATCATCTCCATATCAATTATACATCTTATATTGCTTGTCTAATAATCAGCGCTGTGTGTTGATTTCAGCATTTGTGTACATGGATGCATCAGCCAATGAGGACAAAGAATTACCAGAGGAACTGCGTGAGAAATACACAATGTCCAAAACACTTGGACGGTGATATTTCATGTTTTGATTTTGTCACTTTTGAAATCTTTGATGGCTATTCATCCTCAAATTCCAATCAAACAAAATTTCTGTACAACTCATCCCAACTTGACGATGATGTTTAGTGGTGCGTGTGGAGAAGTCAAGCTGGCATTTATCAAGGGAACATGTCAAACCGTAGCTATCAAAATTGTTCAGAAGAAGAAATTCTCCATGACTTCATCCAAAGCAATGGTATCAGCATCCTTTTTTTAATCAGAAGTTGACCATATTTTATGCTGTGAGTTCCCTTTACAGGTGAACACTCATTCTGTGGTGCATTAACTATGTTCTACTTAATAAGTGATCTTTACCCTGTGAGCACACACTTTCACCCTCTTTCAATACTCTGTGACGTTCTGACAAGTTGGAATTTCAATAAATAGTGAGCTTCAATGATTCAGTGTAAATGTGGTTCACTCTATCTCATGACTTTAAGTGAGACTTTAAATGAGACTGTTCAATGTAATCTTTGTCAGTCCAACCATCATCATTATCATTGTTGTTATTCCTGTTATCGTTATCATCATTGTCACTCTAATCATCATTATCATTGTCATTCAATCACCATTGTCATTCCAATCATGGTCACATCATTCTCATTCCATTCATCATCATCATCCTAGTCATTCTAATCACCATTGTCATTCCAATCATGATTATCATCAAGGTCATTCCAATCATGATTATCATCAAGGTCATTCCAATCATGATTATCATCAAGGTCATTCCAATCATAATTATCATCAAGGTCATTCCAATCATGATTATCATCAAGGTCATTCCAATCATAATTATCATCAAGGTCATTCCAATCATGATTATCATCAAAGTCATTCCAAACATAATTATTATCATCACTGCCTTCATCATAGAGAATGTCATTGATCATTCACTCATTAATATTCAACTATATGTATATATATTGTTTGTTTACCACAGAATCCCTCCAACCAAGTCATGAACGAAGTGAACATTCTCAAATCTTTAAACCATGTGAGTTTATTTTTGCATGCTTTTTGAATGTCATCTTTATATCAGTTCCTCGTCCACCCGAGAAATCGATACTCCATACAATTTAATATGATTTTTTAAATGAATCCATCAGTTAATTTCCAAACAATTTGAGATTTCGTCAACAGTAGTATGTCAGGAAACATATTTATGATGAATCATATGCATATTGTATTCACCTCTCTTATCCTGTGAGTTAGAATATCGGTCGATCACAATGACATGATAGGAAATGTATGGGATCATTTGTCTTTCTCGCCTCCTCTCCCTAGCAGTCTCACGGGTATGGGTTTTTCTGAAATTGACAGTAGTGGGATGTTCGTGGTGGTACTGAAAAATAAATTGCCCATCCGTCATTATTGTCATTATCATATTGATCCTTGTATGTGTTTTCATGGTGATGATTATTATAATCATTGTCATCATCATTGTCATCATCATCCATTTTGTCATCATCATTTTTATCATCTTCATTGCCATCATTATCCTCTTAAGTCGTCATCATCATCAAAATTATCATCAATATCGTCATTATTATTGACATCAGGATCATCCTTGTACTTGTAGTTGTCAACAACATCTCTGTCATCATCATCATCGTCATCATCAGTGCCATGATCATACAACCGCCACCTAAATATGACCTCCAATATTGAAACGAAAATCAATCCAAATGCCTCAATTGACCTTGGCCTCTTTAACACTGTACCGTTTGGTGTTGGTGCAGCCGTGCATTATTGCTGTGAAGGATGTTGTTGATTCTCAGGACACCCTATACATCGTCATGGAGCTGTGAGTCTTGCAACCAGTGTATTCTAGCATGTCATTTTCATTGATTGATAGTTTCTCTTGCCCTTCATGGTAATCTTCTTGGCCATCAAGTCAATGATTTTAGCCATTCATGTGAGCAATGGCATCTTTAATCACCATCCATTATCATCACTTATTCTCATCTTTATACTCTCAGGTGGTAATCTTCATTCATCAGCAATGACATGTTTAATCATTTAACATCACTTATTCTCATCTTTATACTCTCACTGCAAAGACATGGATAAAACATTAACCCGCATACTGTTTTTACCAATGTAAATAAACTGTCATTACTCAGCAAACACCTCCTTTGACCAATCAGATGCCTCTTCCCTTCATGTGTAATTTCTAAACCATCATGTCAATGATTTTGTGTTAGCCATTCATGTGAGGGGAATGGTCTTTAATCAGCGTTGGTCATTTTGACGAACCAACTGCAAAGCTACTTTTCTACCAGATGGCAAAGACATGGTCAAACATTAACCCGATTTAATGTTTTTTAGCAATTACTAAATCATCATTCAGCAAACAGCAGTTTGAAATCACTCTTAAATGTATAGATACTCAAAGAGAAGTATAGGCAGGTGTCACTGTTTGACCTAGAAATATCTTTTTATATAGTGTCTGCTAATTATGACACCAATTGTACTGCACAGACCCAATTGTTCACTATCATTTTTCCCAAACCTGATGACAGTATCTACATGACCAAGATATCTCACACAGAGATCTGAAGCCAGAGAATATACTACTCTCAAGCTCAGACACCAATGACACCCTTGTGAAGGTCAGTGATTGAAGTGAAGGTCTGGGATACCAGTATGTCATTGACATTAGAGAAGGTTGTAAATATCTTTGAATATCATAGCACTACTGAAGGTCAAATACCGAATTGAAGGTCAGGGATATTGGTAGGTCAATGACCAAAATTCTTAAGGATTTAGGGATATCTGAAGGTCAGTGTTTTTAATGAAGGAGATAATCACTTGGACAGTCATTTATCGTGGTGAAGTTCAATGACACTTTAAAAAGGTCAGGGACCCTGGTGAAGGTCAGAGACTTGGTGAAGGTCAATTGCTTGAGTACCAGTGACTGTGGTGGTGACATTAGAACTAATTGGTTGAGTCAATATCTTTGACATCATAGCACTGCTGAACAAATATCAAATATCACCCTGTGAAGGTCAGGTGATATTGGTAGGTCAATGACTGTCTCAGATTTTAATTTTTAATCACTTGGGACTAACAACTAAATATCCACGCCACTGCACAAAAAAAGATAGGTGACAGTCATTTTGGATCTATCCTGGTGAAGTTCAATTTAGCTACTAACAACTAAATTGATTGATAGGTGACAGATTTTGGCCTTTCAAAGTTTGTGGATGCCAACACCATGTTGAAGACATTTTGTGGGACACCCAACTACCTGGCGCCAGAGATTTTGGTGACAGCTGGCAGGTACACCAAGGCTTGAGGAACTGTCAGCCTTGACTGTCATTCTCTTTATCTGGTCAGTCAAATAGGATGGGCTTCTTCTGAAGTCATCGAATCATCAATGTTTAGCTAAGCTTAAAACGCACTGTCACAATTTGACAGACGATGTTCTGGATCTATCTGGTACCCGTTGTAATCAATTTAGCTCTTACTGAAACTAAAGTGAATGATAATGTGACACACTGGCCTTTCAAACGTTTGTGTTGATATGTAATACAATGTTGTGTTGATTTGTAGGACACCCATCTTGAATGTTTGGCCTGAGATTTTGTTGATGCTTCTTGAATGTTTGTTGGATCACATGTACATATAATGTACATGTGATCCAACAGTTTGTTATCTTTATTTTGGTACAGTCACAAAGGAAGGCCAATCTAGAACCTGTGACACTAAACCAGTGTTGTTTAATTCCTCGCAGTTTGGTTGGTTACCCCCCGTTCAGCGATGAGCGATCAGATATGGAGTTGCCAAAACAGATCACAGGGGGTCACTACACCCACTACATGATCACAGAAGATTGGAAACACGTCTCAAGACTGGTGTCTTAACAAACGTTGTGATTTGATATTGTCTTCTACTATGTGTGTTGCTGATGGGTTCATGTTGGTGGATTAATTGTTTATTTTTTTTGGTTGATTTTGTATGTTTGTATAATGTACATGTGATCCAAAAGGTTTGTGTGTGTGGATCCCAAACAGCGTATTTCGTGGTACTCACAAATGAAGCTCATCCCTGGTTCCAGGTAGGATCGGATATACTGGGACATGACATCTCCTGTGGGTTTAATTCCTCTTACAGTTTGGTTGGTAGTCCCCCCATTTGTGTGATGAGCGATCACATTGGAGTTGCCAAAACAGATCACATTTGGGGTCACTACACCAGATCTCTCACATTTGTGTCAAACACAGATCATCTCTCACATGGTACTCCAAGTGGTACTCTCTCATTGATTTATGTCTTCATCACATATATTGTTGCTCTCTCACATTGTGCTCACCATTTTTTTTTTGGTTGATTTTGTATGTTTGTAGCATTGTGTCTCTCAAAAGGTTGCTCTCACATGTGCCACCAGTATCTCTTTCATTGGCTCAATCATCTCTCACCCTTGTGCCACCAGTATCTCTCACATTATGCTCCTCATCTCTCACATTGTGCCACTCTTAGTATCTCTCACATTTGTGCTCCCACATCATCTCTCACATTGTGCCATCCATATCTCTCACATTATGCTCATCATCATCTCTCACATTGTGCCACCAGTATCTCTCACATTATGCTCCTCATCATCTCTCACATTGTGTCATCATCTCTCACATGGTGTACCTCACCATCTCTCACATTTTCCCTCATCTATTGTCATTGTGTTCCTCATCATCTCTCACATTGTGCCACCAGTATCTCTCACATTATGCTCCTCATCATCTCTCACATTGTGCCACCAGTATCTCTCACATTATGCTCATCATCTCTCACATTGTGCCACCAGTATCTCTCACATTATGCTCCTCATCATCTCTCACATTGTGCCACCAGTATCTCTCACATTGTGCCACCATATCTCTCACATTATGCTCCTCATCATCTCTCACATTGTCCCACCAGTATCTCTCACATTATGCTCCTCATCATCTCTCACATTGTGCCACCAGTATCTCTCACTTCGGCCACCAACATCTCTCACATTATGCTCCTCATCATCTCTCACATTGTGCCACCAGTATCTCTCACATTGTGCCATCATCTCTCGCATGCTGTTCCTCATCACTTGTGCTCCCAATCATATTTCATTAGCTCATGTTTCATTAAACATTATTATTTCTATAATAATTCAGCTTTGTGCTTTGTGATCAGGATGACGGTGTGAAGAATAAAGTGAATGACATCTTCCAGACAGCTGATTGTGAAGATGCCATGCTACCACCACAGACAATTGTATGACTTTTCGCCCAACAAACCTCATCATATACACCTGTTACTTAGTGTCTCTGAATTTAACTCTAATATGTGGATCATAAGGGGGAATTATCAATTATGCAATAATCCTTAGAGTATATTTCATATTTATCAGACTTTTCTGGTTATGTGGCCATGATTTAATAGTCTTTTAATGATTTGTGGAGATATTGATAGCTTTCAAGACGTAGACACAGTGGTGTGATGGAAGTAAAGGAATTGTGTATTTGTGTTCATGCCATCAGCCCAAGAAAAGGAAGGCTGAAGGAGGTGACTCGCCCATCAAGAAAAAGGCATCATTATAACTATAGGTGCATATATAACCAGCTGGTGCCACTCCTTACAACCTCAGTTTGAATGGCTATAACCGCCGTGCGTCACTGTTTTGAGTGAATTGGACCAAGATCCTATAATGATCCCAGTGGGATTGTACTGTGTGACATGGCTCTCGATAGAAAGTCACCTATGCGATCAAACTCTGATACAAGATGTTAAACTAGTATCATGAGTTCTGGGTGTATCAGGGCATGTTGAGTTACTATTTCTTACTGTATCTGTTCTTTATTCATTTTGGTTTGTATTATGTGTGTGTGTATGTGCATATATATATATATATATATATATATATATATATATATATATATATATATATATATATATATATATATATATATATATATATATATATATATATTTGGTCAATCTTGCATACCCATCATAGAATTCTCCTTGGTGTGTGAATGGATTAATTTCCTGCTCATCGCTCGCAGTTTCATTGATTGTGAGATCAACAGCTTGAGAGGGTCAATAAGGTCATCTCTAAGTTAGTGTTTACTGTTAAGGTTACCTGCCTATGTGTTCTTTAGTGCATTAGTGTTCTTGTATGCGACATTACATTTCACGTACTATAAATGCGTCCTTTGTTTATGTGGTATGAATGAATGATATGGTACCAATTGTTAGTCAGTCCACAAATTATGATGTACTGTGTATTAGCTGGCATCAAGTGATTAAAATATGTAGTGTGACAATATATTGGTCTGTTTCATCAGCTTCCTTGGGATTTTCACTGCTAGGTAACACAGTGGTGGTATTTTTGTCAAAGTTGCCAATCCATAGTGCTCAGTGCTAGGGGCTGGCTCAACTTGCAGTAGAGGGGGGTGGGGGGGGGATGGTGGATTGACATGGGTTGATGCACAGACAACGGAAGCAACAGAAAAAATATACAAACAGAATAAGAGTATCAGTATCTGCAAGATTTAATATTGCACAATAATCTCTGATTTAGATCCATCATAAGAACAATTTAGTATATATCCGTTAAGTGAATTACCCTATCAAGTATTGTTTTCTATACAGTATTTCAATATCTATTCCTCCTGACTCACTCACAAGTGAACCCTCATTAGGAATCTCCTCTCCTTCATGTTTGCAACGTCATCATTGAAATATTACCACACAATTAATTTGAATAATAACTCATCATAATTGCTAAATGAATTGCATTAATAACTGCACGAAAATTTATCCTAACAGGAAATATTTAAACTTGATTAAAAAAATTAGATACATATAAATACATTAAAATTGGATAACAATACTGAAACCATACTGCATGGAGAGAGTCAATTTAACCCAACTCACTCTGTACAATTACAAAATGCCAAAAACAATAACTGAAATACAATCAATGCACCTAGATCTCTCTGAAATCAAACAAATTTGATTTCTGTCAATATGTACCAATTGGATAACATCATTATCTGCATATACATGTATATATATATCCATTCCAATAACTGAAACAAAAACAATTGATATATAGACATATCTAAAAATAGAATTAGAACAAATCTAATAACAGGGGTCATTACTTATCTGCCACAGCAAACAATGTTGCAGGAGTCGAACCTTTGTTTTTCTGACCCCCTTACTACCCAACCAAATCTTTTAAATAGAGATCACACAGACAAATATATTGAAATATGATACATTGGAACCGAAATCTCTAACCTGAATAACAATTTGAAAAATAAATTATAATCAACAGAATTATAATGTAAAGTAACAATATTAACATAAAAAGTATGAAGCAATTATATTCTCATCATACGAATAATACATCTTTGGAAATGAACAAATCCAACACATAGATGAAATAAGTAGTGACTGAAATAACATCGCAGAAATAACTGTTTGCAGAACAATGTATATTATATATTAAGAAATTTGGCAAGAATTCAATTATGATATGGCCACGTAGGATCGGGCATAATGTAGATATGTAATCAATAACAATATAACATTTAATATTACGTTAAAGCACAGCACTTTGATATTTACAATGACTCAATACCCCAGGGACTTGCTCCTCTGTATAAAATGACTGTAACAAAATAAGTTACCAAAACCTTCTATGACGAATCCAACAGTACTCTATTGCACTGAATAAAGCAATCTATTGCACTGAATAAATAAGCGAGTTTAAACCATGAAACTTAAGTAGGTCTGTACAAAATTGTTATTATTTTTGCTATGATTACTGGGCAAGACCTGCGTCTTTCGCCATGGAGTAGAAGAGAGATTGCTTGTTGGCGAGTAGAGAAGACGGAGAATCAAGCTCAGCCACTCTTCCCTTGACTAGCACCAATATCCTGAAAACACATCATGCTTCAAGACTAAACTTCATGTTTGTAGGTAAATGAGCTACTCAGGCAACCACTTCTTCTCAATGAATGAATGTGCATCTTAATTACCTGTCATTAATCAATTACTTTACAGGTGAATGAGCCATTTACCTGTCGTAGTCCATGATGGTGTTGAGGTGACGGGCCGCTGTTAATTAAGAAAGTACAGGTTAAAGAGTCACTCACCAGTCGTACTCCATGATGGTGTTGAGGTGACGGGCCGCTGTTAATTAAGACAGTACAGGTTAACGAGTCACTCACCTGTCGTAGTCCATGATGATGTTGAGGCGACGGGCCACTGTTAATTAAGACAGTTCAGGTTAACGAGTCACTCACCTGTCGTAGTCCATGATGATGTTGAGGCGACGGGCCACCGTTAATTAAGACAGTACAGGTTAACGAGTCACTCACCTGTCGTACTCCATGATGGTGTTGAGGTGACGGGCCACTGTTAATTAAGAAAGTACAGGTAAACAAGTCACTCACCTGTCGTAGTCCATGATGATGTTGAGGCGACGGGCCACTGTTAATTAGGACAGTACAGGTAAACAAGTCACTCACCTATCATAGTCCATGATGGTGTTGAGGCGATGGGCCACGGTCAAGACAGTAGAAGTGTTGAACTCTGAGCGTATGGTGGACTGAATGAGCTCATCTGTCTCTATATCACAGCCTGCTGTAGCCTCATCAAGGATGAGCAGCTGTGTGTGTCGCAGTAATGCTCGTGCGAGACACACCAACTGTCGCTGGCCCACACTTAACACAGAAATGGAAGGAAAATGACCTTAGTGGACATGAAATGGAAATGATATAAACTGAGGTATTATGCTGATAGTTACACATAGCCCAAAAGACTCCCACACACCACAATAGACGTAAACACTCGCTGAAGTCTCAGCCTCCCCCAACACCAAGCTCCTCCTCAAACCTCACCCATCTCCCACTCAATCAGTACCCACCTGAGGTTTTCTCCACCCTCACTACACACATAGCTCAGCCCTTCAGGTAGCCTGAGCACCCACTCAATCAGGTGAGCGAGCTCCAGAGCTTTCCACAACTCGTTGTCAGTGTGTATGTCCAACGGGTCCAGGTTGAGGCGTAAAGTCCCCGAGAAGAGCACAGGGTCCTAGCATTACACACCAACAAGAGATCAGAGACCTTCACAAATCAATCGCAAACTTAGATCGTAACTCCAACGAAGAAGATTACTCGAGTCTAATAACAGTTGATGTGCATTCTTGCAGCAACATAGAGGTGGTGATGGAGAGGTGAATGGACATAGAGATGGTGATGGAGAGGTGAATGGACATAGAGGTGATGCTGGAGAGGTGAATGGACATAGAGGTGATGCTGGAGAGGTGAATGGACGCACCTGAGGAATGACTGTCAGTTTAGAACGCAGATCGTGGAGGCCAATATTGGCTATGTTGACGCCATCAATAGTGATGCTCCCGTTGGCTGCCTCAATAATTCTGAAGAGGGCCAGAGTAAGCGAAGACTTGCCTGCACCAGTCCGACCAACCACACCTATCTGAAAATCATCTACATTATGATTGCATTTGACTTCATAAATCTGAAAACAATGTCATTCACAGACATAGCCACAGTTTCTATCTAGCTGATTGTCAGTCACTACTTCAGTGTGTTAAATAATATATGTAACCATTATCAATTATGTCAATTAAGCAGCTTATAGCTATGCCAAGAAGGCTTGTCTGGGTTGGCTGTAAGCTGGCCTAGGTGATGTTACCACAAAATAAACAAAAGCATGCTGGACTGTTGAGTAAATGTCTCCCCCATCTCACTTAATGCTGCTGAGATGGAATCTCAATCATCACTGGCTGAGGCGACCACAGCCCATTTAATAACCAGCAGTCAGTGGTATTATGCTGAGTAGAAAACAGCTGTTGATGGTTACAGGGTCTGTCTTAAAACTCTTTGGTAAATTATTTGATAATATTCAGTGAATGAATAGTTTAACCACATTGAATGATAGGCAACAGCCACTTGACAGGTTTAACAACAAAATCACATAAAAACAGCCACAATACACAACTCAAATCAGAATAATAGAAATCCAAAAAACAATACAATATCACATGCCACTATCATGAACAACACAAGTCTAATTGATTCAGCTGTAGAAAACAATCCTACACATCACGATATGATATTAAAGGTGCTTAAATCTGCAAGGCAACATCTACCTTTTCTCCAGGTTGTATGGAGAATGATATCCCCTTGAGAACGAGGTCTAGGCCCTCCCTGTACCTCATTTCCAAGTCGTACACCTCTATAGCCCCTCTCTGAGGCCAGTCTTCATCTGGTTTCGTGTCCTTCACATACCTCGATGCCTGAGAAGTTAACATAATGCATCAACTCAGGTTAAATGACATGATTATTGCTGAATTGTAATGAGATGACATGGTTACAGTTGCACAATTGTTTTATAATATATGGTTGCATAGTGGGTAAATAACATGGTTAAAGCTGCCAGATGGTTATAAGGTATGGTAATTGTTGCATAGTGATGACATGGTAGGGTCATTGTTGTATTGTGGTTATATATTAATATTGTTGCATAGTGGTTACATGGCATGTTCATTCTTGAAGTAGTTATATAGAATGGTTATTGTTGCAGTTGGTATATGACAAGGTTATGACTGTACTGTCATATGACAGGTTAGTTACATTGTGGTTATATGGCAGGTTATTGTTACAATGTGGTTATATGGCAGGTTAGTTACATGGTGGTTATAACGCATGTTAATTGCTACATTGTGGTTATGTGGCAGGTCTTTGTTACATTGTGGCTATATGATGTGGATTATTGTTACATTGTGGTTATATGGCAGGTTATTGTTACATTGTGGTTATATGGCAGATTATTGTTACATTGTGGTTATATGGCAGGATATTGTTACATTGTGGTTATATGGCAGGTTATTGTTACATTGTGGTTATATGGCAGATTATTGTTAAATTGTGGTTATATGGCAGGTTATTGTTACATTGTGGTTATATGGCAGGTTATTGTTACATTGTGGTTATATGGCAGGTTATTGTTACATTGTGGTTATATGGCAGATTATTGTTACATTGTGGTTATATGGCAGGTTATTGTTACATTGTGGTTATATGACATGGTTATTGTTACATTGTGGATATATGGCATATATATTGATGCACAGCAGTTACATGGTTGAAACAGTAAGTAAGGTTGATTAAGTTCTAGAACTGCATATCAAAACCAATATATGATAAACTGGGATTTGCAGACCTCTTGTGGCAGGTTGAGGTACTGAATGATCCTCTCCACAGACACAATCTGACTTTCAATCATGGCGCAATGACGAACCAGCATTTGTAGCATCCCTGTGATCTGAATACAGAAAGTCACACAACATACTGCAATGTCAGACATGGTTATACACGATGAGGTGGTGAATTCAAATAAAATAATATCAAACTTGATGTAAGTCATTGCCATTGAGTAGTGACCATTATCACAACGTAGTTTATGAGTCGCCAACGTGGTTTTACATGTCCTCTAGCCAGCTGGCTCAGTTATGACACTTTGTTCTGTTTTCAACAGCATATATGTAGTTAATTTTGGTTTTGTATTATGCTATCTTACCTTAAAAGAGCAAGATGCTTAAGGTTATTCATTTGTTTTGACAACTATGTCACCATTTTTGATAGTTTAAGCACGACCATGAAATGTTCAATGTATCTGTCATAGTTGTGACTGAAATAGATTGTCATTCTTCTTAGGATGAATAACCTAATTTGGCAGCCTGTCTTCACCATCAACACGCTACAAGATCCCGATTTCAGCTTACAATTTTCAGCTTACAATTTTCAGTATACCCTGAACATAAAGGCTCGGCATAGATGATGACAAGTGAGCAATGTGGCGATAGGTGTCAGTCATTACCCACTTGGCACAGCCTCTGGAGTTGAATGCACTTACCTTAGATCCTAATAAATGGTGATGGATTTTAACTATTTAATTTACAATCAGTCTCTCTCTATATAATACAATATTACTGTTTATAGATCAAGTCAGTCACAGTGGCATGGGTTTTCAACAGTGTGGAACAGGGCACTGTCCAACCATTGCAATCATTCTTATCCACTACTGTCACAACATGTGCCACACCGTTGATGAATGCAACAAGAAGGCCCAGTATTTTATGTCTTCCACTATCATTGTATATAGATCTAGCCAGCCAACCCAAGGGACTGTGACTCAGTGACAGGTGACTCAGTGACAGGTGACTCAGTGACAGGTGACTCACGGTGAGGGCGTAGGTGAGAGTGAGTCCTACGAGACCAGAGCTGAGCTGGTCCCGGAACCGGATGACCATCACCGCTGATAAGAACACCACCACACTGCCCACCATGTTCAGCATAACGCTCAACCACCTGGGGACACTCATTACATAGGGAGGTTATCAAGGGACACGCAACATTACATAGGTAGGTTATCAGGGGACACACAACATTACACAGGTAGGCTATCAGGGGACACATTACATAGGTAGGCTATCAAGGGACACAAAACAATACATAGGGAGGTTATCAAGGGACACACATTACATAGGTAGGTTATCAGGCTAATAACCTACCTAATGAATGTGTGTCCCTTGATAACCTACCTATGTAAATGTTGTGTGTCCCTTGATAGCCTACCTATGTAATGATAATCAGGGGACACACAACATTACATAGGTAGGTTATCAAGGGACACACATTACATAGGTAGGTTATCAAGGGACACACATTACATAGGTAGGTTATCAAGGGACACACATTACTTAGGTAGGTTATCAAAATTTTGGATGAAAGGAATAAAAAAAGGGTTGCAACCTATACATGGTTGCAACTTACTCATGAGAATTTATGGTATTCTGTGCATCCAAATGTAGGAAGCTGGTTGGTTACAGAAAATCAGCAATGTTATCAGTATTTAAAGAGACACCAACAGTAAGACGTCCCTACCTATTGCAGTTGATGGCAAAGTAAGCACAGCGTCCCCACACATCAACCCTTCGCTGACACTCGGAGAGGAAGACCTCCTGCAGCCTATACGCTCGGATGGTGCTCATTCCCGAGAGGCTCTCGTCGAAATGTGCGAATACAGGGGAGCGATTGATGGAAAGGAGGCGCTGGGTCTGACGCTGGGTGGCCACGTAGAACATCTACACGGAGAGAAGACAATGTAGGTATTCTTGGTATATATATATATATATATATATATATATATATATATATATATATATATATATATATATATATATATATATATATATATATATAATCCTGATAATGAAACAAGCTCAGTTTAACGAGGGCACTCCCAAGCACTCACCTGGATCCAGACAAACACTGCTCCAAGAACCACCCACGCGATCAGGGACCAGGGAGTTACAACGCCAATCAGCACTACTGTTCCAAGCACATCAAACGTGAGCGTAACAAGAGTCACCCACATGATGGGTAGTGTACTGTCCATGCATGCTATATCACCGCTGAAGCGATTCAGGATCCGTCCCAGAGGCGTACGATCAAAGAAGGACATTGGGGAGCGCATGATGGAGTTGAGGAGGTTGAGATGTTGGACACAACTGGCCCTCAGACCAGCATACATGCCCAGGCCGTACCGCATAGCCGAGCCCAGAGCTGTCATCAGACCAACATATATGTAAGCAAGAGGGTAGGTAAGAAACAAAGGAAGTATTTCAGCACATAAGTAGGTAGGCCAGTAAGAAATTATGCAAGTGAGAAGGTCGGTATGTAAGTAGTGAGTAATTTACTGAGTATCCACTTTATTAAGTTTACCCACTTATATAGCAATATACCATAAATATATGAGGTATGCAGGGAGTGAACAACATAATATGCAAATACATACCCCCACCAAAAATTTTGATACTATGGGTTAAGTTTGGTATAAGAAAGAACGTCCATTTTCAACTTAATAATAGGTGCATTAAAAGTAATATTGAATAAATATGTTTCCATTCATACAAAGTGACCCTTTATTAACATAGATAAGTGGTAACTTAAATACCACCATTTCCACAATTTTATATATATTCATATATATAAATATATATGTCAACTGTGATCAGTTTTAGAAATCAAGACTTCTATTTTAAGGGGACATATCATATTTGAACCCCTTTGCATCACTGACCTTGAAAGAAACCAAGAAGGGCATATATAGCCAGGTAATACGTCTGATCAACTGTCTCCCCCATCCCCTCAAGTGATGGGGTGCCTGCAGTAAAGTTGACCAGTGTTGGGTCGATGTGACCCTCACTAACTGTATCGCTCCAATGGGAGAGCCACACAGAGGCTCCGATGTTGAAACAAATGGTGCCGAGGGAAATGATGCCGACCAGAAGACCTGTGGCCTTACCGATGGCTCGTAGGTAGGAGGTGTACACAGACAGCTTCACCTGAACACAGCCACATATCATCACAGGATGATGTTTGGTTCAGTTAAAGTAGGCGGTTGATCTTCACTTAGTTTACGTGGTGATAAGGTGATCGAATTACGGAGAACTGAAAATGTCCTCTTGGTACAGACAGGCTGTCCTGACAGGATTTCAAACCCCTATTGTCAGGACAGAAGCCCAACATGGTTCCACAAAGCTACTGTGTTGGTACTGGTAATATCATTGCCATAATTACTGTTCAGCTATATTTCCATAATCATCTTGGTAAATCCATAACAAAACATACACACATTTCTAATATCCGTATAACAATCTTACAAGATTCCAAACAAAACATGTTTTAGAAATAATCTCACAAAGACCATTGTTCAGCATCAAGTACATTTGTTCATGTTTGTATAAACATTATGGAGGATTATTTCAAAATGGGATATTTCATAAAGTGAGATATTCCCATCTCCAGCTTCTACTAACCTTTCCTTTCTCCATCTGCTCTTCTCCCACCAACTCCCCCTTCTTTCGATCCATCCACTCATTGCCAGCCTCCGTATCTATCTCTTTGCCAGCATCTTCGTGCTGACCAGCATCAGCCTCATCAACCCTGTTTGCTGGCAGAGATATCCTACTCATGCAATACTCAGCCATAGCAGTGGACTCTCTCTGAATTTGCTGCATCATCGACATTGATTGCGTCAATGACTTTTTAGCCATTTCTCTGTTGCTACGATACAGCATATTAGATTCTCCAACTGACGCTGAGTGTTTAGATATTCTGCCAATGGTTGCCCTGTCCACTTTTGTGGATGAAAACGACCAAGATCGGAAGCTGTGAAGAAAAATGAGCAGATTACATTAAAACTTTGCTAGCCTACCAAACTACCCAGCTTAATAAAAAGTCTGCCAGCTGATTTGTTCAGTATAAAGTCATTGTGAAAGTAGTGGTTACGTAGGGTAGCTATCTGCTTCATTCATGCCAGAGGTGACAAGGCTGCTTGGATGGTCACTTTCTGCCCATGGTTCTGTGGAATCCACATCTGAAATGTGTCATTAGTATAAGGCATTCAGTGTACTGCAGGAACTCATCAATCAAAAATCATGTTACATTAAAAACATCGAAGTTCCATCAACCTACCATCTTGTTGTTGTGCCTCTGAGGTATTCTCACAGGACCTCATGAGGTCTGCAAACACCTCTTGTTTCTCCATGAGGTCTTGATATGTGCCTCGTTCTTTGATCATTCCCTCATCTAACATGATGATTTCGTCGACTTGAGGTAGGAACCAGAGGGAATGAGTTACAATAATCCGTGTCTGTGGGAGATATAACCACAAGTATAACCATGAGAATAACCACGTTGGTCCCCTTTGACAAGCTTCCATTCCTCATCAACTACATTTATATATTTCAACTAATAAATCAGTGTATTGAGGCCTGAAATTGAGAACGGAGTGATCATGGCTAACACTGGATGTCCAACGGCAGTATATTCACAGCTATACAACCTACTAGATAACATCAATTCTGTCTGCATAGTTGAAAAGATAATTCCTGATGGTCACAATTCATCTATGTTAAAATTAACATGTATTCCTATCTAAATTCAACCAGAGCAGGTTCCCCAGTAAGTAATGTAAAGACCCAGAAAATCAATTTGCACACTGAGACAATAAATGTTTAGCACCTTTTTACCCAGGTGGCCTTTAGGCCCTAGCACATTGTCGAATATGTCTTTGCCCACATGAGAATCAACTGCACTCAGGGGGTCATCAAGAAAGTAGATGTCTGCGTCCTTATAGACGGCTCTGGCCAGACTCACTCGCAGCTTCTGCCCTCCACTCAAGTTGATGCCCTACATATCCAACAAACATAACAGATGAATCAATAAACTTAGTTGAACTGGTGTTTGTTCACATAGCATGGAAAACATGTTTTGAGTTCAGCCAAATTATATGGCAAAGCAAAAGGATGTTTTGAGTTTAATCTCAGTTAAATGGTATGGGAAATGCCTTCTACTCAACCTACAAAGTCCAAAAAACCTGATGTTTTGAGTTGAACAATCAGAAAGAAAATCATGTCAAACACACTTTTATCAATACTACAACAGAATCTGGCAGCAGATTGTTTTCTACATTGACTATTGCTCTTGTCTGGTTACTAAACCTCCAACAAGTTGTTAAGAAGCGCATGTTATTTTATCACCGACAACATTCATTTTATCCTGATGCATGACTTGTAAAAACACTGACCCTTTCACCAATCTCAGTTAGATCCCTGCCCGGTAAGATATCAATGTCTGGTAGGAGGGCACAGTCATGGAGGATCTTCTGATAGCGGCCCTCATCACAGGGCTGGTTAAAGAGGATGTTGTCTTTGAGACTGGCTTGTTGTATCCAGGCTTGTTGGGGGACATAGGCAATGCTTCCCTGTGGGCACACACAACCATATATATGTGTATGTGTGACATAGAGATATAAAGAGGTGCATTGATACATGTATACAGGCAGATTATGTGTGTATAGAGACACACACAATGTACATGTATACATTTACACATACAGCATAGAAGCACACATACATATACATTGGGTAACATAAACAAACACCTGCAATATACCCACACACATCACGAACAGACACATATATAAATTCATACACACATCCATCGAAACCTTATGCACTGTCCCAAAAACACACCCACTCGCTTCCATCCACCCTCACTCACTCACCTGCCACCCATTCACTCACTCACTCAAACTCACCCACTCACTCACACAAACTCACCCACTCACTCAAACTCACCCTCTGACTGACTGACTGACTGACTGACTAACTCAGTCACCTTAGATATAGTAGACATACTTACCCCTCCAATCACAGGAGATCTTTCCACATACAGTTTGTACCAAACCAGATCAGATCCACCTATATATCCACCAACCTTAATATGAAGTTTGCCGTTGACTTTCTGCATCTCTCCCAGCAGAGCAGAGAGAAGAGAGGACTTCCCAGCCCCAACCGCCCCCACAATAGCCACCATCGAGCCTTCCTTCACAGACAGATTAATACTGAAACAAAGCCCATGCCACATTGTGCACGTATTTAGGGTCTTTAAATGCAATTTAAGCTGTAGCCACTAACACATACATATTCCTATGTTAATGCAACACGTGATGAGTCTCTAGTGTCTGTAGTTTCCAACAAACCTAAAATAGATTCATTTTATAGTGGACTAGAATGTTACCAGTGGAGGAGTTGAGGAATCAAAGGAAGCAGCTCAACCTCCCAAACCATTGTAGCTCATGAGTCATTGATATTATGATGATTATAGGTTATTCCTCAGTCCCTATCTCTACCCAACCATATAATAAATAAAGACTTTGCCATTCTGTCCCTGCTTTAACGGCATATGTTTACCTTAAAGTTCACATAGTAAATGAAAATGAATGGAAACTCTGGGTTTTTATGTTGATGTGATATCCCAACAAAAGTTTTCAAAGCAAAAAAAAAGTACACATGCTAGCTGAAAGAAATACCAAATGTACACAGGTACCATATAAATAAAACACCCTCCAAGTAATGCACAAATGTGAAAGAAGAGCTAAATTTGTAAAGTGTGTGAGTATGTGTGTGTGTGTGTGTTGGGGAGGGGGGGGGGGGGGGGTAGGGGGTGGCTCAGTGACCCTTTTAACATTGAAGGCATATCCTAATTTCAACATAACAAATAATTCAAAATCGAAAAATTCCCAGGTAAATAATCTTACTTTTTGATCAATGGAGGAGAGGAAGGGTCCCAGGTAAAACTGCCATCACGGACACAAAGAGGCTCACCTGTGATCATACAGAAACATACAGTGGTCACAAACACAACCACCTGCCTAACTAACCACCTGTTATCACAGATCAAAATGCAGGTGTCACAAACATGACCAATTTCTCAACTAACCACCTGTCACCAAAGAGAAACATACAGGTGTCAAAGACACACCCATTAAATCATCTGTAATCAGAAAGAAACATTCAGGTGTTACAGAAACACCCCTTGCTTAACTTATTAGAGTCAAACCGACTCTTTACCAGGCATCAATTTCCATTTGATATTTATCAAAGACATATATTACATATCAGTACACATAATCATTATGCCTGTTGCAATGGCAACTATGTAATTCTGGCAATGATCTAGTTGTGTGCTTCGTGGAGATTCAATGAAACATGCAAATATAGAGCACAAATATCCTGTAATAGATTTTGTAAAAGGAATGAGAAGAGGAAACCCTATAGTTACCTGGAGTGGCTTCCTCACGGATTATGCAATCTTTGTCGAGTTCTTCTTTCAAGAGAAACTCCATGATCCTGTTGTGGGATACGACCATCTGGATGAGATTGTTGATCAGATTGGGAAGTGTCTGCCGGGATCACAAGATTACATTAAAGGTGATTCAAAAGTAAAGTCATATCGTAATTAGCTTGTACTTGTTTTAAGTAATACATTTTCAAAATATTACATTATCGTAGCAACAACCTGATTCCTTCATAGAGAGGTTTATATAACAGATATATATCATTGGCATTCAAACTCATATGAATGTCTAAAACAAATCACTTTAAATGAGTCATGTAGACTCAGAATCATCGCTGGTATCTCGCCACAAACCCGTTAACAGCAAGATGAGAAAATTGAATGACGAAGAGGATAAGAACAGGCTAGTGAGCGATTGATTAATGACCAAAGGGAGGTGATGAATTGGATATAACATTCCCTTGAAAAGTCACACATTCTGATAATTGGGCAATTGTCTTGGAACCAAGATATTGTGATATTGACATGAAGTTAGGTAAAATAGTTACTTGTAGGGGTGCACGCAGGATGTTAAAGTAAGCTAGGGAAACAAAGGCCACTTCCGCTGTTAGTATATGGTCTTGTGAGGAGATAACAAACACTGCAAAGCTCACCAAGGCAATCTGAAAGAGACAGACAACATCTTATGTGAAACTTTTCTTGATAAAGTGAATATTCCTTGATTGAGTGATCATTAACTTTGGTTATGACAGTGAAGATAATGTTGTTGAAGACAAGGACATAGACAATGATGGTGATGATGATTATATTACGATGATGGTGATGATGATGATGATGATGATGATGATGATGACAAATAGGATGACAATGATGATGATGACAGTGATGAAAATGATCATGGCAATGATGATGATGATAACAACCATAACGTGGAATAAGTCACTAGCACTGACCATGAAGGGCCCCAGACTGAAGATAAAGTGAATGGCAGAATTCAGCAGAGCTTGGAGCTGCATCACTTTTATCTCCTTTTCTCTGAGCTGCTTGACTTGATCTTCAAAAGACAACTCCCAGGCATACAGCTTCAGCACCTTATGAGACCCAAAAAACGGGGACCATATTCATAAAGAATAAACTCAGGGTCTTTTTTTTCGACAAGCTGAGTTAGCGGTCTCAACCTTATTCATAAAAAACCTTAAGACTCTGAGTTGACTAGAGAGTTGACTTAAGTTTGTAAGCCCTAATTTATAGCATAAATATTTCCAGGAGAAATGCCTGCACAGATATGAGCAAGAACATGCCCTTAAAATGAACCAAAACACAATCAGTCATTTGTAATCTATGACCCACAAATTTTATCTAAAAAATCATCATAATTATTCTGCAAATTGTTTTGGAAAAAAAGGAGCGGACATATCTTCAACAACAATCAAATCGCTTTAAACAGGCTAAATAGTGATGTAACATTGACTCAGATATTATTACACTGACCTTGATACCACTGAGGATTTCATTTGTGAGCTTGATGCGTTCATCCTTATATTTCATCTGTTTGTTCTGAATATAATCAAAGTATGTATTGTGCTGTGAAAAGTGTATTACAATGG
Organism: Urechis unicinctus; assembly: GCA_034190875.2. NCBI lineage: Eukaryota > Metazoa > Annelida > Polychaeta > Xenopneusta > Urechidae > Urechis > Urechis unicinctus. Next base: position 13,014,717 of record CM067356.1, read on the forward strand.
GATATATATATCACACAACCCAGTATCAGGGATGTTGCACCAGACATAATAGCAACAAAGGTTCAATTCCAGGGAATTTAATTGATTTTCATTACCCTAGTAAACAAATCGCTTGTTCAGAAATACCCAATGCCTTTATTGCCACTCATCCAAATTATGCATAATTTACAAACGTCTTCATGGAAAATAGAAACCAATTATTTTTACCCCTCATATAAGACACCCAACCTGTAAGTTCTTGTTGGCTCGGCCCAGTATGAATTTGATAGGTGCCAAGCATGAGAATGCTGCTACCCCAGCTAGTGCTGCAGGTCCCAGAAGCCCCCAGAGGAAATACAGAGCCAGGCCCACTTGTACCGGCAGTACCCATGCCATGTCAATGAAATTCATGAGTTCCATGTACTTGAGGGAGTCCACAGCCATAAGGTTAACGATCTCACCCAGCGTTGAGTAGCGTCGTGAATTAGCACTCAATTTCAGCGCCTGAAATTTCACATGCATGTTATATTGTGCTATGATTATTTGAATTGCTGGACAACGATTTCAGTAGGGATGATTTTAATTTCACAGTAGCTGCCTCAACAGGCTCCGAGCCTATGCACAGCCAAATAATCTCCTTGAGACTAACACCATCCACACGCTGACCAATCAATGATCAAGTCTCTAAAGATATCTCACCCCATCTATGAATATTTCATGTGGCGAACAAAGGAGGTGAGGGAGTATAGAATACGACAGCTTAACATGGGTGTTTCTTTCGCAAGCTTGTTTAAAAGTCGTTTGAAGTCGAATTGCGGACTAAGCACAGGTGCGTGATACGCGGCACGGCCGTATAAGAGGGGGATCATTGTGCACAAATCATTATACGACATGACATTCAAGAAAGTGTTGCTATAACATGACAGAGTACTCCATGAATACAGTCGCTCACATGTGGCCCACATAAGGTGGTGAGCCCTCAACGCCCAATCCCAGCTTCATATCATTAAGCCACCAAATCAGGGTACAAGATAAAGGAATTTGATAGACAAAGCCGGCCATATGTTAGTCATGCGACAAGAGTAGAATGGTCTATCTACCTTATTATAGACCATAGACATGATGGCAGCACGTGTCTTGATGTTGGTAGTGAAGTGCAGCAGCTGAGCGTGGCTAGTGAGCACAGCCTCTGAGATGGAGAGGAAGAAGAGGAGGAGAGCACAGAGGTAGCCCTCCCAGCTGGTAGTCATGTCACCTGACTCCACCAAGTTGATGATACGTCTGTGGGGTCGAGGGGGGATAGATGAACAACAGCACAGGTTACGTATAGGCTAATGTCTATATATATATATATATATATATATATATATATATATATATATATATATATATATATATATATATATATATGTATATATATATATAGACGTACATATCTATATATATATATGTATATGTGTGTGTGTGTGTGACGTGTGTGTGTGTGTGTGTGTGTGTGTGTGTGTGTGTGTGTGTGTGTGTGTGTGTGTGTGTGTGTGTGTGTGTGTGTGTGTGTAATGATTTACACTCAAACACATATTAAAGAGCTACATATTTAAAAATATAATACAGCATACAACCATCTTACCCCATACCTCAATATAACAGGACTGGTGAAGATGAACACTTCAATGAGTGCTCTCAATGCTATGATCATCATATAATACACCCTAAATGTCTTCAGGATAGCTTTCAGCAATGACGGCTTGTATAACATTGCCTGACATTCATTCACAGAATGCATATGTCCACTAGCTTTGGGCTTCTCAAGTAAAGGGATGCCGGTTTCTAGTTTGCTAGACTTCCCTTCAAAACCAGAGCTGCAATAAGAGGTAAGATATAGGGGCAATGAAAAAGTATAAAAATTATTAGAAATTACAAATGACTCATGCTAAATGGTTTTCATCAGAGGGAAAATGACATCAAAATCACTTCATTTAACACATTAGTGTTGGACAATCTGAGGGAAAATGAAATCAATATACTATTAAAAAAATGACCATTTAAGTTTGCATATGAAAATGTTATCTTAATAACATCAAAGGATCTTACATGTCATAAGAATTCAATTGTTTCACCTTAAGGATTTGTGAAGTTCGCTGTTCCAATTGGCCTGGAGTGTGACCCAGTTATTCCTAGCATGGTATTGGGGTCGAATGTCCCAAAGGTCACTGACCTTCAAGGAACGCTTATACCCTTCTCTGATTAATCTGCAAAAATATATATCACCCAAAACAGATGGAACTTCTGCAGTTTAACAGGGGTTGACTCGGAAAGAAAGCATTAGTGGGGAGCACAGTCGTTTAAAAGGTTAGAGGTCGAATCATTATCTGATGATGTGAGGGTTTACAGAAAAACATGAGGTGAACGATAATGTCAGATGTTACCCTTAATATTGCTATTAAGAATCGTAGTCACAGAGTAATGATGAATGAAGGTGTTTGTAAAACTTGGATAGTGCCCACTCCCAGGCAATAGAATCTAGACTCATATTTAAGGAAAACCCCAGAACAGGGGTATTGTAAGTTAAGACTACTTTATAATAATTAGCAAAGTCAATAAAGAAACATAATGATTTTACCTGAACGAATGCAGCAAGAAAAGTCTGATGAAAGACGATCTGGAGAAGAAGGGATCAGGAACCTATCATGGAAACACAATTATCACAGTTACAAATATGTTGTAACAATATAAATGTAATATTTGTTGATTGATGTTGCTTTTTACTCGGAAGGCTGTCATGGGTGCGAATGATGCTTGGGCAAAGCCCTATGGCTTTGTGAATTACCCTGATGCTGTGTCAGCACACTGACAAGGTAACTAAG
>CM067356.1:13022559-13080059 GCA_034190875.2 Urechis unicinctus
GGAAAACCAACTCCGCAGTGAATATTAGACGTATTCTCACAGAACCTAGCCTTAATTTTTAAAGAGACTGTTCAGCCCCATAATTGGAACGAGGTTGCCTAGCAAGCTGCTTGACAACCGCACCTTGGAAACCAAAAGTTTTAAGTTTTCAGACTTTCAGTCGCTACGCGGCGCTGTGGTCTCAGAAAATAGTTCCTTACTCCGGCTGTTGTCATTTATGTTGTCGGACATTACCCTTCCTGCTTGTCGGTCTAATGTGTGCGCACAGATGCCCACAACTTGAATGAGTGAAGATTTGATGAAATCTACATTATGTAACCAAAGCGGAAGAATACACATCGATAGCAAGGTAAATTCAGAGCGCGTTATGATTTACAGCTACTATTCGTGTGGTTTATGGTTTTAGGGATGCACCGTTATCGATGGAACGATATAATTGAATAAAACAGATTTCCACAGTAGATCATGAATATATCCAGTCAAATAATAATGTTAAAAACTTATCAAGATTTTCCATCATGTAAACTTTGCGGCACAAATTAGAAGATGACATTACTTACGTCTGCGTTAAACGTAGTAATGTAATAACGAAATGATCCCTGATTGCCTTATATGGGGCTGAACAGTCTCTAAGTGTACGACGCGGACCTACATTTCGACACTTCCTCACATTTGTATGCACATGTACAGATCATTGTCAAGCTTATTTTAACAAAACTATTTTTGATCTCGTAAGTCGTTTCCCTGAGATACACAGTGTCCGCTACTTGGCATTACTTCGAAAGTGGCCACGGAAAGGGTCCATGTGATGGTGTTGGAAGCACAACGAAGCACAACGCTGACAATGCGTCGAAGCAGGGAAAAGTACTTATCCAGGATGCAAATGATTTCTTCGCTTGGGCAAAAGAGAGAGAACAGGGTATACAGTATGATATGATTACTGAAGAGGTGGTGGACAAACGCAACAATGAGATAAAGCCAGTCAATGGATCGATGGCACTACACGCAGTGGTTGGGACTGAAGGTGGGAGGTTGGCCGTCAGGGAAACTACGTGTGCATGCAACGACTGTTACAAGGAGACGTCGTTTGATGTAGACTCACGGTGTGGCTGGAAAAGAAGTGTCATTGATGTAAGACGTGTTGCTGAATGTCAACCTAATCTGGAAAGTGTGAATGATCAGATGCTAGTGGAACGCGCGGCAAAGTATGATGGGAAAAATTACATCAGTTGAATTATTGAAGTAGTAGAGGAGAACACCACGCTTCATATAACCTACATGGAAGAGTATGGAAAGCTGAAGGGCCATTTCAGGTGGCCGAATATTGAAGACAAGGTGTGGATCAAGTGTTCCGATGTTATTAGGATCTTTGAAAACCCAACGCCAACAAATAGAACAGGGCGAATTTTCTCATTTTCCCGTTGATGTCCTAAGCCTTTTGCTGTGACTGCAGTAAACGAGTTTATTGTGGACATGAAAGTCGCAAAATACATGTATGTCCTTGCATTGTTTTTGACATGTATGAGACAACAGATTGTGAATATCTTTGTTTATTGCCGAGCATTTATCTTTTGTAGTGTTAGTACATGACATCTTCAGCGAGTACCGAACGGGACTATTTTATCTGCTGCATCATTGCGGTATCAGTTAGATGTATTTGTGAAAATAATGTTTAATTAAGTCAGAATTATTGTAATAAACTACATGGGTAAATCTAATAGAAAACTATATGTGATGTCTTGCTCTGTGGTTGGTTACCAACATATGTTATTCTTTCTTTATTTATGTTACAAACACTTCAAGATTTTCATAAATAATGAAAATGAGTAAACCGTTTGGGTTCATCTAAAACAGTTTCAAATATTATGTGGGTTGCATAAGTCTTGTGTCCACAATAAGGCATTTTATTTCATAAAAAGTTTGTTTTGTACACACGTCACGTACGAGACGAAATACAGGTCTCTGAACGGGTCTCTGGCTAAGAACCTGTTGCTTCGCTTTTAATATTTCCATCAATTTACTCTCACTTTAAACGAATTTTATAGGGTTCATTGTTCGTCGCGGGGAGGAAACTTCCCGGATTCATATCACAGAGGCAATTGATCCGTAATCGAGGTTTTACTGACTATGTGAACTCCATGCACTTATCTTACACTCTAATAAGTCAAGTGTTGACATCGATAAAGGGCACGATAACAACTTACTAATGTTGCTAAAGCTCATTATTATGAAATGCTTTCCTCAGCAATATGAAAACCGGTACACTTCAGAAATGGGCGTATATTGCACCGCAACCCCTACTGAACGCTCGGTGAATTTGAAAAAAAATAAACTTTGGTTATTGGGAAGTGCCAGAAACCCAGATGGTTCAGGTATCTTGATACCTGGAAAACAAACCAATGAGCATGGAAGACTCTAGCTCTCTATGAGGAATGGCTAAACAAAATCAACCGATGAATGGAGAAACAAGGGAGGCTCATGTTGTTGCTTAAAACCCATTACGAAAAACACCCATAGCGGACTGACCTATTGTCCGGGCAGGATACAATGGATGATGAGGACCTGGACAATATCCCTCTTTCACAGCTGCTTGTGCAGTCACCGTGTGCAATATACTTACCGAGCCCACTTTTGTATCGCCTCGAGTAACTGGGCAACCGTTGGGGCAAATCTTAGCGCATGTATATATATGAATATTCAACACGGATACTGCAAAAGTGATTGAGCGAGTGAGTGTAGGGTTTAACGGCACACCAACACTAATTTGTTATATTGCGCCTGGAAACTGCAAGAATTCGACCAAATAGCATAGGGCTTCTCTGGGTTATTATGGCCGAACCTTTGGGGTACCGGAGCGATGACTAGGGGCCATGGACTACGTCGGACCCCCTGCCTATTCCGACCGAGGAGTATGTGCCAGAAGGCGTATTCAGATAAAGTGGTTGTTTATTTTAAAAATCTAAACAAACTAATGATATTAAACACACACTTACCGTAAACAAATTACTCGTCTTTTTTACCTACAGAAAGCCTCTTGCTTTCATATTCACTCACGCCTGGGTAATGTCTCGTACGATTGTGATGCACCCGGTCCAAATTCGCGTGGAAATATGGTACAATCTGAGCCGTTTATTGAGTGTATGCTATAATGATATATACATAATCAATAAAGTATATATAGACATTTTGACACTCGTGTGGTTACAGTACAATTTGCTAGTTTCGAGACAGATATTGATCTCTCTCGTGCTTGTCACGCGCCTGCTCAGTAAGAGTGACGTTCACATTGATAAGGTTTATGATTTGTTCAGAGGTAGAATTATTGACACTTTCCTTTATTTCATTCGAAGTGACTGTGTAAGTCTGTCAGGATGGCAAATTAATACCTCTAAATGCTTTTACATTTCAAACTCCTCATAATCATCGCATTTTAGTGATATGCTATTTTGTTGCTGCATGATGAAGACTCCATGATTAAGTTTAAAGTGATACTCCAGTGATCAATATTGTTATGCCATATTATAAAACTATCAAAAATAAGTCAGTTAGAGTGAAATTTATGAAAATGACTTGGCCATAATTAATTAGTAAAGATTGGGGAAAGAATGCATTCATGTTGGTGCGCACATTTTGGTGACGTCATAGGGTCAAGCCATACTGCAGATGTCTTACCACCAAGACTTGATGCGAGCAAAAGAATTGATCGTCGAAGTTTCATTGATTGTTGCTTGGTAATATGGCGCACTGCATTGTTTTCCGATGTAACCACAAAAATCAACATTTGAAGCAGCGAATTGTGAACTACAGGTCGCTAAAAGACACAAAGCCGTCTGGTTTTCCGAGTGAAAGAGACAAGACTGATGGAAACGGTGACAGGAAACACGTCAGACGCCGGTCTCGTCGGAAAGACATAGTGAACGACGTTCAATTTCGGATCAAATTGTATTATTTCCCATATAGCACCTCCCTTTTCAATCTTTATAATTGCTTGGTGTTTATAATATGAATCAAGTTATCTTTATGTAGTTTCTACCTTAAAGAATGCTGTAAGACTAATCCGCAGGTAGTTTGGCGCTGTCACACAACTTGGCTAAAGTAAAGTCATAGTGGGTGACTTGTCAGGGATATCCCTAAATGTGGTCAGTGTTTTGCGTGTAACTTGATAGAAATGAAGTTTGAACTTAATTTCTTTTATGTATATGGTTGCAGCTTTTACACACACAAAATCTAACTGAATTCCCCTCAGAACATGGATAGTGGTTATCCAGCCCCACAATTGATTGACATCACCACACTTGAGTAAGCCCAGTGCATGGATAAAGGGTCAGACTCGGGAGCCCTGAACATGTTATATTATCACACCATTGCTATATGAGAGTAAAAATAATAGACCATATGTTATGCTTATCAACTTGTAGTCGCATTTGCTTTCAAACTTCAAGTGCAGTACTTTTTTGTGGCAAATTTAAGCATAGTCATATATGTATATATATATGTGGTGGTTTCCATTGGCTTGATTTGCGGTGACAGTTAAGTGTTATTGTGCTGAAAAGGCTAATAGCTCAAGCGTATGTAACCTATCTTTCATGGCCTTGTAATGAATGATCATTCCTGCCCCCTGGAAACTTATATCATCACTTGTTGGAACACACTTCATTCTACTTCTAAGGAATATGAGGACTATTTCTGTATTAAAGTGAAGTATTATGCTCTTTTTGTCAAAGTCCTCTGTGGCTACCCATTTATATTGCAAGCTATTCTGTATTATCTAATAGATGTTATTCTTGTCTTGGACAAGGTATGGTTTCTAATGGGCATGCTGTGCACTGATAAGGGCCCGGACTATCATGCTCATATATTGTTTATGTTAAGTGATGCCAAAGAAGTTGCCATGCCATTCAAATGGATACTCTATATTTTGGAGAGGAAAAAAAACTTGTTATCGCAGGGCTCGAAATAAGCCAGATTCATTACCGATCAGGCGGGCCGGTAACCTTGAAATTCTACCCGCCCTACTGATTTTATACCGGCCCTACTTTTTTCAATTATAAATACAGCTTTTTCATCCTCTCCAAATTTGCGCTTCTTAGGCAACGATGGTTTAGTACCGTGAACAAAATGTCACATTGACATCTTCAGAAATTGCATAATGTTAAAAAATCGCATGCCGACGACGTGGAAAACAACTCGCAAGAAACGCGAAACGAAAACATGCACGCATTACGTTATGTTAGTCGTACAACTGTTGGTGGGCCTATCGTTAAATGCAATAGAGCGCACTGCAATCACAAAGACACAGGAGAAAAGTCACCAAGAAAGAATTGCAAATGCCCCTGAAGATCTTTGGTTTATCCGCGGAAAAAAATCTATCCGCCAGCCGGGCAGCTAGTTCTGCTTTCTTAACCGACACCAATTTCACCCGCGGGTGCTAATTTCGAGCCCTGTGTTATGCCTACATGCCAACACTCAATGTCATTGATGATCAAATCCTGGGTGACTATCTAGATGTTTATGTTTGAAATTGCGATGCATGACAAGATTTATAGTGTGTAGTGGATAGGTTTCTGGGTTCCAAAAAACTCTCTTTACAGACCAGATGATTCATAATTGTCAAGGATTCATTCAAGTTGAATGAAGATTCATTGTTTTTACTTGAAACATGGATAGAGATGGCAGAATTGGTTCTGATCTTTCTAGTGTTTATCTCGTATATGCATATGGAAAGAATGGGCATTCCCATAATAATTCAATACTCGCTCGTCAAAGGATCATAAAGATCTGCCGGGGCGTTTCGTTTCTTGCCAGAAGATATGCCCCCAGGCAAATTACATGGGACATATGATGGGAACACGCATTCAAGGTCGCGCGTATATCGCCAATTGCACAGATTCTCTCGCATTAGCGGCATAATTCCACGTTGTGCACAAGATCACATATATGAATGTTTATGAATAAGTTGAGTTTACGTGTGAGATTTCGTCAAAGGCGATTTAATCTGCCCAGACAAATTTTGACAATTTAAAAAAGATAACACTTATGGATACTCGCAGCCCGGAGGGCGCACTTGGCCTTGTCCTGAGTAGGGGAGTGCCCCGGGTCCTCGAAAACCCGTACTCGTCGTAAAAGGTGAAAATGGCAAAAGCATACCCCGTTGTATCAAATACGAGGCCCAACAAAACCCGTCGTACAAGTCGAGAGGCCAAAAAACATACCCCGTTGCGTGGCACGTGTATATTACCTCTATACACTTAAGTGCCCCCCCCCACGAAACCCGCTGACACATGGCGAGTGAAACTAAAACCTAAGATCTTTGCTAAAACTGCGTAATGTGACGTCATATTTCCAAGACGGGGGTTGCCGTGAACGAAAGTTGTGATTCTAAAAGTTCATGTGACAATTGCTAAATAATCACGAGACAGTGGATGACCAAAATAGTGTTGTTCAAAGGATATTCATCTCAATTCGCGACATATGTAGATACGTAAATGCACAACATTAATGAGAAGCTATGGACACGCGAAATAAAACGCTCATGACACGACGTACAGAGCCTATGGAGCGCCGAGTCACTTTTTAACGCCAAGCCGTTCTCTCTCTCTCTCTCTCTCTCTCTCTCTCTCTCTCTCTCTCTCTCTCTCTCTCTCTCTCTCTCTCTCTCTCTCTCTCTCTCTCCTCTCTCGCTCTCGCTCTCTCGCTCTCTCTCTCTCTCTCTCTCTATCTCTATATATATATATATATATAGACAGGCATATATATAATGCATATAATATATATATATATATATATATATATATATATATATATATATATATATATATATATATATATATATATATATATATAATATATATATATATATATATATATATATATATATATATATATACTTCAAGGTATGAAACAGATACTTCCTGCTGTCTCACCGTTCCCTCATTCACACGCGAAATATATCTTTCAAGGATACCACTATATGTAAAGAACCATTTGCCGATCTGACCCATCTGCAGATGGGTCTGACCCGTTTACATATCCGCAGATCTCTTGATGGACTAAAAACGGCCCATCTGCAGGTGGTTCTGACCCATTTAAGGATTCTGAATCAATTTAATTCAGTTTCAGGAAATTGTATTTTTTCTCAAATGTTCCCATCAAAGCTTGCAGAGTGCCACATGCAGCTCACTTTTATTGTGAATAGCCATGTTTTGTACCTGAGCGTACTTAATCATGATCACAATGTTGTTATCGGTAGATTGTACCACAGATTTACTTGTTATCGTTATCATCTGGCGTCAGCTCGCTTAGCGACAATGGCGTATTGGGGATAGTTGTCCATTGGAACTTAAAAGTGGCAAGCGCAATTTAACGACGGAGTCAGCGTCTTGGAGACATCGTGACTCCGCTTACGTTTATGCAATGTCATGTATTCAGTGGAGAATATATGCGACAACTCCTACAAATAACTTGAATGCTATAGGAAAAGTAAAACAATGCAATCACACGTCGCGAACGCTCCCGTGACCCAGCTGGTCTGGAGATTCTGAATATAAGCGCTATAAACATTACCTTTGACTTTCAAACTGACCACTGAGAACGCAGAAATTAAAAAAAATGTCTGACGGAGAACGCCGGCGTATCATCTTGGATGAACACGTTCAGAAGCTTCTTGAGAGTAAAAGAACACCAGTGATCACTGGCGGGAAATATGAAGACATTGTGCATCATCTTCAAAACCCAGCTGAAGAAGTCAATCCACATTTTCGACATTACGTTAAATCCAAGCAATTTGACTTAATGGATTTGCCAGCCCTAGGCGTAAGAGATGCACTGGTTGTTCCTGTTAAAAAAGCGGCTACTGGTGAGCACCAGAAATTCTTATGTCACTTTAAGAAGGCCTTTGCTTCCACTGTTTCTTATCAATGATGATATCTGTAGGTGTTGGATTTGATAATGATGTTGATTTCTATTACTTTTGATTATGATTTTCTTTTCACATACTATGTTGTGTTTATATTTGACATAATAGCTTTCTTCTCTGGCTGTGGTTACTGAATTTTTGTTGGCAAACAAATCAATAAATGTAGATTTAACAAATCATGATGTGATACCTTTTTTGGAGTTGGGTCTTATCCATCCTAACAAAGGGTCATAACCATCAGCAAATGGGTCTGACCCATTTGCAGATGGGTCTGGCCCATTTGCAGATGGGTCTGACCCATTTGCAGATGGTTCTCATCCATCTGCAGATTATTTTTTTCTATACTATGTTTTCTCTGTGTTGCTTACATTTAGGCACTACGGCACAAATTTCCGTACATTATGCAGCACATAACCGAAATGAATGAATATCTGTTAATTTTTTTGTAATGAGTTCCTAATCTGCAACTGGGTCAGAACCATTTGTGAATGATTTTCTTTCAAATTTTATATTAACAAAGTTACGCTTGGGATTTGGCATAATGACTGTGCCACTTAATTTTATTTTGTTCGTATTGTAGCACAAAGCAGGACTAAATTAAAATCCATTAGTATAATAACGATGCAACACTGATCCGCAATTGGGTCAGTACCATCTGCAGATGGGCCGTTTTCAGTCCATCAAGTGATCCGCAGATGGGTCGCCCATCTGCAAATGGGCAACCCATCTGTGGATTTGTAAACGGGTCAGACCCATTTGCAGATGGGTCAGATCGGCAGATGGGTTGTAACATATACATACCCAGCAAACACGCCATGTGGATCCCAAGTGGACTGTTGGTGGAACATAAATCACGGGGTTTCCAGTTTTCTCCTCGTGACCAAAGATCATAACGAATGGCGCATTATGACTCTGACTGCTGACCTTTGTTTGAAGCTGAGTCGTTTTGAATTGGTTAATATTTTCGTATTATTTTACAAAGCTTTTCTACTTTTGAAGTGCATTAACAAATCAACTGCAACTCGAAATTAAATTATGTATCTTTTAAAGAGTTTTACTAAAAAAATAATTTCATTTCATGTTCGATAGGATACGAATTGGGGTGATATGCAGGTTTTTCTGTTCGAATTGCAACGCAAGGGAATTAATGACTTTCTTGGGTAAAATTATTCGACTTTTATGGTGTTTTTCTTTAAAAAAAAAATAATTAAAAGGATCGTCACAGAACGCAAAATAAAAAATCTCTCTCCGAAGTAGAAGATTTCGGTTTCGATTAGGCCACCATGTGTGATTGCGCATCTTGGATGTCACTAATCTAGGTAGTGTGATCACTAAGCTTGTCAGTTTTATATCTAAAGAAGTTGGATCATTAAGCTATGAAGTATGATCTCTAAGTTAGGACGTTTAATCACCAAGGAAGTGTGATAACTAAGCAAGGACATCTGATCACAATGCTAGGAAGTGCACTTGATCACCAACCCTGGCGATTTATTAACCAAGCTAGGAAGTGATCAAGAAACTGAGGCAGAAGTTTTGATCACTGCGGTAGGGAGGTCAGTAAATGGGCGGGCTAGCTTTATGCATTTGAAGAGTAGGTTCACATGATTGTTACAGGTATGTGATTGACAGGGTGATTAAGTCAATAGTTTCAGACTTTGGTCCCCTGTTAAGTAGGTCGGGTAGTTATGTTATTACGTATGTTGGCGATGGTGCTGTTGCAGTCAAGTAGAGGAGACCGATAAGAAAGGTGGGCTGTGTTAAGAGACTAATGGCGACGAGTTACGTGTATCGGATCGGTAGGCATAACAATTTGGTAGGTATGGTTATTATATGGAAAAACGGAGGTAGTTTGGTAGCGGGGTAAGGTGAGTGAGAGTTGGGTGATAGGTGAGTTAGTTGGGTAGGCAATAATGTGCTCACTCAATCATGAATATACTAACCCACTCACTCAATCACTTATATATTAACCCACTCACTCAATCACTAATATACTAACCCACTCACTCAATCACTAATTTACTAACCCGCTCACCTTATCACTAATTTACTAACCCGCTCACTCAATCAATAACCTACTAACCCACTCACAATCACGAACATACTAAACCAAACAATCACTAATTTATTAACCCGCTCACCAAATACCTAATTTACTAACCCACTCACTCCATCACCAATATACTAACCCGCTCACTCCATCACTAATATACTAAACCGCTCACTCCATCACGAATACACTAACCCGTGCACTCAATTAATAACATACTTACCCATTCATTCAATCACGAATACATTAACCCACTTACTCAATCACTAATATACAAACCCACTCACCCAATCACTAATATACAAACCCACTCACTCAATCACTAATTTACTAACCCGCTCACTCAATCACTAATTTAATAACCCGCTCACTCAATCAATAGCTCAATCAACCATTCATTCATTTATACTACCCGCTCACTTAATCACTAATATACTAACTCACTCACTAATATACTAACCCCCTCACTCAATCACTAATCTACTAACCCGCTCACTCAAACAATATACTAACCCGCTCACTCAATCGCTAATATACTAACCTGCTCGTTCAATCACTAACATACCAGCCCAATCACTAATATACTAACCCGCTCATTTAATCATTCATTTACTCACCCGCTCACTCATTACAAAATACGCCTGCTGACTCATCACGATAATACTGTCTCGCTCAATCAATAGTCGTTTACCCGCTAACTGTCTCGCTCAATCCCACAGTCGTTGTGTCTCTCTGTTACCCTCAATCATACACCTTCACTCACTTACATACTCCCTCCAATAAATTCATAAGTAAAAAAGAAACATCATAAATCAATGTTTTATAGCAAGCGAGATTCATTTGCCACAAACTGCTTTAAAGTCATTTGCAAATCGAATCATCATATATCGTATTCACTATTCCGGCTTATTTGACAAACATGAGTAATGCATGACATATTTGGTCGGATCTCAGCAAGCTGGGCGAGGCACTTAGACTTGCGCAATTGTACATATATATACCGGCGCTCGGAAAACAAACCTGGAGATCCGAGCGCCCGTTTCAGTCACAGAAAATAACTTTAGAATCCGTCGGTTTGACAAGCCGGGTTGACGATGCCAAGATGCTGCATATTGTCGCTCGTAGAATTGATGAAGCTGATGGCGTGTATCCCATCCTTCGGATTTGTTTTGCCATTCTGGTAATCAAAAGTACAGCAGACTTAGTACAAAAGTAACCGTTACAGCATTAGTCAACTCATTAACATACATGCATAAACATGGGATGTAACTTGACCCTTGAATAATCAAACACCAATAAAAATAATTATCTCACACCATGCATGAGATCAAACATATTCACACCTGTAGTTTTGATTGCAGGTAATGCCTCAGGTATTTGGTGGGATATATCGCCTGTCTCCCTTCATCATAGCCATCTAATGCGCAGCCACATGCAGACACATAGCTAAACAACTGCAGCGCCATCAGCAACACTGTTCCGATAGCATGGTTCACCCAGCCTCCCAGCATAGCATCCTTAAATATGTACTCCGCATTCAGATTCCACGCGCCCCTCCACAAGAATAGACTGCTTAAAAGGACAACAAAATAGACGAGATTTTCCCACGCCAGTTTCCCATATTTGTAGTGGCCATCCATGTAAAGGGTAACCTTCGCTAAGGGCTCTTCCAAACTGAAAAGAATCATCGTTGCTCCATAGCCGACGACAAGAGAGACCCAGTCAGATGTGAAGGTGTCTTTGAAGACCATAATTGTGTCCAAGAGCTGCCACGAGCTCCGCCAGGTGATAATAGCTAGTGTGCTGATAATGAAGTGTGTGAATATGCAGTCCAGCAAATAGAGTCCCAGGGAGCGTCGATCTTTCAAAGTGGGCTGGAACAAGAAATATTGGACGTACATTAAAATAATTTTTGAATAACTGTTGAAATGTTATGAACACCATTGCATTGGAATTATTGTATTGTATGCATTTGCGTTTGTTTCATTGCCAGGTTTAATTGTTGTTTACAATTGTTTCGACATTGGCGCTTTGAAAATACCCTCCAAAAATATACAAATGAGTGACGACCGGGTCAAGTAACTACCCGTTTTTCGTTTCGGTGACTAGTAGTGTCTAGGGCATTCCATAATTAGGTAAAAATTCACGTCCAATCAAAAATAAGCCATCTGAATTAACAAGGTCATTAGAAATAAAAGGAACCACGGATCGGACTCGATTTTGCATCTATCGTTTCCAAACGTAGTAGGAAATCGCTCCATTAAGGTTTTTTTTGCACAAAGGAATATTCATGATTTTGGGTGAAATGCATCTTCAAATGCACCGATCAATCAAAATTCATGCGAGCGAACTAAGTATCAGTTATCCGGAGAAAATCAGGCTAAGAAGATTTATCGAGGCTTCAGTACTTAACATTAACTATGCTACATTTCAATACTATTTAAACATTTCACATTGCCTTTTTCTGACACTTGGGGGAGTTGTCTTTGCTAGAACTGCGACAGTCGCCGCGATTCCTATCGGTGTAATCAATTATACCAATACGTTAATGCAGCCCCTGACAACTGCTAAGATGACAAATCTTGCATTGAGAATCAAACACCTGTTATTGGCGATGGTGTGTAAATCATCCTTGGTGTTAATTCTGCATTGAATTCTTATTGATAAGTACGATGTGCCAAACATTACTTGATTGGCATGTCTTTGTGTAAATATAACATTTTGTTATGCTGGTCATTAAGTTATAATAATTATAATTTGTTGATTAATTAAGTATATGATAAAAGTAAATGAGGCGAATGTAAACTGAAACATTTTACATTGCGACTGATATCACCAAAAAACATTATCTTCACAGAATGAAAATAGATGACGGATTCTGCTTATACTTCAGTAAGGTCCTTCACCATGTTGGCACAGAGATCAAATGATCACGTACCAGAGATCAAAGGATCACGTACCAGGATCCGTATCGCTAACGATAAGTCACTTACACCTAGTTTTGTTCATCTATTCCTTGACACCAAACCTCGCAGATGCTCTTAACATATATTTGCGAATATCCAACAAGATTAAATATGAGTGCATGTGTCGTTATGCAAGGAATCATACAGTTGTGGTTAAGGGTTGAAAAAACATACATGTATTACACTCATATTGACTGAAGAAGACCAATTGATAATGTTGTTTTCACACCTGTGAAACAGATGTGGATAACTTATCAGAAGATCTCATTAAGTGCCGGGGTTATCCCCTGACATATGTAAAGTTTACGTCTTGCAATGATTGTACCATGTTTTTTTTTTACCTTGACACCAAATCGCGTAGAGGCTTGCAAGACATCTTTGCGAGTATCTAACAATACTGCAAAAGGCGGGAAAATCGTCGTCCTGCTTGCTCTTAGGACCAGCAAGATGGGATAGCAAATGAAGAAACCGGCAAAACCAGCGTGCCATCCATGTGGATCCAGATAGTAGTCCGCTGCCGACCACACCCCCCGCCAGTACGCCATGTACAGAATGGCATACAGGTACATATAAACACGTACCAAGATCTCATAGGCAACACGCGGAAGTTTGGACAATGTTGAATCTAAAACTGGCATAATCAAGTAGCCAAAAATGGAACATGACCCTAATCCGATGGTGGCCCAGTGACTGTCAGGTTCCTTTCCAGGTAAAATATACACACCGTAAAGATCCCATATTCCGCGCCAATAAAACACCATAGATGGGAAGAAAACAAAGAGGCAAAGAAAAGAGTCTGCAAAATGTAACCACGATTCTTTTCCTTGATTCCATCTGCCATTCATGTGTCCAAACTCTGGTTTTTCATTTGGCACAGTTTCAACATCCATTTTGATATTTTCACTTTAACGATCATAAATGCGACGGTACGTTGGAATGATGTGTTGGAATGTTGTTCATTGTATAGAGTGCCACCATCTGTACTTTGTCCCCTTTATCTCCGTAAGACCAATAAATGGGGATGATGATATCAACTGTTATGAATGATGGTGTGTCCACATATACCGATTCACTTGAATAGTCGGCTAATTACCACTATTTATCAAATTATTTACCTGGATGAAAAATTAAAACTTACAAATGCAAAATGCCTGACTTCATGAGTTAAACAAATAAATATCGAAAATGATTTCCTGAACAGATAATCATAAATGCATACATACATACATACATACATACATACATACATACATACATATGTACATACATATACATACATACATACATACATACATACATACATACATACATACATACATACACATACATACAGACACACACATACATACAGACACATACATACACATACATACATACATACATACATACATACATACATACATACATACATACATACATACATACATACATACATACATACATACATACATACATACATACATACATACATACATACATACATACATACATATAACAAGTTCGCTTATCCATTTTTGGGAAGCGTAGACCTGGTGGATCATCAAGAGGTAAGTGGTTAACTAATTACCTTGGCTTATTAACCTTAATTGTGGCCTTGAACTGCCTCTGTCTTTAGCTTCATCGATATGGACAAGTGTCGGGCGTAACTTGTTGGCACCCGATAATGTTGTCGTCAGTTTAAATTCGAAATTCATCATTGATCATTTCCTAAAGCAGTGCATTTGTCCTCCTCTCAAACTTAACCTATCCGTCCCACTTGTTGGCCTTCTTGATCGGACCAAATTACCCAATTAATTAACTTGGCACTGAGCGTTCCCGCGGTTGAATGTCGCAAGCGGCCCGTGGATTTCGAGTGGTTTCGGCAAACAATGGCTATAATACATAGTGTATACAATGGTATCAATTTTATTGCTTTCCCAGCACATTTATTAACCGCATCAAAGGTTACTTATTATTCACAGCAACTGTGACCCCGAACATATAACCTACTCTTCCCTTTGGAAATATAACACTCAAAGACTCAAACACCCCAATAAGCTCGAAAAGCCATTTTTTCGACCGTCAGGCGACCACACCCAGAGAAATCTGCGAAATGCGGGGTGCAAGTCCGAGGGTTTTGAAGCTAGCGACAGATAATGGTCCACTTATTGATATACCGCGCATAACTCGACAATAAAAGCTGAGAGGTTGTGAGATACCTTTTGAAAAATGTGAACTGAAGGAAATCAGTATCATTAAAGCGGAAATTATAACCCAAAGCCGTAGGTAATTAGCTAAGAACGCCAATGCAATTCACACATTATAAACACATAAATTAAAGAAACACTGCCAAGCAATAACCAACATATATCGAATCAAGTATACCCCGTCACCCTATTGCTAATACTACTAGACATGAACCAGTGAAGGTTGGTACGTACATATTACTGGCTAAGAAGCTAACCAGCAACATACTGATAACGAGGTGGAAACTAAAGATAACAACTGCCTGAGTATTGTCCCCTGGTCACTCAGATGGAGTTTTCCGTCAAGTGTTGTTTGATTGGACAGACGCCCACACCCATCACCGAAATCGATGGGGTGGTGACAAAGGACAATCTAGTCCAGTTGGTTAAGCTGAGGACCTGATGGTTCGTAGAATCATCAAGCAGCAAACATGCTTATAATAAACATGTTATTTATCACAAAAGGCAATTCATGTGAAGTCCTCTTAAATTGGGTTGACACACTTCGGTTGGAGATGTTACCTTAGATATACGCAAGATAAGCGGCTGAAAAGCCTGATTCCAAAACACAGGGTAAACCGTGATAAGACCTGAGTTGACGGGGGCAGGATACACCACGGTCTACTTGCAGAACTGCACATACAGATTCTAGTCCAATTCATCCGATATCCAGCAGACCATACTAAATTTAATTAATGATTTTGAGCTGGAACCGAAAATGAGGTGCTCCCAGTAAACGAAACAAACATGAGTAGCTCCCAGCAAACGAAACAAACATGAGGATCTCCTAGTAAACGAAACAAACATGAGGAGCTCCCAGTAAACGAAACAAACATGAGGAGCTCCCAGTAAACGAAACAAACATGAGCCTTGTGGATATCTGTTCATGATGGTGAGGTGCGATGGCCAAACGCAAACTCCAATCGGGTATGTAGTGCCAGTTGCAGCAGAGAATCTTCTGGTGAACCTAAAAATCAAAGAGTGAAAGATCAAAGCAAGCTAAGTAAATACGTATAGGGTTAAACGGCACACCAACACTAGTGTGTTATATGGTTCCAAGAAAGATTGGTCGCCTCTTGCGACATGTAAGATGATACAGTGGGCCTGTTCTACCCCGGGACCCAAAGGGGGTATGACTATTATTGCAAATCGTAAGCCATTCTATTAGTGGAATGTTTAATTAGTTGCTTCCTAAGCTGCATACAAATGCAGAAACCACTCTCAGTTGGGGCAGCTTCATTGTCAACGCCCAGACCCTGTAGACATCATTGACAAACTCGTCAAAGCAAAATATGCCAGACGCGTTAATCATAACAGACGAAAACACCATTCATCCTTCAAAGCAGCACAAACTGGCCTCTAGCAACTGATCCCAAACCGAGCGAGCGAGCTGAAGAAGCAGCGCATCATCTGAAAAGGAATCTATCCCGACGAGAATACGGACTCGTGGAATTATAACTAAAGTACTAAGCCCAAAAGGAGGCATTCTACTGCAAGCTGACATAAGGTTCTATTAAAGCCTCAGACTACGAACATGCTCATACAGTACGGCACTTATCTTAGGATGGATGTGCTCGTTCTGGCCTAAGTGCTTGGCATTTGTGGCGACACCTGTTTAAAGCAGTGCGGGTTTGATCTGTTCATAGAGTAAGGTCTCTCAGGGGGAATCTCGATTATGTCAAAACGATATGCAAGCAAGGCTACGACAGCAGCACGCCTACAAACCACGTCGTGTAACTCGATGCATACAACCTCTATGACTGAACCAATGATCAAGCCACTACCAACAAACACAATGGAGATGGGTTGAACAGTCAGTAAAATGGAGATATCATGAGTTTCCCAAGGGGGAGAGAGACAAGACTGTTCCGCAGTTAGATGCATCTTTCTACAGACGAACCCAGTCGGATTTTCCGGGTGGAAACCTTTAGCAACACCCCACTTCACTATCACCCAACCAGCGAATAAAATACACGGGGGCGGCGGACAAATTCACCCCGTAACGTTAAAATCCGCCCGCGAAATATCGATGGGTAGCCCTCGTAAATTTGGGATAACCTGGAAAAGGAACCCCGTAAAAAATTATGTTTTTCCCTGCACCCAACCCCACACCAGCCTATCGCACCACAAATGCTAGCCAAACTACAAAGCCCCCTGTCAAAACCAAGCAACGCTGCGAGTCAAAATTGGAGCGTCTATCCCCATTATCGAGATAGCAACACCTTTCGCTTTCTATTATGTCTAGTTTCGGCGAATGCACTGCAGGTGTTACGGCGAATTCTTTACTGGAGTGGTGATAAGTAAAGCAAATTTCTTCGTTTTGTTTGTGCATTTCGTCAGTCAGACATATTGTTTCATTAACGTTCCATTTGATCTCCCACAGAAATTTCTCAGCGAACCGTTTCAGGGAACCAACTTATTGTAAATTGTGTTAGGCCATAATTGCTCATACATGTTTATGTTGAAATGTTCATTGACGGTGGTTTCCAATTACGAACTGGCTCGGAAATCAGTCATTGTTGAAATATAATCTGTGCTTCATGTTGTAAGATAGCCCTACAAGACGTCAGTAGATAAATTCATGTTACCGTTCGACCGGAGCTAGTTGTAAGAGTGATAGGGTGGCATATTGGCTAGGAGAAGTCAAAGTACGCACCATTGAACCCGCCATTGATGTATCGCAGACGCATCAAACGCTTACCATTGCGCACTAATCCACAACCCAGAAATGGGTCAGCACTGAGCCACTGGAAAACCAATACCGGTGGGGTCACTCTCATATTATAATTGAAACTCTAGCATTAACATCTCGTTAAAGATTTTATCGCGACGGCAACTGTCGCCTAGACCTCATTGCGTGCCACCTGGGCTGAGTCAGTAGGTCGAAGGCTGTTTGGGATATGTTAGTGTATACGAACAATACCAGAAACACCACCATTACGCTTGAACCTATAAAAGAAATTCATTTTCCGCCTTTAACTCATTGGAGCAACATTAATATATATAAAAAAAGTGCTGTGTCTTTATTTCTTTCTACAAGAATTTCCACAGTTCGTTTATTCTGGTGTTGGTTAGAATACGAATGGCCGGACAACTGGAGAGAGGTCAGCCGTCGTCCACTTTGACATGGCATGGCGAGGAGGTGACCACGCCATGCTTGTTGGTAGACATGACAATTGTGCGCAACAACTGCCGTGCAATGAAAGAACGCTGTGATCAGCTGGGAGTGCGCCTGCGCGCGATGATGAAAACTCATAAGAGCTGGTATTGACCATTATTGTATATTTTGGTATAAAAGACAATTTTAAGATGTTACAATCAAGAGGAATTTTCCTAGATAACTCAACGGGTGTTCGAAAAACAAACATGGAAATATCGCAATTGCTCATTCACAGGTCTGGTACAATCACTTACACGCCCCCACCCAGATACACAAAAATATGGTACAGTTAGAATAATATCTTTGTGTTATGTGCCAGTGAGTTGGGCGAGGAGATGACAGGCCCCTCCAAACGAACCATCTCCGCCTCCACCGTCAAAGAAGCAGAATTCTTCGCTGAACACGGATTCGATGATATTCTGTTGGCTGCTATGACTACCCAGGATAAAATCCGCCGGTAAATGCCACACTAAGGTCATGTACTGATCACCTTCATTTTTGACCTTATTAGTGTACTCGCGAATTGTAGAAAATCTCTTAATGACTTTTTTTCCAGGAAAGATCAAGTAATGATGAAGTGAAGGACAGTTTTATGGTGTTGTATGTTCATTACTGGCTCAATTTTCTGGGTTTTTTCAGAATACAAAAGGTTACTGAAAAAGTCTCCACCTTCCATGTCATGGTAGACAACGAGAGTAACGTGACGTTATTAGAAGCTAATCCGCTAGATAGCGCCCTGTGGTCCGTGTACCTGAAGGTGGACTGCGGAAACTACCGAGGTAAATACTTTGTTGCCTCCGTCCGATTCGTATGTCTTTGCAGTTATCTGTTGACTAGCGTGTCGCGGGTTCGAAACCTCAAGTGAGTAATGTTAAGGTTACTGTGAAGGTTAACGTCATTTCTTTGGCTTTGAAACTCGGTTCTGAAATATTGCCTTTTGGTAAAGAACATCGCACCTGAGCTCAACTCAAGGTCGCGCACACTATAATGGGGTACCAATGAAAGTTTAACGCCTCCTGTGTCCACCTGCAAAGGCTACGTCAGCTATAAACAGAAATTTGACGTCACATATTATTGCAAAAGACCACTTATGCAATGAGGCGACTAGAGGAAGGCAAATCTTCGTTTAGAACAAATCTAAACGTCACCTTTTAACTTATCTGAGGAGTTGAAACTGAAGTCAATAAAAACCCTTTCTGTGTAAGCTGGCGTTGAATGGGACGGAGATACTGCCATACCCCTCGCTCGGAAGATTCACGAGAGTACCTCTTGTCATTTACGGGGGCTCTATGTCCATGAAGGCAACTCTTACGGCTGCAGAGGCAGAGATGCCATTCTAGAGACAGGAAAAGAGACCGTCACCAAGGTTCTGTCTCTTACCAAGAGGTGTGTGTGGGATTTTTTTCTTTATGTGATCGCTAAACGTGGTATTGAGTTGACAAGCCAACGACATGAAGACCTGTTCGATATTGTTAACTACATCAGGCTACGGGATGCGGGTATTGATGTCGATGACGTAGGGATGGGATCTACGCCCACGTCCAACGTCCCCTGTAGCAGCATGTCTCAGCTCACTGAGCTTCATCCAGGAAACTACATCTTCAATGGTACGTGACGTCCTACGGGCGATAATATCGTTATATCACATTGCCCTTTCATCATCATCATCATCATCATCACCATCACCATCATCATCATATTTACAATCATCATCATCATAACAATCATCATCATTATAATTATCATCACCATTATTACAATCATCATATTTACAATCATCATCATCATTACAATTATCATCGTCATCATCGTCATCTTTCGCCGCTTCCATATGACTTGTGTTGTTAAAAAAGACGCTAAACCCCAGATTAGTCTAGTCAACAATAAATTCAAAAATCTTGTTGTGAAAAAAATCTTAGTGGACCGATTTCCAACTACTTTTGGGTATTATATCCGTAAAATGTAGTCCAATCTGTGGCCCCTTCGGCCTTGATTAAGTTTTTTTTACGGGACGTCAATATTAAGCCAAATAAGGCTGTGGTTGACGCTTCTAGACACCCGAAGCTGAAACGGGCGGAGTTTGGGCGATAACACCAGAATATGATGGAATTGCGCTTGCGCAGTATTGAACAAATTCGCCGAGTAACACATGTTTGCTTACAACTTCATTGCCAAACATACCTCCCAAGACAATTAAATTACGATTCAACATATTATCTTGTACCCAACAACTGCCCATTCGTGTTAGGTCGTAGTATGCGATACTGGTGGGGTGTCTGTTGCAATTTAACGCACATTAACGCGGTTATGAAAGTACCCTAGCTATTTGCTCAACTGGTGGCCAGAGATTATTCCTGCATTTGTGTCAAAGTCCAGCACCAACTGGTGTCTTGCATAATCTGTCTTCATGTCCGGTGTGTCCTGCATCGTCTCATATTTCTTCAATTTATCTCATATTACCTCACAAGTTGTTTTAAAAATTGTCCTACATTACTCCACCGCATATCGAAATGTTATCTTGTATCATCACATACCTTCAGTTATTTCTTAAATCTTCCCATAACTTGCCTCAGTTTTATCCTTAATTATTTCACCGAATGACCGAAACTTCCTTCATATAAAATTCAACTTGAAGCCCATTTTCCCCTCAACCCATGTGTTTCAGACGTGCAACAGGTCATAATTGGGTCATGTCAAGCTAGTGATATCGCGGTCAAAGTCGCCACGCGGGTTAAGGGTCATTTCCCGTCTAGAAACCAGTTGGCTGTGGATGCTGGCTTTCTGGCGATGAGTTTCGACGGCTACTCTGCCTTCGATAAGGAATTGGACGGGTCTTTCTGCTGGGTGGAAAATGAACCTGATTTCAGGTTGTACTATTTAGATTAATACCATACCATGAAGTATGCGTCGTCTTTAGTTTGACTTAATGATTTCTCAAAGCGTATTATCGTGAAAACTCTCGTGAGGAAATCTCCTTGTGTGTATTAATATTACCATTTGACTTTAATTTCTGTGGTAGCTGTGGTGTTCTGCTAGCACCGGTGCCGTGTTGTTCTGCTAGCACCGTTGCTGTGGTGTTCTGCTAGCACCGGTGCCGTATGCACAATTATACATCCAATCCGATTCCCTATTCAATAATGTTTCAACGGTATTGGACGGGACATGGGGTGTTGACAAGCCTAAAGGAATACCGTCAATACTTGAAATTATTCTTTAATAGAGGAAATTTTTTTTTCTCGTTCACTATTTGGTCCGACAAAGTGAAATGTATATATGGTGATAATGTTTTGATTGCTGTGGTGCTTTATGCGCAGGTTGGTGCGCATGTCTCAGGAGGTGGGCCTCATTGGCAGCAAGAAGGGAACTATTGACTTCAGCAAGCATCCGATCGGTTCAGTGCTCTACCTCATCCCATATCATGTATGGCTTATTGAACAACCAGACCCATACACGAATGCCGTCACTAATGCAAACATATGCACATGCTAAGTTGTGAAGACAAACGTATCAATATATATGTATACATATGAACACACACACACACACACACACACACACACACACACACACACACACACACACACACACACACACACACACACACACACACACACACACACACACACACATATATATATATATATGTATATAAATATGTTTGAGTGTGTGTGTTCATATGTATATATATATATATATATATATATATATATATATAATTAAACGTATATATAATATATATATATATAATTATACATATATATATATATATATATATATATATATATATATATATATATATATATATATATATATATATATATATATATATATATATATATTGTTTTGGTTTCAGTCTTGTGCCACAGCTTGCCAATACACTGAGTACTATGCTACAGAAAATGGGGCTATAGTCGATGTGTTCAAGCCATGCAAAGGCTGGTAATTTCCCCGCATTCTCATGATGTGAAGTATAAACGCCTTTCACGGTTACCTAGCCACCAGGCCAAGGAAGCTGTGATATGAATAAAGATGATCAGATATGTCGTACAAGAAATAAATTACCCTATTAACTATGGATGTGTTGCGTTTGAACGAAGATGTCGAGTAAAGATGTTTCGAGAGGAGATAATGCATATTGTACAGAGGCACTACATGTGCGTATTCCTTTATTTTATCATCAACGTCATTACCATCATACTCATAATTATCGTTGTAGTAATCATCTTTATCATCATTGATTTGGAAGTAGAATGACACGAAAAAGTAGAACGCACCTCCTCTTTCTGCGCATTGCCATGACATTTATTCCACATTCCATCTCAGATTGTTCCCAAAGCCAACATGATCATGAAAGCAACTATGCGACCAAACAAATGTTAGGTATTTAAAACACGCGGCACTCTTAGCATTTCGTGGAGAGTTATAATGTACATGATTGTGACGAGGATGAAGATGAGAGCGGTGGACGGCCGGTTGTGGCGAGTGCCGTTGTATAAGGGCAGTAGGGGCATTGGAATGACCCAAACACCTGACACATATGCAGGTGGAATAGTGTGTAGGTAGTATACAGTGTGTGGTTCATTAAGGCTGCAACATCACAAAAATCATACGTTTAACATAATCCTAAACGTGCAGTTTATTTTTAGATAAACGTACTGTAATAATTTGTTTGCTGAACTTTAGTGTGCAGTATCTGCCGCTGTTATAATTTTGCGCACAAACGTGCTGTTTTGGGAACTTAGTTATAAAAATGAATTTTGAATTAAGACTTTACACTAATTCAAATCTTACCAGGTTCATACGAGTCGTATATGATGATGATGTGTTGGATGCTGGCATTAGCAACAGGATACCATCTCTCTCCGGGGAAATAGAAACAGCTACGCGTGCTATCAATCTGAATTTGCCACATAGGTATAAAACAAAAACCGGATAATTGAATGTCTTCATATTAAATACTTACATTTTACATTTGAGATTTTTTTTTATAATGAAAACAATAAAATAAGTAGGTACGTCAATAACAATATACATATGCATTTTTTGCATCTCTACATTCAGTTCCGCGAATTTTGCTTTGAAATTATGTTCCGTTACTGTGTGGTATGTCAATAGCAAAGGCAATAAATTAATACCATGGCTGTCTTTTTGAAACAAATTCAAAACCTTAAACTCCAGTGACTCGCATATTTGCAACCTTGATGCTCGTTTTGTAAATATTTCTTTTCGGAAACCGGATATTTAGGAGTTTATTTTTCAAAACTCACCCATTCATGTGCTTCTTTTATCCTCATTTTATGACATTAAGATACATGATTGAGTCCAACTCGACATATTCAAACTACATCACAACTTTTAACTTGTATATCGCGAGCGCTCGCTGTCGATCCTGCCAACTCTCTGGTACTTGCGGAGCTTTTGTTTCCGTACAAAAAAGCCAGTGGGGATATCTACCTCCAATATGGCGGCCCCACTGGTGGGAGATATATGAGTTGCCGCCCATCTGTATCGAGAGCAGACAGATAGGAGGTACGACTAGGTGTGAAAATTGGTTGAAATGTTATAGGAATACGATTAGGTGTGATAATCGGTTGAAATGTCATCTCCCTGTGCGATTTTAAAGCACAATTGATAGATAAATAAGCTGCAGATACATATTTGTCTATTGATACAACTCTTGGACAGTTTTAATTCAATTATTCTAATAGAGTATTTATTTTGTAGAAATCTTAGTTATTAAAAACCAGCATTTAAAAAACCCCATATCTTCTTAATTGTCTAGCTTTCGACAGTTACAATAAATTTAGGACCAATCGTGAAATAATTTGAGATCAATAACGTATATCGCATATAAGTCCAGACAACAGTTCGTCGTTCAACACCAGCACGGATGCTTACAATAGGGGTTAAGTGTTTGTGCATTTGATTGTGAATCATTCGTATAAACAAATTAAATAGGCCCATCTTGACTTCACCATCAATGAGTTTTCAGGTAGGTTTTGGGACGGTGGACGGGACATTACACCGACACACACCTTATACAGATATTCATCTCGAACAGACTGGCATTTCTTCGAGATCAAAAGCATGAATCCGAGGTTGGCGTACTTGGTGGGGGTACTCCACGTTGACAGAAACACTCATCTGTAATCCCGACACAAAGATATTACTAAACAGCAATGGTATCATAACTATAAGATGTTATACTGGTCATACATTCAGGAATCTGATATCGAAATGTGAGTTTACAATTACCACTTATGCAAGTTAACAATGGAATGGATTCCAATGTCAATTTTCCTACCGACGACATTTGCAATACAGAAATAAAACAAATGGCGACCGGAAGCCTATCATCCTATATACCTGGTAGAGCGCGAGTCCTGTTCCCTGTGCGATCGTCTTCACAGCTCCCCATACCTCCGGCACCTGTCAGGTTTGCACAACATAATCTTTTGCCCATGCTCGCTATGCATCATTAGTTTGGCCGATGGCCGTTGTATATATATATATATATATATATATATATATATATATATATATATATATATATATATATATATATATATATATATATATATATATATATATATATATATATATATATATATATATATATATATATATATATATATATATATATATGCAAAAAAAAAAAAACCTCCAAACAAATTATTAATCAATTATCATTCAGCGCGATACTTCCAAATATCATTGAGGTCGAGGACAATCGGTGTAATGACCTTGACATCATGCATGATCATGAAATTGGAGGTGTTGAGGGAGAAGATAGGATCCCAGCCTGTCGACGATGTAGCCTCCACCTCCACCTCCACCTCCAGTCTATGTAAGTGCCTGTTCGTCTCACGTTTACCGTATTCTATCAAAGCTTTTAGCGCCGTAATCGAATCCTGCAATCATCAATAGTTCTAATTATACCTAGATTTCACACGCGTTCATCTATGTTATAATAAAGACTCTTACTTATTGATGTACCCATGGCATATTATCAAGGGGAAACTCGAGGCCTTATTAATGCAATTTCAATACTTCTTTCAGTATCGTTTCAGGTTTAAAAAAACGGATGAAAATAGGAATACTCGCAGGAGAAAACCCCGTATGAAAAACTTGGTCACAATTAGATAACAAATTCAAATGGACGTGATTGAATCTTCCCTAAATTGGCTAGCTACCATAATGAAATAATTATAAAAGTAACTGACTTTAGAGAAGATAAATATACAGGTATTTCTATTCTTGGCACATATTGCATTATTTCATTTGCTATTTTTACATGACAGCCGTCCCCAAATTGAATAATTGCTTGGTGTAATCATGTCAATTCTGTCATGCCGGGCAACAATTGCGAGTCAGCCTCGCCATTTCAACTCACCGCTGACGCAGCGAAACCAGCTACATGGTTTCGTTGCGATTGGAGCCATTTCATGATCGGTTCTGATTCGACAAAGCGGTTGTTTTTGAGGTTGGTCGCCATGTTGTAAATGTAGTGCTCGCCATTGCCGTACACCATGCGCAGCGTGTTGCGCGCGTCGAGATGCTCGGTGAAAAAACCTGGGCCGACCACGTCACCTGTGAACTGTGTACAACGATGATGAATGCGACACTGATGATAATGACGGTTATGACGATGATGATTATTATGATGATAATGTTTAAGAAGAAGACAACTATGATAACGATGAGGATTCTTATAAAGATGATGAAGGCGACACTTATGATGATGATGATGATGATGTTGACGACGCTTATGATGATGATGACGACGACGACAGTGACGCTGATGAATATAACATTCTAAAGACAGCGATGACGTCCCTACGCACCAGCAATACGTACCAACAATCGACACAGTCGCCTGGGCGGATCCCGGGACATACAAGTGCTCTCTTTGTCCGGGATCAATGAAACGCTCCGGAACCGGGATTTGGAGATACGGGATCTGAGCGGATCCAGTGGATACCAGATCCAGGAGCATGGGCGTATTCCAGTGATTGGTCACTCCGTCCATCTGGAATGATTATCATGCTTTGTATATAGGATAAACAGGTAAAAGATAGGTCGTGGACATTTAGGGGTGACATAATTCTCGGGTGACACCATTCCGGAGTGACACCATTCAGGGGTGACACCATTCAGGGGTGACACATTTCAGGAGTGACACCATTCCGGGTAGACACCATTCAGGAGTGACACCATACGGGACAGACACCATTCCGGGTACACACCATTTCTGAGGAACACCTTTCAGGGGTGACACATTTCATGGGTGACACATTTCAGGGGTGACAGCATTCCGGGTAGACACCATTCAGGAGTGACATCATTCAGGGGTGACACCATTCAGGGGTGACAAGTGTGAACCAATGTTGTTAGAACAAACACAGGTGTAGCATTGTGCAGGTGTAGCACCATACAGATGTAACATCATACAGGTGTAACACCACAATAGTGTAACTGGGGTTCGACAAAGACATCAAGTAGCAGTTAGTCGATGGTCATGTCAAGGACAATCTTAACGCCGCCCATGGTATACTAACAGATCATTTCTAGCGGTCCAATAACATGCAACCTCGCGTTGGCAACTCTTCCGTTTCACGCGGTATAAGCTTTTTCACAGGTCAATATCTAGGTCAGTTGGAAGTGAATAAGAGACTTACATATAGCCTGATAACTGACCTTCCTGCTTAATTGGCACAAACATAGGCGCGAATGGCGGGCTTACCAATTTAGCTAGATATAGTTTTTTAAGGTTCATATCCGGGTCTTACCCAGACGTTGACAGACTAGCTGATCGTCTGGCTGTTGGTGAACGACTGGGCTGTCACGGAAAACTTCACACTTCCGGATCTCACAGGTAGAACAGGGAAGTGGATGTATCTGGATTCACCTGGGCGCATCTGTTATCGATAAGTGAGCCAATAACGATATTTGCCACTTATATGAAACCATATATGAGTGACATCATAGGGCAGTGACTCTAAACAAGTTACATGTGACACCATACATAATTAAAATATCATAGGTGTGACAACATACATGAGACAAATCTTACAGGTCATTATTCAATATTTGAGCGCCTTCTTTTCCTTCTATTTAACTTATACAGGAGACTACGTGGTGCTGAACTTACATAAACCATGGTCTGTATGTCTCCAGATATTGTACGGGGATTGTAGGAGCTGATGATACCGTGTTCAACTTGCACGAAGCGATAGTCATCGGAACTGATTAGCGTTATGATTACCTGGTCAAAGTTGAAAATCATAACGTTAAGATAAACTAATTATAGTTTCACATAAAATGCGCCATGGTTCTTCTGTTGCCTATCAGTCCACAACGCAAATTCTTGGAAATCTATCAACAAACTAACTATGTTATCGGGGCTTCAACACGTGGATGATATGTATACGATGCATGTTTAGATTAACGACGAGGGAATTAAAGAAACAGCTCAATACCAATCATTGAATCGAACCCTGTAGGCTGCGGTTGTGGGGCAAAAGCATTTCCACTGGGCTGTATTAGCAAAACAGACCTCCATATGTTGCTTCCTCTTATCGCATGGCACCCTCCTCTCAGCCAATCAGAGCTCGAGAAAAAGCTCGGTCTTTTTCCCATATCACCTCAAACGCACAGTTTGCCATGCGATAACTGCAACCGTGTCGCAATATCACCGAGAAACAACTTCACCTGAGATGGTCCCTCACAGAGCACCGCGGCTCTAGCATGGCAACACTACGGAGGTTCTTAATATCACGCACTCTTTACAAGTGCAATAACGAAGGTTTTCTCAAGAGTCATTTGCTTGCCAGCCGCTAATGTGGTTGCGTAGCGCTCATCGGGAAGTCACGGTATTACCCCATCTCCCCGGAATCATGCTGAGGCGCGAAATTGTAACACCTGCCGAGCCGAGTCTTCTGCGCTACAGTGTTGCTAACTTCAGCAACGGCGAGCTTCCTCGTCCTTCTGCGTCACGGGATCTTTCGTCTTTGAACGCACGCCTATTCCTTCGCCTATTAGTTCCTTTGTTCGTTTTTCCAATGAATTCTGAAATGTCTTGAACGTCATGTCCTCCTTCTTAAATAAAGCGACATTATAACCATACTCTTCTATGAGATGTCGCTGAATTCCAGCTGAAAGACCTCGAAGAGAACCGGGTGGATAGGGCGATCCATCTCGACGTTTAGTTTCGCATATGAATCTTGCAAGCCAGTAGTCTAGTTGCTGGAACGAAGCTTGCCCAAATTCGGGAATAGGTCCATTAGGGTCCCTAACAGTTTCCGGCTGGGTCTGCCTCCAATCCCGCCAGTCTTTGAATACACTCACAGCCCAACTTTCACATCTTCTAGTGTTTCTTGGCACCCTGTTCTTCAATGATTCTTTAAATTTGTCTGATGTCAGCGGGGTGCTGATCCGACCAGCATAGGAAGCTTCGCTAATTTCCCATTTATTATCTGAAAATAGATCCATGGGAGCACCGAACGCACCATCAGGAACACTAAAATCCGTCTCAATATCACTGGCTTCCAAAAAAGATAAATCTCCGAGATCTCCTATGGTTGAAACCATCATGGCAAGCAGCTGAGGCCGAATGTTGGATTAAGGGACTACCTCTCATATTTACAGGTCCCACGCAGATACCTTACATAACATAGGTTCACGCTAATTATCGTCATTAGGAGACAGCGTCGTGCTTGATTATCGCGTGTAGGTGCCATCGCGATAAGTATGTTATCGCATGGTCACGCGGATGATATGGTGAAAGACACTCGGACGCTCCGCGTCCTCGTGTTCTTTCCCCATATCACCCACATGACCATGCGATAACTAACACTTATTGAAGGCTGACACCTGCAGACCGAGTTGTTCGCCTTTCACTGCTCGCGACTGTACCTCTAGCATAACCAGAGAGCCTCGTGCCGTTGAAAACTGCCGCAGCAAATAGATGAGTATGTTTATTTCCAGGTTCGACGGGCGTTGTCAGTTGAAAATTTAAACGACATTCCGTCACAGAAAACAGACGAGTTATAAGTTACGCGGAATATCTGTCACAGGCGTGATTCCAGCTCACATGAGCCGTATTCAATTACAACAAAACCTGTCTCACACTGAATTTGGCAATGTGTGCGTTATGCACAGGTATCTATAACATGCATGTCCGTTTTGTGCAGGTATCCACTAAGACAGGTTCGTCCATGTGTAGCCTTTTCCATATTCTAAATAGACTAGTATGTGAAATATAAGTGCTAAAAATTGCAACGTTCTCCTTGAATTGTCTCCTACTCACTTCGACAGGTTGGGTTGTGAAGGCGAGACCGCGGTCTCTATCCAACGAGAACCCACTCATATACCAGAGATCGGGATAGAGGGGCATTTCTATGGGGAAATCGATCCTCCCAGATGGCCTAAAAAAGAAAGATGAATTATTATAACCAACTTTGATTGCACTCAGACATTATTTGCTACATAAAATGTTTATTCTATGTAGATTCGACAATTTGGCAACGATTCAACATGTTTATGAAGGAAAGTAGAAAATAAATAAGGATGCACTTGGTGTAAAAGTTCTTCCATCCAAATAACTTGTCGTCGTCAAAGTCGCCCCATCGTCGCTCTGTTTTGTTGAACGTATCGGGGATTTCCACTTCCACCGTATCCCATTCCTTACCTGTAATTTACATGCATAACTATTCATGTTTAGTCCCTGTTTTATTGATCATCATGTTGGCAAGCGACCATTTGCATTTGTGGATTTGGTTTCATGCATAAGAGAGGTAACTTTTGTAAACACAGCACAGGGGCTGAAACTTCATTGCTTGGACCAATGCGTTAAGCAATGTGACAAAACCACTACCTCAAAATATCTTAGCGCCTTTCTCAGCTAAATCGCGTTGCCAAGAATATTTTCGTCTATTGTTGTGAGCGACACAAATGTTTATTCCCATATTTTTACGCGCTCGACAACAGCTGATTAATCTGTCTTTTTTTTCCTCAAAATTTAGCTCCCAGAATTCTTAGATAAGGTGGATCTTCTATTGGCCGCAATATATGCAGAAGCGCCCCGTCCCATGCCGTGCTAAATGTGGTGAATTGGTTATCGAGGAATGATTCTTCATTCTACTCTTAATTCATCTGAAAATTGTCGCTTCACCTAATTTGCTGAAGTCACAATAAAGCACTAAAAATTTTATCACGCGTAAATACCCATTCGAAAAATATCCGAAAAGAATATATATCAGCCATTATTTCGTCTGCTATGGGTCTAGCTGACAACAAGAATGATGATTATTAGTAAAATGCTTATCGTGCGGCACAAAAGTGATCATAACAGAATGATCGTCCAAATTGTCATGCACGTGCAACATTTTATGCCTCTTTGTCGACTAAGACGATTATTTCACTTATCTGCTCAGCTGATGTTAAAAAATTGATTCATGACAACGAACAACCTCGCACGATGTGAGCGCTATCCTGCACAAGGAAGCAATTCCTAAATAGTGCGCAATTTTTAAATTTGTTTTAGAATTCGTAGAATTGTGTTATCCTTTATTCCAGGAGAATGCCCGCCCGTATGTTTGCCGTTGGTTGCAGAGAGCTTTTTGGAGTCAGTCAAAATGTAAGGAAACACCATTTTGCTAAGAGCAATCATCGAAAATGTGCCCGACAAGGATAACACAAGCACTATAAAGTTTCGAATGGTTTTGTTCCATCATTAAGTAAAGCAAATGCGTAAGTCTTAAACTGTTGTTTAGGCTTAGAAGTTTCGTGGAATCGTGCCCTGGCATGTAAAAGCACACAAGATCATATTATGCTGTACAAAGAAGGTGGTGTGCAGCGCACACATACGGGATTCAAATGGCGCAAATTAATCAGAAAGCGCCAATAATAAGGTATGAATGAAGTCTGTAAAGTAGACGTTTTACTGCACAAAAAAAATACGATGGTGTTAGGGCGGCATCACCATTTATTAAAATGGCGACGTGGGGGGTATAATACGAAAACAATAATTACTGAGTAATTATCTGGTGTTATCAATACGACATACCTTCAATTCGGGTTAACACGGCGTCTGTGAAGACGAGCAGACCAGCAAACTAATACACATAATGCAGGCAACATCTACACAAACCATTGAAATAATCACGTGGAATCCAAAGAGGGAGGAAACAAAGAAAAAATGATTATTTCTGAAGTCAATAATTGATGTGTTGGAAATTCAACTTTGGGCATTCCACGTCCTTATTATGGTTCAACACAGCATTCATTTCAAACAAGCAACTATAGTGTTTAACAACAATTGCGATGGCAGAGTTTTCCTAGCCCTAAATGAGTGGCCGCTAAGGCAAGGGCAGGACAACAAAATGCAAGCAAATTAATTGGCCCATTTCACTATACCATATCGCCGACATCCCACATAGATGAAATAATTCTAAGAGCAACATATAGGATGTAACCATCATGCTTTATTCGCATTGCATGGACCAACTAAAGACGGAAATAGTCTTTTAATGTCCTCATCAGCAGTCGTAGCACACTTCGTTACCGACTGGCCTTTTTTGATGGTGGCCGAGGTGGAGTGTTGAATGATCATAATGGTGGCCTAGGTGGAGTGTTGAATGATCATAATGGTGGCCTAGGTGGAGTGTTGATTGATCATAATGGTGGCCTAGGTGGAGTGTTGAATGATCATAATGGTGGCCTAGGTGGAGCGTTGAATGATCATAATGGTGGCCTAGGTGGAGTGTTGTATGATCATAATGGTGGCCTAGGTGGAGTGTTGATTGATCATAATGGTGGCCTAGGTGGAGTGTTGATTGATCATAATGGTGGCCTAGGTGGAGTGTTGATTGATCATAATGGTGGCCTAGGTTAATTGATCTACGGAATTACTCAGCCGACCAGCTAATTAACTTCACAAATAGGAATGCATATTTTGTCAAGCTAGATCATGTCAGCACAACACGAACCATTTAGACGGGGGCTCCTCCTGCGATGAATAATGAAGTTGAGGGCTTTGGGAGTAGCGTTTTTGTGGTTAAAATAACCCATAAACATCGCGAATCTGGTCTTGAAGCACGCATAGAATTGAACGGTAGATGCATTCAAAACCACGACCTTCCTGAAAGTATTGTTCTTGAATTTGCACACCTGTGCTCCCACCAAATATAAGGCTCATCGCGACATATCACATTATGTAACAATAAGCCATGCAGATATTCGGGTGTCTCAAAGAGTCACCAACACAGGCGATACTGTGACTGAAGATATGCGTAAATAACAATACCATATTTTGATATATCAAACAAACAAGACTGTTTCGCAGTTAGATGCATCTTTCTGCAGACGAACCCAGTCGGAAAATAATTTTCCGGGTGGAGTGTACACTCCTGCAAATTTTAGTCTCGAAACCATTAGCAACACCCCACTCCACTATCAGCCAACCAGCGAATAAAATACACGGGCGGCGGACACCCCACTTCACTATCACCCAACCAGCGAATAAAATACAGGGGCGGCGGACAAATTCACCCCTTAACGTTAAAATCCGCCCGCGAAATATCGATGGGTAGCCCTCGTAAATTTGGGATAACCAGGAAAAGGAACCCCGTAAAAAATTATGTTTTTCCCTGCACCCAACCCCACACCATCCTATCGCACCACAAATGCTAGCCAAACTACAAAGCCCCCTGTCAAAACCAAGCAACGCTGCGAGTCGAAATTGGAGCGTCTATCCCCCGGTGGGGGGAGGGGGGGGACCACTTGGCCTTCTTTCGGATAGGGCTGTGCCGCGGGACCTCGAAAACCCGTACCCGTCGTACAAGGTGAAAATGGCCAAAAGCATACCCGTCGTACAAGTATGAGGCCCAATAACACCCGTCGTACAAGTCGAGAGGCCGAAAAAACCTACCCCGTCGCGCGGCACATATATACTACCTCTATACTCTTAAGTGCCCCCCCCCCCCGTGGGGGTCTATCCCCATTCGCGAGATAGCAACACCATTGACCTATTGACCATTCGCTTTCTACTAGTGTCGGCGAATGCGCTGCAAGTGTTACGGCGAATTCTCTACTGGAGTGTTGATAGGTAAAGCAATTTTCTTCGTTTTGTTTGTGTATTTCGTCAATCAGACATATTTTTCATTAACGTTTCATTTTCTCATGTCTAGTACAATTATAAGCGAGGCGTTCAGACGTCAATCTACAGACAGGGACAACGCTTCTAGCCCTAGAGTCTACGGCCAGACAAGGTCTAAAAGTGGCGCGTCCGAATATTCATTAGACACGTTCGTTGATCTTCGTGACCAATCAACACAAAGGTTGTGACCCGGATTGACCTTAATTGCGCCTGGCTCATGAAGCTGGCTTGTGATACGCACCCTTCGGTTCCATGTGACGTCATGGACATTGTAGTGGTCTGCATCCAATGAGAACACATTGAAGGTCTTCTGGAACTATCGGCGTCTCAAAAGTTCAAATTGGAACTACAACCAGCGCTTTTATCGCGTAGCTGCACGATAGTATGTTTACGTGATAGTCAGTTAAAAAGAACCAGCTGTGTGTCTGCTTCCTCGTCGACTGTGTGATAAACGGTGCCACTCAGCGTGAAACAACAAATCGGAGTGTCGTAGAATGTGTGCCCGGCTCATAAAAATCACTCGGCCGGTTGGACAAGTTCTTCGGAACTTGTAGAATAGACCAATGAGAGACAACGACTCAAAAGTACCGAGAGAGACCGAGAGACACGGCTTGTGATTGGAGCATCCCAAATCTGGGATGCCTGTCCAGTTCAAGACATTATGGTCTCCCAGACCTGAAGGCGAGACTATTGAATATCAGTAACATGTAAACAGCGCCCGCAGCCATCAGGCTGGGGGACCTTGACTAGGTCAGCACTGTGACGCTTGAAAACATATACGGGGGAGGGGGGGGGTCACTCTCCTATAATAATTGAAACTTAAGCATAAACATTTCGTTACGGTTGGACATATCAACATGAAATTTTTGGAAATGATAGATCAAGTTGGGACACAACTACCGATTCAGTTTGACGCAGTGTTGAGTGCTTATGGGATCGATTTTTCGTCGATTTTTTTCCTCAATTTTCTGTAACTATCTCCTCCATGACCTTATAACTACTGCAGTTACGAACATATGAATTACATAGCTGTAACAAGCAATTATCGTAGGATGGAATAGGCGGAAAAAATACTTGTTTTCACTTTTTGTACTTCGTATAATGACATGTGTTTTTGAGTACCTTTCGCGATTTTTGCTACGAGTTCTCTCCTCGCTGATATATCTGAACCGGCTGTATTTACGCACATGAAATTTTGTTAGTATTTAGAACTTGGCCTCTTGATAATGAATGTAACAGTATTTTAAGCATTCACAGTAAAAAAAATACAGTAATAAGGACGCTTAGTTTGAATGTTTTCCACTACAGCAGCTTAGCAAGTAGGCTTTCTGCAGGCCATGTATAAGTGGGCCAAACCTTATGTAATCGACCAGAGGCATTCATCGCTTCCCTCGGCTTACATTTACTTGGCTAAGTGGTCATGTCAAAACATCTAAGCGGCAGCAGCTTGTGACATCTATCCTAAAATAGAGCGCGTTACCAGCTTAACACCAACCTTACATTATGTAAACAAGGCGCAATCACAGTCCCGATTGCTGAACTAATAGGTCAAGTATTCATTTTGTTTAGAGATAACATTTGTTTATGTAATATCGTTGATAACGTATTGCTGGTCGTCAACTTGCCGTTGGAAGACATGCCGTTGGCGCTTGTGCCAATCTAGTTTCTACAAGATTTTCCACAGGTCGTTTATTCTGGTGTTGGTTAGAATACGAATGGCCGGACAACTGGAGAGAGGTCAGCCGTCGTCCACTTTGACATGGCATGGCGAGGAGGTGACCACGCCATGCTTGTTGGTAGACATGACAATTGTGCGCAACAACTGCCGTGCAATGAAAGAACGCTGTGATCAGCTGGGAGTGTGCCTGTGCGCAATGATGAAAACTCACAAGACCTGGTATTGACCATTATTGTATATTTTGGTATAAAAGACAATTTTAAGATGTTACAATCAAGAGGAATTTTCCTAGATGACTCAACGGGTGTTCGAAAAACAAACATGGAAATATCGCAGGCTCACGTACATACTACGTAATTGCTCATTCACAGGTCTGTTACAATCACTTACACGCCCCCACCCAGATACACAAAAATATGGTACAGTTAGAATAATATCTTTGTGTTATGTGCCAGTGAGTTGGGCGAGGAGATGACAGGCCCCTCCAAACGAACCATCTCCGCCTCCACCGTCAAAGAAGCAGAATTCTTCGCTGAACACGGATTCGATGATATTCTGTTTGCTGCAATGACTACCCAGGATAAAATCCACCGGTAAATGCCAAACCTTCAATTGGACCATATTTCTGTACTCGCGAATTGTAGAAAATCTCTTAATGACTTTTTTCCATGAAAGATCAAGCAATGATGAAGTGAAGGACAGTTTGAAGGTGTTGTATGTTCATTACTGGCTAAATTTTCTGGGTTTTTTTCCAGAATACAAAAGGTTGCTGAAAAAGTCTCCACATTCCATGTCATGGTAGACAACGAGAGTAACGTGACGTTATTAGAAGCTAATCCGCTAAATAGCGCCCTGTGGTCCGTGTACCTGAAGGTGGACTGCGGAGACTACCGAGGTAAATACTTTGTTGCCTTCGTCCGATTCGTATGTCTTTGCATTCTTCTGTTGACTAGCGTGTCACGGGTAAGAAACCTCAAGTGAGTAATGTTAAGGTTACTGTGAAGGTTAACATCATTTCTTTGGCTTTGAAACTCGGTTCTGAAATATTGCCTTTTGGTAAAGAACATCGCACCTGAGCTCAACTCAAGGTCGCGCACACTATAATGGGGTACCAATGAAAGTTTAATGCCTCCTGTGTCCACCTGCAAAGGCTACGTCAGCTATAAACAGAAATTTGACGTCACATATTATTGCAAAAGACCACTTATGCAATGAGGCGACTAGAGGAGGGTAAATCGTCGTTTAGAACAAATCTAAACGTCACCTTTTAACTTATCTGAGGAGATGAAACTGAAGTCAATAAAAAACCCTTTCTGTGTAAGCTGGCGTGGAATGGGACGGAGATACTGCCATACCCCTCGCTCGGAAGATTCACGAGAGTACCTCTTGTCATTTTCGGGGGCTCTATGTCCATGATGGCAACTCTTACGACTGCAGAGGTAGAGATGCCATTCTAGAGACAGGAAAGGACACCGTCACCAAGATTCTGTCTCTTACCAAGAGGTGTGTGTGGGATTTTTTTCGTTATGTGATCACTAAACGTGGTACTGAGTTGACAAGCCAACGACATGAAGACCTGTTCGATATTGTTAACTACATCAGGCTACGGGATGCGGGTATTGGTGTCGATGACGTAGGGATGGGATCAACGCCCACGTCCAACGTCCCCTGTAGCAGCATGTCTCAGCTCACTGAGCTTCATCCAGGAAACTACATCTTCAATGGTACGTGACGTCCTACGGGCGATAATATCGTTATATCACATTGACCCATCATCATCATCATCATCATCACCATCATTACAATCATCATCATTATAATTATCATCACCATCATTACAATCATCATCTTTACAATTAATTTACAAAAAATACGATCGACAAATGGGAAACGAAAACAAAAATTGGACCTAGGACTGAACAAAAATCGTCTTTTAATGTGCATTTCATGGAGCGTAAAGGTAATCTGCGTTCTTGTCGTGTGATTTTATAGCTGTCAAAAGACTTCCAAGTAAAGTTGTGGTCTTGATCGGTGGAAGATGATAGGTTTTCCCGCCATGCGGCTCATTTTTAGCGGTTGTATGTGGTCATTAGATATATAAGGCAAGAGCTGCTGTGAGCTGAGGCGCACTTGACATGTCGGTCTGCCATGCAGCGAAGGTGATCTGCTGGCACTCTCAGATGGTGGGCGAGTGAGTCCGGATGAGTGAGTAA
This sequence comes from Urechis unicinctus, assembly GCA_034190875.2. Taxonomy (NCBI): domain Eukaryota; kingdom Metazoa; phylum Annelida; class Polychaeta; order Xenopneusta; family Urechidae; genus Urechis; species Urechis unicinctus. The sequence goes on from CM067356.1 coordinate 13,059,921, forward strand.
GGAGTTTCAGAAGGGAGGTCCTTATAAAGGATTTCGACTTTACATGGGGCATAGTCGTAGAAGGTCAATGAAACCAAAACGACTTAAATTCCTACAAACAAACAAACAAACATGGGGCCAACCTATGTGTGTCACAAATTCGCATCAGGAAGTTTTACGACAAAATTGGGATTTTGGAAATAATTGTCCTTTACGACCTGAGCGAAACCTAACAATATAGGGTCGGCTGCATTAGAGGGATTTCGGCGCGTTATTATACGTCAAATATTCCCCGACACGCCATCGGTGGAGTATCTCACGTTATTAACTAATTCATGATAAATTAGGACATTGACGTCAGTGTTTAAATGTTGTGTAACTTGTCACCTTGTACTCACAAGGTCGCATTGCCAACGTTGGACGTTACACAAAGATCATCCGTGAAGGTCGAGACGTCAATGTCAAACTTTACACTGAAGTGCAAAGCTCATTTGTCTATAACACTACAAGCTGTGATTTGTTATTACTAGAGCAGGGGATTCCCCCGTCTTTCAGATAACTTTCAGCTGGGCTACATTCCTCTTGGAAGGATATAGCGATTACGTGTTGTAGATTATAATACAGTAACATACCTTATGGTGAATGGAAAGAAAATCTTGGCGAATACAAATGATGCGACCTGGTCAAACTGACTTGCCAGAATACTTGACAACACTTGACGACATTCATATTCGAAGGCTGTTTTCAAGACGACGATAATGATCCATTGTTAATGATTAATTATGTCCTATACCAAAGAAAGGAAAGGTCCACGATCGACCTATTTAAACAACTGAATTAGTCATGATTGCCAAACATGCCTCCCAAGACATTTTAATGACGATTCAACGCATTATCTTGTACCCAACAACTGCCCATCAGTGTTAGGTCATGGAGCGATACTGGTGGGGTGTCTGTTGCAAGTTAACGCACATTAACGGGTTATGAAAATTCCCTAGCTATTAGCACAACTCGTGGCCAGAGATTATTCCTGCAATTCTGTCAAAGTCTAGCACCATCTGGTGTCTTACATAATCTTTCTTCGTATCTGGTGTGTCCTGCATCGTCTCATATTTCTTCAATTTATCTCATATTACCTCACAAGTTGTTTTTAAATTTGTCCTACATTACTCCACCGCATAGCGAAACGTTATCTTGTATCATCACATACCTTCAGTTATTTCTTAAAACTTCCCATAATATGCCTCAGTTTTATCCTTAATTATTTTACCGAATGACCAAAACTTCTGTCATATAGAATTCAACTTGAAGCCCATTTTCCCCTCAACCCATGTGTTTCAGACGTGCAACAGGTCATAATTGGGTCATGTCAAGCAAGTGATATCGCGGTCAAAGTCGCCACGCGGGTTAAGGGTCATTTCCCGTCAAGAAACCAGTTGGCTGTTTATGCTGGCTTTCTGGCGATGAGTTTGGACGGCTACTCTGCCTTCGATAAGGAACTGGACGGGTCTTTCTGCTGGGTGGAAAATGAACCTGATTTCAGGTTGTACTATTTAGATTAATACCATACCATGAATTATGCGTCGTCTTTAGTTAGACTTAATTATTTCTCAAAACGTATTATCGTGAAAACTCTCGCGAGGAAATCTTCTTGTGTGTATTAATATTACCATTTGACTTTAATTTCTGTGGTAGCTCCGGTGCTGTGGTGTTCTGATAGCACCGGTGCTGTGGTGTTCTGCTAGCACCGGTACCGTATGCACAATTATAAATCCAATCCGATTCCCTATTCAATAATGTTTCAACGGTATTGGACGGGACATGGGGTGTTGACAAGCCTAAAGGAATACCATCAATACTTGAAATTATTCTTTTATTGAGGAACAACTTTTTTTATCGTTCACTATTTGGTCCGACGAAGTGAAATGTATATATGGTGATAATGTTTTGATTGCTGTGGTGCTTTATGCGCAGGTTGGTGCGCATGTCTCAGGAGGTGGGACTCATTAGCAGCAAGAAGGGCACTATTGACTTCAGCAAGCATCCGATCGGTTCACTACTCCACCTCATCCCATATCATGTATGGCTTATTGAACAACCAGACCCATACACGAATGCCGTCACTAATACAAACATATGCACATGCTAAGTTGTGAAGACAAACGTATCAATATATATGTATACATATGAACACACACACACACATATTTTTATTTATATATATATATATATATATATATATATATATATATATATATATATATATATATATATATATATATATATACATATATATATACATATATATATATATATATATATATATATATAAAATATGTTTGTGTGTGTGTGTTCATATGTATATATATATATAATTAAACGTATATATATATATATAATTATACGTATATTTATATATATATATATATTTTTTTGGTTTCAGTCTTGTGCCACAGCTTGCCAATACACTGAGTACTATGCTACAGAAAATGGAGCTATAGTCGATGTGTTCAAGCCATGCAAAGGCTGGTAATTCCCCCTCATTCTCAAAGTGTGAAGTATTAACGCCTTCCACGGTTACCAAGCCACCAGGCAAAGGAAGCTGTGATATGAATAAAGATGATCAGATATGTCGTGCAAGAAATAAATTACCTTTAAACTATCTATGTGTTGGGTTTGAACGAAGATGTTTCGAAAGGTGATAATGCAGATTGTACAGAGGCACTACATGTGCGTATTCCTTCATTTTATCATCAACGTCGTAATTATCATACTCATCATCATCGTTGTAGTAATCATCTTTATCGTCACTGATTTGGAAATAGAATGACACGAAAAAGTCGAACGCACCACTATCTTTTTATCTAGTTATTTAAGTCACATATCAACTTCACTTTCTGTGCTTTGAAAAAAGACGTTTCCGCCATGATATTTATTCCACATTCCATCTCAGCTTGTCTTCAAAACCAACATGATCACGAAAGAAACCACACAAATGTTAGGTATTTAAAACACGCGGCACTCTTAGCATTTCGTGGAGAGTTATAATGTACATGATTATGACGAGGATGAAGATGAGAGTGGTGGACGGCCGGTTGTGGCGAGTGCCGTTGTAGTGGGGGCAGTAGGGGCATTGGAATGACCCACACACCTGACACATATGCAGGTGGAATAGTGTGTAGGTAGTATACAGTGTGTGGTTCATTAAGGCTGCAACATCACATAAATCATACGTTTAACACAATCCTAAACGTGCAGTTTATTTTTAGATAAACGTACAGTTATAATTTGTTTGCTAAACTTTAGTGTGCAGTATCTGCCGCTGTTATAATTTTGCGCACATTCGTGCTGTTCTGGGAACTTAGTTTTGAACAATGACTTTACACTATTTCAAATCTTACCAGGTTCATACGAGTCGTATATGATGATGTTGTGTTGGATGCTGGCATTAGCAACAGGATACCATCTCTCTCCGGGGAAATAGAAACAGCTACGCGTGCTATCAATCTGAATTTGCCACATAGGTATAAAACAAAAACCGGATAATTGAATGTCTTCATATTAAATACTTACATTTTACATTTGAGATTTTTTTTTATAATGAAAACAATAAAATAAGTAGGTACGTCAATAACAATATACATATGCATTTTTGCATCTCTACATTCAGTTCCGCGAATTTTGCTTTGAAATTATGTACCGTTACTGTGTGGTATGTCAATAGCAAAGGCAATAAATTAATACCATGGCTGTCTTTTTGAAACAAATTCAAAACCTTTAACTCAAGTGGCTCGCATATTTGAAACCTTGATGCTCGTTTTGTAAATATTTCGTTTCGAAACCGGATATTCAGGAGGTTATTTTTCAAAACTCACCAATTCATGTGCTTCTTTTATCCTCATTTTATGACATTAAGATACATGATTAAGTCCAACTCACATATTCAAAGTACATCACAACTTTTTGACTTGTATATCGCGAGCGCTCGCTGTCGATCCTGCCAACTCTCTGGTACTTGCGGAGCTCTTGTTTCCGTACAAAAAAGCCTGTTGGGATATCTACCTCCAATATGGCGGCCCCACTGGTGGGAGATATATGAGTTGCCGCCCATCTGTATCGAAAGCAGACAGATTGGAGAAACTTGGTTGAAATGTTATTAGGAATACGATTAGGTGTGGTAATCGGTTGAAATGTCATCTCCTTGTGCGATTTTAAAGCAAGTAGATAGATAAATAAGCTGCAGAAACATATTTGTCTATTGATACAACTCTTGGACTGTTTTTAATTCAAATATTCTAATAGTATATTTATATAGTAGAAATCTGAGCTATTAAAAACCAACATTTAAAAAAACCCCATATCTTCTTAATTGTCTAGCTTTCGACAGTTACAATAAATTTAGGACCAATCGTGAAATAATTTGAGATCAATAACATATGCCGCATATAAGTCCAGACCACAGTTCGTCATTCAACAGCAGCACGGATGCTTACAATAGGGGTTAAGTGTTTGTGCATTTGATTGTGAATCATTCGTTTAAACAAATTAAATAGGCCCATCATGACTTCACCACAAATGTGTTTTCAGGTAGGTTTCGGGACGGTGGACGGGACAGTACACAAACACACAGGTGGACGGGACAGTACACCGCCCCACAGGTGTACGAGACAGTACACCGAAACACTGGTGGACGGGACAGCACACCGACACACACCTTATACAGATATTCATCTCGAAAAGACTCGCATTTCTGCCTGAAAACACCAATTTTTCCACTTCGAGATCAAAAGCATGAATCCGAGGCTGGCGTACTTGGTGGGGGTACTCCACGTTGACTGAAACACTCATCTGTAATCCCGACACAAAGATATTACTAAATAGCAATGGCATATCTTAACAAGATATTATACTGGTAATACAGGTGTGATATCAGGAATCTGATATCGAAATGTGAGTTTACAATTACCACTTATGCAAGTTAACAATGGAATGGATTCCAATGTCAATTTTCCTACCGACGACATTTGCAATACAGAAATAAAACAAATGGCGGCCGGAAGCCTATCATCTCGTTCCTATGTACCTGGTAGAGCGCGAGTCCTGTTCCCTGTGCGACCGTCTTCACAGCTCCCCATACCTCCGGCACCTGTCAGGTTTGCACAGCATAATCTTTTGCCCATGCTCGCTATGCATCATTAGTTGGGCTGATGGCCGATGTATATATATATATATATATATATATATATATATATATATATATATATATATATATATATATAGATATATATATATATATATATATATATATATATATATATATATATATATATATATATATATATATATAGATATATATATATCTATATATATATATATATATCTATATCTATATATATATATATATATATCTATATATATATATATATATATATATATATATATATATATATGCCCCTACCCCCCCCCCCCCCTCCAACCAAACACATATTAATTATTAATCAATTATCATTCAGCCTGATACTTTCGATTATCATTGAGGTCGGGGTCAATATGTGTAATGACCTTGACATCATGCATGATCATGAAATTGGAGGTGTTGAGGGAGAAGAGAGGGTCCCAGCCTGTCGACGACGTAGCCTCCACCGCCACCTCCAGTCTATGTAAGTGTCTGTTCGTCTCACGTTTACCGTATTCTATCAAAGCTTTTAGCGCCGTAATCGAATCCTGCAATCATCAATAGTTCTAATTATACCTAGATTTCACACGCGTTCATCTATGTCATAATAAAGACCCTAACTTATTGATGTACCCATGGCATATTGTCAAAGGGAAACTCGAGGCCTCATTTATGCAATTTCAATACTTCTTTCAGTATCGTTTCATGTTTTAAAAAAACGGATGAAAATATGAATACTCGCAGGAGAAATCCCCGTATGATAAACTTGGTCACAATTTGAAAACAAATATCAAATGGACGTGATTGAATCTTCCCTAAATTTAAATTTAGCTAGCTACCATCGTGAAATAATTATAAAAGTAACCGACTTCAGAGCAGATAAATATACAGGTATTTCGATTCTTGGCACATATTGCATTATTTCATTTGCTATTTTTACATTTAAGCCGTCCTCAAATTGAATAATTGCTTGGTGTAATCATGTCAATTCTGTCATGCCGGGCAACAATTGCGAGTCAGCCTAGCCATTTCAACTCACCGCTGACGCAGCGAAACCAGCTACATGGTTTCGTTGCGATTGGAGCCATTTCATGATCGGTTCTGATTCGACAAAGCGGTTGTTTTTGAGATACACCAGGAGACCGTAAGCCGTGGCATGGACTGCCTCGGCTTGATAGGGAGGTGGCATATCCCGAGGATGTTGATATGGAATACCGTTGATAAACTCTAGGCGATTCGTTGGTATCGGTTCCCGAGACCAGTACATGAACTCACCTGTCATGAAAACCTCAAGATAAGCATTCGCAGTAAGGCAATACAGAGTGAGGTCAATGTAGAATGAATATGCGTTGATCTCGAAATCCCCATATGATTCTTTTGTTTACTCAGAACTGTATATTAACAAAGCTTTAGGTGGTAATTAACACTAGTTTGGGAGTCCAGCGCCTGTGACAACTATCACGACACCTGCAGAGCCCCCGGTCACGGCATACCCCCACCCCAACCCCACTCTACAAAAAAAGTCACAACTGACCACTAACTCCATGTCATAAATGGGGTCTCAATTCACCTCTGTTGCGATGTCTATCTGACCTCTTTCTCATTTAACCTCTACGATGTCTTACTTGACTTCTGTCTTAACCTAACTTTGTCTGAATCAATTTTGATCACTATGTCTTAATTGACATTTATCTCAACTGAAGCCATAACTGATGCCAGCCTGAATTGTCGTTCTATGAACTGATCTTTGTCTTAGCTGACCTCTATCTTAATTGAACTTTGTCTTAGCTGACCTCTATTTTAATTTACCTTTGTCTTTGCTGACCTCAGTCGTAACTAGCCTTAGATCTTAAATAACTCGGTCATAGATGACCTCTGTCTTCTCTGAATTTTTAATCTTTGTCTTAAATGTCCTAACTCACCACTGTCTTAACTTATGTTTATCTTAACTAACCTTATCTTAAATCGATCTATGTCTTAATTGACCTCGATCTTAGCTGACCTCTGCTTTAACTGATATTTGGCCCAAAATTGCTGTGCCTGTCTTAATGGTCAAATGCATCTGTCGAATCTCACAATCTCAACTGACATTCAGGTTATCCTCTTTGCCATTCCAGTAAGCTTAGATAACTTGATCATAACGGACCTTGCCGTAATCCAAAGTGACCTTTATATCTAATAACCCTATCGTAAACTTAACAGATATTCCCTTCATCTTTACTGTCCTTGACTCACCTTCTCGCTGAATGGACTTCATGAAATTAAAGGCAGTAGTGCGGGACGGGTGGTTGGTCACGTGAAGAGCGTAGGAGACCAGACATATTTGATAGGGGTCAGACAAGGTCATGAGGTGCTCAGAAAGATACGCAATCCCTAGGTTAATAGCCCGGCCAACGTCACGGCGGTTGTCCTGCCAACCACAGAACGATAGGCGAACACATATTAAAGAGAAAGAGTAACAATCATCCTCATCCATTACTGTTGCTATATCAACACTATTGATGAAAGCGAAGAAGAACCTCAGGTTTTATTTCATTTGTTTTTCGTCCTTTAAATGATAATCTATCATTAAATTGATGTTTAGTAACGGCTATTACATCCGGAACATCATTGAAGATAATCTCGAGTTGGTGAAGGGTAAAGCAATGTTATTTATTATGTAAGATTCCAATAACGGGAATCGAACCTGCGACCCTAAGATTATCAATCAAGCGCGCAACCAATCGAGAAAACAAAAGCCATCGGATTCTACAAATACATTCAAATAAAACCCACAGCTCAATTGCCCTCAATATGTAGATCGCACTTACCCCAGTGAGGCGAGGTTGCGCCATGTTGAGGCTTATGGTGGCGAGAGCCGTTAGCGAAATGTTGGCAGGTTTGCCATTCTCGTCGGTCTGGTTACCCTGTAATATGAGAGGGGTCAACTTGGTTACGCAATCCGCATGCTCGGAAGATATCGGTATGCAGTTTTCAACATTTTGATTTGCAACACCAACGTGGCTGATGGTTTTGTTTGCTTCAGACGAGATTTCATGAGAAACGTGTTGTAAACCAGTCAATGGAGTACAACATAGCCAATTTGCATACTAACGTGTACACAGTCCACATTGGTGTACACAACGTATATACAATTCACCAATTTGTGTACTGAAGTGTATGCAAAACTTCTATTTGCATACTGACGTATATTCAATGCGTTATGTTTCATTCTTACGTGCAGCGACTAATATACCTTCATTAACTTATAACTCCCAAACCAACACAAACAGTCGCTCGGAATTCGCAAACAAGTACTCCTCGGAATCCTGACCCTTAGATATCCGAGCGCATGTACCCCGAGTAGACCAGACCTACCCTATTTTTGATGTCGTAGGTGGGTGCTGGCGACCAGTAGCACCCGCTGGTGAGGTTCTGATGAGCTATGATGAAGCCAGCCAGACTGTCGACCACGGCTTGATCCACGAAGAGCGTATGGACCCACTCGGGCTCGTTTGCCTCTATTAGAACCTCCAGGGCTAGGGCAGTTTGCCTTCACACATAGGGTCACGACAATAGAGGGTTTGTGATGGAAAGAGTTGAATTCATATCATACACTAATATAGTATATTAAACACCAATAAAACCTTACAATAATATTGTATATTAAATCTAACAGAGGGCTCGGTCGATATTGAGAGATCGAAAACCATACACTAGTATAGTGTATTGATTTTTATCGTTATTTTCAATTGGTAGTATACATGAAGAATTTGAGGAGGATCGATGATACAGACTATGTGAGGACGGTCTTGTCATTAGTTAATGCATGCAATTGTCATTTACGGACATTGCATGACCTGGGGTGCTGTGCCCGTTATATGCAGTTGTCCGCTTACAGCGTGAGGCAGCGTGGGCAGCGTGGATGCTTTGGGTGATAAGGTGAGAAATGAAGGGAACATCGAACAACAAATACTAGTATTGCGGCAAATATACCGAAAATATATGATTCGGCTCATGAAAATTAAATATCAATATCTGGTCGAAGTATATATTTCCGTGACAGGCACTTTGGGCAAACCCCCATAATGCCGCCATCAGGACCCCGCCATCAGAACCCCGCCATTAGGACCCCGCCATTAGGATCCCGCCATCAGGACCCCACCATCAGGATCCCGCCATAAGGACCCCACCATCAGTACCCCATCATCAGGACCCCACCATCAGGACCCCGCTATCAGGACCCCGCCATCAGGACCCCGCCCTTAGGACCCTGCCATCAGGACCCCGCCATTAGGACCCCGCCATTAGGACCCCGCCATCAGGAGCCCACCATCAGGGCCCCACCATCAGGACCCCACCATCAGGACCCCACCATCAGGACCCCATACAGTTGTCCACACGATCACAGTGCGTGATCGTGAGTTTGTATCAGACGGACGTTCACAAGTCCCTCTAAGGAAATTTTTATCCAACTTAGAAAAAAACCAATTGTTAAGGCCATATCTAGAATATGCAATCCAGGCGTGGTAACCATTCCAACAACATGACATAGATACATGAGAAAGAGTACAAAGGCGTGCTGCGATGTTCGCAGCCGGTCTGTATGTGTTAGGTTACGAACGAAGATTGCACAAGTTAGGGCTGACATTTCTAAAACAAGGCGTCTCTGTGAGGACCTCATACAGGTATACAAAATGGTGAATGGGTTAGATAATATTAGTTTTTATTTGGGTTTCTTAAACTTTGTAGTGCTGAGAACTCAAGAATTCAAGACTTCAGGGACAAAATCTATTGCAAGGACAGAATAAAGAAGAACTAGCTTTTTCAATTGCGTCGTAACCAAATGGAATCATTTATCGGCCTGAATAGTTTTAGCCAGTTCAAATGGCAAATGTTTTAATTAATGTCTGAACTGAATTAGTGGTCAATTATTGATGACCATTGGCAGGGCACCTACGGACCTAACCGTCTTTTTGGCCTGGCCATCCAACACCATAAGATATTGGGTGGCCATCATGGTAAATCATAATGGCCTAGCAGAAGCGCCTATCTTATCTGTACAGGGTTACCGCAGTTGGCTTACCAGGTGTCAGCTGGTGGTCTGTTCCGTCGGTTCCTGAATCCTCCATCGTCTTGAATATAAGCATACACTTCCTGGAGATCTATCACAGACAGGAATAATCCAATGATTAAAATGTCGAATCTATCAGCTATCAAATCGTGGGCCTTGTCTATTGTGATCTATAAAAATAATCAAGAGGTGGGATGGTTTATTATCAGGAGAAAGATAGCTAGCCAAGAGTGCTCTTGCTCAATTGAGAGATAGAAAACCGTCCAATAAAGGGCTTGTTCAATATTTAGAGTTAGAAAAATCAACCAATAGAAAGCTTGATCATAGAAAACCATTCAATAGAGAGCTTGACCCATATTGAGGGAGAGAAAACCATTCAATAGAGAGCTTGACCAAAATTGAGGGATAGAAAACCATTCAATAGACAGCTTGACCAATATTGAGGGATAGAAAACCATTCAATAGAGAGCTAGATAATATTGAGGTATAGAAACCATTCAATAGGGGGCTTGATCAAAATTGAGGGATAGAAAACCATTCAATAGAGGGCTTTACCAATATTGAGGAATAGAAAACCATTCAATAAACAGCTTGACCAATATTGAGGGATAGAAAACCATTCAATAGAGGGCTTGACCAAAATTGAGGGATAGAAAACCATTCAATAGGGGGCTTGACCAATATTGAGGGGGGCTTGACCAATATTGAGGGATAGAAAACCATTCAATAGGGAGCTTGACCAATATTGAGGAATAGAAAACCATCGAATATTGTTGGCGCCGCGCTTACGCATTGGTTTGGATATAGATATAGAGTTGATCGTGTGTGAATAGTTGACTGAATCGTCTGGGAAGAGTCCCCTGACCTAGATTGATACCATCCAGACCCTTCGTTAGTGTTGCCTGTGAGAGCTGGTTGGTGGCTTTGAGGAACTTGAGCCAGTGGAGGTTGGTCGCCATGTTGTAAATGTAGTGCTCGCCATTGCCGTACACCATGCGCAGCGTGTTGCGCGCGTCGAGATGCTCGGTGAAAAAACCTGGGCCGACCACGTCACCTGTAATCAGTAGAGAAAAGGGAACTGTGTACAACGATGATGAATGCGACACTGATGATAATGACGGTTATGACGATGATAATAATTCTATTGATAATGTTTAAGAATAAGACAACTATGATAACGATGCGGATTCTTATAAAGATGATGAAGGCGACACTTATGATGATGATGATGATGATGATGTTGACGACGCTTATGAAGATGATGACGACGACGACAGAGACGCTGATGAATATAACATTCTAAAGACAGCGATGACTTCCTACGCACCAGCAATACGTACCAACAATAGACACAGTCGCCTGGGCGGATCCCGGAACATACAAGTGCTCTCTTTGTCCGGGATCAATGAAACGCTCCGGAACCGGGATGTGGAGATACGGGATCTGAGCGGATCCAGTGGATACCAGATCCAGGAGCATGGGCGTATTCCAGTGATTGGTCACTCCGTCCATCTGGAATGTTATCATGCTTTGTATATAGGATAAAACAGGTCAAAAGACGTTACACCATTTACTTAGGGATGACATCATTCAGGGGTTACACAGATTCCGGAGTGATACCATTCAGGGGTGAAACCTTTCAGGGGTGACACTATTCAGGGGTGACACCATTCCGGGTAGACACCATTCAGGTGTGACACCATTCAGGAGTGACACCATTCAGGGTGACACCATTCAGGGATGACATCATTCAGGGGTGACACCATGCAGGGGTGACAAGTGTGAACCAATGTTGTTGTGAACAAATACAGGTGTAGCATTGTACAGGTGTAGCACCATAGACGTGTAGAATTGTACAGGTGATGCATCATACAGGTATGACACCATACTAGTCATGCATCATGCAGGTGTAGAACCATACAGGTGTAGCATAATACAGGTGTAGCATCATACAAGTGTAGCACCATACAGGTGTAGCACCATACAGGTGTAGCATAATACAGGTGTAGCATCATACAGGTGTAGCACCATACAGGTTTAGCATCATACAGGTATGACACCATACTAGTCATGCATCATGCAGGTGTAGCACCATACAGGCGTAGCATAATACAGGTGTAGCATCATACACCATACAGGCAACCTCGCGTTAGCAACTCTTCCGTTTCACGCGGTATAAGCTTGTTCACCGGTCAAAATCTAGGTCAGTCATAAGTGAATAAGAGACTTACATATAACCTGATAACTGACCTTCCTGCTTAATTGGCACAAACATTGGCGCGGATGAAGAGCAGGCTCAAGCGGATGGTGATTGGCTTACCAATTTAGCTAGATATAGTTTTTTAAGGTTCATATCTGGGTCTTACCCGGACGTTGACGGACTTGCTGACCGTCTGGCTGTTGGTGAACGACTGGGCTGTCACGGAAAACTTCACACTTCCGGATCTCACAGGTAGAACAGGGAAGTGGATGTATCTGGATTCACCTGGGCGCATCTGTCATCGACAAGTGAGCCAATAACAGTAATTGCCACTTGTTTGAAACCACATATGAGTGACATCACAGGGCAGTGACTCTAAACAAGTTACATGTGACACCATGCATGAGACGAATTTTACAGGTCATTCAAGACAAAATAAACAAATTGTTTGTGCAAATTGTCTACAATGAATAATTTAACTATAATTCAGCATTACCCCTTCTTGTCCTTCTATTTAACTTATAGAGGAGACTATGTAGAGCTGAACTTACATAAACCATGGTCTGTATGTCTCCAGATATTGTACGTGGATTGTAGGAGCTGATGATACCGTGTTCAACTTGCACGAAGCGATAGTCATCGGAACCGACTAGCGTTATGATTACCTGGTCAAAGTTGAAAATCATAACGTTAAGATAAACTAATTATAGTTTCACATAAAATACGCCATCGTTCTTCTGCTGCTAATCAGTCCACAACGCAAATTCTTGGAAATCTCTCAACAAACTATTAACTATCTTATCGGGGCTTAAACACCGTGGATGATATGTATACGATGCCTGTTAAGATTAACGACGAGTGAATTAAAGAAACAGCTCAACACCAATTATTGAATCGAACCCTGTAGGCTGCGGTTGTGGGGCAAAAGCATTTCCACTGGGCTGTATTAGCAAAACAGACCTCCATATGTTGCTTCCTCTTATTGAAGGCTGACACCTGCAGACCGAGTTGTTCGCCTTTCACTGCTCGCGACTGTACCTCTAGCATAACCAGAAAGCCTCGTGCCGTTGAAAACTGCCGCAGCAAATAGATGAGTATGTTTATTTCCAGGTTCGACGGGCGTTGTCAGTTGAAAATTCAAACGACATTCCGTCACAGAAAACAGACGAGTTATGAGTTATGCTGAATATCTGTCACAGACGTGATTCCAGCTCACATGATCCGTAATCAATAACAACAAAACCTGTCTCACACGGAATTTGGCAATGTGTGCGTTATGCACAGGTATCTATAACACGCATGTCCGTTTTGTGCAGGTATCCACTAAGAGTGGTTCGACCATGTGTGACCTTTTCCATATTCTAAATAGACTAGTATGTGAAATATAAGTGCTAAAAATTGCAACGTTCTCCTTGAATTGTCTCCTACTCACTTCGACAGGTTGGGTTGTGAAGGCGAGACCGCGGTCTCTATCCAATGAGAACCCACTCATATACCAGAGATCGGGATAGAGGGGCATTTCTATGGGGAAATCGATCCTCCCAGATGGTCTGAAAAAAAGAAAGATGAATTATTATAACCAACTTTGATTGCACACAGACATTATTTGTTACATAAAATGTATATTCTATGTAGATTCCACAATTTGGCAACGATTATGAAGGAAAGTAGAAAATAAATAAGATTGCACTTGGTGTAAAAGTTCTTCCATCCAAATAACTTGTCGTCGTCAAAGTCGCCCCATCGTCGCTCTGTTTTGTTGAACGTATCGGGGATTTCCACTTCCACCGTATCCCATTCCTTACCTGACATCAATAATACAGGTGAGTTTAATGTAATACATGTGTGTGTGTGTAATTAACATGCATAACTGTTTTATCGATCATCATCTTGGCAAGCGACCATTTGCATTTGTGGATTTGGTTTCATGCATAAGAGAGGTAACGTTTTGTAAAATTCAGAACAGGGGCAGAAACTTCATTGCTTGGACCAATGCACTAAGCAATGTGACAAAACCACTACCTCGAAATATCTTAGTGCCTTTCTCAGCTAAATCGCGTTGCCAAGAATATTTTCGTCTATTGTTGTGAGCGACATAGATGTTTGTGCCCATATTTTTTCGCGCCTGACAACTGTCTTTTTTTCCCTCTAAATTTAGCTCTCAGAATTTTTAGATAAGGCAGACCTTCCATAGGCCGCAATATATGCAGAAGCACCCCATCCCATGCCGCGCTAAATGTGGTGGAGTGGTCATCAAGAAATGATTCTTCATTCTACTCTTAATTCATTCATTTCAACCCAATTGTCGCTCACCTAATTTGCTGAAATCACAAGAAAGCACTAAAATTTTTATCACACGTAAATACCCATTCGAAAAATATCTGAAAAGAAAATATCAGCCACTATTACGTCTGCTACGGGTCTAGCTGACAACAAGAATGATGGTTATTAGTAAATGCTTATCGTGCGGCAAAAAAGTGATCATAACGGAATGATCGTCCAAATTGTCATGCACGCGCAACATTTTATGCTTCTTTGTCGACGATTATTTCACTTATCGGCTCTGCTGATGTGAAAAAACTTGATTCATGACAACGAACAACCCCGCACGATGTGAGCGCTATCCTGCACAAGGAAGCAATTCCTAAATAGTGCGCAAATTATATTTTTTTTTTAGAATTCGTAGAATTTTGTTATTCTTTATTCTAGGAGAATGCCCGCCCGTATGTTTGCCGATGGTTGCAGAGAGCTTTTTGAATCAGTCAAAATGTAAAGAAACACCATGTCGCTTAAAGCAATAATCGAAAATGTGTAGCGCGCACATACGGGACTACGTCGTCTGAAGACTCCATTATAAGAGGATACCCTCGATGGTCACTGGTATATTATGTGATACCGTGCCGATATATAGTCATGTCCAAATGTTTTCTAGACCTTGAATACTTTGATATAACACCTAAGTATCAATAGCTTGGCATTGCACATCTTTTCTAACTTGTATCTGAGGCTTTTTTAGGACACATTTGTTTCAGGAAATTGGTGTCGGGGTTAGAAGGGTAGGATTAGGTATGGGGTACCACTCACACCCCATTTCATCAGCGCCATCTTCGCACTGTCTGACTCCGTCACACATATCCTCCGACCGGAAGCAGCCGCCATCATAGCAAGGCAAATAGCCAAGTGTGTGATTACAGGTGCGCGCCGCTGTGAAAGAACCAGGTGAATCACATGATAGAAGAAGATTTGAAATTTTTCAATTCGAGTTCTATTAAATTGGATCTATTTGAAACCGGTGACATTTATCAGGGTTAATTTTCTTTTTTAGAAAGTAACATAGTTTTCGCAATATTGTAAAATACGGTCAAAATCAGGTCAGGGTTTGTGTCGTCACAGGATTCAAATGGCGCAAATTAATCAGAAAGAGCCAATGATAAGGTATGAATGAAGTCTGTAAAGTGGACGTTTTACTGCACAAAAAATACGATGGTGTTAGGGCGGCATCACCATTTATTAAAATAGCGATGTGGGGGGTATAATACAAAAACAATAATTACTGAGTAATTATCTGGTGTTATCAATACGACTTACCTTCAATTCGGGTTAACACGGCGTCTGTGAAGACGAGCAGACCAGCAAACTAATACACATAATGCAGGCAACATCTACACTAACCATTGAAACGATCACGTGGAATCCAAAGAGGCAGGGAACAAAGAACAAATTATTATTTCTGAACACGAAAATTCTATAATTTTTGTGTTTGAAAATCCACTTTAGGCATTGAACATCCTAAGTATGGTACAGCAAAGCATTTATTTCACACATAAAACCAATAAAAAGCATTATAAAAAGAAGAATTTTAGATTTTATCGTAAATAAGAAAAAATCCCACCCCAGTGGTTATCACTCCTCTATTTATCTTTTGCATAATAATTTTTCCTTAGTATAAAACAAATGCATCACA
Organism: Urechis unicinctus; assembly: GCA_034190875.2. Taxonomy (NCBI): domain Eukaryota; kingdom Metazoa; phylum Annelida; class Polychaeta; order Xenopneusta; family Urechidae; genus Urechis; species Urechis unicinctus. Next base: position 13,076,293 of record CM067356.1, read on the forward strand.
CATATATATATCATATATTTTATATAACGATAAGCTATATCCTATATATATATATATATATATATATATATATATATATATATATATATATATATATATATATATATATATATATATATATATATATATATATATATATATATATATATATATATGATATATGATGATGCATTTATATATTTATTACGTTCATTATAAAGTATCAAACCTCAAATAAATATTATTGTAAAAGCAACTCACATCAAAGGTTGTATTGGGATCTATGGCGTAAGATGGTGCTGGCAAGAAGAGGTTGTCCAAACCGAAGTTGCCATCGTGCCAGGTATGTTTGAAACTACCATTAGTTTGAACGTCATACGATAGAAGATCTTCTTCCACCTGACAATGAATTGAGACTTAATAAAGAGTTGATGATTGGTTTGCTGGATTGGGTTGCCATGAATTGTATAACCCTCCTCATAAACAGCACCCCAAATCCTACAAATCAATGGAGGCAAATTGATTTAAATTACAATCTACTTAAAATGAATGATTTCACCGTCAAGTGTGTAAATAATATTTCATCCTTAAGGAACGTTCTGGGGTGTCCAGAACCAGCCGGGCAAAAACAGAAGGATGGAAGGAGGACAGTATTATGTAAATTAAGGTTTTGACAAAAAGGCATCCGCCACCCTTCTTATATCATCCCCCTTGCAGATAGCTGTTGTCCATCCCCTACCTGCATGCAGCATACCGATTATCGCTCAGTCCAACACTAATTGATTATTTACTTCATATTTGTTGAAACTTGGCTTGATTCCCATGTTGATCATATCTTCGAGCTCGACACTGAACGCCGTGAGCGCCATGGGGCTGGTGAAGGCGTTCACTTCCACTGTGTCGCCACTGAAGTCTTTACCTTTATTAATACGAAGCTGGAACTGGTATTTGATCAAATCAGACGATATAGGGGATCAATCATTTGAACATGATGAATAAACTGGTGAAAGATAACAATGATAATGAAAACGATTACAATGATTATGACGACAATGAGCATGACGATGACGAAGATGTTGATGATGAGGGCGATGATAATGATGAAGATGATGATAATGAAGATGTTTATATTAACACAGATCAGACGATTTGATGGGGACATATTGTAAATTTTATTTCCCTCACATCCTGTGACGTCACCCCATCGACATGGAAGCTCATACTATCCGCCAACACCTCGCCACTTGTGTGCAATCCCCATACAATGATCCGGGCACTTGGCATCATGTCACGTGATACAGCCAATGCGAACGTCTTTTGTTGAGCTGTCATGAAGAGTTGGTTCGTTGCTACGATGTTGCTTCCGGCTACGACCTGACAAATGAACCGTCCGAGTAAGGTGTGATGGAGACACATTTGCATATGATAAAGCTCTAGCAGCCAGTTGACGAAGTTGAAGTAATCAGTTTCACGTGTAAATAAAAAAACCCAGTTACACACGGCAAAGCAACCACTTACATATGGCAATCAGCAAGTTACACACGATAAAGCGGCCAGTTCCACACGATAAAACAGCCACTCACACACGATAAAGCAGCCACTCATACACCATAAAGCAGCCAATCACACACGATAAAGCAGCCATACACACACGATAAACGAGCCAATCACACACGATAAAGCAGCCAGTTACGCACGATAAAGCAGCCATTCACACGTGATAAAGCAGCCACTCACACATGATAAAGCAGCCACTCATACACCATAAAGCAGCCAATCACACACGATAAAGCAGCCATACACACACGATAAACGAGCCAATCACACACGATAAAGCAGCCAGTTACACACGATAAAGCAGCCACTCACACACGATAAAGCAGCCACTCACACACGGTAAAGCAGTCACTCGCACACGATAAAGCAGCCAGTTACACACGATAAAGCAGCCATTCATACACGATAAAGCAGCCACCTATACATGATAAAGCAGTCACTCGTACACGATAAAACAGCCACTCATAGATGATAAAGCAGCCACTCACACACGATAAAACAGTCACTCGCACACGATAAAGCAGTCACTCGCTCACGATAAAGCAGCCAATCACACACGATAAAACAGTCAGTTACACACGATAAAGCAGCCAGTTACACACGATTAAGCAGCCACTCATACACGATAAAGCAGCCACTAATACAGGATAAAGCAGTCACTCACACACGACAAAGCAGCCATTTACACACGATAAAGTGGCCACTGACACACGATAAAGCAGCCACTCATACACGATAAAGCAGCCACTCATACACGATAATGCAGCCACTCATACACGATAAAGCAGTCACTCGCACACGATAAAGCAGTCATTCACACATGATAAAGCAGCCACTCATACACGATAGAGCAGTCACTCGTACACGATAAAGCAGCCATTCACACACGATAAAGCAACCACTCACATACAATAAAGCAGCTGTTCATACACGATAAAGCAGCCATCTATACATGATAAAGCAGTCACTCGCACACGATAAAGCAGCCAATCACACACGATAAAGCAGCCAATCACACACGATAAAGCAGCCAATCGCACACGATTAAGCAGCCAATCACACACGATAAAACAATCAGTTACACACGATAAAGCAGCCAGTTACACACGATAAAGCAGCCACTCATACACGATAAAGCAGCCAATCGCACACGTTTAAGCAGCCAATCACACACGATAAAACAGTCAGTTACACACGATAAAGCAGCCAGTTACACACGATAAAGCAGCCACTCATACACGATAAAGCAGCCACTAATACAGGATAAAGCAGTCACTCATACATGATAAAGCAGCATATCACACACGACAAAGCAGCCATTTACACACGATAAAGTGGCCACTGACACACGATAAAGCAGCCACTCATACACGATAAAGCAGTCATTCACACGCGATAAAGTAGCCACTTACACACGATAAAGCAGCCAGGTAGGCATCACAAAGAATTAAATCACCAGTAATTAAGTTACCTGATAGTGGAGTTCGGGGATGTAGGTGGACAGGCGCACGGTGAAGACGATGTACGTGTCGAGTTTCGCTTCGTACGACTGCGTGGTGAGATAGAGGTAGTGGTTAGACGCGGTATGGTGTCTGTAGGCGGTCAGTTCCTTGTAGTTGTTCTGTGTTCCGTCTATGTATGCCGCCTGTTGTACAATACATACATCTGTACAGTCATTGCAATTCAGGGCGCACGCTTGCGTAGAGGAGTACTTCGTGTTGAGGTTTACATCGAATGGTTGTTTTATGGTGATATATCTATTTGGACATAAGTATAGTAGGAGTGCAAAGTTTGCAAAATGGCAGGTACACTTTGACATCCGCACAAATTCTCGATATGTAGGGAGAGATAGTGAGAGAGGGTAGCAAGTAGAGAGAGAGGGTGAAAGGGGAGAAAGATTGGTGGAAAGGGAGAGAGAGAGAAAGAAAGAAAAGGAGAAAGAAATGATTGGAGGGATCGAAAAAGATTGTAGAGTGAGCGAAAAAAAAGTGAATTAGAAAGATAGAGAGCGAGAGAGAGACAGAGCAAAAGAGAGAGAGAGAGAGCGCGCGAGAGAGGTATAGAGAGAGAGAGAGAGAAAGAAAGAGAGAGAGGGGAGAGAGAGAGGGATATGAATATATATATATATATATATATATATATATATATATAGAGAGAGAGAGAGAGAGAGAGAGAGCGAAAGAGAGAGAGAGCGAGAGAAAGAGAGAAAGAGAGAGAGAGAGGTGAGAGAG
>CM067356.1:13082559-13145059 GCA_034190875.2 Urechis unicinctus
TGTCAGGGTTCGAACCACGGTCTGAACGCGGACCAGCCTGTTAAAGGATGACGTCATAGGCCTGCCGTCCCTACTATATATCACCATCTGGGGGAGTGCAGTCACAGATATCAAACCAACAGATCGATCAGCCAAAATCGAATTATAGGTGATTAAGTTAAATAAAAGATCAAACACGGGCAGCAGTTCTTTGCGAACTATATCCATTTATAACATTTTTTAACTCAATTACGTATTTTTTAAATGTACGCTCACAATCAAATTTCAATGAACGGGTTATCACATTGATGTATGAATTAGTGAATAAAGGTAACAAAATCGAGCACGAAGGAAAAATCGTGCACCATTTATTGTACTTCAATAAATTTATTAATCACATTCATCTAACAAACATCTCAAAATAGCAGCGATAACTTCTATGAAATTTGTAACAAATTAATCACATTCGCCTAATTAATCACATTCGCCTAATTAATCACATTCGCCTAATTAATCACATTCGCCTAATTAATCGATACCAAATTCATTCTTGCAAATTTGCAAATGATTGTAAATTCATAATGCAGCGCACTCAATGAATATTAATTTATAATCCAGCGCATTCAATTAATTTGATTCTGATCACAAAGACTGAAATGAATTATTAAATAAATTTGTCTCACATGAACTATCAGAGGTTGAAACGGTTTGAAGGTGCGCACTTTCCCTCCCATGAAGCGCAAATGAAAGCCCTTCTCTAGCACGCGGAGGTAAGATTTGTAGGATACTTCCTCTTTACCGTTCCAATCATTTACGCGCGCGTGCACATAGACATCGGAGCCGGCTATTTTTCCACCTGTGACGTTACGGAGCTCAGAAAGAGGCACATGGAAACCAAATACCCCGTCCACCTGCACAGAAACAGTAACAAATAGAGAAAATAAATTTCGAATTTAATTATTTCCATATAAAACACATTAATTATTCCCAGTTATGTTCTTCAAAAGGCTTAGCGAATATATAAAAAAATCGTTAACAAATACTAATGTTCTGTTTAACATTTTTAAGAATCCCATTTTTGATTTGTTGTCCTCCGTCACCAAATATCCTCCCAACACCTCTGATGTATGTTTTCCTATACAATAGACATATGTGGTAAATGTTTGATGACAGTCATAGCCATTTCCGGTTTCGGGATGATCTATCTAACGTTGATATTGGTGGCTTACGATCGTACCATTGGGTATGTTTTTTTGACCCTGGGTAGATCATTAGATCCCGAATCTGGTTGGATCTCAACTTCCACAGTAGCATTGCCATGGACGGGCATCGGGGTCTGTGTGAACCTGAGCAAAGTCAAATACAAGTTAAGTCAAGCACAGGATGGAATCTCGATGTTAACAGACACTGTTTGAGATTTTGTTTTAATTTTAAGGTACTGGGAACCCGCTCGGAACCGAATTCATCAAGTTGCTCGGAAGCCTCACATAGAGATCCGCGCGCATGCGTCCGTGTTACAATTTTCTTCACATTACGTTTCTGTTATCATTTAGGAATAGCTTTATGATTAATATTACTCAATCGAATATGCAGGCAAATTAAGAGCGTTGTAGAGACAGCAATAAGAACCCACAATGTCTCGACGACCCCTTCTATTGCAGCTTCATTCTCCATCACGTAGGTCGGCATCCGGATCTGCTGTTCATGGCGGGTCCAAACTGTCACCAGCACACGCACACGGTCGAGGAAGTTGTATGGGTTTAAGTGTTCGCTTTTATATATTGAATATTCGACATTCCCAATATACTGCTAATGTTGATGATGACGAAGACAATGATGATGATAAAGATGACTATAATGCTGATAACAATGGTGATGATAAAGATGACTATAATGCTGATAACAATGATGATGATGATATAATATAACAATGATGATAAAGATGACTATAATGCTGATAATAATGATGATGATAAAGATGACTATAATGCTGATAACAATGATGATGATAAAGATGACTATAATGCTGATAACAATGATGATGATAAAGATGGTTATCATGCTGATAACAATGTTGATGATGAAGATAATGTACGTGATAAAGACGATAGTGCTGATAATAATAATAATGATGATGATGATGATTAAGATTATTATAAGATGATAATGCAGATGTTGATGATCATGATAATGATGTCATTGTTGCTGTTGATAATGAAGATGAAGATGGCGCTGATACTGACGATGGCGATGCAGTTGTTTATGCGAAAGATGATGATGTAGTAACCGCAACTATGTAAAACCATCGCCAAAACAAACCGCATTGTCACGTGATAATCGCAAGATGTCATGAGGCTCACAACATAATTTTTGAGGCATTAAAATAATTTTTCAGATGAAGTGAGTAAATTTGATTACTCACAATAGTTGATGAATTGTATACTCTTTCTGTACACGTGGCCCTGAAATTAAACAACAAGAGATTGAAATGAATTGCTTCTAAATTCAAATATGAAATTGAGTAGGAGTGAGCGAGCTTTGTTTTACCCAAGCATGAACTTCAATCGTCCACCAGCCTAGTTTCACTGGATGTCCCGTCCTAAAAGAGCTCTCATAAAAACCTGCACTTAAAACGTACAAAATTAAGTGACATCACACCGACATAATTTATGTCTGATCATAAATACTTCACAAGAGTTAATCCTGTGACAAAGCTAAAAGCTCAGCGGCATGCAAATGATGTACGCGCTACTCCAAATTTGAATTGTATCTCCTTAAAAATAGCTTGGCGTCCAGTTCTCGAAAGGATTTTTTGGCCTGATTTATGGACAATTGATTTGCGTTTCTATGCATAAATATGTCGATAAATTGCATTTTTGCAAGTGCCCGTTTGAGATAAATGTTAATAGTGGAAGTTTACAGACGTCGGACTTAATGGCGTCCATTGTTATTTTTTTTTTATACGTGGTTGTGGTTTGAAGATGGTCGCTTATTTCAACCAGCGCGATATTCACTTGGCCAAGGATGTTACAGTTTGGCTAAAGTTCGTTTCGTTCGATATAGGTCACGATAAAGTAGTATGTGTGAACAGGCTGTGGATAAAATCGTACGCCTTTCTCACTTGTGTAGGCTTGAGTGAGTGAAAATTTATTTCCTTTGAGTATCATTTGCGAATAAAGTAAGTGACTCGTTGAATGATACTTCAGGAGATTAAACTAAAACAGATGTCACATTTGAATAACTCATGTGTGGTATGCGAGTCGCTAGTTGATCTCGGACAGTAATTGCTATCATTACACAAAATGAGCTCAGTCAACAATATGTTTCACAATTTCTACCACAAAATGTGCATTTTTACTGAATAAGGGCGCGCGTATACAAAAATCGCCTTTTGATACGAAATCAGACTGCTACGCTAGCCCCTAAAACACCTGTTTTGACATATACGACTCTTGTCCCCCACCAACGATACATTGTATCCCATATACGACCGAAGAAGATTCTTTTAGCGCTTCCATGGGTAAAATTCAAATGTTAAAGTTAAGAAAAATCAGAAATGGCAGCGCATTAGTTGACGTAGCAGAAAAATGTGATCTCACCGTGGTTGACCTGCAAGGCGAGCCAGCGCCGTACGATTTGTCCAGCGGCGTCCTGTAATCAGGTCACAGAAAAGTGGAGACGCATAATACTCCTTAAATTCCTTTAAATCAACATGCTAGGGGATGCTGTAAATGATGATAACATTGTGTTCTCTGTAATCAGGCTCTTCCCCATAGCGGCTTTCTAACCCACCACCGTCTGGTTAGATCCAGCGATGACAACCCATTTTACACGCATCTTACGTTACACGTTACGTATATAATCATAAAAAAACACTAAATAGGACGATTTATTTTACCTTCACGTACAGATCAAACGACCCGGATGTGACAGGTAGCAGATTAGGATGAAAGGCCACGACTCTGAAGTTAACTATACAGACATATGGGCATTAGAAGTCTAGCATTACGAAATACGGACTCTCGATAATATTGTTTCGAAACCAATTGTTTTAGCAGACATTTGAAATTGATTTAGACCTGTTTATAAAGGACAACATTTGTGATTCTGAGTTTAAAGCAGGCAGTGCGAGAGGTTCAAAGGTCTCTTTCGGACACTCGCTGTTAGAGGACACTTAACCCATTCTGTTAAAGACAGGGTTTACTGCGCGAGACGCTTCTGTACCTGTCATTCTTTTCTGGTAAACTACCCTGTCTGTGATGATGAATGCAGACACTCGTTTGGAGTGGAAGATGAGCTTGGTTTCATTGCGAAAGATTGGTTGGTTGTTTCTGTGGTCCACCAAGCCCTCCACAAGCAGCGTGTAGTTCCCAGGCTCGGTAGTCTGAGGCATCTGTAGCATACAGTGGCCAGTATTGACTGTGAACATCTACGCATTCACAAATCGCTACCTTCTGCTTCTCTGATACACACATACGACCACCTCATTCGATCCCTCCAACCACCTCCTACGAACTCCTTGAACACTTCCTTTTGTACAACTTACCCACTCTGACCACCTACTTTGATCCCACTTTCCCCCACCCCAAATTACCCGATTATTTGATCCCTATGACCACCTCCTTTGTTTTAACAAACCTCTGCTTTTAGTGACTCAGACTACCTTTTAACCTATAACTACCACCTTATAACCCACTGACCTTCTGTCCCATTAACCTCCTCCTTCGGTCCCTATACCACCTCCAGTCTGTTGGCATATTCTCTTATCCCTCCTCTATATCAACCAAGATGGCACCACAAGAACTACTCACTTAACAGAATCCCCAGAGGCCAAAGTCATTCACCTGAAGTTGTGTCAGACGTGTGCTGGTTCCGGTGAAGCTCTCTAGTGAGGAGGCAAGTTCCTCTCCATTACGGCGGATGGCTGAGCGGATGTTGAGGTAGGGATACCTGAGCTGGAAGATGGAGATGTAAACCTGAACCACCTGGTCAGCGCGGACCACCTTGGGCGCCACAATCATGTATGAGCTGTAATCATTACCATGCACACGCGCACGGATGCTATGTTTAGCGTTATGCGATTCAAAGCATCAAAATACACCAAGATTCCCTACAGATGAATAGAAAGAATCGTTGATAGTTATTTAGCAGAGAAGCAAAATGGGTTTGTAAAAAGACACTTTGACATGGACGAAAAATATATTCTCCATTTCCTATTGGGAGACATTTTTCGATGGAGTTTATTCACGAATTACTTAAACCAATAAGCCATGATTCGTCGTCTTATGCCTGTTGTAGCCAATACCGCGACACTATTTCCGATTAAGATAATTAAGTATGATAGAGATAGCTTGGGGTCTGTGAAACATGAGTTGATAATAGTCAAATCAATAGATATTAGAATACACGTCATTTTCGCAACCTTGATATTTGAAAATAATACTGTTGGTTGTATTTGATAAACAGTTAATATAAATGTAAGGAGTTCATCATTTATTCAAAATAAACTTGAAATTCTGTTTTAATAGGAATATGTGCAACGGTGTTGATGATCTGATCGCAAAGTTTGTGAGATCTTTTTATCGGAGTTGTTGCTTAACATGGTTTGAGGCGTGATAATCATACAGAGAGCAGAGTTTTGTCCGATTGTTTACTGCTGCAGTAGAGCCTTTCTTAAATGGACTTTTAAAGATGCTTTTTTCGGCGATTTTGTGCATTTTTTACTTTGCTTCCATTGTAGTATAGTTGCTTCAATGACTCTTTTATAATCCTTACATGTAACTGGGATCGTTGGTTATTAATCGATTAAGGCGCACTGAAAAGAGCCTCCGAGCTCTGTTTACAAAAATATTCAAATGAATGGCGAACTGAACCAGCAACTACGCATGCGCACAGGTACCATGTTCTGGTATTATCGCTCAGCCTCGAAAGTATTGTAGCGTCTACCATGTGCCATATTCGGGTTAAAATTCACGTCCCGTCAAAATAAGAAATCTAACTTTTCAAAGACCATAAACATAACTGGGGTCACTGATCGGACTCGAGTTTTTGTATATCATCACTAAACAAAGTACGTAATCAATCGACGAATTTTTGTTCAGAACAGAATTTCGAGGATTTTTTTATGCTAGTGCTGGTCTCAAATGCCCGTTATTCGTAGGTATCTGTAGATAATGGCAGTTCCCAGCTAGGGTAACGTGAACAACTGCTGTTGGGTAATTGGGTCTGTTATTCACAGGTATTTGTTAATCACAAGGTTCGTTGAACACAGGTGTTCATTAATCACAGGTGTTCATTAACTACAGTTGTTCATTGATCACAGATGTTCATTAATCACAGGTGTTCGCTAAGATACATTATACAGTTATATTTCTTGTATGAGGGATCCCCAGGGGAGAAATTGGCAATCGAAACCTTGTCAACCAGGTGATAGTTACCTCAACGTGGCAGGCTACATTGTTTTTTGTCTGTTGGGTATTTCTGACTGTGTTTTTGACCGGTCTTTAGTATTTGCAGAAACCTATATGTCTGTCTTTAAGCAAGATTAAGTATGAACAGAATATTTAGGGATGATTGGTTACGGACCAATGAGACTTTAGTAAATCGCCTTATGCTTTTGCGGAATTATATTATCATTATAGTGGAGATTTCTTTGTAATTGGAATGTAAGCCAAAACATGTCCTATGGTAGAATATCTCAGCAAGTGTAGACCAATTCGACTGAAACTTTTCCAAATGATAATTCATGTTGATGGGGCGTTAATTAATATTTTCTCGGTAATACGAGTGTAGATCCGGATTGAGTGTCATCTTAAAGCATATATCGTCATTTTTAAAGGTAAGTTAATGATTACAAGCGGAAAAATCGACTGTTCTGTGTGGAGTAAATTTACGCCTTACTCGAATGCTCTTTTTTTTATGGGAACGATTAAATTGGCTAGAAATGATTTAAGTTGATGATCGATTCTATTGGCTAGAAATACAGGAAGTTAATGTAGTTATGACTCACGGAGGGAATTTCAGACGTCCACTATCGGTAGCTTCCTGCGCAGAGCAACCGGATGTAATAACTGACGTCACCAGTACCAAAGCAGGACACAGCCAGCGACAGTACATCATGCCAGATGTGAGCTTGCGTCACGTGAAAATAATCCCCTTGTGTATAACAATTAATTTCACTTTTTATATATATTTTTTTGGCGATCCTATTGGATGAAATGATCCAGATTCAGAATACACAGGAAAATATCCCGCTGGAAATACCAAGGAGTTTATTGGGTGTTATGTTTGAAGAAAACTACAAGCTATTAGTGCAATAGAATTGGATCTAAATGATACTTGAGCGGTCACCTCTGAAGACGTATAGGTCTGCGCAGGCGTACTTTGAATATGAACTGCCTTATCTGTGAAGTACTTGGATGAAATGCAAATGAGATTTTTTGCTGGTTGGATATTAACTTCTATCCGCGAGTCTGTCTATGTGTACAATGTCTATTATTTCAAAACGCATATTGCGTAGGTTGATTCCACAATTTTGCGGCGTGTGTATGATCTATTTTGTCGCAAGATCACAATGTGATTTGGCAAGTGTCATCTCAAATATATTGAACTAAGTTGCCTGACAGAAGAGCTTTCGCTCTGGTAGCGTTAGCAACATGTGTTGAATCTTAAGTTTGAAAGTTGCACATTATCAACGTTGTAGTCACCACCATCATCATAATCATCATCATATTCATTATATTTGTCAAAATCATCTTAACTGTCTCAGTCACAATCGTCATCATTAGAGCTTTCATCATCATCATTAGCACACTCATCGTTATAATAAGAAATATCATCATCATCATAAGCACTATCATCGTCATCATAAGAAATATCATCATCACCATAAGCACTATCATCGTCATCATAAGAAAACATCATCATCATCATTAGTATTACCATCGTCATCATAAGAAACATCATCATTAGCACTATCATCGTCACCATTAGAACTATCATCGACATCATTAGCACTATCATAATCATCATCATCATAAGAAATATCATCGTCATCATTGGCGACTATCATCGTCATCATTAGCACTATCATCGTCATCATTCACACTATCATCGTCGTTATTGCCGTAATTGCTGTGGAACCAAAAAACCAACCAACCAATAAACCAACCAACCTACCGGTCGCCTGATTGACCGACCGACCAACCAACCAACATACCAACTAACTGAACGACTGACCAACAAAGAAACCAACCAACCAATCCGAACTTTCAACCGACTAACCAAGCCAACCCCCCAGCCAACAATCCGACAAACCATCTAACAAGCTAACATTCCACTCAGCTAACTGACGTATTAAAAAACCAGCAAACCGGCCAACAAACAAATCTCAACCAACCAAGGAATGACCCAAGCCATGCAGCTTACCAAACAGCCAATCATACAACCCGCCAACCGATCGACAAACAACCATCCAGCTAACCAAGTTGATTTTGCAGGCTGTCATCCAAACAACCTGCCAACGAATTAACCAACTTCCTAGCCAAACAACGAATCAAGCAACCTACCGACCAACAACACCATTAAAACTATCAGACGAACCACAAACAGATCACCCGAGCACAACGCCCGCAAACAGATCCCCCGAGCACTACGTCAGCAAACAGATCACCCGAGCACTACGCCAGCAAACAGATCCCCCGAGCACTACGTCAGCAAACAGATCACCCGAGCACTACGCCAGCAAACAGATCCCCCGAGCACTACGTCAGCAAACAGATCACCCGAGCACTACGCCAGCAAACAGATCCCCCGAGCACTACGTCAGCAAACAGATCACCCGAGCACTACGCCAGCAAACAGATCCCCCGAGCACTACGTCAGCAAACAGATCACCCGAGCAATGCGTCAGCAAACAGATCCCCCGAGCACTACGTCAGCAAACAGATCACCCGAGCACTACGCCAGCAAACAGATCCCCCGAGCACTACGTCAGCAAACAGATCCCCCGAGCACTACGCCCGCAAACAGATCCTCCGAGCACTACGCCCGCAAACAGATCACCCGAGCAATACGCCAAATTGACAGACCAACCCACTAACCAGCAAGCCAACCTACAAACCAACCTACAAACCAACCAGCCAGCCAGCCAACTAACCAACCAACCAACCAACCAACCAACCAACCAATTATTCAACCCAATACCCGACCAACTAACCAATCAACTTACCAACCGACCAACCAACTAACCAACCTATCAACCAATTATTACATTCAATACCTGACTAACCAACCAACCAACCAACTTACCAACCAACCAACCAACCATTATTCAATCTACTGGTTAGTAAATTGAACCAACAAACCAACCAGCTTACCATCCAGCTTTTCATCCATCCCGCAAATTACCCAACCAATCGACTAACCAACCAGCCAACTAACCAGCCAACTAACCAGCCAACTAACCAGCCAACTAACCAAACTAACCAGCCAACTAACCAGCAAACCAACCAGCCAACTAACCAGCCAGCCAGCCAACTAACCAGCCAACTAACCAACCAACTAACCAGCCAACTAACCAACCAACTAACCAACCAAACCAACCAACTAACCAGCCAACTAACCAACCAACTAACCAGCCAACAAACCAGCCAACTAACCAGCCAACTAAACAGCAAACTAACCAGCCAACTAACCAACCAACTAACCAGCCAACTAACTAACCAGCCAGGCAACTAACCAGCCAACTAACCAACCAACTAAACTAACCAACCAACTAACCAGCAAACCAACCAGCCAACAAACCAGCCAACTAACCAGCCAACTAACCAGCCAACTTACCAGCCAACTAACCAGCCAACTAACCAACCAACTAACCAGCCAGCCCAACCAACTAACCCAACCAACCCAACTACCAGCAAAAAACAACCAAACAAACCAGCCAACTAACCAGCAAAACAACGAATCAACCAACCAACCGACAAACAAAACCATTAAAACTATCGCCAGCAAATTGATCAACCAACCAGCGAACTAACCAATCAGCTTACCAACCAACCAATCAACCAACGAACTATCCAACCAACCAATCGACTATCCAACATAAGGACCATACAAATAACCAGCGAACCAACTAAGGTTTAATAACCTGAGTTACCGTGTTGACTAGATAAGTCCCGTGCGGTGTGCTCGTTATTAAACTACCATATCAAGGAAAACGTTCTTACGATACAAATGCAAACACACGAAAGGGCTCCTATCCCACTCTCCTCCGTCGTATCACATCAGTATAAGACCTGATACTTAAGTACACTACTCCACTATACAATGGTATATCTTATGCTTTTATCAAACATCTTGGTTGTTGAATTATCAAAGAGTTTGATTGAGCTTAACAAAGATAACGATTGTCGTGGCAAAGTGAATGAATGTTTCTTATCTTTAACGGCGCCGTTAAAGTTTATTCAGTAATCTGTATAAGGTCCGTAAGGTTAAGATAGCACGGCGTCATAGCGTTGTTGATAGGTCTATAGGGCTAATGTAAGAGTGACAATGTGTCAAGGTGACGAAGTGTATTTTTTGCTTATGATTAAAGGCCTGGCTGGCCATATTGCTGGCCGGCCTTTCCTTTTGATTGCAAGAAACCAAGACCTCTTCCATGCTGTCAAAATATTAACGATACCATTCTATTTAATCATTTCTTTTAATCGGTTCAAGCAAATGTTACGGCCCAATAAAATGGATTAGGTTTGTCTATTGAGTGTGATATCACGAAGGTGTTGGGTGCAGAAGGTTGATGAGTGTTGGTCAGTGCACATGATGTTACCAACCACTGGACAAACAATTGCTAGCTCATATCAGGTGGTAAAGCACGGGCATATAAGATGCCGTGATGTCCGTTAAAGGCAGGTTCTGATGTACGTGTGAAATGACAGAAGGATAAATAATAACTTCGCTTTTTTAATTCAGTCCTGAATCATTTACTGGCTTTATGATATTAGAAAGAAAAAACGTTTATAATCTTGGGCCAGGGCTTCAATGCTCACCGAGTCTCTTTGAGTACCTATTAATGTTACTCTGATCCTGTTGACCTTGTGCGACCAGGTAGCTCACAGTGTGAATGGATTGCACCCAATCTTGGCCGTAGTTGCGAGCTGTGCTCCAAATTAACCCGCACGAGTCAAGGGAAGCATAGTTGCCATGTATCTGAGTACCATGTACCCCAGGTACCCCCGTCCAGACGTCCTACAAACAGTCCTATCAGATCCATATAAGACTTCAGACTTGAGTATACTTCTCCACAACCCTCTTCGCAGGCAACATTGTATCCGGTGAAGAACTGTAAGTTCAGAACAAGAGGCCCTGAGTGCAGTCGACAATGCTGGAGAAGTAGCCTATTATAAATACTAGCTATACAAAAACACCAAACAATGACTCGTTGTGATATCGAGTCGAGGATACTTAACTAGAACTCCAGGGCCCTTCGAAGAAAAAAATACACCAATGAATCAAGTTATTTTCCCGAAGTGATTTGACAAATTGGTTAAGCTTCGTTCAGCATAAGAATATTTGAAAACGACGCGTGATCGCCTGTGATTGATCAAGCTTAACTGAATGGCGTATTCTAAAGCTATATTAAATTGATTCCAAATGTAACATTTCCTTCCCCGCGATTAGCACTATGTTTTTCAAAATGGCTCGTCGTTTATCAGGCCCGAAAACTGAAGAAGAATGAATTTAAAGCATGGTGGACATAAATTGTGATGTACCCACGTTCTTTATCAGTGAGTACCACGAGCGTAAGGTATATTGTGATGCGCACCACGTATTAAGTACCTTTCAAGATGGCGGTAAGTTATTCTTAACGCTCTTAAACTCTTTCTGGTTCGTAGTTGAGTCTGCTGTTTGATCCAGAACATTGAATAGTCGCTAACTTTTCTGACTGATTAATCATAAACAGATAAATGTATTTATGTAGCCAACGCTCGTTTAAAACCTTACCGCTGCCACAATATCATGGGAAATAATATGTTCAGTGACCGGCCTTTGTCGTAGGTTCGTTCATGCTGACAAATCGTTTGTAATTGTTTTAGTGGCATGGTGACTACTGAAACGGTGATGGAAATAAGGATATATCCATCGATAAAGGTGCGCTTAAAATCGCCAAAGATATTTAACATAATTTTGGCCTGGGAAACCTAATTAAGTTAAGAGATTGAGTGCCTGTCAAAATCTAATTTATTTCACTGTTACGGGATATAGGGGTGAACAAAATCGCTTCCGTCACCACACCGCCTTCCTCATCACACCGTCTCCCTCACCACACCACCACCCTCACCACACCACCTCCCTCACCACACCGCCTACCTCACAACACCACCTCCCTCACCACACCACCTCCCTCATCACACCACCTCCCCCACCACATCGCCTCCCTCATCACACCACCTACCTCATCACACCACCTCCCCCACCACACGCATCCCCCACCACACTGCCTCCCTCATCACACCACCTCCCCACCACACCGTCTCCCTCATCACACCACCTCCCCCACCCCACACCGTCTCCCTCACCACAATGCCTCCCCCACCACATCGCCTCCCTCATCACACCATCTCCCCCACCACATCGTCTCCCTCATTACACCACCTCCCACCACACCCGTCTCCCTCATCACACCACCTCCCCCACCACACCGTCTCCCTCACCACACCGCCTCGATCACCACACCGCCCCACTCACCACACCGCCTCCATCACCACACCGCCCCACTCACTACACGGCCCCACTCACCAAACATCCTCCCTTACCACACAGCCTCCCTCAACACACCATCTCCCTCACCACACAGCCTCCCTCAACACACCGCCTACCTCACCACACAGCCTCCCTCACCACACCACCTCCCCCACCACACCGTCTCCCTCATCACACAACCTCTCCCACCACACCGCCTCCCTCATCACACCACCTCCCCCACCACACCATCTCCCTCATCACACCACCTCCCCCACCACACCGTCTCCCTCATCACACAACCTCCCCCACCACACCGCCTCACTCATCACACCACCTCCCCCACCACACCGTCTCCCTCACCACAATGCCTCCCCCCACCACACCGCCTCCCTCATCACACCACCTCCCCACCACACCGCCTTACACCACCCCTCATCACACCACCTCCCCACCACACCGTCTCCCTCACCACAATGCCCACCTCCCCCACCACACCGCCTCCCTCATCACACCACCTCCCCCACCACGCCATCTCCCTCATCACACCACCTCCCACCACCACACCGCCTCCCTCATCACACCACCTCCCCCCCACACACACCATCTCCCTCACCACACTGCCTCCATCACCACACCCGCCCCACTCACCACACCGCCTCCATCACCACACCGCCCCACTCACCACACCGCCCCACTCACCTCATCGCCTACCTCCCCACACAGCCTCCCTCAACACACCATCTCTCTCACCACACTGCCTCCTTCAACAAACATCCTCCCTTACCACACCGCCTCCCTCAACACACCGCCTACCTCACCACACAGCCTCCCTCACCACACCGCCTACCTCACCACACAGCCTCCCTCAACACCCCATCTTCCTCACCACACAGCCTCCCTCACCACACCATCTCCCTCACCACACTGCCTCCTTCACCAAACATCCTCTCTTACCACACAGCCTCCCTCAACACACCATCTTCCTCACCACGCAGCCTCCCTCACCACACCATCTCCCTCACAACACACACTGCCTCCTTCACCAAACATCCTCTCTTACCACACAGCCTCCCTCAACACACCATCTCCCTCAGCACACAGCCTCCCTCAACACACCATCTCCCTCAGCACACAGCCTCCCTCAGCACACCATCTCCCTCACCACACTGCCTCCTTCACCACACTTGCTCAAAGGGAAGTAGGTCGAAAACTGAGAACAAAATCACTGGCGTTATGAAATTATCGGTTACCACGGTAGTGACTGTCATCATGGCGATTCAGCCAGAGCCGCGCTATGATTTAGCCAGTTATCATGGATGGTTTTGTCACCATAGCGGTTATTTTCTGGCACAGCACAAGTAAGAAAGGCAGAAGTGGGCCGGATCAAGATATCGTGCACCTGAAACAAACGGCTATAAAATCATTTTCTGCAGAACGTTGCATTGACTTTGTGCAATTCATTATTGTACTAGTATACATAAATTATGATTGCATTAATCCCGTATAGTGCATTTAAGATATCTTAAGAATAATGATATACCAATAAAAACTTAAATTATACCATAACAAACATCAAATGAATTGGACGATAGTATTTCCTCTGTGAGGTGCTATAGTAAAAGTTTAAGTATCAGAATATAAAAGCAGACATCCTCGTTAAACGAATAACTGAGCATAACAGACTGGAGATACTTTCCAAGAAATGCGTTAACTGTGAACAGAAACGTGTCGGTAACGGACAATTCACCCTATCTGAGCTGCAGATAAATGCAGGTTGTGATGTTTTTTCATAATGTCAATCACCATACAATCTCGAGGATAGATGAGGGTTGGGAGATTTGGTAGTCAGATAAATGCAAAGAGAGTTAACATCACCCTTCTCCAAAATATTATAAGTCAATCTTTCAAAAGCCTGTTAAGATAAGGAGATTATATAATAAAAATCTGTAAGGCTAGTCAATATAAATATGAGTCAAACAATTTGTTTTATAACTTATTGCTTATACACAGCGCTGTTAAATAAAGATTGTCATGATTGTCAATCGATTTAAATTTCTACTAAATGTTTTATACTTTGTTTAATCATATATGCATACCTCATCTGCACCAAAGCCCTAGTTACAACAGACAACGGAAAGTTTTACAGTAACGACCTTGACATTGACTGGCTCTAGTTGGCAAATCCTAAGTAACGTGTGCAGGTCTCCACCTGGTAATGCCAATCGGCTTTGCAGCTGGTCTTGTGTACCATGTGGGATACCTGCGCACGCCAACTAGCGTTACATGTTCGAAATGCGACCAAAGACATGCAAGACAGGTATAGCGCACGATAATAGTAGCTGCGGTCGAACGGTAATATGAATATATACTCAGACGTCTTGTAGGGGTACGCCAATAGCAGACATAAATTAAAATATGGGATGCGGTCAATTATTATTAATTTTTGATTGAATTACGTTACGATTATAGAAAGAACATTCTGGGATGAATTGGAGTAGATTGGATTGATTCGGGCCAACACAATGTCATTAAATTTCACACATGACGAAATAAATTATCTTATTAACTTTTTAATATACGATTCCCCTAACTTAGCTATAAAGTCTTTAGATGTTACATGTTTTGAATCATATTCAGAAGCTCGTTCCTTAGGTTCTTGGACGGGAATGACGTTAGCCTAGTGAAATTTCAGCTATGGGTACAATTTTTAAAAGCATTATTGATCCGAACCCCTTCGACTTTTCAGGGCGGTTCGCCGCGGAAGGAAGGTTAACGAGCTATCAACAAGCCCGTCTCATCTCACGTGTGACGCAATGCACTGTCTGATAGTAGACGGACTACGATGATCTATGGTTCTAACGGGCTGTACGAGCTATAATTCAGAGAATATTCATTGGTATATTACAGGTATTTTACTCGCATTGTTTCTTATATACTAACTGCGTGTTGGTCTCTTGCATGTAGGTGAAGCCAGGCAGAGAAATACACTCGGTAGTGATATGGGCGATAATATAACATTGGCTTGATAATTGTATTTGCAGGAGTGTTGTGGGTAGGGCCTAAGGGTCGATGTAGTTTCGTACACAGGTTGTTTCGTACACACTACTTACGGTTGTTTCGTACACGCGAGATTGGTTGT
Organism: Urechis unicinctus; assembly: GCA_034190875.2. Lineage (NCBI taxonomy): Eukaryota > Metazoa > Annelida > Polychaeta > Xenopneusta > Urechidae > Urechis > Urechis unicinctus. The sequence continues at coordinate 13,098,419 of CM067356.1, forward strand.
TTCGTACACGCAATATCAAAAGCAGTTGTTCCGTATGTAATGCTTAGTGAAGTAACTATGTAATATACTTCTAAATATAAAATATCTGGTATCGTGTTTTATTATTTATTTTCACAAAGTTTTATTAAGAATTGGCTTGAAAAAATGTTATGGCTTGTGTAGACTAGAGCATCTATTAATCTAATGGGTACCCTCCACGACGAATGTAGTGCTTAAAATCAAAACAGCAAGTAGACCACCCTGCTCCATCCTTGTCTCAGTGGAACCAAAATCGGGAATTTAAACACATCCCTCCCCCGTTAAATACGGCAACTGAATATGACCAGGCTATATTACACAATCGCGACGCGTTTTGTCTTCTTCGACAAGTTCACATTATACCATTTTCACATTTTGCAATTTTAGCATGAGCAAATATGATGTCACAATACTGTATCTCATCATTGATTAACAGCATTTGAAAGTTTTTTTTATTGACTACTGCATAATCATAGAAAAACTTTAACGAGTGTTTTGGGCAGTTTAGGCAGGGCACATTGGACGGCTGTGATGCAGAAGTAGGTATTTCCCCCTACTCTATATACAATTAATACGTGATGCATATAGTATCAAACAACACAATAGTATATACACGTTTAAGATATGCAATGTATTGTGATTCAAACATTAATTAGGGGGATGCGGGAGGGGGGAATCGTTGCAGCTGTGAAGGCAATCAAGCGAACAACCCGTGCGTGGTGGGGCTGGATGCTAGGTCACGTGACGAGCATACGACCTCGACATTGACTCGAAAAATTCAAATGGACCACATTGTCTTCCCATGTGACGTCACACGGTCCGGTGCCGCCATGTTGGAGTATAAGCTACCGCCAGCGCGCTGCGCTTTGACGAGAGGTAGCTTGGAACGTGCCGGCGCGTTATGTTTCCCACGTTCTTCATTGATCAAAGGGGTCATTTCATAATACGAAATTTATGTGCCATCGTTGATTGTGCCATCATTGGTTGTGCCATCGTTGGCTGTGCCATCGTTGGCTGTGTCAACAGGGGTAACCGAGATAAAGACAATTCACTGTAAAATCTATGCCAATATAATCGCTTATGTTATCATATACTCAACGTCTTCACAACCCACCATGTGTAACGTTGCTGTGATCTTGTACAGGTTACTCTTGCTTGTAATATATTCTAGAACTGAAAGCGAAAGTTGGTACTGTGATGGAACCTACAGTGAGTCGTGGGAGCCTCATTGAGTGTGGAGTGTCCATGCTCAGACGAGTTTTAAATCAGGTCGCATTGGCCTTTTACCTCGTGTCAGGAAAGCACTAGAAATATCAAAGGTATTAAGCGTGTCCTTCTTATTACCGCAAATGCAAGAAAAGTTGTTCCTTATAAAGGAGAAACAGCCGAGAGGTCATTTAAACGTGTGGGTCCTGGCGCAAGTATACGTGGGTGGTTACGTATATTAATGTGATTGTGCTTGTGTGCAGGGGTGTAGCCAGCGATACCCACTTACGCACGTGCGCAACAGCAATTTGAACTGTAGATTTCTCCCCCGTAAATGCGTAATATTCCTTCAAGCCTGGCTACGCCCCTGGTATGTGTGTATATGTATAGACAAGTATATATAAGTAACACATTATTTTGCTTTCTGCATAACATAACTAACGATGTACGTTTTGAATGGCTAGATCTTTGAGAAGCTCATATTACTGTACTATGAATTGGCATTCAATAAATTCATTATTTTAACTAGAATTGACTAAATTTTATATGGTGAACCCCAACGGTTAGATCTGAAAGGTTTGTTATAATAAATCCCCTACTATATAATTACTACTGCTGTTTCATTTAATTTATTTTAGTCTTCGCATTAATTGCATGGCCGAATTAATTTGCGGCCGATTAACTCAAGGCCGAGTTGACCATCCTCGCCAGGTAAGACGTAACATCTGGATAACTCATGATTAATGCAAAAAATGACCTACGATGTCATAATTCGAAAAAGATAACAATAACAGGCATATGAGCAGACACATCGTATTCAGTGTTCATGTCTGCGTATTATCGAAACAATTCCCATTTGTGTACGAAACGACCTGTGTTCATGTCTTGTGTACGAAACGACTCCCAGTCCTGTGTACGAAACAACCATCGGTGTACGAAACGACCTGTGTACGAAACGCGGGTGTACGAAACTACCGCACACCCTGGCAATAAATCGGCCACCATGTCTGACTAAACTTTCATGGTTAGAAAACCCCAACAGGATACACATTATGTCATGTTGCGGTTTGTCAGGTTGGCAGTAGCATAATTATACATCTGCGTAGGGCTAAGTCAGATCTTTCTTTGAAGCAGAGAAAGTTTATATATTAGACGGTAGGACAACATTTTCTTGGAGGATCGTTTTTAACTTGTTGTGCCATGTGGAAAGATAAAGGTTCTATTCCCCAGATAGATTCCTATTGTTTACTTAATAAGAATATCTCCTTGAATAACACCCGATGTGTCGCATTCTGAGTATCATGACTGAGTTCTTACGTATTTGTTAAAAGATACGGGATGGAGAGAAGAGGTGAGTTTCCCAACCAATGCAGGTCAAATAGTTCATTGGGATGTTCCAAAAAGCAGGGTTGATAGATTCAACGGGATGACATACATTTTTAAAAAGGTATTCTAAGCATGGCAACAGTTTCACTCACACACGCCAAATAGCTGTGAATTATGCAAATGACTGCAACAGTCCAGTTGACTCTGTAAATCAGATTAATTCCATATCGGTGAACTTCAAAATACGTGACCTACTCAGACTCTCCCACCTTTGACAAACTTGCAGTATGAAATCTCCCAAGGACGCGGATCGTTGCCATGGCGCCGAAGCTAAATGGGCAATATGGCGTTGGGAGATTTCTCAGCGAAAATAAGCTTAATACATGGTGTCTTTAAATTGACCGTACCATTTGATTCTTGGTCCAACAGAGGAGATAATCATATTATGTGGATCCGAGTGATAATCGAAAGTTATCCGAGTTTTGGAGAGTTATCCGGTTTTGAAGTGGCAAAATCGCGATTTAACACTTTTAACCCCTAAATCTGATCGATTATCACTCGGATCTGTATATCACTTTCAATCTTCTACATTTTGGTGTAATTTATATAGCAATCGTATAAAGATTGAAGTGGTGCGGCCCTTTTTCCTTATGTACAAAAATCGTGACACAACTTTCATGGCCTTGAAAAAACTTTCAGCCATTTTCGTTGATGATTAAAACCACATTAAATACCACCTAGGAAAACGAAAATGGTAGCAAATGAAAATCTATGCTTCATTTATGATATATTCATGGAACTAAATGTATCATTGCATCATTTGTTGTCAGTGGTCATTTACATGAGACTATCAAATGGCCCTGTCCAAACGAGGTCGAGTTGACTGGTATTCCTGCGCACTACTGTTGATCACTTGGACACAGATCCCTGTGGGCCAAATTAATTAGGGTTGTATTCTGAGTTAAAATCACTGTGGGCCAAAATAACCTGATACAGTATAGATAGAGAAAGTGTGCGTGGGATGTGGTGAAACCTTAGGTTTATGTTACCCTAACACTCAGTCTAAAATTTGTATTGTACTTAGATTGTCCTCGATTGCTGTCATTGTGGTCCATGAATATGTCAATGCAAGAAATACATCCACCCCCAACTCTTAGTAACACCACTATTCATATGATCCAAGTAACTCATAATTTTTTGTGTTTTCATGCAGTTGCAATAAGCACAAAACAATGCCCCGGCTGAAGCCCAGTATTAAAGTAAAACATTGGCGGAGGTGAAGGCCGACTCTTCGGAGGATAAATTTAGCCACAGCTTTCCAAAGGATAAATGCAAATATGAGTACGAGTTCAGGCATTGCAAATAGCCCCACCCCATTGCCTGGACTGCAGACAGAACTCATCAATGTGGATTCTTCACAGAGGCCAGAGCCTCCACTCTCTAAACACTATCAATACAAGACTTAGCAGGTGGACAGTTGGGCCAGAATGAGAGATCGTCTTGTTAAGAGCCTAGTGGAAGCTTGTGTTCCTTCCTCTTTTGAATGTGTTTCATGCGGACAATTAAAGGACAAATCAGTATGTTGCCATGATTGTGGGCCATCTTTTATTGAGTGCATTGAGTGTGCTTCCAACAGTCACCAGCACAGACCACTGCATTATCGTGAGGAATGGAAGGTAAATTAAAAAGAACACTTTTATGCAGGTTTTTGTAAGTATGTAAAAACCAGTTGCTGTTCACAATGTTTAAAAATTACTGGTAGGTACGATGTGAAAATATACAGGTGAAATGTAAATTTCTCCCAGAACAATGAGCAAGTGTGCATCTGAGATTTATATTCGCCAATACATTTTTTTAACATTTAATACATCAGAAAAAAATGTTTTGTCATCAGTCATCAACTTCTGTACATGTTTGTGGCAGGATAACAAGTTTGTACCTTTTGTTCCTGCTGCGCCTCCTCTATTGTCACACAGCCACCAAATTACTTGTTGTAGCAGCTTCACGAGACAAATGTTTATTTTTGATCAGCAAGGTAGGGATTTATCATGAGTACCAAATATAATCGTGTTTATTAGACGATTCTTTCTCAAAAGTTTTTTTGGCAGGAATTGAAGAGTTTCAGCTGCAGCAGAGCTTCTTTGGTTGTGAGGAAAATACTGTACAGGGTTATTGCAGAATGTTGTTGTTAACCCTATGCTCATTTCCATATGCTGCTAAACTGAAACTGTGTGGATAAAACGTTATTAACAAAACCATTGTTTGTCTTCCTAGGACGTCAGCACAATGTGCCTATCAAGTTTTGTGCGTGTGAACCTGAGGCTGTGACACTGGTGCATAACAAGTTGTGGCCAGCCAAGGCAGAAAACCCCAATACAACGTACCACATTGATTTCCTAAAGGTTCCTGTTATTGCTTCATAAGCAGTATTGAATATTTTAATCATTTTAGGAAATCATTATTTAATTGTGTATTGAAAGCTGTTGGAACACAAATGTAATTGATGATTTGATTGCTCCAGCTTCTCCAGATACTTATGTTGGAATGCCAAGTTTCTGTAAAATCATTTTGTGAAGTAATGCGTCTTCGTAACATCATGACAGTCAGACAGGTTTGACGTGTTAACTTTATTGTGAAATGCTGTGAATTTTAATCTGGATAGTATATCACTGAACAAGAATGCTCTTGATAATCTTGTGATATTGCATCCCCAATTTTTGCAGGCAGGAAGTCTTTACAGAATGCTTATTAATGAAGCATAGGAAGAATTTAGGCATGCTCACTTTTAACTGGGAAGTCTTGTGCATCCAATCCAGAAAAATCTATGCCTGGTTTGCCCCCTGTGAGTTTTGTTGTAGCATTGTAACTGCTCTTTCCTTTCTGGCTGTCAATTGGAACAAATTGTTTTGTACCTTTGATTATAACGCCATATATTTCATAAGCTACTGTCGTTTTTAAATGTGTATAATTATCCGTAATATATTGGGAATTTATCTATCCATGCACACTATCACAGGATAAGAGAATAGTGTCCATGGATGAAAACTTTGCCCTCGCTCGGAAAAAAAGTCCTGGAATGAGCTTGGAACCGCCTAAGCACATTGATTTGTTGTTTATTGACGTTGTGAAAAAGTCCCTGCCACTTGTGGATGATGGCACAAGCAAGAAGAAAGATGGGGTAGGTTGTTCATTCAAATAAGTGCAATTGTCTATCAGGAAATACTATAAATTTCACCAGCATACCTACCCAATGTATGCAGTACTGTATACTTGGTACATGCAACCAGTGAGTAATGAAAACATTGTGGTAAGTGGTTGGGGAGCGGGTAGACTGGGTGTAGCCTACACTGCCGGATTTTTTTTTTACCAAGCTTAAAACAGTCCACCGTGAATGTCTGGGTCTACATCAACATTATGTTGAACAATCTATGTAGGCATGGGCAGATTATGAACACGATTTACATTGTGTTCGCCTAACTGGTCGCTTCTTTAATGTTGTTCTAAATGAGCGCATTTAAACCAAATAGAGCACATTTAAACCAAATATCTGCTAGAAACCTTGTAGCCAAAAGCCCTGTCTGAACATTTTCCTTTTCTTTTAAACTGCTTTAATGAACATGATATAATGTATTGTTAATGACTGATATAGCCCCCCCCCCCTCTCTGTTTTGCTACAGTGATGTCCCTCGTGACAAGAAGAGAGCTATAGATGCTAACATGCCCCGTAAGGGGATGTGGTCCACAGGAAGCCCGCAAGAAATCATCAACCGTACAATGTTGTGGTCACATGCTTAACTGCGGGGGTTATACTGGTTGTTAATATACTGTTTAAATTGTTTTAGATATATTAAAAAATTATAAATTGTGACAAGTGTGACTTTTTTTAATGTGGCCACAGTTCAGTTATTGTAATTCTTTAGTGTTATCGAATAGCTTTAATACATCTATAGTGTATTCTATGCTTTTCTTTATTAATCAGCGTGTCCTTTTTTGTATATAATACTTATTTCATAGACAAAAGAAAAACCAAATACCCTAATTAAATCACTGGTTATTACATACACCGACAACGTACGTAATTATGGTAATAGACACACATAACATGTGGTAAATTGCAATGTACACAGCTCTCTCTTATTGTTATTCGATCAAAAAGTCCTGAGCAAAGTCCTATATATGAAATAGAGCTCAGACATCTAGCTAACCGTCCCATATAGTCCTATGTGATCACACGATAATGGTAACTTGTACTGGGCCGGATACCTGGGTTTCACGTTGGCTATTATTTATACGCCTCAACGACCCAACTAAGTGGCCGTATAGAGTCGTACAGGGTCCGTGCGGGGCAACACAACACGCCAAACGAACTCGCAGGGTTTCGGACTGCACGAGGCCCGTAAATCCATAGACCCGTAAGTCTCCTGCATAAGAGAGGTCTTACATAGCATAGGATGAGGATGGAAGCTCAGGCCCCTGATTGGCCCCCTTTCACGAGCTTTGTTCCTTATTCTGATTGTTGTGTGGTTTGTTCAACACGAGCAAAAAGCACCATTATTTGTCTTGTGACATCTAAACGCCATCGTTGGCAGCCATCGGCGTCCGGGAAAAGGATAGATAACGGTCGCTTTTACCTACAGACAATGGAGGCTGCAACTGTTTTGAAGGCTGTACTAACTTGAGACAGAACAAAAAAGATTTTTCATTAATGAAAGAGATCGATATCGCCAAAACAAAAACAATGCCAATTAATACTCCTTGGGCATCAAATTTGTAAAATATTCCTCAAAAAGAGCTTTGTATTTGTTACATTAAAAATGTTTCCATTACAGAAAGGTGTCCGTTATATTGAGGTGAACGGTCAAAAAGGTCAAGGAGTTCTACAACTAAATAAGGAGTGGCAACGTTCTTTGAAGTCGCCGCCGAGGCGCTCGCGCGTGTGCCTCGGCAGCGAGTGTTTTCACAAGCTCACGCTTGGTGGCGCTAAGCGTACTTCGTATTGCGACATCAAGCGAGGAAACCGCGATCTCCTGCGCATCGGCTTCTGCGCAGGCTGGGATTCGCCTCTGCAACACTCTGATCGCTTTGGGGCAAATTCAGGCCATTACGCGACGAAATATTATTACGGAATGTCATCTCTTAAATATTACAAAAACATTTTCTGTTGTGTGTGATTAGAATAATAATAATCATTTTGTTATGGAAAACCTTTAATAGGCGGACGTTTCATGGCCGTCAAGCGTTTCTAAAAATGATGTGAAGACGAATTTGTTAACGAAAATCGACTGAAAAAAGCAATAGAAAGTTACACGCCGGGATTGGAAATGACAGACAAGCAGCGAAAGTGTTTGGAGAAGTTGTTCTTTGGAAACTTATCTACCAACGGGGTATGGGAAAAGCCTGATATACCATTTGCTCCCAGATTTGCTGCTCCCCCCAGCCCTCCGATGGGAGTTCACATGTTTTAAGGAAAAAATAAAAAGACACACAACCAAAAAAAACTTGGACTGCTAATGTTAGAATAAGATTTGCCCAAATTTAATACTTGTGACTGCAGGGCCTTGGTTATATAACCTAAATAACTGCAGCGTATAAAGTAAAGAAAGTTCATAATCAAAGACATCAAAATGCGGCCTTTGTGGACAGTAAACACAGCTTACTTCCGAGCTTCCCCGATAAGCTCCATTCAGGTTGACCATTCTTGCTTGTTTATGTTTGACGCGCGCTGCTTGTTATCGCCCGGTCAGAGGTTACAACCGGGTCAAATCGCATGCGCTCCGTGAACTATTGCAGAGATGTTATGTTAGCATTGCGTCAAACATGTCTGCCATGGAGAGTGCTGGTCCGCATGACAGTGGATATAACTGTTTAAAAGATGTCATGAAAGGCTGGAGAAAGAGTCCATGAAATGTTCAGAGGGTTTAAGAAAAACACTCGAACCATATTAACTGTAATTTGTGTGCAGGGTTCAAATGAATGTTTCTTCATGCTAAAACAAAAGTAGCTGTAGGTTTATGTAAACAATGAGATAAAGTGAGAACTATTTATTTGCACTTCAATATAACAAACATATAAACAGAATAACATAAATAAAATATAGAACAAGCCTACACCAATCTATATCATTTACAAATAGAGCTCATAAATTCAACTTTTTAGTTAATAAGTGGTAAAAAAATCTGATTTTTTTTTAATTCCAAAAACAACAAAGTCAGGCAACAAACTATTACCTTTTTTACTCTTCACATTCAGCTGCATATGCATGTTCAGAAATGGAACGCTTTCTGTCAGCTGATATCTTGAAATGATACTTCTCAGATTTAAAAACCTTCCTGGACCTTTTCCTTTTCCTGCCAACTGGAAAGGTTTTTGCCTGCAAAACATAATTTAACTGGATATGTAAAGATTAAAAATATGTTCTCATACACAGATACCAACACCGAATATTTATCCATTAATCATTGGACGAAATTAAATTCACAAAGCACAAATTTGCTGGAAATAGACTAATATTCTAGGTTCTAGTTAGTTACATAGAAGTATTTTGACATTGCATAAGTATGCCACCGGTAAGTAATAACACCAAATTATCGCCCACTGTCAGCCATATTGGACTGACAAATATACGTCGTATTTGGATGCGATATGGATGTAAACTATAAGGGAATTTACAATTATTGATAATGGATTGTGTTTGGTCATTGGTTAAGGCATTTGTGCCGCTATCTGGTCAAGCAATACAACATAGTTTTTGATTAATTTGAAAAATTCTGGATGCTTGAGATTCGACGAATTGTTCGAATTCAAGGTATTATCGCTCACGTATTTAGCTCAATACAATAAAAAGTACGCATTTAACAGCTTAATAAACTTGACCATTAGATTTGTCTTTGTTCACTCAACGAATATCAAGAATAATTTTGTGTGAATATTTCACAAATTTCAAGAGATTAAAAAACATATGTGGAAGTTCCAAGCCGAAAATATGGCGTCTCGATGCGGAAAAAAACACTTGCAAACTTTAATCGAATAAAACATATTGATTACCCCAAAAAGGAAACTATGATAATCAGCGTGTTTATTGATATATAATTAATTACCTCGTCGGGCAAATCTATCAGGTTTAGTGATACTGGTGAAAGTCTTCGAAAAAGAAAATGAAGTTTCTCGCACAGCAGCTAACGCCTGAACTTGCCGAACTGAAATGTTAGCGAGACACAGATCTCGTGGCGATCTCGCCGAGGCAGGCACTGCGCGCGAGATCTCTTTGATCTCGGCGTCGTTTCTACTCCTGCTATTGGTTATAACTCCTTGAAAAGGTGTAACGGTATAAACACCATTTATCTTTGCAGGACACGCTTACGCTGCAGGTGCTATGCTGGCCCTAAGCCATGATTATCGCGTGATTACAAGAGAACGTGGGTGGTTTTGTTTGAATGAAGTTCACATTGGACTACAATTCAACCGATATATGATGGCTTTGATAAAGTAGGTGTCTTCAACTAACATGCAGCAATGTTAATTTACAATTAACAAGTACAATTTTAGTATCATTGGAAAATATGGATTAGTGCATGTTCAAAGAAAGGAGAACGTCACCCCTCCTCTAAGGTAGAATCAGGTGATGAGGAAACCAATTCAGCTAACCAGATACCCTGAGTTGGGTTACTCTTATACTACCTTGGCATTATCTGGAGCCAAATTCTTGGACTAATCAACTAAAAATCATTTTCTAATTAGTGGAAATGCCTTGTAACGGATGTGCGCGGTGAATGAGTGTGATCACTGGAATGGTATGTGTTCGATCATGTGTCATGCAGGACCAAGTTACCTGGGAGTCCGGTTTTTCACGAAGCTGCTATTCTATGCACAAGGTATACAGCAGCCAAGGCCCTGGAAGCCGGTATAATTAATGTGGCGGTAGATTCAACTGATCAAGTCACGACTGTGTCCATCAACACGATCCGGTCTATGTTACCTGAAGGTGGTTATATAAGGGACAGTCTGCAAACATCCAAAGAGGATGCATACGAGGACCTTGTTACAATTGTTGACGCACGCTCTCGTCAATTAAAGCTCTGATAAAATACCTTACAATAACTGAATTAACTGACTAACTATTAAAAAAATATAAGTAAATATTAATTCATGTGATGTGAGCACGTCGAAATTCGTTTTAAGAATGCTGAAAAACACAGGGGCTCGATAATTATGTGATTTGGTTCTAATGGGGTGACAAACTACATGCAGGGAACTTTAAACTTTCTCTGTTTGTGAATGGAAACTTTTCAACCACATTGATGTACTCAGTAGTTATATATAATTACCCAAACATTGGCATCACCAATAATCCAGCCACATTCACCATTGGAATGTGTGAATAAAAATATGTGTAAATAAACAATATGTGTAAATAAACAATATGTGTAAATAAACAATATGTGTAAATAAACAATATATGTAAATAAACAATATGTGTAAACAAACACTTTGTACAATAAGCGCGAACCTGGGAGAACAAGTCGAACTAGGAACTTGACGAACGATAAATGTAGTCTAAATACTTTATCAATCAGTAACCTCGTTAGCAGGTGGCAAAGTACTGACCCTCATCAGCAGGGAAGTCGCAAAAAGGGGGTAAAAGATTAAAGACGTTTCATCAACGGGGTCAGAAATTAATGATGTTGCATTAAAAGGTGCAATTGATAGTCTTTATCACAGCTGTGAGATTAAATATGTCTTGCTTACAAATGAGAGATCAAATATGTATCATGAACAGGTGAAATTTTTAAGTATCATGAACAGGTGAGACATCAAATATGTATCATAAACAGGTGAGATACTAAATATGTATCATTAACTTGTGAAGGATTAAATATGTATTATTAACAGGTGAGAGATTAAAAATGTCCCATAAGCAGACTGGAAAATGTATATCAAAACATGAGAGTTAATGTGCAACTTAAAGGTGAGAGAATATTTATAAGCAACATTATATATATATCTTTCTCTAGACAATAAAGAAATATATAAATGTCAGGCTATTGGTACTATTCTTTACTGATTTTTAACGGGTAACATATCTGATACAGAACCAATTCTGTGCCTTGGGGTGCCTCTTAGTGGCTTCCCGTATGTTCGGAACTAAGATGAAAACAGAATCGTACACTGATGATTGAACCTTTCATAATGTCCATTTTCGTACGATATTAAGAAAATTGCCATGATAGCTAACTAACCCTCGGCTATAAGAGACATTTAAAAAATACATGTAAATGAATAGCGGTAGAATCGAATAATACGCTTGCGCAATTAATTTATTTTATGATATTATCGCTCAAACTCTGCCCGTTTTCAGCTTTGAGTGTTTATTGGGTTTACCACATGCCATATCCGGTCTATTTGTCCCGTTCTACTGATAAATACCACGTATCGGTCTTTACAAAGTCGACTGAAATAGTGAATGATCGGATTTGCCTTCAGCGAAAAAAAAAGTGGCTAGTAATCGCTCATCGGCCAATTGAACTTGTATTAAGCCAAATTCTCCTCGATAATTTTGCCCGTCCGAAATCTTTTGGTTGCATTACAGGATGAGTGTCGGTGAGCAAGTTTTTTTACAGTTAGAATGGCGTGGCAAGAGTCGCTGCTAAAAAAACAATGATGGTTGAACCCCGGGGGGGGGGGGTGGGGGCACTTGGCCTTATTCTGGATAGGGGTGTGCCGCGGGACCTCGAAAACCCGTACCCGTCGTACAAGGTCAAAATGGCCAAAAGCATACCCCGTCGAACAAGGTATTATGCGAATGTATAACCCCTCGTACAGATTGAAGCTCAAAAACATACCCCGTCGTACAAGTATGAGGCCAAAAAACCCGTCGTACAAGTCAAGAGACCGAAAAAACATACCCCGTCGCGCGGCACATATGTACTACCTCTATACCATTAAGTGCCCCCCCCCCCCCCGGGGTTGAACAAGGTTTAGCGATCACATAACTGATTCACTTATAAAAAGTCCTTTGTCCCAATGATTTATCATGCAAGTCGCTCCCCGTCAACATAGAGGTCCGTTGATCTGTTCATTGAACTCTCTGAAGTCCTCACATGTTAATGCAGTTCCAGGACATGTGTAGACGTTCGGACGGTGATGACGAGGAAGCTTTCGACCTTAGCTTGCTGTGTTGACGTGGTCAGGAGAACGTGCAATGTGGGTAGGCAATGGTAATGGTAGTATAGGGGCTTTACGTCGCTTTCAACAGTGAATAGGATCGGCTCAGGCATAGATATATAGTAGCTACTTTTCATTCTGGGCAAAACCAGGTTATCTACAAATGTTCGTTAATTTACAAAGACGTACGACGTTGTTAGACCTGCGTTATGATATTCTCTTGGTTTTCTAAACTCTATGATTACATTAATTTCTGGATAGCTTATCCAATGACATGCGCGCGCACCCATCAATAATCGAGAGGGGCATACACGTGATATCGCTGCTACGCCTATACTCCAAACCACGGTTACTACATGGTAGGATAAACACACTTGTCATTTTATTTTGTTGTAAAACTATTGTTGGTGTTCATAAGAACTGACTTGACAGTAAATACACATCGCAAAATGCACAGAGACGCTGTAGTGAATGCTTCATTCCCGCCATTAACAATACTGGAAGTGAAAGCGACAGAAATGGATTTTATCCCATCATCTCCCCCTGAAAAGATGCATAAATATTTTACTTTTAACACCACTACAAGTCTGACATGTTAGTCTTGTTCGCACGATTCGCGTGCGTAATGCAAATGATTTCATTTATGACGTGCAAGTATCGATTACCACAGCAAAAGACACAGATAGTTTCGTGCTGCCAGCGAGAACAAGGAGAGTTTAAAAACTACTTGAAACCGCCACCTGTGTGGACAGATATTAGTGATGGGAGGGCGCGTTATTTCACAGGCGCTTGAAGCAGTTCTTTATGATCCCACCACTATGATCTCATTATATGAGTGTATAACAATGCTGATATATTATCATTACATGTGAGTTTGGTCATGACGGTCTGCCCAAGAGCCTGGGGTATTATGTCTAGAGCGGAATCAAGTTAGTAGACCAATATATCTCTGATCAAGAAAGAATCCACAACAGTTCTCATGAATATATGGTGAACAACACTGTGGGTCTTCTACTAAGTGTACGTCCAATTAATAGCTGGGGTCTTTATGTCTGCGTGTGAGTGTGTGGGGGTGCTGGGTGTGTTCGGAGTAGACTAAGTCAGCTTAGTTACCTGATATCATAGTCGGCTTATTATGATAGCTAATATAGCTTTTGCAGCCAGTACATTCAAATGACATCACCTATATGATACAACATACTATGAATCGATCAGCTGATCAGCGCCAAAATATTACATCAAGTCGAGCATTACTCTACGCACAAGGGGAGTATATGGGTCGTTACGCACAAGGGGAGTATATGGGTCGTTACGCACAAGGGGAGTATATGGGTCGTTATGCACAAGGGGAATATATGGGTCGTTACGCACAAGGGGAGTATATGGGTCGTTACGTACAGGGGGAGTATATGGGTCGTTACGCACAAGGGGAGTATATGGGTCGTTACGCACAAGGGGAGTATATGGGTCGTTACGCACAAGGGGAGTATATGGGTCGTTATGCACAAGGGGAGTATATGGGTCGTTACGTACAGGGGGAGTATATGGGTCGTTACGCACAAGGGGAGTATATGGGTCGTTACGCACAAGGGGAGTATATGGGTCGTTACGCACAAGGGGAGTATATGGGTCGTTATGCACAAGGGGAGTATATGGGTCGTTACGTACAGGGGGAGTATATGGGTCGTTACGTACAGGGGGAGTATATGGGTCGTTACGCACAAGGGGAGTATATGGGTCGTTACGCACAAGGGGAGTATATGGGTCGTTACGCACAAGGGGAGTATATGGGTCGTTACCTACATTGTTATCGTTGACTTTTATTTTCTATGCGAATTTATTCCATCCTAGCAAAAAAGGCTGATTAAAACATATAATGCTATAATTCCTGGGCATTCGTTAATAGTTTGACCTATATTCTCGGTGCACAGATATTCGGACTCTATCCACATGAATATCATTACTTTTTATACTGTCCTTAATTTTGTAATATACTTGCGTTTGAAATGATAAATTATATGGTTTATAAGTAGATACGATACAAGTATCCTATGTTCAAATATTTGTCAGCTGGTTTAACTTCGGATGTCATCAACACGTGCCAATCTCAATCATAGGGAAATCATTTCAACGCAAAAACACGTTACAGAAGAATCTATATAATCTGCCTGTTCTATAAATTAAATCAACAATATATATTTTACCGATGGTACACATGAGCACAATATGAATAAAGCGTACCTGAAAAATTGTTATCATGTGTCCTGAAATCTTTACGTCAATGTTCATGAAACGAATTTTTCTAAATAGTCTTGACTTTCCACTTAATTATACGAGCATTTGCTTACAATACCACTTTGATTTGTGTGTATTCGGGTCAATATGACAACATGGCTACCGGGGCTATACTTCTCACGGATGATCCTGGTCCGTTTTTCTCATCTGATGAACTTGACACCAAACAGCTCTACCATCTTTCTAGGGTAGAGGAGTTCACAGATACAGTGGCTGATCCCAGTAACTGCCTATCAATGATGCACACGGGACGAGCCATTGGCGATGAAAGCTTTACCAGTGTATGTATTGCTTGTGTGAGCGAACTACTGAATGTTGATGACGTCTCTGTGACGGCGACGGTCAACGAATGAACGCTGCATTGGCGTGGTTACATCACGACCGAGAGGAATATTTACTGGGGCTCTTTGTAGCAGATGCAGCCATGGATGCTGGAGTCTTTCGTCAACCACGTTGCTCTACTGGAGCAGTCACACTTTAATAAAAAAGGCAAATATACAGGCTGAAAAGAAGCAAGATGAACATAAGCAGAGATCCGAGGAGGGCCAGCATGCAGTCAAGGTTAGAGCCAACGAAGACCCCAAGCAGGGGCAACATTGAGTCAATCTGAGAGCCGACGAGGACCCCAAGCAGGGGCAACATGCAGTCAAGCTGAGAGCCGACGAGGAACCAGAGCAGGGGCAACATTGATTCAAGCTGAGAGCCGCCGAGGACCCCAAGCAGGGGCAACATGTGGTCAAGCTGAGAGCCGACGAGGACCCCAAGCAGGGGCAACATGCAGTCAATCTGAGAGCCGCCGAGGACCCAGAGCATGGGCAACATGGCGTCAAGCTGAGAGCCGACGAGGACCCAGAGCAGGGGCAACATTGAGTCAATCTGAGAGCCGACGAGGACTCAAAGCAGGGGCATCATGCAGTCAATCTGAGAGCCGACGAGGCCTCCAAGTAGGGGCAACATTGAGTCAAGCTGAGAGCTGACGAGGACCAAAGCAGGGGCATCATGCAGTCAATCTGAGAGCCGACGAGGCCTCCAAGTAGGGGCAACCAGCAGTCAAGCTGAGAGCCGACGAGGACTCCAAGCAGGGGCAACATTGAGTCAAGCTGAGAGCTGACGAGGACCAAGAGCAGGGGCAACATGCAGTCAATCTGAGAGCTGACGAGGACTCCAAGCAGGGGCAACATGCGGTCAAGCTGAGAGCTGACGAGGACCCAGAGCAGGGGCAACATTGAGTCAAGCTGAGAGCCGCCGAGGACCCAGAGCAGGGGCAACATGCAGTCAATCTGCGAGCCGACGAGGACCCAGAGCAGAGGCAACATGCAGTCAATCTGAGAGCCGACGAGGACCCAGAGCAGGGGCAACATGCAGTCAATCTGCGAGCCGACGAGGACCCAGAGCAGGGGCAACATGCGGTCAATCTGAGAGCCGACGAGGACCCCAAGCAGGGGCAACATTGAGGCAAGCTGAGAGCCGCCGAGAACTCCAAGCAGGGGCAATTGATAGACAGGAAGAGAGCCGACCAGTGCTATGTCAGTGCTCTGTTATCACAATAGGTGGACATTACTGGAATGTCAAGCGCTAGGGCAACTCGAGAACTAAGATCACAGTTCCCACTTTTTCTCGGGAGGCAATTGCAGATAACTGACAAATCTACCATCAAACATTCACCCTGATGGACCAGAAGCATGCTGTGCTTCGCGCGACACGATCTACGCGAGATTGGGTGTGAGAGAGAATGAATGTTGGAAATTCAACATAAAACTTGATGTGTGATCGCGTCATGCTGAACTGACACATGGAAGGCGGGGTCACTGTATTGCCTTTTGTAATGATGCTATATGCATACTGGCGGGAATCATATTCACCAAATTGGCGGCGGAGCGTTTTTTGTTGGTTTACAATGCAAACCAGTCAAGTATACGAAGTGAAGGGTCGGACAATTGTGTCATAAATTATTTATATCATGACCAGTTTCCCATTTTGCATCACACACACACACACACACACACACACACACACACACACACACACACACACACACACACACACACACACACACACACACACACACACACACACACACACACACACACACCCTTCGCCACATAACCTCCCTCACCCAAACACCTCCCTCACCCCACCGCCAACCATACCCCCACACTTTATACCACCACCTCCCCCACCCCACCCCACCACAACCCCACCACCACCACCCACACCACACCACCACACCCAACCCAACCACCCCAACACACAACCAACCCCACAACACAACCAACCTCACCACACAACACAAACCCCCCACACCAACACACAACCACACACACCAACAACCAACCTCACACACACCAACACCAAACCAACAACCACACACACACCAACCCCTCCCCCACAACCAACCCCACCACACAACCAACCTCACCACACAACCAACCTCACCACACAACCAACCACAACTCAACCAACCTCACAACACAACCTCACCACACAACCAACCTCACCACACAACCAACCCAACCACACAACCAACCACACAACCAACCTCACCACACAACCAACCACACCACACCACAACAACCTCACACACAACCCAACCTCACAACAACCAACCTCACCACACACACAACCACACACACCACCCCAACCACACCACAAACCTCACCACCCAACACCACCAACCCACCACACAACACCAACCTTACCCACAACCAACCAAACCAACACAACCACAACCACACCACACCACCACAACAACCCCCACCAACAACCACCAACCACACAACCAAACCACACACACCCAACCTCACCAGAACCAACCCAACCCCAACCACACAACCAACCTCACCACACAACCAACCTCACAACCAACCACCACCACAACCAACCACACAACCAACTCACCACACACCAACCAACCAACCCAACCCACCAACAACCAAACCTCCAACCACCATCAACCTCACTCACCACCACCAACACAACCACCTCCACCACACAAACCATATTCCCACCCCCCACCACAACCCACCACCACATTCACCCCACCACCAACCTTACCCCACCACCTCAACCCACCATCAACCTCACGCCACCACCACCATTCACCTCAACCAACCTTACCCACCACCACCTCCACCCACCCACTCCCCCACCACCACCACTCACCCACATCTACCTCACTCCACCACCACCTCAACCCACCACCATCTACTTTACACACCACCTACCTCCCCAACCACCTCTCATCATGTATTCCCCATGCCATATCGTCTCTCTCCAAACAATTCGTCGTTTAAGGCTTCATGACATTACGTTTGCTCTCGCGTATCTCAATGAGTCAGCATTTCAATAAATTGGATTTAACATTTTCCTGTCCACTCGAATGCCACTCGATCGGTCGAAATCAGCATACGACCAATGATCAGGTGAGGATATCTTAAACAATTGGCGAGTTTCAAAGCTACAAATGGCCTAGATTTACATAACGAATCCAAACCATGAGCCCAAGATATTTTGCCGATTGCGGGTAAAACATTCGTAAGTTGATATGTCAGTGCTGTGAGATCTCCTTGATCCCCTCGTAAACACATATACGTAAACTAATTAGGTATTTAATGGAAGCGCTGTATAAGGTACTATTGTGGGGTTTTATCGCTCAGTGCGGTGGTCGGAGACATCTCTAGGTAAAAGATTTGTCATCCTGTCGTGGGTAGTAATATTCAAATCCCCTCCGATGTGACTCTCGAACAAATCTCGAAATGCTTACTTCCAACGACCTCCTGACCTCCTGACCTGTCACACGTGCTGATGGCTTTGTTACTGGTTGTTAACATCAGCTTTATCGTCTCAACACAATGAAGTAACAACTCGTTGGCTCTAACCAACTTTAAGCGGCTTAAAAGATTGACAGATTTAATATCATAGTTATGACATATTGTTAATCAATCCAGGTGCATCTATTGCTTGGTAGCTAGTGCGTGTCCGCGCGTGTGTGTGAGTGTGTAAGAGTGTGTGTGGACACAAGTATCGTGCGTATGTGTGCGTGCGTCAGTGTGCATGCACAAAATTCTTGTTTAAAATACACAATCCAGAGCACTGTTGAAGCTATGCACGAATAAGTCGAACATACATACATACATGCATACCGACGAGGACCCCAAAGCAGGGGCAACATGTAATCAAGCTGAGAGCCGACGAGGACCCCAAGCAGGGGCAACATGTAGTCAACCTAAGAGCCAACGAGGACCCCAAGCAGGGGCAACATGTATATATGTAAATATATATATATACATCTTTTTATATATATTTATATGTAATCATTCATTAAATACTGATAAATTACGAAGGGGTCCCTAACCACTGCCCCAACGCGCCGTCCAGGAGTAACCCCTGACCACTCACCCCAACGCGTCGTCCAGGAGTAACCCCTGGCCACTCACCCCAACGCGCCGCCCAGGAGTAACCCCTGGCCACTCACCCCAACGCGCCGCCCAGGAGTAACCCCTGGCCACTCACCCCAACGCGGCGCCCAGGAGATACCCCTGATCACTTACCTCAACGCGACGCTAAGGAGTAAGCCCATTCAGCGCCCCGACATTGTCTGGCCTAAAACTGTTACATTGCGTCACACCCAGCACTGCAACTGTTTTCTTATTTCGCACGCTACGCAGAGCGCTGCTGCGGTCAATCAACCATGCTATAAGCTGTTTGATCTGGACCTTGTTTTATATTTTACCGGATAAAATCGACTCCATTAGTGATATGGATAAGATGCGCGGATCAAGATTTATGGGAGTCTTGGTCATAGTTTTACTTGGAAAGGACGTTGAATGCCAGACGAACACCAACAGATTAGGCGCTCCTCCGTAAGTAGCCAAAAAAAAGATAATGTTTATTAAAAAGGGATCAAATTTTCTGCAAATATATTGAGACATTTACGATACCCGTCGTGGTAAAAATGTACCTTCGATTCAGCTACGAGCTACAAGGCCTAAACTCGCCAGTGCCCCCAAAACTCACCACCCCTTCTTAATCAGTCGCATCTCAATATTTCTGAGTGAAAACGGCATAAAATTTACAGTAGGTATATTAATGAGGCGGGTAAATCAAATGCCCAAAGGAAACTTGTAAATAACCACAATTGGAGAGGCGAGTTTAAACACACATGGTGAGTTAAGGGCCCTATTGCTATGGTATGGCATGGCATGTAAGTTCTAAGATATGATGTTGGCTGAAATATGGATGAAATGTTTAGTCGGAATTTCGTCATAAAAATGCTCTCGATATATCTACAAACATCTGGCAAAATGTTTACATGGAATCTGCTAAGATTGGTTTCAAATTCATCCACCGCGTCCTAGAATGGACAGACAATCTATTGGGTGGTTAAACCCAAGGTCATGACCCTTATGCCTTTTTGACACTGACGAAATCGAAAATGCCCCGGCCTGTTACTTGTTCTCGAAAGCTTGAAGCGATTTCAACGAATGCGAATGTGGGATGGGGATGATGCCTGAATAAAGGTTATATCTGAAGGCTATGGTGGTGATATGGTGATGATCATAATGGCCTAGATCATTGTTGATTGTTGTGAATTCAAAACGGTGACGATCTCATTCGTTGTCATGCGACTACAACAATAAGGATGAGTTAAGTGATAATGGGAATGGTGATGATGATTGGTGATGATGATAATGCTGATGCTGATGGTGATGATGATGATGATGATGATGATGATGATGATGATGATGATAATAATAACTATGTAACGTTTGTAACGTTGTTGGTCAGAAAATGTTGGAAATGAAGACCATATTGATAATGCTGACAATGTTGGTGATGATGAAAATGAAGATGATATTGATGCTTTCCTCTTCATCCTTATCACACGTTGTGTAAATGCTCCGAAAACATAATTCGCTATAACAAATTTCAACGTCGTAAGAAAGCCGGGTGGAGGATTCGTACGAAGGCTTCGGAACCTGCTTCGAGATTATTTCCTGATCTCAATACTTTCTACATCGCTAAATTAATGTACAAGATAACTGTATTAAAAATTAGAGAACCTCCTTTTGGAACTGAAGTTGACATATATTCACAATACAATCTTCACTTCGTATCATGTCATCATCACAGATGAATTAAAACATCTGCAACATCAAAACATTTATATTGAATTTTGATTTATGGTAATGTTTACAGTTCGTACATGATTGTGGCGCCCAAGGTGGTCCGCGCTGACCAGGTGGTCCAGGTGTACATCTCCATCTTCCAGCTCAGGTATCCTTACCTCAACATTCGCTCAGCCATCCGCCGTAATGGAGAGGAACTTGCCTCCACGACGGAACTCTTCACTCAAGCGTCTAGCCGGTCGACGCAATTGAGGGTATTATTTCATAATCTTCCAAAGCCTCTTTCACAAATCGTCCAAAACTTATTCTGGGATTATTTAAATTGTTAGGAGTGGAACGTTTGCATCGTGTGGAATTTGGTGAAGTTGTAGGTGACCAGCTAGATTACGGCTACATGTATGTGGCCTCATAATAAAGGTGATGGCTTCACTTAATTAAAGGAGCCGCTTAAGATGACCGTTATCAAATTATTTCTGCATCAAGATGGTCTCTAAATTAAGTCACACATTACGTCAGGAGTAAAAACAAACAAGATTAACACCCTTTAAGCCAATTGACCTTTCAACAATTGTGTGAACTGTTAAACAAATTGAAGACTATGGGTGTTTGTGCAGATGCCAGAAAATACAGAAGCCGGCGATTACACACTTTTGGTGGAAGGGTCCGTAGATAAACAGACGAGCCAGCCAATATTTAGCAATGAAACCATGCTCATCTTTAACCCAAAACGTGTTTCCGTTTTCATACTCACTGACCAGTATGACTACAGACAGAAGTCCACTGGTAAATATCATGTTGCTATTTACAAATGTACATACATCATCCAATTTCTAATGTATGCCGAGAGAATGCAATTGTTCCCCTTCTCAAAAGTATACTGTATCCGTTTGATAACCTCTCTTCTATCAGACGACATATACTAACTGATGGTGCCTTTTTATGGTGTCTAGTCGACTTTCGGGTCATTGCAGTGCAACCCAACCTTGTCCCCGTGCGCAGTGGAACCATCGATATCTACGTCAGGGTAACTAATATATTATTGCAAACGTATGTCACTCTAAAATAATCCTCCAGTCATGTTTTTAAAATCCGAGTTAAATGTGCCAGCTGTTTAAGAATTACTTTCTAGTCAGTGTCTTGTATATTTGTGAGGTCCACAGGACATTTGTGGCTTAGAAATCGCTCCATTCACGTGTCCAACATTTGGAAGAACTCTGTACTGTATTGTACTCCCTTCAAGCCCCTGCTCGATTTGTATTGAGAACAGACAGACACGCACGTTTTGCTTGGATGCAAAGATATTGAAATAACACATTGTAAATGAGGATGTGTGTCTCAGAAAATGACAGCAGTGGATAGCTAATATGTCAATACTGATCAATTAGTAAATAAAACGGACGGAAACTGCTCGAGCGTTCTCAACTCGCAGGTCGGGTTTTTTAAACGGCTACAGGACCACCCAGTGGTTTCATATAGGAGGCGTCGCTTAAACATGATAAGACACTTATCAGCTTAGTCGTATCAACGTTGATACAAATATCAACTTTTATGTAGTTTCAACTTACATGATACCTGCACCTCGCAACAGATCATGGCAGTCTTTAAAATGTCCATTTCAACAGTAATGAACCCTTGTTTCGGGGTTTTCCTTAGTAAAACAAATATTAGTCTTCCTTCATTTAAATACCTGACAGCTTTTCTTTGCATCTAACCACTGAAGCAATGTTTATTACTTATGTATTTTAAAATGTCAATATTCTGAACCCCTTGAGTTAACAATAGACCATTGTGAGAATATGTAATTGTCCTGGTGACTATCATTTCACGCTTGATTGCGTTCAGGACGCGCGTGGCTTGGCTGTGAAAAGATGGATCGGTTTAAACGTCAACCACGGTGCGTTCAACATATACGTGACAATAACTGTAATTTATTCATAACCAGAACGTAACAATAGACATGAATATTTAACATAAGTGGACCATGGTTTAACAAAAAATCTAAATGAAATCCTACATGCAATGCCATAAATAGAGGAGCTTGACTTAATGGTGAGCGTTTGAGTCCTGGGCTGTCATGTTAGTTGACTTACGTCACCAGGTTTCTACGAAGATTCGTTTCCTACGGGTTACCCTGCGAACTTCGGTTGGTGGAAGATTGAGGTGCACGGATGGGTAAGCGGACTATGTCCTGGAAATCGGGAAAAAATATTGAAAATCGTCCCCAAAAAATAATCACACTATTTTGATCGTGATTTCATTAAAACTTTGAGGATACGTTTTGAGATGATTACAAAAACTAAATATTTGTAAATGATGATAAATCCATCTTTGATGATTGGTAAGTCCAGTTTCGCAGGATCGCAGTGTGCTATGATCACCTTCTATCTTTGAATGCATTGAAATGTGTAGACTTTAAAGAATATTTCTTTACCCTTGCGGATCGAATTATTTTTATGTTGCCGACAGGGGTACAAATATCACAAGACGTTTCGAGTGAAGAATTTCTGTGAGTACTCTCTTGGCCATTACATTGTACGACTCATATTTATCAGTGGATTACAAACATGCCCTTCGGGTTCGTCTTTCACTGGGTCACTTTTCAGATTACACGAGACATGAAAACTTGATAAAAATACCGCCATACTTCATGGACAACGAATACGCCATAACCGGAAGTGTGAAGTCGCAGTAAGTGGGCGATAATAAGCAGCGTCCTCACCTACCATTCACATCCAAACCATACATAATTGTCGACTTTTCGTGTACAGACTGGCATTCACCACAGTGCCTGTTCGCGGAAATGCCACGATAGAGCTAGCCCTGAAGTCACGTGATGGCAGAGCCGATTTTGAGCCAATCACGAAAACGTATTCGATGGTGAGTTGGCCGTTAATGGATGTTGTCACGTCCTTTTTTATATTCGGATGAATATGCGTGTCTCAGTAACAACCATCACATAAATTCGATTTATATCGAGAAGAGGCTAATACAAATATGATATGACACTATAATAACATACACAAGAGCGTAATAACACGAATAACATGACATAACAAGTGGCTTGTGATGAATCATTTTCAGATTGACGATATTTTCGGCTTCAATATTCCAATATCAGAATTGAAGGAAGCCTTAGGAGACGATGATATTGATGGGACTGAGGTCACGGTCAAAGCCAAGGTCAAAGACTGGTATAGTTTGGAGACAACAACTGAGCACAGCTTTACCCGAATATTTGGCCACATCCCACAAATAAAGTTCATAGGGGGCACTGTGAGGACATTCAAACCGGGTCAAACTGTCGACATTCACGTGAGTTTCACTTCGTGTACACCGTTGTCTGATATCACAATAATAGATACGATGTTGAATTACCCCCCGAGTTGTACAATCATTTGAGTGGATCGGAAATGAGTATTTCTTTGTGCGCAATTCTGTTTAGTTTAGAATGCGTCAATTGCCTGGTAATTTTTCCTATTTCTTCTGTTATTCATAAATATAGTTTGATATATCTAACACCAGGATGTCGCGTTCTAGATTGCTGTGTTCGGCAAAAATGGCGGAAAAATACCTTCAAAATTCAATCGTCTGATGCGCATACAAACAGTAGTGGAGAGGCGGAACTCAGGTTCATTGAATACAGAAGAGGTCAAGGTCATTGGAGAGGATAGTATTGTGCGCTACTCTTACGTTGCCGGCTCTGATGATCTGTTTATTAAAGTCAGGGTAAGTGCTTCAGGGTGCCAATATCAGTGGCAAGATATTAAGTTACAAAACAGTAGTAGTAATCGCTTGTGGCCAAAATGTTCAACTAATTAATTCTTGAATTCTTGAATATTCAATTATCAGTAAGGGACCAAAGTCCGATCAACTCGCTCCTCAGGTCAGATAAAAGTCTATTGAATATGACCTTTTTTTAATTACAACTTACCTTATTTGAATATTAATCCTAGACTTAATTGAGTTGTTTTAATTGGTATATTCAAACTGCCAGGCGGTATACAGCATGGGAGGGGGTTCCACCGTGAATGAGTTGACGGCCTACCGACATTACTCAGCTTCTGATCACTACGTTCACCTGACCACGTCAACACAGCAGGCTACCGTCGACACCTTCCTTGTCTTCACCGTACGATCGTCTACACATGTCCCGGAGCTGCATTATCAGGTGAGTTGTCGATGTGTGTGAACTCCCAGCCATTATCAATGTGTAATTCAGAAACGGCAACGTACTGCGTATGTATTGGCCCCCGAAATTGAAATCCAGTGAAAGATGAATATTTCGAGAATATATTTTTTTAAATGTAGCCTTGTTTTTATTTACGAGCATGAAGCGATAGATTAAACAATGTAAAGAGAGAAGTTGTTTCATGGAGTTTTATTGATACTTGATTATTAAAGCATTTGATAGTGATCTGGGAGGCTTGGTTCTTGATGGCCGGGGTTCCGAGTGGCTTTGCATGCCCTTATACATACACGATCACCGCTCGGAACCTACTTGTTATGACGCCGGACATCATGCTCCGAACATCTAGTTATTTCGTCTTACCCTCGCAGGTGGTTGCTGCGGGTAACATAGTCGTCGCCAGTACGCTCTACATGCCGGACCGACAGAAGACGTTCGCATTGGCTGCATCACGTGACATGGTGCCAGACGCGCGGTTGGTGGTATGGGGGCTTTCTGACGATGGAGAGGTCCTCTCTGACAGCCTTAGCTTCCATGTGGATGGAACCGACTTTTGCAACGTCAGTGTTCATCATATCTAATATTTGTTGTTTATATACAAGGCGATATATATCTGACAATATATACATATTTATGAATATATATATATACATACATACATACTTCAGTATATATATATATATATATATATATATATATATATAAATATGTATATATATATTTATATATACATATATATGCATTCAATTTGCTATCCTTACTGTATTGATCTGCTTTGAGAGGTCTCAAATATTCCATGCATCTGATTCTGCCAGCGTCCATCACTTAGTGCAAACATTTACTTGCTTCGTATACATATTAGTATTGAAGTTTATTACGTTCGTCCCTCGACGTTCGTAACTCGGTGTGTTAGTGATTCCGTGGGTGTAATAATTTTTTGTACAGTTCAAACTACGAGTTAACCTTGGCAAAGACTTCAGCATGTCTACAATAGAACTCAACGCATTCACGTACCCAGGAGCTTTGACTGCTTTCTCGGCGGAAATGAAAGAGTTTATTGACGACTACGGTGTTCGACCCTTCCTCTCCAAATACCAGGTCTGAGACAATGTGTTGCCATGGTAATATATTGATTGGCAGATTGTTCATTGTTAGTGTCTGAACCTTTAATATGCGATGAACTAGTATTGTATTCTGTGAGTCCAGATGGGTCTGTATTTAACAATATTCACAATCAACTAACCTAGCCGCTGCTGTTGAATAATTTTGACTATTAATGCAATTCACCATGTAGATTCTGGTAAATGATGTTATATTTTGGAGTCCATTTCTTCATCAGCCAACAGCATTGTTTAAAGTTGCATTATCTAAATTCGCCCCGTGTCTGCGCATTTGAACATGAGCGGTATCCAATCATAGCTGCTTCATTCAACTAAGTCCTCAACCGACAAGCTATCTTTAATCTAGAAATATCTGACAAAGGTAGCGACATTCCCGGCCTATGCTTTTAAAAAATCTCCCCGTAATACCCGAGTTGCGAGTTATACATAGGTTGTGCTAGAGACATGTGTCCCCAATCGAAAAGTTTTGTATTTGCGGATTTAGGTTTACGAGGAATTATCGACCTACGAGTTATTCGGTAACACCAGTTACAAACACACCTGGCATCTGGACAACTTCGAGAAAGAGAACATTTATTATCCCGCTCCCTCCTCAGCTATCGACGCCAACCGAACATTTGAGGTGTGTATAGTAGGACCACTGAACGATACAAGTTTACTTTTTCGTCTGCGATTTATCGCTGCGACTGGATGTTTATATTAACTCTACATAACAGGAATGTTATTTTTTGTTATGAACAATCACTTTTTGGGACTTGAAATATGAATATGTCGAAACTATAGACATACTCACTTAACTGATTGAAGCATTTTTTCTTTTACATATCATTTTGTGATCCAGTTCGCTGGGTTGGTGGTCGTTACGGATGCACGGCTTACGCGTATTGCAGGTAACTCAAACCTTTCTCACTCGTTTTTTTTATATCAGGATTCCGAGTACAGTCCGGGACTTTATAAAACAACGTTCTCTAGAGATCAGGCCACCTTCGCTCGGTTTCCGATTTCGATATTTGGCAGCTGCTATATCTGTGTCAAGTTATTCATGATGTGGACCCGAAATGGGAACCAATCGCCTGTGGATCCAATCTTTTGGCGTTTGGAAACCGAGTTCGGATTCTCGGCTGCTATGATCGCATCCCGATATTAATTGTCCGTGCTATGGCTGAATGAAGCAGTACATGTTTTTTTATATATTGATCCCGCTCAGAAGTCATACGTTGGAATATAAGCGCATACGACCCCTCCATCTTTAATCGCTAGGCGTTGGGAAATACGGCGTCACTTTCGGTTTTAACGTTTTACCATCAATATTAACCTTTTTAAAATAATTTTTCCAGGTGCGAAAATCTGCAACATCACCTTAGGGTACCTGCCTTGCTTCGATGGTGGATGCTATCGCGTTGAAGAAGGGTGCGATTCAGTGAGACAATGTGAAGATGGGGCTGACGAGATGGGATGTAAGTTGTCATGGCCATCTGACGCTCGAAACTCGATCCTTGGTGTCCGAGTGTAGCATATACTTGTCGATAGATATATAAAAGAGCACACAAACGAGTCTGCATTAAAGGCAAAGCTTCGAGAGTCTGTAAATATTTTTTTTTTTGAAAAATGACACTCATAATGAGTATTTTCCGACTAGCTTTGTCATTATAATGGCTTTCTCCTCACCGTGGGCCGAGGTCGCTGGTTCCAATTCAAATCTGACCCTCTGCTAATAATCAAAATCATTGGTGTCTATTTCTGTCCGCACATAACTCAAATGGAATTGGAATCTGTCAAATGTGAATAATCATATACATACTTTTCATCGGGCAGTTTGGGTTCCTTGACGTTCGTGATAAATGGTTCAAAGAAAACAACAAACTTCGCGCATTTACAGGTCCAGATCCCACTCAGTTTCCTGTCGGCTTGGGAGATCGGTTCAACAATACAAGCCGTCGCTGGCATTATCTCGTTGAATCCAGAAAATGGGCTTGGAAGCGTTACTACGCCAAGTGAGTCCCCTGTGTAGAAACCTTCAACTCGTACTGTCTACAAAAATCTGTTGTTCTTGCCAACGTCCCGATAATTTAGGAAAGCTTTCTTGTGAATGGTGTACTTGAACAATGTGTATGCGTACAGACCTTACGGCCGTATAGACTTCCGGATCAACACACCTCCTAGGCCTGTATGGTGGGTGTTCAATGGATTCTCGCTGGATAGCGAAAAGGGATTGTCGTTCGTCACAGAGGAAGTTCCGGTAAGATGATCCACTACAAACGTTCGAGTAAAGTATCTATCTGTCACAGCCATGCTCCGATTCCTTTGTTGAGGAGTGTTGTGTGTGTGTTGTGTGTGTGTTGTGTGTGTGTGTGTGTGTGTGTGTGTGTGTGTGTGTGTGTGTGTGTGTGTGTGTGTGTGTGTGTGTGTGTGTGTGTGTGTGTGTGTGTGTGTGTGTGTGTGTGTGTGTGTGTGTGTGTGTGTGTGTGTGTGTGTGTGTGTGTGTGTGTGTGTGTGTGTGTTGGGTGTGTGTGTGTTGGGTGCGAGGGGTTTGATTGCAAATTTCTCTACAACAATACTGTTGTATCCGTTGTTTAAAAGTGCCAGGTGATTTTGACCACGACCTGTTTGCATCTTTGAATTTTGGACTTTGGTCATCACCGCTTTGGGATAAAAATTGTTTTTAAATGCACTAAAACTTGAAGTAAACAGTTCTGATAACTGTGTTGAGGAGTGTGTGTGTGTAGGGGGGGGGGAGCTTTATTGTGAATTTCACTTCAACAACACTATCATTATTTCCGTGCCACGTGATTTGGACCACGACTTATTTGCATCTTTGAGCTTAGGAATTGATTGATTACAGACTTGGGTTAAAATTTGTTTTTAATTATTTCAGTATGATAACACCATGTTTTTCACCATAATGGTTGAGCTTCCTAGCAAAGCATTCCGTGGGGAACAACTTGGTGTTCAAGTCTCTGTCTTCAACCGATGGAGCCAGCCTTTGGAGGTATGGATTCCAACCAATATTGACAAATCTGAAGATATTCTGGATGAGTTAGGGTAGTAATTGTTTACCTAATTGTTCGACCAATCATTCTATTAACTTAAATGTAAGCAGTAACTTTGAAAGAATAGTTGTATCAGGCCGAGTGGGACTGGAGCAATTCCTCGCAGAAGCTTACCATTTATTGACTGTGTCAACATTGCAGGCTATCGTTATGTTGATGGAATCTCCCGACTTCCGCCATATTAGAATAGAGGACTTTGGCATCGTCAGTTCCTATAATCCGCGTACTTCTGCAGGAGATATCCAGACTATGTTGACGGTAATTCTCCTCGTCAGAGTATTTAACACGTACATTATCGCTCTCGACTTCCAGGGTCTCTTTCTTAGGGGATTTATCGATCACTGATACTCCATCTAGTGGCTAAAATAATATACCATTGCGATTCTCCCACATACTTGATTAACTTTACAAAAACAAAATGAGTCGTACATTTCAGCTCTAAGCGAACTAAAAGCTAAATTTCCGAACGCGATTCGTGTTTGAATAAATGAATATCCATCGTTCGGACACATAATACTAAACTCATCATTGATTTCCACCACCATGCATGTCCGTTTCATTGAGTCGGTTTGCTGTCGTTTTCAGATGCAGCCTGGCGAAACAAGGCAAATCCATTTCCCCATCATTCCCGTGAAGATAGGCAAGGTGTCGGCCACCGTACGAGGAATTACCGTCACCAACCAATTCACAATAACGAAATCCGTCAACGTCCTGGTAAATTTTCGATAACTTCTTGATCAACATTGACCTCAGTGATAAGCATGAATATTTACGCATGCGCAGTCGTTATAGTTGTCTTTTCGCAACCTATCAAACGTCCTTGGCTACTTTTTTATGATTTCGGAAGTCCGTTTTTTGAATTTTTTTACTAAATCAATGGGACTTCATTCATTAGTAAGACGTTATGACCAGTTATTTTCGCTTTGTGAATCATCAATTCTGAAAATTTAGTTTATAGAAATTTATTTGTAATAACTGCGGTTTACATTTCGCCATGCAATGCACCCCAAGCGAAGGAACATTCGATGTTTTGTTGCTATCACGTTATGATTTATTCAACGTTATGATATTGTCCCATCAGATGGATGGCGTTACAAACCACTATCACAGCACGCTGTTAGTGGATCTAGAAGCCAGCGGATCCCTCCAAGTCCCTTTTATGCAGATACCGGTTCCTGAAAGGTTTATTGATCCAGGGAACAGAAAGCACTTGTACGTACCGGGATCTGCGAACACTCAAGTCGGAGTGGTTGGTAAGTAGATTTAATATTTGTATAATAGACCTACAGGTGACCTTCAGAATGGTGGGCTGGGGAGATGGTGAAAACCTATGAATAAGACATGGATGCTCACAGAGATGATGTTGTTACTGAATCATATTTTATATATTCACCCATTCGTAGTGTATTTGTAAATACTGTTCATTAGTCTTTGTATTATCATCATCATTGGTATAATAGTCATCATCATCATCGTTGTTATCATCATCATTGGCATAATTGGCACAACTACCATTGTCATCACCTTCACCAACATCATCATCCATCATCATCATCATCCATCATCATCATCATCATCATCATCATCATCATCATCATAACAACCTCGTCATATTGTCCCCAGGTGACGTCGTAGGTCCGGGTTTCTTCTCCCCTTACCTCACCGCCACGAACACACTAAACCTGATATTCGGACAAGGCGAACAATACGTGTACAATTTTGGAACCAATATGTTTTGGTTAAAATTTCTTAAAACCACAAACCAATTGTCAACCACTACATTGGAACGAGTTTTGCGGTCGCTTAACGTAGGTATGTAAATTGTTTACCATACATATAATATTGTGTACATAATACATAATGGGTCAGATTTTACAATAATTTATTAACCATTGCGTTATCTATATCATCTATGTTGTACATCGTCTATGCAGTATATTGTCTATGATGTACATAGTCTATGCTCCACGCCTATGTTGTACATCGTCTGTGATGTACACCGTCTGTGATGTACATCGTCTATGCTGCAAAACCGTCTATAATGTAAATCACCTATGCCTTACATCGTCCATATTGCACATCGTCTATG
Source organism: Urechis unicinctus (assembly GCA_034190875.2). NCBI lineage: Eukaryota > Metazoa > Annelida > Polychaeta > Xenopneusta > Urechidae > Urechis > Urechis unicinctus. The sequence continues at coordinate 13,129,999 of CM067356.1, forward strand.
TTGTACATCGTCTAGGCTGTATTTCTAGTTGATCGTCAGTCGAATTATCAAGTGCACATTGTATGTATTGACAACCTTATGGAATCACAACAGAACAGTCTCATCTTCATAGTTGAGTCTTCAGTATATACATATAGATCATTGTGCTATAAAAATGATAAGTTATGTAAATAGGGTTAGATAATTTTCACCGCTTCGCTAAAGGCGGTCTTGGTTCAGCACATATCAATTTGGACCTTGGTCTCCATTAAAGATTTCTGTTACAACAAAACCCCCTACAAACATCGTCTATTTTAGCAGTCTTGGTAATTTTAAATATCGGTCCATGATGTGTGACAGAGTTGCAGCAGGTCTATGGGTACATCCAGGCGAATGGCGCCATGGACCTCCGTAGGCGAGGAACTCCTTCCGATACCTGGTGGGTCATCGGTTTGACCTCAATATGAATCTATTCTCATCCATCACCAAAACAACATGACACACTGTATTTAACTCTCATTAGCATGCTAACGGTTGACCTGTGACTTCTGTGCCCCTCAGAAGAAAGATTGCTTACCAATGCACCACAATCATCCCGACCCTGTACTGCTAAACCACATTTTCAACTCTTATTGCTCTCCCACAGGGTGACTGCGGTGACATTGGAGGTACTTGCTGCTAGCATTGAGCGGGAATGGGAGCAGTTGATCTTTATTGACGTTGAGATCTTGAGCCGAATGGCTAACTGGATCACCACACGCCAGGATCCGGACACAGGAGCATTCTGGAGCGAGGCCGGGATGTATGACCTCAAACTCAAGGTACCTATGCCCGGATAATGAATTACATGGTTTGGTATTTTTTCGATTTATTTGATAGAAACGTAATAGATAAGTGTACATCTGATCTATATTATATTACCTGCAGAGCTTATCACATTTGCCTCGTAAAATTCGTAAAGGTCGTAAAATTTGTTATAATGGTAATCATGCATAGGCCGATCTTAAGTTTATATATACCATTACAAACTCTTTGACTGCTTTGTTATAACTGCCATTATGATAACAAATATCCTTTTCAATGCCAACTAAAACTGATTTATCTTGCAAACAGATACACCTATAGCTTTTTCCCCCCGCCAAAATATAAAGTCTGGTGGGACTTTAGACTACAGAGGTTTTCAGTGAGCTTTTCAAGACAATGCCATCATACACCCTGTTTGTCCTATATATGCTTACTGGCTAACATACGGTTTACGTTCCCGCAGCGATGATTCATATCATCATCGGCGTTGTTATCATCGAGATACGTATCACTATTGCTATCATTATTATGATCATAATCCTCATCCAATGCCAGCAACGGGGTTATATTATCAACCCAGACAAAGTAATTTGTTTTTGTCGCACGTAAGAGGTTCGCATCCCAGCCTGGGTGCCAAATGGGTGTCTTTGAATATTATTGAATATTAAATGCACTTAAAAACCTGATTTCTCTTTGTTTCATTTGGTGACAGGGTGTAATCTCACGGATGAAACGGGGAGACCATTAAACATCTCACTCACGGCCATCGTTACCATCTCAAATTTCGCATTTAAATTTTCCAATTTGTTCTTCACCCATCGTTAGGGGGTAATGATGCCCAGAACCGAGAGGTTTTGTTGTGACCTTGACCTGAAACTAAGGTCAAGGTCATCAAATAAGTGAAAATCTAGTAACTCGAATAACTCCGTTAATAATGGTTGGATTGTTAAAAACTTTACACCATCGTGTAGCTCATTCTAATTGCAAACTTTTTCTAAATACATATACGGCGATCCAACCAATGGTTTTCCCAAGCGTCTAAGGTCGGAAAAAAGTGGTATCGGTCCAAATGGCAACAAAAGTTTCCAGAATATTTTGAGCGCCTATAAAACCGTCAATACATGTCCGATGGTAATAAAATTTGGTTCACATGTTCTCAGCGACATACCAAGACGTGTCCTAAAATATCATGAATGTCGATGACGTCACTTCCGGTCACGAAAGCATCAAAGTTTATAAAAAATGACACAAGTTCAATGCTCAATACGTCCATGCTTTAGAATTTCATTTAAAAACAGTTTAGATATTCTGAAAGTGTAATGTAATTGTAAACTTTTTCTAAATATACTTAGTTGTAAATAATGCATTGTTAAAAAAAATTGTAGCAGGTCGAAAATTTCTGGTAACCAAAATCTCTCAACGTTTTAATTTCGCAATAAATTCACTAATTATCGTCCGATCGTAACAAAATTACCATTATCTAAAAGCTGACACAGTTACTAAACTTTGATAATTGACATACGCTATCAAAATATTCGTCGTTTTCAAAGCGCGTTGAGTTGAAAAAACAAATTTCACTCAGTCAATTTTCGTCAAATTTTCGATTGCTAATAAAATCGTAAATATCAGTTCTATAATCATAAAAATCTGCTCAGCTGTTGTCATCGACAGCACGAATCGTGTTCTATTGACATTAGATGAAATAATTGTTGTGGCACGAAAATTCGGAAAAAAAATTATGTCCGTGTACTGGATTTGAACACCGGCCTCTGGCATGGAAGTCTAAAACAATGCCGCTACGCCAAGCGGCCTAACACACTAGCATGCATTGTCATATATAAATAATAAGTATTACAGGTGCCAACAACAGCTAAACACTCAACATGATTGATAAATTCATAGTAATTTTGTTAATTATAGGTTGATACGGATTTTTTATTGTTGCTTAATGTTGTTTGGCTTCTGAATGAATTTTTAAGGTTGATAGTTTCACAAAGGTCACCGCTGCTGCCAGCTCGCTTTGCGTAAAGCCGGCAAGCAGCAATACGGACCAGTCCAATGTCCGATTATTACGACATTTACGCGGCAACTATGGCACGCCGCGAAACTTATTAATATATTATTAATTTCTTTTTGCCAGCTAAATCAATGTCAATCTATCATGAACCCGGAAAACAGTTTTATGGAAGCCCACCCAATTCTAGCTGTGCACGCCGCCGGTATAAATTTATATTACCACCGTCCGCGGCTAACTCAATTCTTAACTTACCATGAGACTACTATTGTTAATATCGCGAAATTGTATTCGCCTAGTAATCTTGGCCAATCGCATTCACTGCTCAATATATACGGGCATAATAATTTGATATTAAAACACCTTAAAATTCTGAAAGTGTAATGTAATTGTAAACTTCAGACCCGTTACTAGGAATTAATGTAGGGATTATCTGAAATGAGCTAAGCAGATCTTCTAGCATACACTGCCATTCTGACCATGATTAAAGGATAAATTTGGCATATGAGCGAAAATACTGAGGCTGAGTGGGGGGTATTGTCCGATTCACCCGTCACCCTCTTGGATACGGACCTACATAACCGTTGCTAATAAAAATTGGTTGACAATACTACAATTTTTTTAATTTCTTTATTCTTCAATCGATAGGCGGCAATGATACGCAGAACCGATAAGTTTTCTTTTTTGACAATGACCAAAAATAAGATGGTTGTCAACGAAAAAGTGAAAAACTAGTATCTCGAATAACTCCGCTAATAATGGTCGGATTGTTACAAATTTTACACCATTGTGTACCTCTATTGACATATGATGCCATCCAACCCACGGTTTTCCCAGGCGTCTAAGGTCGAAAAATCGAGGGATCAGTCCAAATGGCAACAATAGTTTGATGAATATTTCGAACGCGTATAAAACAACCAATAAATGTCCTATAGTACTAAAAAATGTTTTACATGTTCTCCGAGACATACTAAGACGTATCCTTAAATATTGTGGATGTCGATGACGTCATTTCCGGTCATGATAACCTTGCCTCAATCCTTGATATCACCCTAATGTATGGTGCGACTTTAAAAAGATTTATAGTTCCTTGTAGCATGATTTATTGGCCAATTGTTCATATCAATTGTCATGATAAATTGTGCATATTTCGCCCCGTAGTCCGCACTCGAAAATTTGATAACCATGATAACTTAGGTAACTTTTGGCCGATTTTGGTCAATTGTGGCCCGGTTCTGAAAATGTTGCAATTATTTGGATGCAGTTCGCCAAGTTCCCACATGGCTCCCATGGGCCTCTTGTTTATGATTTCGGAAGTCCGTTTTTTGAATTTTTTTACTAAATCAATGGGACTTCATTCATTAGTAAGACGTTATGACCAGTTATTTTCGCTTTGTGAATCATCAATTCTGAAAATTTAGTTTATAGAAATTTATTTGTAATAACTGCGGTTTACATTTCGCCATGCAATGCACCCCAAGCGAAGGAACATTCGATGTTTTGTTGCTATCACGTTATGATTTATTCAACGTTATGATATTGTCCCATCAGATGGATGGCGTTACAAACCACTATCACAGCACGCTGTTAGTGGATCTAGAAGCCAGCGGATCCCTCCAAGTCCCTTTTATGCAGATACCGGTTCCTGAAAGGTTCATTGATCCAGGGAACAGAAAGCACTTGTACGTACCGGGATCTGCGAACACTCAAGTCGGAGTGGTTGGTAAGTAGATTTAATATTTGTATAATAGACCTACAGGTGACCTTCAGAATGGTGGGCTGGGGAGATGGTGAAAACCTATGAATAAGACATGGATGCTCACAGAGATGATGTTGTTACTGAATCATATTTTATATATTCACCCATTCGTAGTGTATTTGTAAATACTGTTCATTAGTCTTTGTATTATCATCATCATTGGTATAATAGTCATCATCATCATCGTTGTTATCATCATCATTGGCATAATTGGCACAACTACCATTGTCATCACCTTCACCAACATCATCATCCATCATCATCATCATCCATCATCATCATCATCATCATCATCATCATCATCATCATCATCATCATCATCATAACAACCTCGTCATATTGTCCCCAGGTGACGTCGTAGGTCCGGGTTTCTTCTCCCCTTACCTCACCGCCACGAACACACTAAACCTGATATTCGGACAAGGCGAACAATACGTGTACAATTTTGGAACCAATATGTTTTGGTTAAAATTTCTTAAAACCACAAACCAATTGTCAACCACTACATTGGAACGAGTTTTGCGGTCGCTTAACGTAGGTATGTAAATTGTTTACCATACATATAATATTGTGTACATAATACATAATGGGTCAGATTTTACAATAATTTATTAACCATTGCGTTATCTATATCATCTATGTTGTACATCGTCTATGCAGTATATTGTCTATGATGTACATAGTCTATGCTCCACGCCTATGTTGTACATCGTCTGTGATGTACACCGTCTGTGATGTACATCGTCTATGCTGCAAAACCGTCTATAATGTAAATCACCTATGCCTTACATCGTCCATATTGCACATCGTCTATGTTGTACATCGTCTAGGCTGTATTTCTAGTTGATCGTCAGTCGAATTATCAAGTGCACATTGTATGTATTGACAACCTTATGGAATCACAACAGAACAGTCTCATCTTCATAGTTGAGTCTTCAGTATATACATATAGATCATTGTGCTATAAAAATGATAAGTTATGTAAATAGGGTTAGATAATTTTCACCGCTTCGCTAAAGGCGGTCTTGGTTCAGCACATATCAATTTGGACCTTGGTCTCCATTAAAGATTTCTGTTACAACAAACCCCTACAAACATCGTCTATTTTAGCAGTCTTGGTAATTTTAAATATCGGTCCATGATGTGACAGAGTTGCAGCAGGTCTATGGGTACATCCAGGCGAATGGCGCCATGGACCTCCGTAGGCGAGGAACTCCTTCCGATACCTGGTGGGTCATCGGTTTGACCTCAATATGAATCTATTCTCATCCATCACCAAAGCAACATGACACACTGTATTTAACTCTCATTAGCATGCTAACGGTTGACCTGTGACTTCTGTGCCCCTCAGAAGAAAGATTGCTTACCAATGCACCACAATCATCCCGACCCTGTACTGCTAAACCACATTTTCAACTCTTATTGCTCTCCCACAGGGTGACTGCGGTGACATTGGAGGTACTTGCTGCTAGCATTGAGCGGGAATGGGAGCAGTTGATCTTTATTGACGTTGAGATCTTGAGCCGAATGGCTAACTGGATCACCACACGCCAGGATCCGGACACAGGAGCATTCTGGAGCGAGGCCGGGATGTATGACCTCAAACTCAAGGTACCTATGCCCGGATAATGAATTACATGGTTTGGTATTTTTTCGATTTATTTGATAGAAACGTAATAGATAAGTGTACATCTGATCTATATTAGACCTGCAGAGCTTATCACATTTGCCTCGTAAAATTCGTAAAGGTCGTAAAATTTGTTATAATGGTAATCATGCATAGGCCGATCTTAAGTTTATATACCATTACAAACTCTTTGACTGCTTTGTTATAACTGCCATTATGATAACAAATATCCTTTTCAATGCCAACTAAAACTGATTTATCTTGCAAACAGATACACCTATAGCTTTTTCCCCCCGCCAAAATATAAAGTCTGGTGGGACTTTAGACTACAGAGGTTTTCAGTGAGCTTTTCAAGACAATGCCATCATACACCCTGTTTGTCCTATATATGCTTACTGGCTAACATACGGTTTACGTTCCCGCAGCGATGATTCATATCATCATCGGCGTTGTTATCATCGAGATACGTATCACTATTGCTATCATTATTATGATCATAATCCTCATCCAATGCCAGCAACGGGGTTATATTATTAACCCAGACAAAGTAATTTGTTTTTGTCGCACGTAAGAGGTTCGCATCCCAGCCTGGGTGCCAAATGGGTGTCTTTGAATATTATTGAATATTAAATGCACTTAAAAACCTGATTTCTCTTTGTTTCATTTGGTGACAGGGTAATCTCACGGATGAAACGGGGAGACCATTAAACATCTCACTCACGGCCATCGTTACCATCTCATTGTCCAGAAGCTTCTCCTCTCTGACAGGGGTGAGTCCGTCACCTTTGTGAATAGTTTTATTTTGTGTTTAATCAAACAGAAATTTAGATTGACTGATATAGACAAAATGAGTTTTGATTCTATGTGCTCGGTTGTCGACGTCCTGCGTTTCCGGGCGCCTGATTCTATTTATATACGTTTTGACTGAATGCTGAGCCTTTTATAAGTATTATCATGAAAAATGTGCAAGGTTGTGTATAATGAGATATAATTGGAATTAACTTGATCATTCCGATAACAGAGATTTACGACCGTGCTCAAAAAAGCTTTTATGAGGCATAATGACCCATCGACATCAACACGCAATGGGTTATCATTTCAGCTCTGACCATAATTCTCCCTCGCCCCTGTGTAATGATTCACCCCCTCTCTCCGCAGGATGCCCAGAGTAAGAGTGCTAACGCCGCCAACCTAGCGGCCGACTATTTAGCCAGGCACCTTGCGCAACTCACGGACCCATTTGAGATCTGCATCGTGGCCTATGCACTCCATTTAGCCAATCACCCCCTAAGGTCACAGGCTTTCCGGATGATGGAATCTATTCGCAGAGAAGGTAAAAACATTAAAAAGAATATTGGACATTTTTCACCCACACTACAGTGAGTAAGCGCAAATGTCCGCTATAGGGAGATTTATGTATATACAGGTGTTGCAGTACCTGTAATCTTTAACCCGCATAGTTGTGCGGGAACGCGATGTTGAGCCATTGGGCAATTTAATCCAGGAAATGTCCAATAAAGCCATATTAAACTACGGATGAGCGACGAATAACCACGACTAAGTGACGGATAACCACATACGAGTGACTGCAACTGAGAGACACATTACCACGACTGTGTGACTTATAACCACGACGTTTATATTTATGTACAATACATCTAGTATTGGTGGACATTTATTGTCATGCTACCGCGAATTAAGATCAGAACGTCCTCCGTCAATGATTCGACAGCCATTTGCCACTTACTATTCGTTGATATGCGACGGCTCACAACTCTAGCTCAACACTTTTTCTTGAATTTAACATATTTCATATATAGCTCTTGCACAATGGGTTAGACAATTTTGGGCATATAGAATCAACCGTCAATTTTTGCAGATAACTATATCTACTGGGCACACGAGAAAATCCCCTCGAACCGCCTTGAATTCGTCAACGCTATTCCCTACCAGTACCCGCGCGATACACCCCCTGCCCATCAATCCGCCGCTGTACAAGCAACATCGTACGCCCTTCTTGTGTATCTGCGCAAAAACCACCTCTCTGACGCGCAGCCTATTATGAAATGGTTGCAGACACAGCGAAATCACCAAGGAGGGTTTGGTGGCACACAGGTTCGTTCCTATTGTAGTTAGATAAACTAATTGATAATATAACATAGCAGTGTGGAGAACTCTCGCAACGACTCGAGGAATCTTGTATTGATATTAAGTCCTTTGGATAGTTTAGACTTTCACATATCACATTTCTGTCAATGGTGCTGAAAAAGTTCAATTAAAATAGGGGAACTTAACTAATAATAACTTCTGATTCTCAAGACTTCCTTTAATTCATATTCAACCTACGACCATGAACATTAAGGTTTTTTTATAAGTTGTCTATTTTTCACTAATTTGTGCGCTCTAATAACCCTGTGGACGTTATTTGTCGTTTTCTCCAGGACTCCCTGGTGGCGCTACAGGCACTGATTGCTTACGGTGAGAGAGAAACCAATAGGGATTTACATAAAGTGTTCTTCCAAGGCGAGGCTACGTCGGACAAGGACTGGTTTATGAATGCGGTTCTCAACAGCAGTAACTTCATGACGCAAAAAATCTCCTCGGTGAGAGATAAATTATGGGATATATATTCGTGAAGTCTATGTTCGTGGGTATTTTAAATAAAATTTTGGTTTGTAAAATCGACAAATGTGACATTCATATGAAGATGGACATTGAGTTTATAAATATTTCAATCGTCAGTGTATGATTGTGTTGTTATGTAGGTTCCCAACGAGTGGGGAGCCGTCAAAGGAACATTCCAAGGCACAGGACTGGCTTTGTATCAGGTATTTCACGTATTTGGTAAATAATTATTGTTTCAAGTGGTTAAATAGCTTGCCGTATAACATTTTTGATGTTGTTTAAGGTTTAGAATGGTAATCATATCACTTGTTAACTTGGCGTTTTTATATTTAGCACGTGATACAGGTGGCAATGTTGTAAATTTTCTCGGTATCAATACAATGCAGAACGCATAGGTTTTGACCTTTGACCTAAAACTAAGGTGAAGGTCATCAAAAAAGGGAAAAAGTAGTATCGCCGTCGATCGTTACAAAATGAACAGCGTTTTGTAGCGTAATTAAATAGCAAGCTTTTTCAAAGTTTATGTATTTAAAAAAATTAACAGTTTTCTCAAGCGCGGCGGTTCGAAAAATCGTGGTATCAGTCCAACCTTCAACAAAACGTTTATTAAAATTTCGTTCTATAATCATAGAAATTGGGTCAGTTGTTGCCATAGACAGCTCAAAGCGAATCTTCCAATCTTGTGTATGTCGATGACGCCACTTTCGGTTCGGAAAGCATTAATATTTCAGCGGAAGTGAAATCGGTTTATCGCCATATCTCAGACGATTTAGATTGTATCGTAGTAATGTTTTCAATCTAGTTTAGCCCATTGAATTATCAACGAATAACTACTTACATCTAGTTGTTAATTCCTGAAAGTTTACTCTTAAACTAAGCTTAAAGAAAAGTGGTGGCACGGATATTTGGAAATATGAAAACATGTGGCCGTGATTTGAACACTTTAGGCGAAGGCGCTATCAGTGTGTCACTACGCCATATGCTTTAAGCTTACATTCGTTGTATAAGTCAAGAAGTACAGTAGGTGCAGTCAAAGGATAAAACCCCTTTTGTATCATGACTTTGAGCTATTTGGTATGACAATGTTCATGGTAATTAAGAAGCCAATGATGACGATGATGATTGATAATAAAGATGATTTATATGATGTAGATAATCAAATGATTTTGATGATTATGATGATGATGATAATGATTCTGAACAAAGAAAAGTTAGCCAAGTTCCCCATGTACCCTTGGGCTTGTATCTTTGTTCTCTCTCACTAATTCATGAGATGCATACTACCGCTGGTATGTTAATAAAGGTATATTTTCTCACCTGCTGCCGAGTCATCTTTTATTTTTTCACCTGTTGGTGATCAATCTTTAAACTGCCAACTGTTGATGACACTTTCAGACGCTCATCTTTCAAGAAGACACATTCATTATCTCGCCTGTTTATGAGGCTTGTTTAATAACCTCCCTCGACGGCTCTATGTTGTTATCATATTCTTGCGTACTCTCACCTGTTAAACTGCCAACTTAAACTGACACTTTGAAGAAGACCCAATCATTACCTCACCTATTAATGAGACTTCTTTAATAACCTACCTGATAATTCGACGTCTCTTTTTTGCTATCAGCTTCTTGCGTTCACCCACCTGATAATGCGTTTACTGTGTTGTCTCACAGACGACCACCACAGTTAACGTGGAATACCCAGAGCAGGTGCGCCAGCCACAGATACACGCCTTTGATCTCGTCATTGACAGCCTGGTCTTTAAAGGGCGCAATGCAAGTTTAATGGAAATGAACATTTGTGTCAGGTGAGATATTTTTGTTAAGTGGAAGAAAAGTGCAAGCAGCATTCATCATTGCTTTATAGTACTGATTCGGTTGTTCGAATGTAGTGTGTTTAACCAAAGCAGTAAATGTAATGATGAATATTTGATGAGATCTTCAAGTGTCTTCTTTTTTATATATGGCGTCTTCAGATGGACAGCGACGCATGTAAGTGAGACGAGCGGAGCGGCTGTTCTCGACCTTGACATTCCGACCGGATACTACGCCAGAAAAGACTTCCTCATAGCGAATCAGAGAGTAGGACGCATCCATAGTCAGCGATCTCGCTTTGTAGCGCAGAAAGTTGTCATGTACTTTGATTATGTGAGTATAAAGCTTAAAAGGTGATATGCTGGTTGCCTCTCTATTCAACCTGAGATGATGGTCAGACTACATCCTTAAACTTTGTAATTCGAACTCATAGTTTGCGTATTTTAGCAACACTAGGTTGAAAACGCTGGTGGTATAGATGGCACGTCTGAACATGGGATCGACTAATTGATACGTAATTGAACGTATTTTGAATTGGGTTAACTGTAATTCAGGGATCATATATTTAATACATTACTGCGGTTATCGCAGACATAAATAATGTCATCTTTGAATTTGTGCTTATAAATTTTCAACATTACTATTTGACCGCAAATATTCATGTGGTACTGCAGAAATTTGTTTTGTTTAGCAGTGTAGTTCCTTTGAGGACGGTGCCTCCCTAAAACCATGTAAATCATTACGCGCTGCATAACTTCCTTGTTATCGATGTGCATACTTCCGCTTAGAATACAAAATCATCATCGAATCTTCACTACTTCCGCTTAGAATACATAATCATCATCTTCACTTAAAGTTGTGGGCATTATTGCGCAAAAATGAGAAGGACAACCAGGAAGTTTTATTTATGACAAAACCCCATCCGCGTATCTCTGGCCACTTTAGGCGTGCAGTGGGGGTAGTCAGATACGGGAAGGGGGAATGGGGGTGGGGTGGGGTGTACTAGACTGTGTTCTACTGACAAGACTGTTTTTGGGCGTGTGTTTAGCTTGACTCGGAATGGTCCTGTTTCTTCTTCCCCGCTGAGCGTTGGTACCCAGTAGCTAATGCTACTATTCAGCATCGCATCACCGTCTATGACACCTACGCACCTGGTAAGCTAAGTTATCATTGCTTGATATCAACGATCAATATAATAATGAAGGCAACGAAGTAAAATCTGACGCAGCAGTGATAAGTAACCTCCCTTTCATTATGCCAACGTATGCCATATACACATACTTTTTACATATAATATATATATACATGCATATATATTATGCAGTGTTTTATAATATGGCAGGCAATGATTTTAACACGTTAATTTTATCTAGATAAGCCACAGATTGTTGTGTTTCTTTTTGCAGAATATTTCAACACAACACTCTACACCACGTATAGCTTATTCCATCTGCATATGTGTCAAGTTTGTGGGTCTTTTCAGTGCCCATATTGTCTATTTTACAATTCAGCCCCGACGCTCATCTACCATCGATACAACCACATGGTAGTTCTACTCATAGCAATATTACAGTTAGTTATTTCATTACATAGGTAGTTGATGGGTTCAGTTTTTATGACCTTGCCTCTAGATCTTTTCAACTGTATTGTGTTGTTGAATTTTACTTCCCACAATTCATCGAGGTTCTTGTAAAATATAATCCCGATTTTATTCAAAAGAGTTCACCACACCTATCAATGTAGTTGACACTTGTGAATTATGCAGTGCCTAAAATTCACCAGTTTAAGATGTCAAGGAAGTCTGTTTGTCAATGCTTCTCTGCAATATAGAGATGGGGCTGTGAATGTTTTTCTTTGGTATCTTGCATTTTCTTTCTTACCCAGAAAGGTACGCAAAATATTTGATAGATATGTTATAGAACAATAAAGTAAAACTTGTGAATATTGACTCGAAGTGAAATAAATAGCTCATTCTTGCCAAGGGTTTTCTCTTAATTGCCCATGGAAACCAATTAATCTGGAAGGGAACATCAAAGATAGATATTGCCCCACAATAAACATCCGTGTGTTCAGACAAAGGTATTTTCAGTATACCATATCGGCGTTATAACTATCTAGATTTATTCAATAGAATTTATGCATATTGAGTTACCGTTAAGAAAAAACAATCACAGATTTAGCCTTCTAAGACGAAAACTATGGGAGTTGTTGTCTTGTATTATGCATCTACTTGGCTATCCCAAACTGTATTCAGTATAGCCCCTATCCGCGTTAAAACTATATTGAACTATTTGGTGGACCTTTTGTATATTGAGTTAACATTAGCTCAAAAATGTATTTTTGGGACCTCTTTAACAAAAAATTAAGGAGGGGAACCCCAAAGCTAACTTTTGCCTGATACTAAGCACCCATGAGGCTATCCAAAACTGTATCATTAATCCCCTATCGGAGATATAGCTATCTGAAATATGTTAGTAGAACTTATGTGGATTGAGTTAACGTTAAGCCACAAAATCACAGATTTGTCCCTCTAAGACAAAAAGTCTGAGAGGGGAATTTTGAAATAGCTATAGTCCAGTACTACTCATCCACTATCAAGAAACGTTGAATTTAATGTAAAATGGCTTAACATCTTATTTGGGACACTTGAAGCAAAGAAATCTGGGGTGGGGGTAACCCCACTAATACCTATTGCCTTGTGATGTGCAAGCACGCACAAAATGGGATATCTAAAGCTGTATACCTCTATCGGCGTTATGACTACCACAATCGAGCCTCTGTTGATAATGTGATCCACAACACAGGATCTGGATGGAGGCTCGCGACTCCAGACTGCCCCCTCCCCCACCCCTGCACGGATACGTGTTCATCCTGGTGCACTGTGTATGTCGTTGACACCAAGAGAGTGAACATTTCAGATTTATTCGCATGTTATACACGGTGACAAACCGTAAGTTTTCTTCTGGTTTTGGATGACGAGTTTAATTGGCCCACGTGTGTGTGTTTCCGACGTTAAACTGAAGCCAAATGCATTGTTATATGGTTGGATGGCCTTAAGCCGTATATTTATACTACTAGAATTGCTCGTTAATCACTGATGAAGGTGATATAGAGACGAATCTGCTAGCATCCAAAGAGGAACAAGATCAGAATGATTAACATCACTGCTCTCCTCATATAAGGCTCTGATAACACTAATTTCCTCAATAACAATGAAGTGTATGAAGTAAATACAAACAATGTACTAACATATAAAAAAAGGTATATAATAGTTTGAGTGTGATCTTCGTGTTGAAATATATGTTCTGAGGTACTTAAATAAAAGTAGTCGTAAAAGCAGGTATTCGCTTGCTCAGGTTGGTTGACAAATCCATGTGCACTACTAGGTAAAATTTTAGAAACGTTTAATTTGGTTGTATGTGAAAAATAAATTATTCAAAGCACTCGGGTAAATTCTGCATTAATCATAACATAAAAATATCCAAACAGCACTTTCACACATGATCGAGAAAAATTTAGAATCGACTTTAATGTGTAAATATGTAAAGAAGACTTGCATACAATATACAAGGAACTGAAATATCAAGAAAGACAATTCCAACTGTATTTCCATACTTGCAATACTTCGTAATCTATGAGGAAACAGATGAACGAGTGACATAGTTGCGTCAGAATTGAATTTCAAGTGGTACTCGAACTAAAAGATATCACGTCTTGTAGTTTGGTGGCTCGAGTTGGTAAACAAACTCCAAACACAACTAAGTACAAATGTAAGAGATGTTTTATTCGGTTGTGTGTGAAAAATAAACAAAATATATAAACATAAATTTATTTGATCACTCAGAATTAAGTTTAATGTGTAAATATGTAAATATAAGCTTTGTACGATATACACACAATTCAGCCGCACCACACAATATTTCCAGCTGAATGTATTTCACACCAGTACTGTATCACCCTGCTGTATACCATGTATATAAATCATACAGCAATAACTCAACCAATCTATCAAATGCGATAAAAGTATACAAACAGCATTTACCAATCTATCAAATACTCTGCATATCTGCTGATTCTCAAAGTGACTCCCCTTTATTGGTGATAAATAGATACGAATTAACATGACATCAGATTAAACAATTTGTGGGATTATATGTATTAAAATCTGAGTTTGCTGTGGCTTTGTATCAAATTAAGTCATTTCTTCATCATCCAATTTTGTGAAAAGCAACATTGTTAAATTTGGTTTTATACAATAAACTACACTAACAAACATATGCGATGATAAATGCATCATTTTTGTTTATATGAATGCGGATCTTACCCCAGGGAATTACAAAGAAAAACGTACGCAGCCCTACCCCTATATTGTAGACTAGCATAAATTTACAACTTGCATATGCAAACGACATTGACTGGTACGGTGAACGCATTGCTATTTT
>CM067356.1:13150059-13327664 GCA_034190875.2 Urechis unicinctus
CTGACACATATGTTCATTTCCATTAAACTTGCATTGCGCCCTTTAAAGACTAGGTTGTCAATGACGAGATCAAAGGCGTGTACCTGTGGCTGGCGCACCTGTTCTGGGTATTCCACGTTAACCGTGGTGGTCGTCTGAGAGACAACACAGTAAACGCATTATCAGGTGGGTGTACGCAAGAAGCTGATAACAAAATAGAGACGTCGAATTATCAGGTAGGTTATTAAAGAAGTCTCATTAATAGGTGAGGTAATGATTGGGTCTTCTTGAAAGTGTCATCAAGAGTTGGCAGTTTAAAGATTGTTCACCAAAAGTGAAAAAATCGAAGATGACTCGGCATCAGGTGATAAAATATACCCTCATTTACATACCAACTATAGTATGAATCTTATGAATAAGTGGGAGAAAAAAATACAAGAGACATGGTTATCATTCTAAAGCTTTGACAACATCGAAAATGTTTTTTGACAAGTTATTTAACCACTTGATACAATGATTATTTATCAAATACGTGAAATACCTGATACAGAGCCAGTCCTGTGCCTTGGAATGTTCCCTTGACGGCTCCCCACCCGTTGGGAACCTACATAACATCAGAATCATACACTTACGATTGAAACGTTTATAAACACAATATCCATCTTCATATGAATGTCACATAATTTCATTTATAATTAAGTCGAAAGGCAATATAACAAACCAAAAATTTACTTGAAATACCCACGATCATATACATATATCCCATAATTCATCGCTCACCGAGGAGGTTTTTTGCGTCATGAAGTTACTGCTGTTGAGAACCGCATTCATAAACCAGTCCTTGTCCGACGTAGCCTCGCCTTGGAAGAACACTTTATGTAAATCCCTATTGGTTTCTCTCTCACCATAAGCAATTAGTGCCTGTAGCGCCACCAGGGAGTCCTGGAGAAAACGACAAATAAACCCTCCACAGGGATATCAAAACGGACAAATTGTTGAAAAATAGACTTATAAAAACCTATTTTCTCATAGTAGAGTCGTTGATTGAATATGAATTAAAGGAAGTCTTGAGAATCAAAAGTTATTATTAATTTAGTTCCCCTATTTTAATTGAACTTTTTCAGCACCATTGACAGAAATGTGATATGTGAAAGTCTAAACTATCCAAAGGACTTTATATCAATACAAGATTCCTCGAGTCGTTGCGAGAGTTCTCCACACTATTATGTTATATTATCATTTAGTTTATCTAACTACAATAGGAACGAACCTGTGTGCCACCAAACCCTCCTTGGTGATTTCGCTGTGTCTGCAACCATTTCATAATAGGTTGCGCGTCAGAGAGCTGGTTTTTGCGCAGATACACAAGAAGGGCGTACGATGTTGCTTGTACAGCGGCGGATTGATGGGCAGGGGGTGTATCGCGCGGGTACTGGTAGGGAATAGCGTTGACGAATTCAAGGCGATTCGGGGGGATTTTCTCGTGTGCCCAGTAGATATAGCTATCTGCAAAAATCGACGGTTGATTTTATATGCACAAAAATTGTCTAACCGATTGTGCAAGAGCTATGCATGAAATATGTTATATTCATGAAAAAGTGTTGAGTGAGAATTGTGAGCCGTCGCATATCGACGAATAGTAAGTGGCAAATGGCTGTCGAATCATTGACGGAGGAAGTTCTGATCTTAATTCGCGATAATATGACAGTAAATGTCCATCAAACCCAAGATGTATAACGGACATTTTGGCTGATTCATGGGTGTGTATGAAAATTGGTTATTTCAGATATTCTTTGTCGTGTTTTTACCTTCTATGCGAATAGATTCCATCATACGGAAAGCCTGTGACCTTAGAGGGTGATTGGCAATATCGAGTGCATAGGCCACGATGCAGATCTCAAATGGGTCCGTGAGTTGCGGAAGGTGCCTGGCTAAATAGTCGGCCGCTAGGTTGGCGGCGTTAGCACTCTTACTCTGGGCATCCTGCGGAGAGAGGGGGTGAATCATTACACAGGGGCTAGGGAGAATTATGGTCAGAGCTGAAATGTTGCGGGTAGGTGTCATTGTGCCTCATCATAGGTAGCCTTTCTTTGAGCGCTGTTATTAAGCTCTGTTACCAGAATGATCAAATAGATTCCAATTATATCTCATTATACACAGCCTTGCGCCGTGTCCACAGCAATACTTTTGTTCAACGTTCAATCACAACTTCTATAAAAAGAACTAGTCGTTCGTAAACGCAGGACGTCGACAACCGAGCGAACAGAATCTAAACACATATTGTCCATATCAATCAATCTAAATTTCTGATTTTGATTAAACACAAAATAAAACTATTCACAAAGGTGACGGACTCACCCCTGTCAGAGAGGAGAAGCTTCTGGACAATGAGATGGTAACGATGGCCGTGAGTGAGATGTTTAATGGTCTCCCCGTGTCATCCGTGAGATTACCCTGTCACCAAATGAAACAAGATAAATGAGGTTTTTAAGTGCATTTAAAACATCCATTTGGTACCCAATTTGGTGACTAGAATGGAATGCGAACCTCTAACGCGCGACAAATGTAAACTTCTTACTCCGAGCTGATAATATAACCCCGTTGCTGGGATTTGTTGATGATTGTGATGATGATAATGATAGGAATGGTGATAAGGACCTCGATGATAACAACAACGAAGATGATATGGATTGTCGCTGCAGGAACGGAGGACGTATGTTATCCAGTAAGTAAGCATATATATGACAAACAAGGTGTATGATGGCATGACCTTGATAAGGTCTCTGAAAACCTCTGTGGTCTAAGGTCCCAACACTTAAGTGTTTGCAAGATGAATCAGTTTTAGTTGGCTTACATTGATAAGGATATATTTTATTGTACTGACAGTTATTTTATTACAAAGCAGTCAAAGAGTTTGTAATGGTATATCAACTTAAGATCGGCAAATGCATGATTAACGTTATAACAAATTTTACGAAGGGAACATAGGGGCAAATATATAGGATAAGCTCTGCAGGTCTAAATAAAGATCAAATGTATACTTGTCTATGTATGTTTCCATAAAATAAATGAAAAGTGCAAAACTATGTAATTCATTATCTGGGCCTAGGTACCTTGAGTTTGAGGTCATATATCCCGGCCTCACTCCAGAATGCTCCTGTGTCCGGATCCTGTCGTGTGGTGATCCAGTTAGCCATTCGGCTCAAGATCTCAACGTCAATAAAGATCAACTGCTCCCATTCCCGCTCAATGCTAGCAGCAAGTACCTCCAATGTCACCGCGGTCACCCTGTGGGAAACCATTAAGAGAAAATGTGGTTTAGCAGTACAAGGTCGGGATGATTGTGGTGCATTGGTAAGCAATTTTATGTTGAGAAGGGGTTCATTCTGAATGGCACAGATGTCACAGGTCATCCTTTAGCTTGCACAATGAGAGTTAAATACAGAATGTCATGTTGCTATGGTGATGGATGAGAATGGGGTCATTATGAGGTCAAACCGACGACCCACCAGGTATCGGAAGGAGTTCCTCGCCTACGGAGGTCCATGGCGCCATTAGCCTGGATGTAACCATAGACCTGCTGCAACTCTGTCACATCATGAACATATCTTTAAAGTTACCAAGACTTTATCTGATAAAATCAGCAGTCAGCAAAATGTTTGTATGAGTTTGTTGTTCAGGAAATAGTTATCCGAGACCAAGGGCAACGTTGGTATATGCTGAACCAAGACCTTCTTTAGCGAAGCGGTCAAAATTATTGTACCTAATTTACATAAATTACCATTTGTATTGCACAATGCGCCATACACATATATAGGAGGTTTAACAATGAAGACCAGGCGTGTCTGTTGTGATTTCACAAGGTTGTCTATATATACTATGCGCCCTTTAGTATTGGAGTGACGATCAATTAAAGATTCAACATGGACGATGTACAGTCTAGACGATGCACAACATAGAAGATAAACAGCATAGACGATGTACAGCATATATTATGTACAGCATAGGCGATGTATGGCATAGGTGATGTACATCATAAACGGTGTACAGCATAAAGATAACAGAATGCTTGCCCATGCTTAGTATTATGTAAACAATATTAAAGGCACAGCCAACATGAAACATCGATTAAGAAAATAATATACATACCTATGTTAAGCGAGCCCAACACTCGTTCCAATGTATCGGTTGACAATTGGTTTGTGGTTTTAAGAAATTTTAACCAAAACATATTGGTTCCAAAATTGTACACGTATTGTTCGCCTTGTCCGAATACCATGTTTAGGGTGTTCGTGGCGGTGAGGTAAGGAGAGAAGAAACCCGGACCTACGACGTCACCTGGGCACAATTTGACGAGCTTGTTATAGTGTTGATGATGATGATGATGATGATGATGAAGATGATGATGATGATGAAAATGATGATGCTGGCGATCATGATGATGATAACAGTAGAACTGAAGATGGCGGAGATGACGACTGTACAAATGATGACGACTGCACCAATGCTGATACAAAGCCTAACAAGCAGCATTTACAAATAAGCTATGAATGGGTGAATATATAAAATATGATTCAGTAACTACATAATCTCTGCGAGCATCCATGTCATATTCGTAGGTTCTCTCAGCCTCCCCACCCCACTATACTGAAGGTCACCTGTAGGTCTATTATACAAATATTAAATCTACTTACCAACCACTCCCACTTGAGTGTTCGCTGATCCCGGTACATACAAGTGCTTCCTGTTTCCTGGATCAATGAACCTTTCAGGAACGGGTATCTGCATATAGGGGACTTGGAGGGATCCGCTGGCTTCTAGATCCACTAACAGCGTGCTGTGATAGTGGTTTGTAACGCCATCCAACTGATGGAACAATATCATAACGTTGAATAAATCATAACGTGATAGCAACAAAACTTCAAATGTTCCTTCGCTTGGGGTGCATTGCATGGCGAAATGGAAACCGCAGTTATTACAAATAAATTTCTATAAACTAAATTTTCAGAATTGATGATTCACAAAGTGAAAATAACTGGTCATAACGTCTTACTAATAAATGATGTCCCATTGATTTAGTCAAAAAAATTCAATAAACGGACTTCCGAAATCATAAAAAAGTAGCCAAGGACGTTTGATAGGTTGCGCAAAGACAACTATAACGACTGCGCATGCGTAAATATTCATGCTTATCACTGAGGTCACTTATCAATGTTGAACAAGAAGTGATCGAAAATTTACCAGGACGTTGACGGATTTCGTTATTGTGAATTGGTTGGTGACGGTAATTCCTCGTACGGTGGCCGACACCTTGCCTATCTTCATGGGAATGATGGGGAAATGGATTTGTCTGGTTTCGCCGGGCTGCATCTGAAAATGACAACAATCCGACTCAATGAAACGGACATGCATGGCGGTGGAAATCAATAATGACAGGAGTTTAGTATATTGAGTCCGAACGATGGACAAACATTCATTCAAACACGAATCCCGTTCGGAAATTTTTTTTTCTAGTTCGCTTAGTCAGGGCTGAAATGTACGTTTTACGCGGGGGAATCGCGATGATACATTATTAAAGCCACTATATGTACAGACTGCGAAATAACTTCTGAAATCTAGGAGCCGCCGGGCTCCCAAGCAAGAACTCTAAGAAGACCGGCACCAAATCAAGGAGCCTTTTTGGGCGTCACAATGTTAGAAATAGCAACGCGAGCCTGTTTTACCTTTAGCAATCTCAGCACGAGCATTTTAGAGTTCTCATTGACTACTGCACAAGCAATGAAAAACTTTAACGGGTGCTCTGAGCGGTACAGGCCGGACACACTCTGTATTCGCTATATACAATTATTACGTGTCTCATGAAAGGTGAATTGTAATACAAACATTAATGTGGGGGACGCGGCAGGATGAAAATGCTGCAGCTGTGACGGCAGTAGAGCGAATGCATCGTGCCACTGACCAATAGCTCGCGCGAGGTGGGGCTGGATGCTAGGTCACATGACGATCGTAAGACATTGTCATCAATCGAAAAAGTTTCAAACTGAGACCATAAAGTAGCGCTGTGATCGGTAATCTGCATAACAGTATGTTAAAGGGTCTAGTCAAGTGTCTGCTTCTCTTGCCGACGACGTGATCCAGGGAGTCGCCCAGCGTGAAAACAACAGATTCGGGGTGTGGCACAATGCGTGCCCGACTCAAAAAAACAACCGTTAGTGCGAACCCTGTAAAGTATTCACATAGGTTTCGTCAGCGTTTGCTGATCAGAACGAATCTTTCGCACACGAACCCAGAGGAGAGCTTACTAACGCGCCAACCTTTGTTTTCGAGATGACTTTACAAATGTACCGCGTAAAACGTGCATTTCAACCCTGAATAAGCGAACTAGAAATAACTTCTGAAATCTAGGAGCCGCCGGGCTCCCAAGCAAGAACTCTAAGAAGACCGGCACCAAATCAAGGAGCCTTTTTGGGCGTCACAATGTTAGAAATAGCAATGCGAGCCTGTTTTACCTTTAGCAATCTCAGCACGAGCTAACATGTCACAACCGGACAACCGTTAGTGTCGAACCCTGTAAAGTATTCACATCGGTTTCGTCAGCGTTTGCTGATCAGAACGAATATTTCGTACACGAACCCAGAGCAGAGCTTACTAACGCGCCAAGTTTTGTTTTGGAGATGACTTGCAAAATGTACTGATAAATAGATCAATCGTTACTCTGTAGCTCTGGAGCTCCTCAGTTAGTAAGGCAGAGGGAGCCACGGGATATGTGTGTGAGCATCAGGCTCCCGGGCTCCCTCTTTTTCGCAGTCTGAGATATCAGTGACCGAAATATCCCCTAAAATAGAGACCCTGGAAGTCGAGAGCGATAAGGTACGTGTTAAATACTCTGACGAGGAGATTACCGTCAACATAGTCTGGATATCTCCTGCAGAAGTACGCGGATTATAGGAACTGACGATGCCAAAGTCCTCTATTCTAATATGGCGGAAGTCGGCGGATCCCATCAACATAACGATAGCCTGCAATGTTGACACAGTCAATAAATGGTAAGCTTCTGCGAGGAATTGCTCCAGTCCCACTCAGCCTGATACGACTATTCTTTCAAAGTTACTGTTTACATTTAAGTTAATAGAATGATTGGTCGAACAATTAGATAAACAATTACTATGCTAACTAATTCAGAATATCTTCAGTTTCATCAATATTGATCAACAAACTAGCTGGTTTGGAATCCGTACCTCCAAAGGCTGGCTCCATCGGTTGAAGACAGAGACTTGAACACCAAGTTGTTCCCCACGGAATGCTTTGCTAGGAAGCTCAACCATTATGGTGAAAAACATGGTGTTATCATACTGAAATAATTAAAAGCAAATTTTAACCCAAGTCTGTAATCAATCAATTCCTAAGCTCAAAGATGCAAATAAGTCGTGGTAAGAATCACGTGGCGCGGATATAATAATAGTGTTGTTGAAGAGAAATTCACAATAAAGCCCCCTACCTCCCCCCCCCCCCACACACACTCCTCAACACAGTTATCAGAGCTGTTTACTTCAAGTTTAAGTGTGTTAAAAACAATTTTTATCCCAAAGCAGCGATGACCAAAGTCCAAAATTCAAAGATGCAAACAGGTCGTGGTCAAAATCACCTGGCACTTTTAAACAACGGATACAATAGTATTGTTGTAGAGAAATTTGCAATCAAACCCCTCGCACCCAACACACACACCCAACACACACACACACACCACACAACACACACACAACACACAACACACCCAAAACACCCCTCAACAAAGGAATCAGAGCATGACTGTGACAGATAGATACATTACTCAAAAGTTTGTCGTGGATCATCTTACCGGAACTTCCTCTGTGACGAACGACAATCCCCTTTCGCTATCCAGCGAGAATCCATTGAACACCCACCATACAGGCCTAGGAGGTGTGTTGATCCGGAAGTCTATACGGCCGTAAGGTCTGCACGCATACACGTTGTTCAAATCCACCATTCACAAGAAATTTTTCCCAAATAATCGGGAATTTGGCAAGAACAACAGATTTTTGAAGGTGTCCACACAGGGAACTCACTTGGTGTAGTAACGCTTCCAGGCCCATTTTCTGGATTCGACGAGATAATGCCAGCGGCGGCTTGTATTGTTGAACCGAACTCCTAAGCCGACTGGAAACTGAGTGGGATCTGGACCTGTAATCGCGCGAAACAAAGTTTGTCGTTTTCTTTGAACCATTTATCCCGAACGTCAAGGAACCCAATCAAAGCGTCTTTGCACTGCCCGATGAAAAGTATGTATATGATTATTCACATTTGACAGATTTCAATTCCATTTGAGTTATGATGCGACATAAATAGACAACGATGGTTATGATGATTAGCAAAGGGTCATTGTAGGATTCGAACCCGCGACCAAGGCTCTCGGTGTGGAGAAAGTCATTATAATGACAAAGCTAGCCGGAAAATACTCATTTTGAGTGTCATTTTTTCAAAAAGAAAATATTTACTGACACTCAGATCTCGAAGCTTTGCCTTTAATGCAGACTCGTTTGTGTGCTCTTTAATATATCTATCGACAAGTATATGCTACACTCGGACACCAAGGATCGAGTTTCGAGCGTCAGATGGCCATGACAACTTACATCCCATCTCGTCAGCCCCATCTTCGCATTGTCTCACTGAATCGCACCCTTCTTCAACGCGATAGCATCCACCATCGAAGCAAGGCAGGTACCCTAAGGTGATGTTGCAGATTTTCGCACCTGGAAAAATTATTTTAAAAAGGTTAATGTCGAGGGTAAAACTTAAAAAACCGAAAGTGACGCCGTATTTCCCAACAACGCCTAGCGATTAGAGATGGAGGGGTCGCACGCGCTTATATTCCAACGTATGGCTTCTGAGCGGGATCAATATATTAAAAAAATCATGTACGGCTCCATTCAGCCATCGCTCGGACAAATGATATCGGGATGCGATCATAGCAGCCGAGAACTCGGTATTCAACGCCAAAAGATTGGATCAACAGGCGATTGGTTCCCGATTTCGGGTCCACAATCATGAATAACTTGACAGACAGATATAGCAGCTACCAATATCGAAATCGGACCCGAGCGACGGTGGCCAGATCTCTAGAGAACGTGGTTATATAACATATATTATATAATATATATTATCCTGATATAAAAATCCGAGCGAGAAAGGTTTGAGTTACCTGCAATACGCGTAAGCCGTGCATCCGTAACGACCACCAACCCAGCAAACTGGATCACAAAATGAAATGTAAAAGAAAAAATGCTTCAATCGGTTAAGTCAGTATAAATTATAGTTTCGACAAATTCATATTTCAAGTCCCAAAAAGTGATAGTTCATAACAAAAAATGATATTCCTCAGTTATGTACAGTCTATATAAACATCCAGCCGCAACGTTTATTCGCAGACGAAAAAGTAAACTTGTGTCGTTCAGTGGTCCTGCTTATACCCACCTCAAATGTTCGGTTGGCGTCGATAGCTGAGGAGGGAGCGGGGTAATAAATGTTCTCTTTCTCGAAGTTGTCCAGATGCCAGGTGTGCTTGTAACTGGTGTTACCGAATAACTCGTAGGTCGATAATTCCTCGTAAACCTAAATCCGCAAATACAACACTTTTCGATTGGGGACACATGTCTCTAGCGCAACCTATGCATAACTCGAAACTCGGGTATTACGGGGAGATTTTTTAAAAGCATAGGCCGGGAAATATCGCTGCCTTTGTCAGACACTTCTAGATTAAAGATAGCTTGTCGGTTGAGAACTTAGTTGAATGAAGCAGCTCATGTTCAAATGCGCAGACACAAGGCGAATTGAGATAATGCAACTTTCAACAATGCTGTTGGCTGATGAAGAAATGGACTTTAAAATATTACATCATTTACCAGATTATATATGGTAAATTGTATGAATAGTCGAAATTATGCAACAGCAGCGGCTAGGTTAGTTGATTGTGAATATTGTTAAATACAGACCCATCTGGACTCTCAGAATACAATACTAGTTCATCGCATATTAAAGGTTCAGACACTAACAATGTACAATCTGCCAATCAATCTATTACCATGGCAACACATTGTCTCAGACCTGGTATTTGGAGAGGAAGGGTCGAACGCCGTAGTCGTCAATAAACTCTTTCATTTCCGCCGAGAAAGCCGTCAGAGCACCGGGGTACGTGAATGCGTTGAGTTCTATTGTAGACGTGCTGAAGTCTTTGCCAAGGTTAACTCGTAGTTTGAACTGTATACAAAATTATTTCACCCACGGTATCACTAACACACAGAGTTTACGTGCAAACAACTTGAGCAGGTGAGTGGAAATGAGTTGATTATTAAAATCGTAATCACAATGAAATGATTAATGTTGCTGAGGGACGAACGTAATGAACTTCAATACTGAAGACTATGTATGCAAAGTAAATGTTTGCACTAAGTGATGGACGCTTGCAGAATCAGGTGCATGGAATATTTGAGACCTCTCAAAACACATCAATACAGTAAGGATAGCGAAATATATATTGTCTGGTATATATATGTTTATACCGCCTTGTATATCAACAACAAATATTAGATATGATGATATACACTGACGTTGCTAAAGTCGGTTCCATCCACATGGAAGCTAAGGCTGTCAGAGAGGACCTCTCCATCGTGAGAAAGCCCCCATACCACCAACCGCGCGTCTGGCACCATGTCACGTGATGCAGCCAATGCGAACGTCTTCTGTCGGTCCGGCATGTAGAGCGTGCTGGCGACGACTATGTTACCCGCAGCAACCACCTGCGAGGGTAAGACGAAATAACTAGATGTTCGGAGCAAGATGTCCGGCGTCATAACAAGTAGGTTCCGAGCGGTGGTCGTGTATGTATAAGGGCATGCAAATCCATCGGAACCCCGGCCATCAAGATCCAAGCCTCCCAGACCACTATCAAATGCTTTAATAGTCAAGTACCAATAAAACTCTACGAAACAACTGCTTTATTTATATTAGTTAAACTATCACTTCACACTTGTTGAAATAAAAACAAGGCTACAATTTAAAAAAATCCCAAATATTCTTCTTTCACTGGAATTCAATTTCGGGGGGCAGCACATCAGCAGTACGTGGCCGTTTCTGAATTGCATATTGATAATGGCTAGGAGTCGACAACTCACCTGATAATGCAGCTCAGGGACATGTGTAGACGATCGTACGGTGAAGACAAGGAAGGTGTCGACGGTAGCCTGCTGTGTTGACGTGGTCAGGTGAACGTAGTGATCAGAAGCTGAGTAATGTCGGTAGGCCGTCAACTCATTCACGGTGGAACCCCCTCCCATGCTGTATACCGCCTGAAAGTTTGAATATACCAATTTAAACAACTCAGTTATGTCTAGGATTGATCTTCAAATAAAGGCAAGAGCATATTTGAGTTGTTATTGAATGTTCAATAGACTTTTATCCATAAACGCGGCCTGAGGAGCGAAAATTTAAAAATGAATTAGTTGAACATTTTGGCCACAAGCGATTACTACTACTGTTTTGTAACTTAGTATCTGGCCACTGATATTGGCACCCTGAAGCACTTACCCTGACTTTAATAAACAGATCATCAGAGCCAGCCACGTAAGAGTAGCGCACAATACTGTCCTCTCCAATGACCTTGACCTCTTCTATATTCAACGAACCCGCGTTCCGCCTCTCCACTACTGTTTGTATGCGCATCAGACGATTGAATTTTGAAGGTATTTTCCCCCCATTTTTGCCGAATACAGCAATCTAGAACGCGTATCGCGACATCCAGGTGTTAGATATATTTAACTATATTCATGAGTAACAGAAGAAATAGGTAAAAATACCAGGCAATTGACGCATTCTAAACTAAACAGAATTGCGCACAAAGAAATACTCATTTCCGATCCAATCAAATGATTGTACAACTCGGGAGGTAATTCAACATCGTATCTATTATTGTGATATCAGACAACGGTGTACACGAAGTGTACTCACGTGAATGTCGACAATTTGACCCGGTTTGAATGTCCTCACAGTGCCCCCTATGAACTTTATTTGTGGGATGTGGCCAAATATTCGGGTAAAGCTGTG
The DNA here is from genome assembly GCA_034190875.2 of Urechis unicinctus. Classification (NCBI taxonomy): domain Eukaryota; kingdom Metazoa; phylum Annelida; class Polychaeta; order Xenopneusta; family Urechidae; genus Urechis; species Urechis unicinctus. The sequence continues at coordinate 13,162,156 of CM067356.1, forward strand.
CTCAGTCGTTGTCTCCAAACTATACCAGTCTTTGACCTTGGCTTTGACCGTGACCTCAGTCCCATCAATATCATCGTCCCCTAAGGATTCCTTCACTTCTGATATTGGAATATTGAAGCCGAAAATATCGTCAATCTGGAAATGGCTCGCCACAAGCCACGTGCTATGTCATGTTATTCGTGTCTTCGTGTTATCACACTCTAGTGTATGTAATTATAATGTACTTTTGATATAATTTGTCATACCATATTTATATTAGCCTCTTCTCGATGAAAATTTATGGGATGGTTGTTACTGAGACGCGCATATTCATCCGAATATAAAAAAGGACGTGACAGCAACCAATAACGGCCAACTCACCATCGAATACGTTTTCGTGATTGGCTCAAAATCTGTTCGACCATCACGTGACTTCAGGGCTAGCTCTATTGTGGCATTTCCGCGAACAGGCACTGTGGTGAATGCCAGTCTGTACACGAAAAGTCGACAATTATGTATGGTTTGGATGTGTATGAGAGTTGAGGACGCTGCTTATTATCGCCCACTTACTGCGACTTCACACTTCCGGTTATGGCGTATTCGTTGTCCATGAAGTATGGCGGTATTTTTATCAAATTTTCATGTCTCGTGTAATCTGAAAAGTGACCCAGTGAAAGACGAACCCGAATGGCATGTTTGTAATCCACTGATAAATCGTAAAATGTAATGGTCAAGATAGTACTCACAGAAACCCTTCACATGAAACGTCTTGTGATATGTGTATCCCTGTCGGAAACATAAAAATAATTCGATCCGCAAGGATAACGAAAAGTCTTTAAAGTCTACACAATTCGCTTTGATTCATTCAAAGATAGAAGGTGATCATAGCACACTGCGATCCTGCGAAACTGGATGTATCAATCATCCAAGATGGGATTTTCATTATTTACAAATATTTAGTTTTTGTAATCATCTCAAAACGTATCCTCAAAGTTTTAATGAAATCACGATCAAAATAGTGTGATTATTTTTTTCTGAAGGTTTTCAATATTTTTTCACGATTTCCAGGACATAGTCCACTTACCCATCCGTGCACCTCAATCTTCCACCAACCGAAGTTCGCAGGGTAACCCGTAGGAAACGAATCTTCGTAGAAACCTGGTGACGTAAGTCAACTAACATGACAGCCAAGGACTCAAACGCTCACCATCAAGTCAAGCTCCTCTATCCATGGCATTGCATGTAGGATTTCATTTAGATTTTTGTTAAACCATGGTCCACTTATGTTAAATATTCATGTCTATTATTACGTTCTGGTCATGAATAAATTACAGTAATTGTCACGTATATGTTGAACGCACCGTGGTTGACGTTTAAACCGATCCATCTTTTCACAGCCAAGCCACGCGCGTCCTGAACGCAATCAAGCGTGAAATATTAGTCACCATGATAATTACATATTCTCACAATGGTCTATTGTAAGCTCAAGGGGTTCAGAATATTGACATTTTAAAATACATAAGTAATATACATTGCTTCAGTGGTTAGGTGCAAAGAAAAGCTGTCAGGTATTTAAATGAAGGAAGACTAATATTTGTTTTACTAAGGAAAACCCCGAAAGCAATGGTTCATTACTGTTGAAATGGACATTTTAAAGACTGCATGATCTGTTGCGAGGTGCAGGTATCATGTAAGTTGACACTACTTAAAAGTTGATATTTGTATCAATGTTGATACGACTAAGTTGATAATTGCCTTTTCAACATTTTTCTTTTTGGCTTCCTATATGAAACCACTGGGTGGTCCTATAGCCGTTTCAAAAAACCCGACCTGCGAGTTGAAAACGTTCGAGCAGTCTCCGTCCGTTATATTGACTAATTGATCAGTATTGACATGTTGCTTATCTACTGCTGTCATTTTCTGAGACACACATCCTCATTTACAATGTGTTATTTCAATAGTTTTTGCATCCAAGCAAAATGTGCGTGTCTGTCTGTTCTCAATACAAATCGAGCAGGGGCTTGAAGGGAGTACAATACAGTACAGAGTTCTTCCAAATGTTGGACACGTGAATGGAGCGATTTCTAAGCCACAAATGTCCTGTGGACCTCACAAATATACAAGACACTGACTAGAAAGTAATTCTTAAACAGCTGGCACATTTAACTCGGATTTTAAAAACATGACTGGAGGATTATTTTAGAGTGACATACGTTTGCAATAATATATTAGTTACCCTGACGTAGATATCGATGGTTCCACTGCGAACGGGGACAAGGTTGGGTTGCACTGCTATGACCCGAAAGTCGACTAGACACCATAAAAAGGCACCATCAGTAAGTATATGTCGTCTGACAGAAGAGAGGTTATAACGTTGATACAGTATACTTTTGAGCAATTGAATTCTCGCGGTACATATCGGAAATTTGATGATGTATGCACATTTATAACTAGCAACATGATATGTATTGATTATTGATAACCGAATGCAAGGTTACATCTTTTATATGAAGTCTTTGCATATCATTATAAATACATCACTTATTTATGATCTAATGAATAATGCATAACGAAACAAAGTTCTAAACTGAATTGACTTACCAGTGGACTTCTGTCTGTAGTCATACTGGTCAGTGAGTATGAAAACAGAAACACGCTTTGGGTTAAAGATGAGCTTGGTTTCATTGCTAAATATTAGCTGGCTCGTCTGTTTATCTACGGACCCTTCCACCAAAAGTGTGTAATCGCCGGCTTCTGTATTTTCTGGCATCTGCACAAACACCCATAGTCTTCAATTTGTTTAACAGTTCACACAATTGTTGAAAGGTCAATTGGCTTAAAGGGTGTTAATGCTGTTTGTTTTTGCTCCTGACGTAATGTGTGACTTAATTTGGAGACCATCGTGATGCAGAAATAATTCGATAACGGTCATGTTAAGCGGCTCCTTTAATTAAGTGAAGCCATCACCTTTATTATGAGGCCACATACATGTAGCCGTAATCTAGCTGGTCACCTACAACTTCACCAAATTCCACACAATGCAAACGTTCCACTCCTAACAATTTAAATAATCCCAGAATAAGTTTTGGACGATTTGTAAAAGAGTCTTTGGAATATTATGAAATAATACCCTCAGTTGCGTCGACCGGCTAGACGCTTGAGTGAAGAGTTCCGTTGTGGAGGCAAGTTCCTCTCCATTACGGCGGATGGCTGAGCGGATGTTGAGGTAGGGATACCTGAGCTGGAAGATGGAGATGTACACCTGAACCACCTGGTCGGCACGGACCACCTTGGGCGCCACAATCATGTACGACCTGTAAACATTACCATAAATCAAAATCCAACATTATATTTGTAATGATGCAGATGTTTTGAACTCATCTGTGATGATGACATGATACGAAGTGAAGATTATATTGTTAATAAACTTAATTTCAGTTCCAAATATAGGTCAACGTCGTTTCCAAATAAAGGAGTTTTTGTAATACAGTTATCTTATACAAAGTTTAAGTTTTACTATGCAGAATGCATTGAAATCAGGATAAAATCTCGAAGCAGGTTCCGAAGCCATCGTACGAATCCTCCACCCGGCTTTCTTCCAACGTTGAAATTGGTTATAGCATTGACCGTAGTATTTACACAACGTGTGATAATGATGAAGAGGAAAGACGAGAGATGGGTCGGCTTTATCTACTTCGTTATCAATATTGTCATCATCATCATCATCATCATCATCATCATCATCATCATCATCATCATCATCATCATCATCATCATCAGCATCATCAATATTGTCTTCATTATCATCACCACCAACATTGTCAGCATTATCAACATGGTTTTCATTTCCAGCATTTTCTGTCCAACATAATTACAAAACAATCATCATCATCATCATCATCATCATCATCATCATCACCATTCTTTATCGTTGTCGTAGCATCACGACGAACGTGATCATTATTGTCACCGCTGTTTAAACCACAACAATCACCGATGATCTTGGCCTAATTATCATCACCATAACACCACCAAAGCCTTGAGATTTAGTCTTTATTTAAGGCACCATCCCCACCCCAATCCAAACTCACACTCAAAACAGGGTCTCCTCGGTTGATTACCTCCGTACAAGTCTTACTATAAACTAGCGCATCGGGACCTACTCGCCGGCACACTATAAACCAGGATGTATCGACAGCTGAGATCAGGCAGTCTTCTTCAACCCTCTGGGCTTTTGTGGCTTAAATGGCGCTATCAATACGTCCCACATACAACACCATCGAGAACAATTGTTCTTGATTCTGTAATATTTGTTTAGATTGTGGCTTAACGACCATCCGACTGTCGTAAAAGCGTTACAAAGCAATCGTTGCGGTAATAAGATCTTAGAAGTATATGCCTTCTCATTCAGAATATCAAGATATATATCTTTCCATGAAAATATTTCAAATTAAACTCAGCATGTCGATTTCCGACTGATTTGGGCAAAATATAAATCCAATGTGTGGCTGCCATGTTTAGGATTGAAAAGAATGAAAAGTCAAAATCATACGAAATTCATTGGTCAAAACCGGTACGATTCACACTCGCTAGACGATTTCGAGAATCACTCGGGGAGCATTTATAATCGCTTTAAAGCTTCCGAGAATAGGTGACAGTTTAAAAGCCGGGGCAATGTCTTCTACGTAAGAATGAAAAAAACATGTGGGTCAAATTTTAAAGACAATTGCAACCAAGCCACTGTCAGCTTTCTTAACATTCCAAAACGATATCAACATGTGGGTCACGGTTTTAAGGCGGGTCAGCGCCAAAATGCCTCCCCGCAGAGATGCAGGGGCTCGGTATCAACATCAAAGCTGTTCAGGATTTTGACATTGCCCTTGGGTTTAACAAACCAATAGACTGTCTAGACCATACCATACCATGCAAGCAATAGGGCCTTAACTCGCCATGTGAGTTTAAACTCGCCTTTTCCGTAGTCAAAGGGCATTTGATTTACCCTGCCTCATTTATATACCTACTGTAAATTATAAACCGTTTTCACTCAGAAATATTAGGATTCGACTGATTCAGAAGGGGTGGTGTGTATGGGACACTAGCGAGTTGAGGCCTGGTAGCTCGCAGTAAATGTCTCAATATAGTTGTAGAAAATTAAATCCCTTTTAAATAAACACTATCTCTTTTACACTATCTCTTTTGCATAAGGATAATAATGACTAGAAAAGGATGAGGTGCTTCATTTCATATATGCGGAAATTTGAGCTCACGTTAGTTCCGGCCGTACTCATGTAGAGAGGCATCAGTTCAAAGGGGGTTGTTATACAGAATTGTCTTGATGCAACAGATATAGACTCGGGAGGATAAGATCCATAATGGCAACGTGATTACAGTGATAATCATGATCACCACCACCATTGTCATCATCACCACCATGATCACCACCACCATTGTCATCATCACCACCATGATCACCACCACCATTTTCATCATCACCACCATTTTCATCACCACCATTGTCATCATCACCACCATGATCACCACCACCATTTTCATCATCACCACCATGATCACCACCACCATTGTCATCATCACAACCATGATCACCACCACCATTGTCATCATCACCACCATGATCACCACCACCATTGTCATCATCACCACCATGATCACCACCACCATTGTCATCATCAACACCATCTCATTGCGAATAAGGCTACTTACGGAGGAGCGCCTAATCTGTTGGTGTTCGTTTGGCATTCAACGTTGTCTCCATGTAAAACTACGATCAAGACAACATACAAAACTCCCGCATATCTTGATCCGCACATCGTATCCATAACACTAATGGAGTCGATTGTATCCGGTAAAATATAGAAAAGGGCCAGATCTATGTTGCTTATAGCCTGGTTGACTGATTGGTTTGCAGTAGCGTTCTACGTGGCGCGCGAGGTGGGAAAATGCGGCACTGGATGTGACGCAATCTATCCGCTTTCAGCAAGCCATTGTTGTGGCGCTGAATGTGCTTGGCGGCGCATTTTGGCAGTGGCTAGGGGGCGTGTTGTCTCAGTGTTTAATGCGGTTAGGTGGATTGGACAGCCCGTGCCGCGCTGGACACCCTGTGCAAACATTCATAAAGAGTTCGCCGTATATTGTGTAATTCGCAAGGAGTTAAATGTCTAGGAATAAATGACACACATATAACTATATATATAAATATATATATATATATATATATATATATATATATATATATATATATATATATATATATATATATATATATATATATATATATATATATATATGAATACATATATATATATATGTAACACACATATATATATATATATATATACATATATATATATATATATATATATATATATATATATATATATATATATATATATACATATATATATGTATGCATAAACATAGTTATATATATATATAATATATATATACATATATATATATATTATATATATATATATATATATATATATATATATATATATATATATATATATATATATATATATATATATATGTATATGTGTATATATGTATGTATATATGTATGTATGTGTATGTGTATGTATGTATGTATGTATGTATGTATGTATGTATGTATGTATGTATGTATGTATGTATGTATGTATGTATGTATGTATGTATGTATGTATGTATGTATGTATGTATGTATGTATGTATGTATGTATGTATGTATGTATGTATGTATGTATGCATGTATGAGTAGTATATAAAGTAGCGGTTCTGGCGCACCTGGCTTAATTCAACCAACGGGTGCTAGTTCCGCTTATACAGGGTTTTTGCTACCTATCACGTGTGTTGTTTTCTAAAGAACCCCAACAGGGCTACGCGGATCATAAGCAATCAGAGACCGCGTTGCGGTTTTGTCCGAGAGGTGGCGGCACAGAGCAATGCCGTCCCAAGCTCGACCGGAAGTTATCAGGTTATGTATGCGCTTACCTCGTGGTTTACCTGTAAATACAAGAGATTCATTTCCATTTTGTTTCACTTCGACGAATAAAATTTCTCGCTCTACGTCACGCTGTCATGAGATATTTGATGGTGACGACATTTAGGGTAAAGCTGTCATTGTCAATGTGCAGAGCGTAGCGGGCGAGCATCTCCGAAACGCTGTGAAACGAGCAGGTCACTTTTTCTACCGACAAGAACCATAACACAGTGAAGGTGGTGGTGGGAGCTACACCAGGAGGCCTTGTGTTCTATGTGTCTCCCTCTTATTGCGGCGCAACCAGTGACAGGCAGGTGATGGAAAGGAGCAAACTACCAGATATGTGTGACCAGGGTGACTCGGTAATGGCTGACAAGGGATTGTCATGCAGGACTTATTTGCTCCCTATGATGTCACCGTAAATATACCAAACTTTTTCAGTAAGAAGAATCGGCTGTCAAGGAAAGTGGTGTAGAGAGACCGGAAGATCTCCAGCAAGAGGGTGCACATTGAGAGGATAATAGGATTGGGAAAAACCTTCAAAATCTTGGTGGAACCTATGATCCACTATGAGGTCCAGATTTCCTCTGACATAATCTTTGTTTGCTACATGTTATGTAACTTTCGGCAGTGCATCGCCCCCACAACTGCCTAAGGTGAAGTTTAGTGTTTGTGAAGTGTGACTGTGTATGTTTTTAAGTCTATCCCACTCAGGGTGTGATACTATATGAATCTCAATGAAAGGTGATATGTAGTAGTCTATTTATACTATGTGCCTTATAATGTAATCTATAATAACCCTACACGTGAATACTGTTGTTTTTCACCCTATTTATGTTTGTCCCTTTCATTGAATAAGTGACTGCGGAACCCCCAATGGGTTATTTTTTTATAATTCAATTAAATCACTTTGTACTTTTCAAGTTTCAAGAGTTTATTATACATTCCACCACATACAATATGCAGGTAAATGATTCCTTAAAGAAAAAGGAAATCAGTGCACAAGACTACTCAGTAAGAGAAATTGTGAAATAACATTGAATCAAGTACAGCGTCTTTGAAATAGTCCCAGAAAAACACCTCGTTGAAATTATAGTAGTAATAAACTCATCGTCGCGGGTAACTGGAACAATCTTCATACTCTGAGATGTAGACACTACAAGATGACAAAGTTGACTGTTCGTGCAAAACAACTTGCCCTGAATTTGGTAATAGTAGTCATGTTGGCTGTTAAGGATGAGCTGGTTGTTCTCACTGATCAGGTATGGCACTGAGCCAGGAGTGACTGGTTTGTCCCTGGTACTGTCAACAATCATGTCATCAGACATAACCCAATCTGGTGAGCATGCAAGGTAGGGGTGTGTTTGGGACACATGGCTTGACTTCGGTCCCAGTCAACTCTGAATATTTCCTCAAAGCCACCGGCTCATTATGGATACCGTGGTCAATTGCTTTGGCCCTAATCTGGTTGACGCAGGTCAGCGACTTCGCCATACGGACCAAGTCTGTTTTGATAGTTGCTTTGCATATCCTGCCAAACTGGGAGGAAGGCAGTCTCTTACACCTTTCTAAGTGCCAAGCTTTATAACTGGCTTGTCCAAAAGTTGTATCCCTCACCTCTTGGCACTGAGCTTCTGTGATGTGGGTGATGTGGGTGATGCCTTCATGCTGACGGAATTCATCTTGAGGAGCAAGTTTGAAGAAGTCATGGTCATTGGCAATTGCATATTGGTTTGCTGGGGGGAAGAGCTGCAGGGTAGGCATGTGGCAGGTGGATGTGGAGGCAAAGTTAATGCACTTGTTCCTGAAGGATGAGGGGTAGTCTGAAAGTCATTGCAAGAAGTTGCTGACCTCATTTTCAGGTTCTGAGCCTTGACAGGCGATCCCTTGAACTTTTTCGTCTGGTGGAAGGACTGAAGCTTCTCTGTGCAGCTTTCCTCAAGTTTAAGGTTACCAAACACTTTAAAATATACAAGTGCGCACAGCACAGCACACACATGCTTACAGTGTGCCTCTGGGCCCATGCCCGCACCACAATCACACTGGCACTCATTGATGACGTCATGGATGTCAAGTACCACATCAACCTTACTGACTTCTTCATCTGTGCACGGCACCGACATCTGACGAAATAGTATCAAAACAATTACTAAGAAAAAGGACAGGGTTATTACATGGACGGAAATGGGTCATCCCAACGTAAACACAAAGTCGACGGATCCTTGCCAAAGAAACTCACCTTTCAATAGGTTCAATTTTTCGCCCGCTAAGCTTCGCATTTCGCTTCTTCAGCTCTATTTTCAATTGCTGTAAGGTCAGACGGCCGTACTTATCCATCAGTGATGATTTGCTCCAATGTTACTAACGATATAACTCGAAAGGTTTCAATCAAAAATAAAGATGTTGCGCAACCTTCTATGGCAAACTGTGTGTATTAGAATACCGGAAGCGGGCGAGGGACCGCATTGCTTCGTGGCGCCGCGTAGCGGATTAAAACTCGAGGTCTCTCATTACAGGGTTGAAGGGCGTGTCGGGTACAACCCCCAACGGGCCCGAATCCGCGCTGGTAGATTAACGTGACCATAGGCTAAGGTGTCTACGTCGTTCTTGGCTATCCACTGCTTTGAGTCAAATTGGGAGTGAAACTTTGTCGACGTGTAGCCCATATATCTTGTAGTCATCACTGCGATGGCGGAACTGCTTCTGTGTGAACAGAGACTCCATGTATTGCGCGTGGTGTAGGTGCTTCTTCACTACAACCTTCTTCACTCCCTTTGCCTTTTTAATCTTACCCGCATTAGACATGAGGATCTTTGTACATCTTTGGGCGCAGGTCTACATACTCCTTGATAGACACACTGGCGCACTCATCCTTCATTTTCCCAAGACCTTCTTATTGGTGCTGGTGTAGAGTGTGAGATCAGGTGAGTAGTTGCTGGTCCGCCTGCATATCTGCATACACGTCAGATCTCTATAAGCAGCGAGTACGTGTCTGTGTATAACAGGCACAGATCGCTACCATATCTGGACTTCATTGAGTTGTAATAGAAGTCGTACATCAGGTGCTTGGAGAGGTCGAGTATGCACATCCCTACATACACTGGACGGTTTGGCACAAGGTGGGTCTTGTGCATATACACGGAAGCCAGGTCGTCATCGAATACTTTGCGACGAGCATAGGTGTTACTGGCCACAAGTCTGCGTATTTTTTCCTCTTCTGCAAAGCGCACATACTTGACATTAACTCGCCTTCGGAGATTTTCCATTGTCTTACCGAACATGGAGTTGTTCATCAGTATGAACAGGTCCTTCTCAAAGTCGCTGCTGGCATCCTTACGTAGGTTGGTGTTCATTCTAATGTAGGGTTCTATCCATGGGCCATGGTCGAATGAGATCTCACGGTGTATCGTAGTCAGCTTCATTCCTAGCGATAAGAAGAGCTTGAGGTGTGGATCACATACTTCTCTTTGTGGTGTAGGTTGGGTACCAGCTTCTCGACCTCCGCGGTGCTCCCCAATGCACCATGGAGATTCTTCTTGTAGCCTGACAACAACTGCTTTTGCACCGCCGTTCACTCTGGTGCTAGTGGATACTCGTCATGCGCATCTTAGATATCCAGATCTACTACGAGTATAAATCCGGTTTTGGCATTGTCAGGATGGCCTTGTATCTGCTCGCTGCCCTGATTGGTCCACCAACACAATCGTCCCAGTAACTAGGGGCTGGCTCATCGTCCACCCATACAGATTGTTTGCGTCGAGGTACTGGATGTAGCTCGCTGGCATATACTTGTCGAAGCCCTCCATGTATGGGTCAATGGCTTCAGCATAGCGGTGGGGTAACATTAGCCCAACAGACCAACAGTCGATCGGGTACTCCCTTGTTGGTCTAACAGGAAAACCCTCCGTTTATCGGTAGATTGACAAACATGCTTAATCTATCACGTTAAAAATACGTACTGAGAAGAATTTAAAGACACCAATGGTGTTGGGGATGCGATTGATTTGGCCTTCCATCTTGCTGATGGCCTGCATCAAGAGGTAAGAGTCATAGGCCCGTTGGTTGTGAAAGACAGCTGTTGTTTAGGTTGCATGCCTTGTTGGCTGGTCCCCTGTACTTTCCTGTTATATGACAGTGGTCGCGGACGGAGTTGCCTTCCAGTTCCCTTTTACACACATGACCGTGGGTTGTCGCCTTGTGGGCTCTTTTATCTTCACGCATCATGCTCATGGGAGTAGGCTTAAACAGAACTGCTTTGATCTTGCGCTCTTCATGTTGCAGAGCTCGCAAAAAAATCGCTACTGCGTTTAAGTCCTCTGTACACCACAGGGGGTTCGGTCAGACCATTGCATCGGACAACTACATAGCCGTAACCACATGGTTCATGTTACTCTGTCTTCTGCGTGTTGCTCTTGGTTGGATCAGGTGCAGGGCCCGACAGATTCACGATGAGCGCCTCGAAGTCGGGGTATATAACATACGGTGATGCCAGCTGCTTGTGCCAGGTCTGGAAGGATATTATGTTCTCCCCTTCCTCCGAAATGTCATCTCACACAGTAGCCTGCCCTTTCCCCATGCACTCAAGCTTGTGCGCCTGAAGCAGTTTCTCAGTGGTATAGCCACGTAGGCAGCGCTCATAGAAGAACTTGCGGTGTTCGCACTTACTCTGATCATGCTACATGCGGTTCAGATCTTAGATCTGTGTGTAGTGAAACGTGCCATCCTTTTCAATCGACACGAGGTTTATACGTGGAATATCAGCAGGCTGTTTACTGATGTGGTGTATGATAGTGGAAGCACAGCTTCCCATTCCTTCCCAGCCTAAGACTTTCAGGGCTAGGTTAGGCACATGCTTCTCTACCTTCTCATGCTGCGGCAATGGTGATAGAAACTCTACGCCTATACCATCCAACAGGTTTAACAGCCACTGAATGTTATACTTGTAGCTGTGGGTGTTTAGCGACTGGGTGCAGAGCCGAGTCAATAGACCACAGAAGGCAGTAGTCGTCTGTGTTTTTATTTGCCAGCGTGTTCGGTAGCGGCAGGTAGGAACCACCATTGAACGGCTGCTAGCGGGCCATGTCCATCCACAGAGTTGCGACTGACTCAAACTCCCAGCTGTTGGTCCACTTCTTCATCTGCTCTTGGATACCGGCATTGCTGCTGGTCAGGATATCGCCAATATCTTCTGCTGAGAGAATCACCTCCTCTCCGCAGTATAGGATCAATATGTAAAGCATAAAGTCCCAAAACGCCACCCAAAAATGCATTAACACCTCGATATCTGTGTTAATATTGGGTCGATTTTGAAAATGTTTCCATGTATTTGTAGGCAACTTTTGTTGTCAGGATCACGTCATTCTTATGCAGCCCCCCACCCCCCACCGGTGGGTCCGGGGGTAGAATAGGCCCACTGTATCCTCCTGTATGTCGTAAGAGGCGACTAATAGGGGGCCACCTGTTGGCCGTGGGTTGCGACTCGTGTCGGTGGACAATGGGTTCCTGGTGGTTGAGCGGAGTGGTCCTTTTGAGGGCCATATCTGCAACACACCACCATGGCCCGGATTTCACCTAGACGAGAGGCTGGAATGGCCTGGTCCAGTCAACCGGCTGTTGGTGACTTGCCCTAGGATAATTGTTTCCATTTTTATCTTTTCCATCTGCATTTATCCTAGAAGGCGGCTGCTTAATCAGGTCAATCTTATCTATTAACCTTTCTTGGCATCATATAACAATGAGTGTTGGTGTGCCGGTAAACCCTATACTTACCTTACCTTACCTCATGCAGGGCATCTTCAAACGAGTCAGGGTCCTTGGTGTGAAAGAGCCCCCGATAGTTCCTTCAGCACAGAGTTGTACTTTTGGGTGAGGACTTCGCTGCGCATGGCGGCTGCTAAAAGCCAGTTCGGATTACATGTTTTTCTTCTTGGTTAGGTCCTTGGTTGCCGAGCAATCATCAGTAATGTACCGGGTAGCTTCGCCCTTAAACCTATGGTACAAAGCCCTCAAGTAGTCACGGAGACGCTCTCCTGGATCAACCACATGCACCTCTGAATCAGATAAGCCTCGTTGAAAGGGATGGTAGGGCAGAGGAGTACAATATGCTCAAAGGCACCTAAGAAGGGTCCTTCAAGTAGGACGAGCATGAAGACGGGTTTTCCGCATCCTGTCTGCCCACAGACAATAGCCAAGCAGGGACCATCTGAAAATGTAAATAAGTCTGTGCTTAAAAAGCCACTAGTAGACTGCGTTGACGATCCTGCAATTCTTAATGTTAAGCTGTGCATCCATAACCACATACACATAGACGTTCAATGCACCAGCCGCCTCTGCTTTTTTTGTGGTATGGGTGGTGACACCCTCAGACACATTCTCTACGCGCCTGCCACTACCATGTAGGTTGTCGTCTTCACTCGTCCTCAAGTAGAGCCACAGGGCATTCTTGGTTTGGTATTCTCCTAGGGACATGTCCGCCAATGCCAGGTCTTTTACAACTATTGCCAAACTGAGGTCTAGTTTACTCGTAGCCGCAAAGGCCTTCTTCGCCTCATCCCACTGCTGGTAGCCAACCATGCCCTGGGCATAGAGTTAGTTGCGAATGCCCTCAATGGTCACCTCGACCTTTGTAATCTTCGGGTTGTAGAATGACTCTGGCAAATGAGGCATTGGTTGGGTCTTCAAAGAGCAGTAGGATGCCCTATATACTGCGAGCCGGTACGTTCAGGTTGATGTTCAACAGTGTGTCACTTTTATTGTATGCAAGCTTCCTGTCGCGAAGCACACGCTCATACAGAATCGCGAGCCGACCTGTGTACTGGGTGAGGATCATGCAGGCCAGCTCTGGTTGAGTGACCATGTCATACTCCGAGGAGATTCCATCGATTGTGTAGCTGGCGTCGGTGTCACAGCGGAATGCGATGAATGTTAGTTTGTATTCCAGTCTGTCACCAAGCACACTCTGGAAGAATGGCATGTGACTCTTGAGGAGTTCTAAGCGGGATATAATATCGGTTGCCATAGGCATCGGCTAATCTTTGTCCTCTACCTCGGTCTCATCCTTGACCCCTGCCCCACTTGTATCTTAGTCACATTTCCGCAGATCCTGCAAAGGAAGGTTGAGACCCTGATAGTGAACAGTAAGGTGAATAGGAAAGAAACGTTCACCAAATGACATCTAAAACATGAACAAAATTTAGATGATTACATCCAGTGCTGATTAAAATATGGGAAAGTCAACGCAACACATACGATGCTAGACGCACAGAAGAGTTTGAACTAAATGAAGGTAAGGTTGTACTCACAGCTGTTCCAAAAATAGAGTTGTTAAGCACTAGAAAAGGCATACCACTTTCAATTAGCACATTCAATAAACAGGGGGGAAGGCTTGGTTTCTTAAGAGAAAAATTAGGACTACAGAAAAAGGATTTAACCCCTCAAGTGGTCGCAGACCTACAAAACATTCGCCAAAAGACATCTGAAGCCGTAAACAAATTAGAACTACCAATGAGCAGACCTGAAGTACCGATCTCCTTGCGCATCGGCTTCTGCGCAGGCTAGGATTTGCCTCTACACCACATAGATCGCTTTGGGGCAAATTCGGGCCATTACGCGAGGAAATATTGATACGAATAATCAACTCTTAAATGTTTCAAAAATATTTTCTACTGTGTTCGATTAGAAGAAGAATATACATTTTGTTATGGAAAACTTTTCTGTAGATCCAAAATCAGGCATTTATCGGAAAAAATAGTTTCTCATGGCCGTCAAGCGTTTCTAAAAATGGCGGCAGTCAGATGTGAAGGCGAATTCGACTGAAAAAAGCAATAGAGAGTTACAAGCCGGGATTGGAAATGACAGCCAAGCAGCGAGTGTGTTTGCAGAAATTGTTGTTGGGACGCGACGTTATTGCTAATCTGCCAACGGGGTATGGGAAAAGCCTGATATACCATTTGCTCCCAGATTTGCTACCCCACCCCACCCCAACCCCCGATGGGAGTTCACACGTTTTATGGAAAAAATATAAAGACACTCAGCCAAGAAAACTTGGACAGCTAATGTTAAAATAAGATATGCCAAAAGTTAATACTTGTGACTGCAGGGCCTTGGTTATATAACTTAAATAGCTGCAGCGTACAAAGCAAAGAACGTTCATAATCAAAGGCATCAAAATGCTGTCTTTGTGGGCAGTAAACACAGCTTTATTTCCCACAGAAGGGCTTACTTCCGAGATTCCCCGATAAGCTCCATTCATGTTGACCATTCATGTTTGTTAATGTTAGACGCGCTGCTTGTTATCGCCCGGTCATAGGTCAAAACCGGGACAAATCGCATGCGCTCCGTAAACTATTGTAGGGATGTTATGTAAGCGTAGCGTCAAACATGTCTGCCAAGGAGAGTACTGAAGACCCTGACAGAGCAAAGTGATGAGACAGAAACAAGTTTCATAAAGATCATTCAGAACGCCACAGAAGACGTGGGCACACAGACAGAAATAGCTGGGTTGCCATTTCAGGCACTTATGGTGCTTGACAAGGTTATGTAGACCCAGAGGGGTGAACTGGTCAATAACCTGGCGCAGCTCAACGAAATATATGCCAGACGAGAGGGAATTCCAACAGTGTGACCTTGCAGAGCTGCCGGACAAGTAAGACTAGAGATTGCCGCTTAAAGTTGGTTAGAGCCAACGAGTTGTTACATCATTGCGTTGGGATGATAAAGCTGATATTAACAACCAATAATAAAGCCATCAGCATGTGTAAGGTCAGGAGGTCGTTGGAAGTAAGCATTTCAAGATCTGTTCGAGAGTCACATCGGAGGGGATTTGAATATTACTACCCACGACAGGATGACAAATCTTTTACCTAGAGATGTCTCCGACCACCGCGCTGAGCGATAAAACCCCACAATTTTACCTTAAACAGTGCTTTCATTTTCTAAATAGAAACTTAATTTGTCGACATATATGTGTTTACGAAGGTATGTAGGAGATCTCTCAGCATTGACATATGTTTTACCCGCAATCGGAAAAATGTCTTGGGGTCATGGTTCGGATTCGTTATGTAAATCTAGGCGATACTTGCCAATTGTTTAAGATGTCTTCGGCTTTGGTCGTATACTGATTTCGGACGGTCGAGTGACATTCTAGTAGACCGAAAAATGTGAAATACAAATAATTAAAATGCTGACTCACTGTGTTATGTGAGAGCAAACGTAATGCCGTGAAGCCTTAAACGACGAATGGTTTGTAGAGAGACGATATGGCATGGGGAATACATGGTGAGAGGTGGTTGGGGGGTGAGATTGGTGTTGGGGTGAGGTTAATGGTGGAGTGAGGTTGATGGTGGAGTGAGGTTGATGGTGGCGTAAGGTTGATGGTGGGGTAAATGAGGTTATGGGGTGAGATTGGTGGCAGGGTAAAGTAGATGGTGGGTTGAGGTGGTGGGGGGGGGGGGGTAAGGTTGGTGGTGGGGTGAATGAGGTGGTGGCGTGAGGTTGGTGGCAGTGTAAAGTAGATGGTGGGTTGAAGCTGGTGGTGGGATGAGGTTGGTTGTGGGGTAAATGAGGTAGTAGGGTGAGATTGGTCGGTGGGGTGAGGTTGGTGATGGGTGAGGTTGGTGGCGGAGTGAGGTAGTGGGATGAGGTTGGTGGTGGGTTGAGGTTAGTGGTAGGGCGAAGTTTGTGATGAGATAAATGAGGTCATGGGGTGAGGTTTATGGTGGGGCGAGGTTTGTAGTTGATAAAGATGGTGGGTTGAGGGAGATGGTTGGGTGAAGTTGGTGGTGGGTAAAGGAAATGGTAGGGTGAGGGAGATGGTGGGACGAGGTTGCTGGTGGGGTAAAGGAGATGGTGGGGGAGATAATGATGTGAGGGAGATAGAGAGACAGATGGTGAGGGAGATGTTGATGTGAGGGAGATAGAGAGACAGATGGTGAGGGAGATAATGAGGTGAGGGAGATAGAGAGACAGATGGTGAGGGAGATGTTGAGGTGAGGGAGATAGAAAGACAGATGGTGGGGGAGATGGTGGGGAGATGGCAATGAGGTGAGGGAGATAGAGAGAGACAGATGGTGAGGGAGATGTTGAGGTGAGGGAGATAGAGAGACAGATGGTGAGGGAGATGTTGAGGTGAGGGAGATAGAGAGACAGATGGTGAGGGAGATGTTTGAGGTGAGGGAGACAGAGAGACAGATGGTGAGGGACATGTTGAGGTGAGGGAGATAGAGAGACAGATGGCAGATGGGCAGAGGGAGATGTTGAGGTGAGGGAGATAGAGAGACAGATGGTGAGGGAGATGTTGAGGTGAGGGAGATAGAGAGATAGATGGTGAGGGACATGTTGAGGTGAGGGAGATAGAGAGACAGATGGTGAGGGAGATGTTGAGGTGAGGGAGATAGAGAGACAGATGGTGAGGGAGATGTTGAGGTGAGGGAGATAGAGAGACAGATGGTGAGGGACATGTTGAGGTGAGGGAGATAGAGTGGCAGATGGTGAGGGACATGTTGAGGTGAGGGAGATAGAGAAACAGATGGTGAGGGAGATGTTGAGGTGAGGGAGATAGAGAGACAAATGGTGAGGGAGATGTTGAGGGGCGGGAGATAGAGAGATAGATGGTGAGGGACATGTTGAGGTGAGGGAGATCGAGTGGCAGATGGTGAGGGACATGTTGAGGTGAGGGAGATAGAAAGACAGATGGTGAGGGACATGTTGAGTTGAGGGAGACGATGAAGTAGATGTTGAGGTGAAGTGAGATTTTAAGGCATTTTCAGTAAGTATTGGTGTGTTATGGATGTGGTGAGTTGTGTGATAAGACTTTTACTTGTAGGTGTGTGTGTGTGTATGTGTGTGTGTGTGTGTGTGTGTGTGTGTGTGTGTGTGTTGTGTGTGTGTGTGTGTGCGTGTGTGTGTGTGTGTGTGTGTGTGTGTGTGTGTGTGTGTGTGTGTGTGTGTGTGTGTGTGTGTGTGTGTGTGTGCGTTATGATCACAAACTCTGTCTGTCAACAGCCTTAACTTGACAGTAAGAGGCCCTAAACTCCACCGCCAAAATTGTTCTCGCTTATGTATGAAAATGTCTTTATATTCCTAGTTAGTTCTGGG
Organism: Urechis unicinctus; assembly: GCA_034190875.2. Taxonomy (NCBI): domain Eukaryota; kingdom Metazoa; phylum Annelida; class Polychaeta; order Xenopneusta; family Urechidae; genus Urechis; species Urechis unicinctus. Next base: position 13,180,211 of record CM067356.1, read on the forward strand.
GTTTAAGTAATTGAACTTTGGCACTAAATGTTCTTAATATTGTATGTAAACGCAATCAACAAGGAAGGGAGATTTCGTGTTTTCACAAATACAACCACATAAACTAATAAAGTAAGCAAATATTGAACAGGTGATGCAAATATAAATAAATGGGGTTCTCGTCAGCTCTCAGCTTGACTACATGTTGCCCCTGTTTGGGGTCCTCGTTGGCTCTAAATTTGACTACATGTTGCCCCTGCTTCGGGGTCCTCGTTGGCTCTCAGCTTGACTACATGTTGCCCCTGCTTGGGGTCCTCGTTGGCTCTAAGTTTGACTACATGTTGCCCCTGCTTGGGGTCCTCGTTGGCTCTCAGCTTGACTAAATGTTGCCCCTGCTTTGGGGTCCACGTCGGATCTCAGGTTGACTACATGTTGCCCCTGCTTGGGGTCCTCGTTGGCTCTAATCTCTGCCTATGTCCAGTTTGCTTCTTTTTGGATTGTATATTTGCCTTTTTCATTAAAGCGTGACTGCTCCAGTAAAGCAGCGTGGTTGATGGAAGACTCCATGGATTCATCTGCTTCGAGCCCCAGTAAATATTCCTGTCGTTTAGGGCGGTCGGGATGTAACCACGCCAATACAGCGTTCATTCGTTGCACCGTCGCCGCCACAGAGAGTTATACAAGCAAAGCATACACTGGTAAAGCTTTCATCGCCAATGGCTCGTCCCGTGTGCATCATTGATAGGCAGTTACTGGGATCAGCCACTGTATTTTTGAACTCCTCTACCCTAGAAAGATGGCAAAGCTGCTTGGTGTCAAGTTCATCAGTCAGGCGAGTTATCTCATTAAGACATTCCTATGTACATAAACTACAGACACGCGTGTAGAATGTGAGTACCAGTATGAAATGTGATCTGTTAACTCTCACGATGGTTCAGAGATGGGTCGTAGTTGACGTTCCAAAAAACCTGACCGAGGGAAAATGATGACTTAGAACCATTAATCACGGCAAATAAACTCCGCGTCAGCATGTAGTTTGTAATGTATATAACGACCCATATACTCCCCCTTGTGTGTAGAGTTATGCCGAACTTAATGTATTATTTTGCCTGAGGAATGAGAGCGATCAGCAGATCGATTCATAGTATGTTATGTCATATATGTGATATCATTTGAATACATTCCTCTCTAGAAATAATACCCCAGGGTCTTGGGCAGACCATTATGACCAAAATAACATGCAATGATTATATATCAGCATTGATATACAATCATATAATGAAATCATAGAGGTGGGATCATAAAGAACTGCTTCAAGCGCCTGTGAAATAATGCGCCCTCCCATCGCTAGTCGATCTTTGGTTATCTGTCCAAAGAGGGTACACCTACGCTGAGAGGGTTCACTCTTATTGACTTATGTGGTGAGCGCCTCTATCCTTCCTGTCACGCCGACACAAGTAGCAAATCAACAAAAGCACGTCGGACTGTTGATTATGTTGAATTAATGGAGTCATCGTATTCGTCTAGGCGACCACGCCTTCAAATTACCATTTGGTTTTAGGATACGTTATGACAATCTACAGTATTTCGCGAAGTTTCGTTGTTCTCGCTGGCAGCACGAAACTCTCCGTGTCTTTTGCTCCCGGGGTGGGGAGGGTGGGGGCACTTGGCCTTATTCTGGATAGGGGTGTGCCGCGGGACCTCGAAAACCCGTACCCGTCGTACAAGTTCAAAATGGCCAAAAGCATACCCCGTCGTACAAGGTATTATGCGAATATATAACCCGTCGTACAGATTGAAGCTGAAAAACATACCCCGTCGTACAAGTATGAGGCCCAAAAACCCGTCGTTCAAGTCGAGAGGCCGAAAAAACATATATACTACCTCTACATACTTAAGTGCCCCCCACCCAGGCTTTTGCTGTAGTAATCATACCTACACGTAATAAATGAATTCATTACGCACGAGTCTCATGCGAATAAGACAAACATGTCAGACTTAGAGTGGTGTTAAAAATAAAAATATATATGCATCGTTTCAGTGGGGAATGAAGGGATCATATTCAATTCTTAGAGTTTTGACTTTCAATATTGTTAATGGCAGCGTCTCTGTGCGTCTTTGAGGTAAGTATTCACTGACACGTCAGTTCTGAACACCAACACCTACAATGAGAAGTGTATTTATCTTACCATGTGATAACCGCGGACTTGTTTGTTTGGAGTGAAGGCAGCGATATTACGTGGATGTCCCTGTAGTTATTAACGGAAGCGCGCTCACTTCATTGGATAAGCCGTCCGGAAGTTAATGTTATCATAGCGTTCAGAAATCCAACAGAATATCGAAACGCAGGTCCAACATAGCCGTACGTCTTTGTAAATTGAAGAACATTTGGAGATAACCTAATGTTGTCCGGAATCAAAAGATGGCCCAGGGCGTTTGCTAGCGATGACAAATTCGCACGCTGCGATACCACCCTAATCCCTACATTGACTACTATACAATCCCCGCCCTGACCCGATCCTAGTCACTGTTGAAAGCGACGTAAAGTTCCCAGTTCGACTTCATTAACACATATTGTTTATTTACACATTTAGTTTTTTTACACATATTGATTATTCACACATATTGTTGATTTTCACTTTTTGGGCAATTATATATAACTAACGACGGAGCATGTACATCAATGAGTTTGAAAAGTTGATTTTCCACTCCATGCAAAGAAAGTTTCAAGTTCCCCTGCATGAAGTTTGTCACCCTACAAGAACCAAATCACAAAATTCTCGAGCCCCTGTTCTTTATTAGCATCAATTAAATGAATTTTGATGTGCTAACATCCAGAGCGTTAAGATTCATTCATATATTTGTCAATTCGGTCAGTTAATTCAGTTATTGTTAGGCATTTGATCAGAGCTTTGATTGGCGAGAGCGTGCGTCAACAATTGTAACAAGGTCCTCGTACGCATCCTCTTTGGATGTTTGCAGACTGTCCCTTATATAACCACCTTCAGGTAACACAGACCGGATCGTGTTGATGGACTCAGTGGTGACTTGATCAGTTGAATCTACCGCCACATTAATTATACCGGCTTCCAGGGCCTTGGCTGCTGTATACCTTGTGCCTAGAATAACAGCTTCATGAAAAACCGGACCCCCAGGTAACTTGGTCCTGCATGACACATGATCCAACACATACCATTCCAGTGATCACACTCATTCACCGCGTCATTATCATGTACATCCGATACAAGGCATGTCTACAAATTAGAAAATGATTTTTAGTTGATTAGTCCAAACATTTTGCTCCAGATAATGTCAAGGAGGCATAAAAGTAATCCAACTCAGGGTATATGGTTAGCTGAATTGAACTACATCACTGACTCTTGCATAGAGGGGGAAACAACTTTCAAATGCACTCCTTTCTTTGAACTAATGTATATGTTCCTTTAACATTAAAGTCTATCGTCATTTGAGGTGGTTAATTGTACATTTACATGGCCGCATGCTTGTTGAATATACCTACTTTATCAAAGCCATCATATATCGGTTGAATTGTAGTCCAATGTGAACTTCATTCAAACACAACCACCCACGTTCTCTTGTCATCACGCGATAATCATGGCTCAGGGCCAGCATAGCACCTGCAGCGTAAGCGTGTCCTGCAAAGAGAAGTGGTTTTTATACCGTCACATCTTTTTTTACCGTTCATCTCAATATAACGGACACCTTTCTGTAATGGACACATTTTAATGTAACAAATACAAAGCTCATTGTATGTCTTTGAAATAAGGAAGCACAATCGTACAATTTGCAGGAACAAGTGCTTTCCATTAACGCAAAATTGCGATCAAATGAACACCATCAACTCAGCATAATTTATTGTAACGATACCAAGTGAAAAAGTGTGCATACCATTTATTGCAGCAATCGTGGGCAACGGGAATGTTAGAATTCGATTCAATAACACCCATGTCTTCGTTCCGAATGCATCCAAACTTGCCGGACTCGCCTCCCGTACAAGTTTCATCCAGTCAAGATCAAGGCCATTACTGAAGAACTTACCTTCACCAGTAGTTACAAGAGCTTTAGCTCCAGGGTTCCTTGCAGATAACACACACACGCAAACAAAAATGTGATATATATATATATATATATATATATATATATATATATATATATATATATATATATATATATATATATATATATATATATATATATATATAGATAGAGATATATATATATATATATATATATATATATATATATATATATATATATATATATATATATATATATATATATATATATATCGTATACGTTTCTCTACATGAATATCAATCCTTAGTGTTGAACATCACTTACTGCAACACTTGGTCAAGAGCGTTGTTAAAATTATCCACGAAATAATCATTCCATCGGTTCTGACCGCACCGAATGGCGAGGAGAGCTACATCTTCATGCCAGGTCAGGTCAAACGAGCCCCCATAACCCGACTGTCTCTCTCTAAGAGCCTCCGCCATGTCCTGTTATATTCAGAAAAAGATACTTCATCGCCGTGTTACAACTCGCATTGTTAACATAAAAGTTACCTTTGAACATCAATGGACTGACTTAACTTTGCACATGAAATGCTAAGCCGAGTGATCGACAACAGACTATGACCTGTAGATGAAAGTGGTAACGTAACGGAGGGGGCACTTACCTTTGATATCGATGTTTGTATTTCCTTTGAAAATTATGGCTTCGAAATAATACCATTAGAGGCAAAACCTTGGTGTAATCCATATTCAGTGTTTTATCAGAACGGCAACAATTGAATTTATATTTCACCACGGGGCAAACCCCAACTCTCTACTGCTGGTCAATTACAATACCTTCACGGCGCAGTTCTGGGGCAACATGTTGATTTCAAACTCACTTGATTTCTGAATAAATACGTGTCTGTGTGTTTGTGTTTATATACACTATTTGATTGCATGGTTGATGTCCGATGCGAACTGTCGGCGAGACGAAACGTTTCGATATCAACTATCATATCCAGCCGCTTGTATCAGTAAAACCACCGCCGACTCCAGCGCCACCCGTTTTCGTTTGGCAAAGCGAAAAACGACACGTTTTGAAGTTATCCGGTTTTCGTGGTCGCATATACAAAAATGTTTACGGTTTAGCTATCGTCGTACGTTTTTGGTTTTAGGTTTGATAAACAAAAAACGAAATACGCGGACTGTTTTTCCTGGTTTAATGTTGTGGGCACGGAGTGTGATAGCTCCTCTCAGTAAGAAGAGCACAGAGCTTCTGAATATATGCAGCGCAAGTAATTGTCTTGCAACAACTTCAACCAAAGCATTACTCATGCGTGAATAAGCGACTGTGATATGCAACTGTGGGCATGAAATTGTTATCGGAATTTAGATGATTGTACAATGTGACATTTTTAAATTTGTCCTCGCAGAAAATAAAAGAAGAAACCACAGATTCTCCCGGAGAGTTCCTGCCTATTAAATGTGACATGCGCAATGAGTCGGATATTGCTGCCATGTTTTCGCTCATCAAGCAGACGTATGGGGGCGTTGATGTGCTGATCAATAGTGCTGGGCTGGGATACTTCCAGGCCAACCTGCTGGAAGGTACTAACGAACAATGGCGGGAAATGCTCGAGGTATACTATAACTCTTTAGTCCCTGATATTTATTTACTGGATAAATGCATAATGTTCATGTTTGAAAATCGATTACATATTGGCTTTCTTTTAGTGTATTGGAATGCAAGCATGGTAGAAGGCTGGACTGCATATATCGAACAATGTTTTCAGACCAGAATTTGTGAATTTGCTATTTCTTGCAAGAATTTAAAGCGAAATAGTGTGTCATTAACTTGATAATTTAATTATTAAATATGTAACTCATAATCACATCGGGGCCAATGGGTTGTTGTGTGTAATTGTTATGTAGAACAATTCAAATTAGTGTCATCCGATCTATGATATAACCATTATTTGTATATATATATATATATATATATATATATATATATATATATATATATATATATATATATATATATATATATATATATATATATATATATATATATATAATTGCGCATCGTTCGTCCCTTTGTAACATCCCATGCGTCAGCTGCATAAATACATTTATTCCATCTGATGTACCAGAAACGTGCTATTCTTTTCAACAGGTGAATGTCCTAGCTCTAGCAATCTGCTCTCGTGAAGCTGTCAAAAACATGCGGGAACGAGGCGTGGATGATGGTCACGTGATCAACATCAGCAGGTTAATGGCATTTGTAACAAATTAATTGTACGCCAATGAACGCCAGGTAACACGAGATGCCCATGAGAACATGGGTGAACTTGGCTAACAGTGTCGGAAACTTTTTAAAATTTCAATATTGACCCAAAATTGACCATGTTACTCAAGATTTATTGATAAACTATGATTCAGAGGCTGACACAAGGAGAAGCATATTTTCATATTTAATAGTACCGCGGGCCTCCCGTACTTGCCGCACCACGCGCATCCCGAGCCGAGAGCAGATTCCTTTGTTCAGCGCGAGAGGCAGGCTGTTGTAAACAAGCCAGCGCCGAGCCATCAGAAATGACACCCACTGTACTTCAAAACTTACTTTATTCGAGAACTGTCATATATTTTGAGCAGAAAATTTTACACCTGTGTTCAGAATTGAATGGGCTTCCTTCGAGCGCAGACAAATTCACGATACGACCATTCACGACGGACGAACGACGCTATAACTTCAGATTTCAGTACCGTTTTTGCTTTGATTCGTTCGAAACCGGAAGTGACGCAACCGATATCAATAAATTTTGCGGATTAGATTCGGGCTGTTGATGTCAACATCTGATTTAATTTTTATCAACATTGAACTGATATTTACGATTTTATTAGCAATCGAAAATTTGACGAAAATTGACTGAGTGAAATTTGCTTTTTCAACTCAACGCGCTTTGAAAAGGACAAATATATTGATTGCATATGTCAATTATGAAAGTTTGGTAATTCCATCAGCTTTCAGAAAATATAAATTTTGTTACGATCGGACCATAATTAATGAATCTATTGCGAAATTAATAAGTTTAGAGATTTTGGCTACCAGAAATTTTCGACATGCTACGATTTTTTTTACAATGCATTATTTACAACTAAGTATATTTAGAAAAAGTTTACAATTACATTACACTTTCAGAATATGTTGACTGTAATGATATTTAATTGTAAAGCATGGACATATTGAGCATTGAACTTGTGTCATTTTTTATAAACTTTGATGCTTTCGTGACGGGAAGTGACGTCATCGACATTCATGAAATCTATGGATCCAATTTAAGCTGTCATGGAGCACATGTGACCCAATTTTTATCATTATCGGACATGTATTGACTGTTTTATAGACGCTCAAAATATTCATGAAACTTATGTTGTCATTCTGACCGATACCACGATTTTTTCGACCTGGGGCGCTGGGGAAAACCGTTGGTTGGATGGCCCCATATGAAATTAGAAAAAGTTTGCAATTAGAATGAGCTACACGATGATGTAAATTTTGTAACGATCCGACCATTATTAACGGAGTTATTCGAGATACTAATTTTTCACTTATTCGATGACCTTGACCTTAGTTTCAGTTCAAGGTCAAAACAAAACCTCTCGGTTCTGCGCATCAATCACGCCTAACGATTGAAGAAGAAAAAAATGGAAAATTTCAAAAATTGCGACCTGTATCGCGAAACAAAAAAATGTTAACTAACATACATACATCCAAACATACAAGAGGCACATGGGTACATGTGGGAACTTGGCGAAATGAATATAATTAATTGGAAAAATTTAAGAATCGGGCCTTAATTGACCTAAATGAAATTTTCCTGATGCAGTTGGTAAAGTGCCCCCATATTACTCTTGGGCCTCTTGGTAATGTAGCGCGAGAGGCGCTGCGATTTGACCTGATTCCCGCAGCCAGCCGCTTCTCTCGAGCCGCGCGCTGGGCGCTGTGGATTCCTTTGTTCTGCGCGACAGGGCGGCTGCAGTGAAGAGCCAGCAGAATTGACACCCACTGTACTTCAAACTTACTTTGTGAGAAAACTGTTGGATATTTAGAGCTGAAAATTATACACTATGTTCAGAATTGAATGGGCTTCCTTCTCGAGCAGAAACCAATTCACAATACGACCATTCACGACGGACGAAACGACGCGATAACTTCAGATTTCAGTACCGTTTTTGCTTTGATTCGTTCGTGACCGGAAGTGACGCAACCGATATCCCTAATAAATTTTGCGGATTAGATTCGGGCTGTTCCATGTCAACATCTGATTTAATTTTTATCAACATTGAACTGATATTTACGATTTTATTAGCAATCGAAAATTTGACGAAAATTGACTGAGTGAAATTTGCTTTTTCAACTCAACGCGCTTTGAAAAGGACAAATATATTGATTGCATATGTCAATTATGAAAGTTTGGTAATTCCATCAGCTTTCAGAAAATATAAATTTTGTTACGATCGGACCATAATTAATGAATCTATTGCGAAATTAATAAGTTTAGAGATTTTGGCTACCAGAAATTTTCGACATGCTACGATTTTTTTTACAATGCATTATTTACAACTAAGTATATTTAGAAAAAGTTTACAATTACATTACACTTTCAGAATATGTTGACTGTAATGATATTTAATTGTAAAGCATGGACATATTGAGCATTGAACTTGTGTCATTTTTTATAAACTTTGATGCTTTCGTGACGGGAAGTGACGTCATCGACATTCATGAAATCTATGGATCCAATTTAAGCTGTCATGGAGCACATGTGACCCAATTTTTATCATTATCGGACATGTATTGACTGTTTTATAGACGCTCAAAATATTCATGAAACTTATGTTGTCATTCTGACCGATACCACGATTTTTCGACCTGGGGCGCTGGGGAAAACCGTTGGTTGGATGGCCCCATATGAAATTAGAAAAAGTTTGCAATTAGAATGAGCTACACGATGATGTAAATTTTGTAACGATCCGACCATTATTAACGGAGTTATTCGAGATACTAATTTTTCACTTATTCGATGACCTTGACCTTAGTTTCAGTCAAGGTCAAAACAAAACTCTCGGTTCTGCGCATCAATCACGCCTAACGATTGAAGAAGAAAAAAAAATGGAAAATTTCAAAAATTGCGACCTGTATCGCGAAACAAAAAAAAAATGTTAACTAACATACATACATCCAAACATACAAGAGGCACATGGGTACATGTGGGAACTTGGCGAAATGAATATAATTAATTGGAAAAAAATTTAAGAATCGGGCCTTAATTGACCTAAATGAAATTTTCCTGATGCAGTTGGTAAAGTGCCCCCATATTACTCTTGGGCCTCTTGGTAATGTAGCGCGAGAGGCGCTGCGATTTGACCTGATTCCCGCAGCCAGCCGCTTCTCTCGAGCCGCGCGCTGGGCGCTGTGGATTCCTTTGTTCTGCGCGACAGGGCGGCTGCAGTGAAGAGCCAGCAGAATTGACACCCACTGTACTTCAAACTTACTTTGTGAGAAAACTGTTGGATATTTAGAGCTGAAAATTATACACTATGTTCAGAATTGAATGGGCTTCCTTCTCGAGCAAACCAATTCACAATACGACCATTCGCGACAGAGAAACGACGCGATAACTTCAGATTTTAGTCGAATTTTAACTTTCACTCGTTCGTGACCGGAAATGACGTCAGCGACTTCCCTAAAAGAATTATAATTCGGTTGACGCTCTCCATGGTAACATTCGAACCAAGTTTTATGATCCTCGAACGAATATTGTCGATTTTATAAGCGATCGAAAAAAAATTGCCAATTTTAGCTGTTTTCCGAACTTTTACCGGCGATTCGTGAGAAAACTACGCATAATTCGTGCTGTTACAATGCGTACGAAATGTTACTCGAAAAGTAACCTTCAAATTCATGTTTAAATATTCAAAATCGACCCAGTAGTATTAAACATATTGGGGTGTTAATGCATTTGGGGGTCACTTTTTAACTTTAAGCTCAGTTTGTGAGAAAACTATAAGACATAAACAATTAGATGAATAAGTTTCAAGTTCGGAAGTGTATGGGCTACCTTTAGGTGCAAACATTTTTACGATACGACCATTAACGACGGAGTAATGACGCAATAACTTTCGATTGCCCAGCTAAATAACGTTGTTTTGTTCGTAACCGGAAGTGACGTCATCGACCAAAAAAAAACACTTATCTTCCGATAGCCAGTGCTTCTGTGATTATTCGACCCAATTTTTATGACCATCCATCGAATATTGCTGAAGTTATAAGCGATTGAATATTGTTGTTAAACACTACCACAAATTTTCGAGTGGGGGCTACGGGGCGAAATATGCATATTTTTTCATGATATTTGACATGGAAAGTTGGCGAATAAATCCGGCTACAAGGAACTATAAACTTTTTCAAAATCGCACCGTAGGTTAAGATGATATCAAGGATTGAAAAATTCACAACGTGACCTTGACCTTAATACGAGGTCAAGGTCAAAACAAAACATCTCGGTTCTGCGCATTATTGACCCCTAACGATTGGTGGAAAAAAAATTGGAAAATTTCAAAAATTGCGACCTGTATCGCGAAACAAACGAGATGCCCATGAGGACATGGGTGAACTTGGCTAACAGTGTCGGAAACTTTTTAAAATTTCAATATTGACCCAAAATTGACCAAGCTACTTTAGATTTATCGATAAACTATGATTCAGAGGCTGACACAAGGAAAAGCATATTTTCATATATAATAGTACCGCGGCCTGCCATACTTGCCGCGCCACGCACCCCGCGCACCCCGCGCGAGAGCAAATTCCTTTGTTCAGCGCGAGAGGCAGGCTGTAGTAAACATGCCAGCGCCGAGCCATCAGAAATGACACCCACTGTACTTCAAACTTACTTTATGAGAGAACTGTCATATATTTTGAGCAGAAAATTTCACACATATGATCAGAATTGAATGGGCTTCCTTCGAGCGCAGACAAATTCACGATACGACCATTCACGACGGACGAACGACGCTATAACTTCATATTTGAGCACCATTTTTGCTTTGATTCGTTCGAAACCGGAAGTGACGCAACCGATATCAATAAATTTTGCGGATTATATTCGCGCTGTTCATGTCAACATCTGATTTAATTTTTATCACCATTGAACTGATATTTACGATTTTATTAGCAATCGAAAATTTGACGAAAATTGACTGAGTGAAATTTGTTTTTTCAACTCAACGCGCTTTGAAAAGGACAAATATATTGATTGCATATGTCGACAATGAAAGTTTGGTAATTCCATCAGCTTTCCGAAAATGTAAATGTTGTTACGATCGGACCATAATTAATGAATCTATTGCGAAATTAAAAAGTTTAGAGATTTTGGCTACCAGAAATTTTCGACCTGCTACGATTTTTTTTATGATGCATTATTTACAACTAAGTATATTTAGATAAAGTTTACAATAACATTACACTTTCAGAATATGTCGACTGTATTGAAATTTAATTGTAAAGCATGGACATATTGAGCATTGAACTTGTGTCATTTTTTATAAACTTTGATGCTTTCGTGACCGGAAGTGACGTCATCGACATTCATGAAATCTATGGATCCGACTTAAGCTGCCATGGAGCACAAGTGACCCAATTTTCATCATTATCGGACATATATTGACTGTTTTATAGGCGCTCAAAATATTCATGAAACTTATGTTGTCATTCTGACCGATACCACGATTTTTCGACCTGGGACGCTTGGGAAAACCGTTGGTTGGATCGCCGTATATGACTAACAAAAAGTTTGCAATTTGATTGAGCTACACGATGGTGTAAAGTTTGTAACGATCCGACCATTATTAACGGAGTTATTCGAGATACTAGTTTTTCACTTATTCGATGACCTTGACCTTAGTTTTAGGTCAAGGTCAAAACAAAACCTCTCGGTTCTGCGCATTATTCACGCCTAGCGATTGAAGAAACAATCAATTGATTATATCAAAAATTGCGACCTGTATCGCGAAACAAAAAAATGTTAACTAACATCCAAATAACAAACAAACATCCAAACATCCAAACATACAAACGCGACTGACCAACGTAACTTGGCGTTATGATTACGCCAAGTTAACAAACATACATACCGGGCCGATCGCCATAACTTGGCTCTGAGCCAAGTTGACAATGATTCAGAGTCTGACACCAGGAAAAGCATATTTTTTATTTAATAGTACCGCGGCCTGCCGTATTTGCCGCGCCACGCGCCCCGCGCCCCCTAGCCTAGAGCAAATTCCTTTGTTCAGCGCGTGAGGCAGGCTGTTGTAAACAAGCCCGCGCCGAGCCATTAGAAATGACACCCACTGTACTTCAAACTTATTTTATGAGAAAACTGTCGGTTATTTTGAGCAGAAAATTACACATCTTTGTTCAGAATTGAATGGGCTTTCTTCGAAAAAAAACAAATTCACAATACGACCATTTACGACGGAGAAACGACGCGATAACTTCAGATTTCAGTCGTATTTTAACTTTGATTTGTTCGTGACCGGAAATGACATCAGCGACTTCCCCAAAAGAATCATCATTCGGTAGACGCTCTCCATGGTAACATTTTACCCACGTTTTGTGACCCTCGAACGAATATTGTCGATTTTACAAGTGATCGAAAAAAAATTGCCAATTTTAGCTGTTTTCCGAACTTTTACCGGCGATTCGTGAGAAAACTACGCATAATTCCTGCTGGTATATCGCATACGAAATGTTACTCGAAAAGTAACCTTCAAATTCATGTTTCAATTTTCAAAATCGACCCAGTAGTATTAAACATATTGGGGTGTTAATGCATTTAGGGGGTCACTTTTTAACTTTAAGCTCAGTTTGTGAGAAAACTATAAGACATAAACAATTAGATGAATAAGTTTCAAGTTCGGAAGTTTATGGGCTACCTTCAGGTGCAAACATTGTTACGATACGACCATTAACGACGGAGTAATGACGCGATAAATTCGGATTGCACAGCTAAATAACGTTGTTTTGCTCGTAACCGGAAGTGACGTCATCGACATAAAAAAATACTTATCTTCCGATAGCCAGTGCTTCTGTGAACATTCGACCCAATTTTTATGACCATCCATCGAATATTGTTGAAGTTATAAGCGATGGAAAAATGTGGTAAAATGCTACCACAAATTTTCGAGTGGGGGCTACGGGGCGAAATATGCATATTTTTTTCATGATATTTGATATGGAAAGTTGGCGAATAAATCAGGCTACAAGGAACTGTACACTTTTTAAAAATCGCACCGTAAGTTAAGATGATATTACGGATTGAAAAATTCACAACATGACCTTGACCTTAATATGAGGTCAAGGTCAAAACAAAACATCTCGGTTCTGCGCATCATAAACGCCTAACGATTGGTGAAAAAAAAATTGCAAAATATCAAAAATTGCAACCTGTATCGCGAAACAAAAAATTGTTAACAAACAAACATCCAAACTTACAAACGCGACTGACCAACGTAACTTGGCGTTATGATTACGCCAAGTTAACAAACATCCAAACATACATACCGGGCCGATCGCCATAACTTGGCGTTATGACGCCAAGTTAAAAATTGTTTACAAACATAGCCACAAACGGGACTGACCAATATAACTTGGCGTTATGATTACGCCAAGTTAAAAATAGGCCCATGGGGACATGGGGGAACTTGGCGAAGTGTGATAGGAAAATTTCAGAATCGGGCCATAATTGGCCAAAATCGGCCAAAAATTATCTAAGTTATCATGGATTATAATTTTTTGTGGACGAATGGGGAAACTTTCAATTTGTTCGAGTTAACAATTGAGATAGGCTTCCATAATATGGATTTTAATCAAATATATACAATAAGATGAATTTTCCTGATGCAGTTCGCCAAGTTCCCCTATGTTCCCTTGGGCCTCTTGTTGTGTAGCGCGAGAGGCACTGCGACTTGTTAAACCTGATTCTCGCTGCCAGCCGCGCCCAGCGCATTCCTTTGTTTTGCGCGACAAGGCGGCTGCAGCGAAGTGCCAGCAGAAATGACACCCACTGTACTTCAAATTTACTTTGTGAGAAAACTGTTGGGTATTAAGAGCAGAAAATTATACACTTTGTTCAGAATTGAATGGGCTTCCTTCTCGAGCAAACCAATTCAAAATACGACCATTCGCGACAGAGAAACGACGCGATAACTTAAGATTTTAGTCGAATTTTAACTTTCACTCGTTCGTGACCGGAAATGACATCAGCGACTTCCCCAAAAGAATCATCATTCGGTTGACGCTCTCCATGGTAACATTTTAGCCACGTTTTGTGACCCTGGAACGAGTATTGTCGATTTTATAAGCGATCGAAAAAAAATTGCCAATTTTAGCTGTTTTTTGAACTTTTACCTGCGATTCGTGAGAAAACTACGCAAAATTCCTGCTGGTATACTGGGTACGAAATGTTACTCGAAAAGTAACCTTCAAATGCATGTTTAAATTTTCAAAATCGACCCAGTAGTATTAAACATATTGGGGTGTTAATGCATTTGGGGGGTCACTTTTTAACTTTAAGCTCAGTTTGTGAGAAAACTATAAGACATAAACAATTAGATGAATAAGTTTCAAGTTCGGAAGTGTATGGGCTACCTTCAGGTGCAAACATTTTTACGATACGACCATTAACGACGGAGTAATGATGCGATAAATTCGGATTGCACAGCTAAATAACGTTGTTTTGCTCGTAACCGGAAGTGACGTCATCGACATAAAAAAAACACTTATCTTCCGATAGCCAGTGCTTCTGTGAACATTCGACCCAATTTTTATGAGCATCCATCGAATATTGTTGAAGTTATACGCGATGGAAAAATGTGGTAAAAACACTACCGCAAATTTTCGAGTGGGGGCTAAGGGGCGAACTATGCATATTTTTTCATAATATTTGGTATGAAAAGTTGGCCAATAAATCAGGCTACAAGGAACTATAAACTTTTTTAAAAATCGCACTGTAGGTAAAGGTGGTATCAAGGATTGAAAAATTTGAAGCGTGACCTTGACTTTATTATGGGGTCAAGGTCAAAACAAAACCTCTCGGTTCTACGCATTAATTGTCCCAATAGTTTCCCAAAAATTCTGAAAAATTGTCAAAATTGCGACCTGTATCGCGAAACAAAAATATGTTAACATACAAACATCCAAACATCCAAACCGGGCCGATCGCCATAACTTGGCGAAAGCATTCGCCAAGTTGACAAACCGGACCGATCGCCATAACTTGGCGTTATGACGCCAAGTTGAAAACACTGACTATGTGCAAAAGTAGCAAGCGCTTATATTGCAAATTGAGTCAGTCAATCATTGCCATGCGACAGTAGCATGTCCTACCAAAAGGTTTTGCTTCCGATGTATTGATTTCATTCGTTAAAAACTGTTTTTCTTGTTGGGCACAATTGAACATGCTTCACCCTATGCCGGTTTGTACTTCGTATTTAGTATGTCCGGACATCGACTCACAGACAAATCAGAGCATTTCTATGCCTGTACAAAACACGGAGTAAAAGTCCTCACAGAGGGATTACGGAGTGAGTTAAGAGAACTTAAAAAAAAACCACATCCGGGTCACTGTGAGTTCACATTTGGTCATCAAAGTCCATTATTTATTCCATCACCAAAATATAAATGAATTAGATGTTAAATATTTTTAGTATGTGTAATCATTTGAACATCATACTTCAAAAGAGTTTATAGCTTCGCCTAGAAGGCTCATTCCGACAAGCTGTGTGGTTATCATGAAAATGTGTGAAATACACCCCCATCATTAGGAAACGATACTATGAAATCAGTCAAAGCACATGGGACTGTAGATCCAACGTCTCGGGGCTCGGCGTCTGTGAAAGATATGGAATCATCTAATTGGTCGAGGCGACCCCGTCTCCGAAATAACCAGAGAATTTCGCGTAGTTTTGAGAGACGCTATGTCAAAGTAATACGCTTCTTCATATATTTTATTCGGGCGAGGGCGTGAGTGAGACCTCTTAGCGTAGCTATAAACTCTTTGTTATCACTATGAGTTTTTATTATCTTGGTAACGCAGTTTGCAGAGGTGAATGGTTATGTAATTGACAATAATCTTTCAATATTTCAATACCTCTGCTTTTGGCAGTCGATAAGCCCGGGCAATATCACAACGGACTTCGTTGAACGCGCTCTAGCAACAGATGAGGCTGGTCGGAAAAAGTATCGAGAGCAAGGATCGGGAATAGAGGTCAATTGATTCACTCACATATATAGAACGATAAATCGATCAATTGCGTCTGCCTACTGTCATGATCATCACAAGAATATTTATCTTCTGACCTTTTTAAACATGAAAGTATTTGATAACAATGATAATATGACGGAAGTAGTGATGTTTTCGTTCATGATATTAACATTTTTCCTGTAAACTTGTCATGTTTATACATGAGTTTGCATGCGCAGGAAATGACGGTTGATGACATCACAGACAGTATTATATACGCTCTGGGTGCCCCGCCTCGCGTTCAGGTGAGAGCAATTCCCTATAATAAGAGTGTATATGTGTGTGTGTGTGTGTTGTGTGTGTGTGTGTGTGTGTGTGTGTGTGTGTGTGTGTGTGTGTGTGTGAGAGAGAGTGTGTGTGTGTGTGTGTGTGTGTGAGAGAGAGAGAGAGAGAGAGAGAGAGAGAGAGAGAGGGGGGGGGGTATTGGGTAGGCTTATTATATAATTTCCTAAGCTAAACAGGCTTCTGAAAAATTGACTTCTAATATTTGGGGGAAGGGTGATGTTAACTCTCTTTGCATTTCTCTGACTACCAACTCTCCCAACCCTCATCTATCTACGCGGTGGTCTGGTGATTGACATTATGGAAATACATCACAACCTGCATTTATCTGCAGCTCAGATAGGCTCAAATGTTTATGTTCACAGTTAAAGCATTTCGTGGAAAGTATCTCTAGTCTGGTATCCTCAGTTATTCGCTTAACGAGGATGTCTGCTTTTAACTAAAGCACCTCACGGAGGAAATACTATCGTCCAATTCAGCGTTTTTTTATGTGTGTTTGTTATGGTATTATTTTAGTGTTTATTGGTATATCATTTTTCTTAAGATATCTTAAATGCACTTCACGGGATTAATGCAATCATAGTTTATGTATACTAGTACAATGATGAATTGCAGAAATTTAATCCAACGTTCTTCAGAAAATGATTTTATAGCCGTGTGTTTCAGGTGCATGATATCTTGATTCGGCCCACAGAACAAGTCCTGTGAACATTACAAACACCTGTCTGTTTGTACTTATATCAATAAACCTTTTGCAAGAGCCATACTCACTTGATTCCAATTGGCATTACCTTCTATCACGCCTGAGTTTTATATCGCAAGAGTTTCTGGCTCGGTAAACGCCACGGTTATCGTTTGTTAGAATTTTGATCGGGATATATGCAAATAGTACATATAGCATAAAACAAATTTAATCTTTTATTGACGGTTACATATAGTAATTGATTACTATAATGTGCATTGCTTATCATTACACGGAGTTTTCAATTTAGTATGGTAGCAAGTACAACGTACTGACACCGTGTCCCTTAAATCTGTTAAATATTCCCCAGTGCGTCGGCCAAGTAAGTATGTTAGGACTAACGAAAAACAATATCTGCCAAATTAATAATATATAAGTAAAAAACCAAAGGTGTTGACATATCAAAATATCATACCTGTTTTAACTGGTCTGTTTGCAATTTACAGGCGTATATGCATATTTACCAGAAAGAAACGTGAACGTACGAGACACGTCTGTGACGTCACTATACTATAAAAAGAAATGGCAAGCGTCTAAAACGTTCATCTTCATCTGTGTCTTTACAAGGACCTCGTGCCTCAATTAAATTCCTTAATCGCCCCATGTATGCTTTAATTGCTCGGTTAATTGGGCCATGCCACATTGATTCTCAATTAATCACACAATAGTCTCGACCATTCGATGCGAAATTAACTGCAGAAAGTAATTTTATTACCGGCTGTTATAACATAATATTTCGACCGACACTAAATAACAAGAGGCCCATTTCAAAATGTCCATCGCACGTATATTGATGATTTTATAACCGATCTAATTTATCAAAAAACACTTAAACTGTTCGGGGCCATGATGGATTGATAATGATTTGGCCTACTGAAAGAAAAGCTTTGTTTATTACATATTACAGCGGCCTGCCATACTTGAGAGCGTGCCGGTGAGGCAAGCAGAGAGTAGCGGCGACCTTTGTACAGCCCGATGTGTAGGCGGTTGTCACTAAAAAGCCAGCAGAAATGACACCCGCTGCAAAATGTTGAAAATTTTGTAACGATCCGACCATTATAAACGAAGTTATTCGAGATACTAGTTGTTTTCCAAAATATCTTGAAAATTGCGATTTGTATCGCGAGGCATAAAAAGTAAAACAACCTGAGAAGCTGACCAACGTCAAACGTAAATAAAGTGATTGTTATTCTATTGATTAACAAGTTCATTTGCAACTTATGACCATAGTATTCCTTCTACATATTTGGAATGTTTTATTATTATGTGCTATGTCAATACCAATTGATGGTGGATATATCTTGTTTCTAAGTGCACATATTATTTCCTTGCATCATGTTTCTAAATACCTGAGTTCAATGCTTGCTATCAGTTTTGCAATATTCAATAAATTGATTATATTGTTTATCCTGAAATATATCTAGACAAATTTGTTTGTGATACACAAGATGCAGACACTGCAAACACAAGTGCCAACATTATCATGAAATAAACATGACAATTGTCATAATCTATTCACAAGTTGCGGTTTTTCATAATAGTATTACTGTATTAATGACAAAGCAGTGACAAAAGTGCAGTGATGAAGGATAAGGGCGATGAAGATTAAAAAAAATTCATGATTTAGAACTTCGATTCATTTATGTGGTGATGATGATGATGACATGATGAACACAGTAAGTAAAGTTCATAACAAACATGATTGACCAAGATGCACATTAATTATATATATATATATATATATATATATATATATATATATATATATATATATATATATATATATATATATATATATATATATATATATATATATATATATATATATATATATATATATATATATATATATATTTATTCATTGGATGACTTCTTTATACGTAATTTTGCATATGGAAAATGGAAATGCCAGTTGATGTTAGGGCCTGGTATTACTTGGTGTTGCTTAGTGTTAGCCTAAGAGCATGTTCAATTTCCCAACAGGCTATGGAATCAGGCAGGAAAAGTCTAAGTAATTTATCATTTAAATCTGTTCACTCAGGATGAATAACAAAGGGTAGATGCTTATTCAAGTTGAGTTCTTGAAAATTGTTGGCATATCATTATGCCCCCTTATTGAGTTCGTGGAAGCCATATTGGTATCCTACCAAGTACAGTGAACAGAAGGTGCACCAAAGTTATAACTTTCCTACTAACTGAGGCCTGAGAACAGTTAAATCTGACCCCTATGTCTTTAGTTTTAAGCCCCACCCTTAGACGACACAGAAACATAAACAACTCATCAATGAGTTGATACCTCTAGGCTTACCTGCCATTGTAACATCTGTACTTGAAACATAGAACACACTCGTCGTAGTCTAAGCTACCGGCTGTAGTACAAATACTATATATTCATACAAGTGACGGAGTTTTAGAATGCAATGATGTTCACGGACAATTTTATCTCTTTGTGGCGGGGGATTTCATCCATGGTAATTATCCATGGTAATTAGTTATAGTTTGATCAATTTGGAAGCGGTAGAAAGTCCGAAACACAGCAACATGTTTGTTTTCGAGTTCAAGACCACGGACATCGCGCATGCTCAGAATGCCCTGACACATCGACGACTACTGCTTCCTGAGTCTGAACGCGATAAGATACAGCAGATTGTATTCAAAGTGCTTCGCATGCTTAGCAGGGAGGCAATGCGGATGAGGCGACGGGAAATCGCGGGAAATCACGCGACCCAATATTTTCCAAAATGGCGGTCATCGTATCGCGTTTTTTTCGGAAATGATATATAGCGTCTATCGGGGGTAATCTTTTAGGTGCGCTATGACTTTTTTGTACGGGCTGTTGATATATGTTGTTTTCTAGATGCGCGATGCAGCACTTAAGCCAAACGCATGTTTTAATGTGCGCCCAATATGTTGAAGCAGAACGGTATATATTTATATTACCGTTCGACCGGCGTTATATTTTTTGAAGCCAAGCTTTTCTTTTTGTAGGATCTTATGAAAGTCAGTGAAATGAAATATCTGTGTTAACTTTTTCATCACTCTTACAAAACGGAACGCAACAATTACGATGTTTATTTGGTCGAGACACAGGGGCAGACGATGCCATGTTTACAACTCGCTGAGGTCAACGGGGCCACCACCGTTCGCCTCGTTCTGGCCGCGGTATGCGCGGCATGCATAAATATTTAGAAGTCCCAATAGGGACCTCCTGTTGTTGGAGCCAGTCTGGCTGTTTTAGCACCATTTTGTGGGCGCAACGTAGGGTCGGATAGGATTATGACGACATCACTTTGTATTCCATTACTAAATAGGAGTCATTATCAAATAGAAGCTATCAAAAACGTTTAATCTGCAATCCCTGACCTAGACGACATCGCTGACGAGAAGAGAACTTATGTTTGCGATTATCCATTGGCTCTAGGTTAATCACCATATATTCACTCTCGCGAATTCAGGTGGTTGTTTGTTGAATCTTACCAACGAAGCTTCAACGCCCACAGAAAAGCAAACAGTTCTAAGAGCCATGGATTTAGATTCAAAAAGCCCCCAGTCAATGTCGGTCGGTCGTTAGGAGTGCTAACTTGGCGGGCTTCATGCAGACGACATTTGGAGCCAATCAGACACCGTGTTTGTGCGCACAAGGGGCAGTCTAAAACACTGATTTGCTGGTTACTGGTGTGTATCAAGCACTCGTTATCACGTCACTAACAAGGACCTCTTCGATAGTGTGAGTGAGGAAATCTTCACATAGGAGACTTTTACATATCAAGAGCGCTATGTGAATAGAAAGGTGGATATCAGCTCAAACGAAATAGAAACCTGGAACATGGATTTGAGCGGGGGCAAATACAACAACTAGAGCCCCACAGAATTTATCTGGAAGTAAGTCAAAATTAATTATAGCTTTTTGAACAAATGATATATTCCATGAGCAATAGTCTATCGATGTTGTATACTGGTTGTGATTTTGGTCTGGATGTCGATGGATGAATGTGGGTATGAAAGCTCCCCGCTGATTGTATTATGGGTTATAGGGTTAATTTAAAGATACAAACATTTCGTGTAGAAGGCAATGTGTCGAATTATAAACATTAAAGGCTGAAGACCAATCGCACTGGTTAATTTATAATATGCGTAATAAGAATTGTGTACTTTCTGATCTCACTGTCTCAATCGGGGTTCATTAACAGTTCTGGTGAAGAAACAGAAAATGTTTCAATCTGACGCGATATCGACTATTATTCCGGTCTGGGCGAAAGACCGGAATTTCAGGTCGATATAAAATAACTGACTGATACGACAGAATAAGTTGCACCGATTTTTCGGGCCGATGATTAGTATCGGGCCGTTCCAATATATCCAGGCCGTCCCATACCTGTTTATATAGAGAGCAAGACAAAGAGAGTTTGTGAGAGAGTGAAAGAGGAAGAAAGGAATATATATGTTTATGTATGAGAGAAAGAGAGATGGCGAGAAGTGTGTGCGCAAAAGAGAGATATAGAGAGTAAGAGAGAGAGGGAGAGAAAAGAGAGAGAGAGAGAGAGAGAGAGAGTAAGAGGGAGAGAGAGAAAGAGAGAGAGAGGGAGAGTAAGAGAGAGAGAGAGAGAGTAAGAGAGGGAGAGTAAGAGAGAGAGAGGGGGAGAGAGATAGGGAGAGTAAGAGAGAGAGAGAGAGAGAGAGAGAGAGAGAGTGTGTGTGTGTGTGTGTGTGTGTGTGTGTGTGTGTGTGTGTGTGTGTGTGTGTGTGTGTGTGTGTGTGTGTGTGTGTGTGTGTGTGTGTGTGTGTGTGTGTGTGTGTGTGTCTTTAATTTACTTGCGTATGTTCGGAGTTGGACGTGGCCAAGTGCGGCCGTTGAGTGACCCTCTGCTCGGCTTCAGTGTAGCCCCTCTGCGACTCCTGTATGACTCTTGAACGGCTCCTGTACGGTCCATATATTTCCCATGTACGGCTCCTGACGACAAATAATTGGCTCCTGTACGGCTCATGGCGACAAATAAATGGCTCCTGTACGGCTCCTGGCGACAAGTAAATGGCTCCTGTACGGCTCCTGGCGACAAATAAATGGCTCCTGTACGGCTCAATATTGTCTCCTGTTCTGTTAATGTGTGGCTTCTGTGTGGCTAATAGGGATATCAAATTAAGATATAATTGCGCCAAATTCGTGTTGAATTGATATCATAAATTCAAACACCATTTGAAATAACACTAATGTCCACCCGCAATGTGACACGTTTTATGGTAACTGTTGACGTACAATGGTGACATATAATACGGAAAGGCTGTGATATAGATTACCAGTGTGTCTCTGGAAAATACACCACGAACGCATTCGGGTCACGGCATGGTGGATGTCCCGTTTAGCAGCCTAATATAACCTCAATTAAGGATAAGATATAGTCGTAATATCTTCAGCGATTTGTTTGCTTTTAGATCGTGAACGTATGTTCAGACGATGACTGGAAGACTGGGCCATTGTGTTGGGTATAGGGATCGCTTACGGCGGCTATTGTACTTAACGACACCTTTAAGGGTAGAAGGGAACGCCGAGCACTCGTCCAAAACGGACGAGGTCCCAATTGTTCCTTTTATCAACAGTACGCTCAACCGCTGGCGGACTCACATAATGGTCTCTTGATTGATCCCACACCCTCCAGTACCCGTTACTGACTAGATTTTCACTGTGCTATCGTTCGTTTGCGATATTGAACCACGATTGCGTGGATAAACGCACCAGTTCGTACAATTTCACTGCAGCAATTAACAACAAATATAGCATGTTACAAAATAGATTAATTTTGTAATAAAGCTTTGGGAAAAAATGGCAGCTATATCTGACTTTGATATAACCAATGATTTCGTCGAATTTGTACGGTTCAACAACCAGCATACGTTTTATCATTGTTTGTGATATCATCAACGTATCCCTGATGCGGCAGGTATACTGCGTCAGGGCAGTGCGAAGTCGGCGCGCTCTGGGGAACTCAGCTTGTTTGTACTTGTCTTAAGAACGCTCTGTCATTGGCGAATATGGGTATTGGTCTCGCATGACGGGATCATATTCCCTCATTGATCCCGTGTGAGATCGATCCAAGACGCCTTTAAAGCATTCGCGGAGCATTACCGGAGGGGGCACTTTCGGACGATCGTATAATTATCTTTTTTTTAAATTTTTTTATCACAGGTTACTTGACAGCTTCTATCGAGTTAATTGACGCGAAATAAATCGGTTACATGAAGAATCAATACGCACAAAATTTCTTTTTCCCTTATTGTAACAAGACCTCAGGCGAAATTATATTATCAAGGATCTGTTTCTTTTTTATTGAGCTACCCCACCGCTTCCGGTCACAGTTGGTCTGTTTGGCCATCCCTTCCCCGGGTAATTCCTATTGTGTTGAGGCTAGCAACACCGGCAACACAAAATGGCAATCAAAAATACGCTCACAATTTACAGTAACAACATTCAAATGGACATATGGAAGTGATTCCTATTGCTTTCCTTGGATAACGTCTACTAAGGAATGTAATTGACGCTTGCATTTATTGACAATTTCCTTATCGTTTGGCACTTACGCAAAGCCGTGATGGGTGACCTCTCGCGACAGAACTCGGACGACACAGGGTGAGTGGAATTCTGCTGGTGTTAATCTCAAAAAGCACAATTGAATCTTTGTCATGAATAAAGTTTACCCAACAATAAAGCTCATTAGCTTTTACTAATAATGATAAGCAAATAGTGAAATATTTACCGGAATATTTTAATCCTCCATTTTATATATATATATATATATATATATATATATATATATATATATATATATATATATATATATATATATATATATATATATATATATATATATATATATATATATATATATATATATATATATATATATATATATATATATATATATATATTTTTTATTTATTTATATACATATATATTTATATACATACATATATATATATATATATATATATGTGTATGTTACGCACTATAACAATATTGCATATTACACGTTACGTGTATATCAGGTATATAAAGTCGAATGAAACTTTCGTATCAAAGCTAATTACCATTGTCAAAATTTGATTTCAATGGAATGTTGATTTGAGAATCCGTTTTTACCTTGAATTAAGGAATACATCGTCAGATGTTCATCTGGGGTTCTTCAAATGCTCACTCGATCAAATGATAGGGTGTTCAATTCATGACTGGACGGTTGCGTGTTCGATTCCCACAGTGCTTCCATGTTATCGATGACACCTTAAATCACAGCATTCATCCAATGTCATTCGTGCTTCATATAATCCATATGAAAGCACTAATCAGTATGCGCTGCTAATGCAGTGAACCGCTTGTAAATTATTTTCTTACTTGAATAGTACCTAAGGTCTGAATAGTAATCTGCTGTACGATACGATTCAATGAAATTGCAGACGAAGTTTTTGAGGTGCCCCCGCCGAGCAAGTTCCGATAAAGCTGGAACGGATAACGCGGATTAAAACATATTTCGAAAAGAATTGAACAACATCATCAAAACTCAAAAGATCGAAACTGCAGCAGAAAAAACGACGACACGAGATAATCCTTCAAACATGACGCGTCTTTTTGAATGGGGTTGGGACAAAAAGTTGTCAGTTGTGGCTTTGTCAAGTTTCACAACCGAAGGTTATCAATTGTTGCTTTAGTGGTTAACTGCTTCGCCTCTAGACCCACAGGCTGATCCCTCGTTGAGAAAACCTTACTGGTTACTTGTGATTCGGAATAACACGTACAATAAAGCTCCCATCTCTGAACGAGGGATGTAAAATATCCGATGAGGACGATGCGCTGCCTGGCAGTGAAACACATTGCCAAACGTACATAGCCACAATTCCGCATGCACACACACACACACACACACACACACACACACACACACACACACACACACACACACACACACACACACACACACACACACACACACACACACACACACACACACACACACACACACACACACACACACACACACACACACGTGCCTCCTCGGAACGTCGTTACACACCCTGTACCTCGACCGCATTCTCCCAATCACTCACCCGGTAACTGCTGCAAAAATACTCAATACCTACTAATTCACCATCTCCATGTTTGCCCTGGCAAATAACCGCCATCGATCTTAATACCAATATAAAGGATCAATGCCTTTCACATAAGTAAACTCCCTGGCAAACGTGTCTGTAGAGTGTTTGTTACGTGGAATGACACAACTGCGAATCGTAAAGAACACGAGGGTGTCATTGTAAGACCCAGCTAATATATAAACGTTGAACCAAAAGCCGTATATCGAAGAAGTCATGGGGCCTACATATATGAAATCAATATCTCTGTCCGAAATCAGTCACATACGAACCTATTATATTATTCTGACGTGTGAAAGCCATTCTTACGGTTCAAAGTTGTCGTGAACACGAGTCTGGGTCTGATTATCGTAGTGTGTTCGCGAATATTTGGGCCTGGTAGCTATGCCTCAAGGTGAAGCGAATTTTCTGTACTCAATTAAATACTATCAAGCACAATAGCAAATTTATCTTGAATTGTGACTGAAATCGAATCCCGTTTCTGGATATCCATAAATATGTATTAATGAAGTTATTGGCGTATGAAAAAATCCTCCCTTACAGTTTCATTGAAGTCTGGTATAATCAGATAGAGCCCTTGACAACGACTATAGACTCCGACACTCGGATTTTTCCAAAAATCAACCAGCCAGATTAATGCCCTTTAGCCTATATACCCTGCAATTATATTTGTTCAGTCAAAGTATGCTCGAAGCACCTTTCAAAGTTTTCTCCTCTGTTTGGCGTCTCGTCAAACAAACATGAACGTCACAAGCGTCTATTGGTTGCCATTTTGAATTTTATCGCTAAATTTTCAGTTTGTTATTCCACAAATTAATGCAAATAGCAAAATTACTATGCGATGTTTCTCATTTCTGTATTTTACCACCCACACACCTCCTGTTTGCAGACTGGTGTCTTTCATTTACAAGAAGAAAGAACCGGAGCCTATTTACGAAACCCCCGTCCCTCCTCCCCAGTTTTCTATTACCCTACCCCCATCACGGCCAGCTCCGACGGCCCCTAAACCCAAAAAGATGTTGTCAGGGGATGTACTGGAGAAACTGAACAGCAATATTGCGTTAAACTCGCGATATCTGCGAAATCTCACCAAAGATTCAGACTACATTGATGAGGACGCGCGTGATCAGAGAAGTCACAAGGTTAGTCGGTCATCATCTTCATCATCATCATCATCATCATCATCATCATCATCATCATCATCATCATCATCATCATAATCATCATTAACATCATCATCATCATCATCATAATATTCATCAAAACCAACCTCATCATCAATGTCGCATCATTATTCCCACATTGCTCCTCGATGTCGTCACGATCGTAGATAGTATTTAAATCAACACCATTATCGTCAATATCATCTCGCCATAACAGTCATCATTCGTTGTGTGAACAACCAGACTCCGGTGGAGATCCGGGTTACATTCATCAGGGTCATTGATGTGGATACCTGCAAACAAATCTACAAAGCAGAAGTATTCTTACAGGCCAAATGGTCCGAGCCGTTACTACTAGGAAAAACTCAAAGGGTATGTATGCAATTAAAACCGTCGCACCGTTTGTATCATTGCCCTTTAGGA
This sequence comes from Urechis unicinctus, assembly GCA_034190875.2. NCBI lineage: Eukaryota > Metazoa > Annelida > Polychaeta > Xenopneusta > Urechidae > Urechis > Urechis unicinctus. The sequence continues at coordinate 13,207,317 of CM067356.1, forward strand.
ATGATGTGTTACAAAGCGCCAGACTCGGTGGGATGGGGTGGGCATTCAGCCTTTTCTGTAATTGTGCCAGGTAGGCAAATACGACTTTAACCATTGTTCGTGATCATTGTCTCAATACTGACAAGCTTGTAATACTGACAAGTGGGATTCAAATACCTACTCATATACTACACTTTCTTCACTTAATCGCTGACCAGTAACGGCATTTGCACAAGCCCATAATTTTTGTCTCTGATGATATTTATTCATAGCCAAGAGCTTCAGGAGTAGTGGATATGATCTTTGTTAAGTGTCCAATAAATGGCACTCTTCGCTGAATGCATAATGAGTAACCTCAGGCTTGTGAGCTGTATTTCACTTTCTACGTAAGGAATAAGCCTGATCAATGCGCTTAAGAGGAGCCGTACTGACCAGAAAATCTTCATAGCTCCTTTAAGTTGGCGTCATGTGACTCAGTTCATGTCCATCTCTATGCGTTCACGACAAGCTAAAAGATAATCAAGCAAAAAGATAATCAAGCTAAAAGATAATCAAGCAAGAGGGTTTGGTGACCACAGACCATCGAATGTCTTTGTAGAGCTTCTAACTGCATATCACTGTATTTTGACTATAAGGTTTATATATATAAATATATATATATATATATATATATATATATATATATATATATATATATATATATATATATATATAAATATATATGTGTGTGTGTGCGTGTGTATGTGTGTGCATGTGTATGTATGTATGTATGTATGTATGTATGTATGTATGTATGTATGTATGTATGTATGTATGTATGTATGTATGTATGTATGCATGTATGTATGTATGTATGTATGTATGTATGTATGTATGTATGTATGTATGTATGTATGTATGTATGTATGTATGTATGTATGTATGTATGTATGTATGTATGTATGTGTGTGTGCGCGTGTGTGTGTGCGTGTGTGTACAATTGTACATAAATTAGGTAGTTATTATGCAGATCGTAAATTGTTGTATGTTTCTTGTTAGGAAATAGATCAATTAGATCTCCGTAAGCTATGGGATCCCCTTATAAACATCAGCAATGTAACCGGCGATCTTGAAGAGGATAAAACGTGGAGAACCGCAGTTGCTGAGGAACCCGGCTACAAATATCCCATCATGTTCTACCGGCGACGCATGCGCGGCACATTTATTGAAGGACTTGAGCTGAAAAGTTTCCCCGTGGATGTTCAAGTATAAATGAGACCATTTCTAACATAGAAAATTCACTTGACATAATGTGCACGATGCGATACATTCTTTAATAATGAAGTTACAGTAATATTTATGATCATGCGCTCATTCCCTTGGTTTGTTTTTCAGCAACTGACCTTGAAAGTCGTATCGGAACGCGCGTCTCAAGAAATTGACATATTTGAAGACAGCAAAGAATTATCCAGCGTCTACACAGAAAACTTCACGGATGAACACGAATGGTTGATTTATGAGCACGTGGAGTCAGAGTGTGGCTTGATGACAGCTGCCGATGAAGCACAGATTACTATTTATGGCGGAATGGACGCTTTCACGGACAGCTGCAAACATCCGCAAGCGGATTTCGTCTGCCACGTGGCTCGGCGTCCGGGTTACTTCCTATGGAACACTATACTCATTATGGTAAGTTTTATTAAAACTTGACCTAAAATTTAGAGCCAGCCAAAACGACCTTTTTGTTTGTATAACATGCATGGATTTTATCGCATGTGGCACAGATAACAGTGTATGCGACCTCCATAATATAATGTGACACAATGTGTTGCAGTTCCTGGTCGTGTCTCTGACGTTTTCGGCATGGGCGGTCAACGCTGACCTTCCAGAGATGCGGCTTATCGTTGTACTTCTCCTGTTGCTCGCCGCGGTATCTTTCCGCTTTGTTATGGCCAAACATCTACCGGCAATGTCCTACCTTACTTATCTGGTATGCATAATCACCCCGATGATACTTATGGAACGTTCATAACATATCTGACAGGCAGATCAGTGTGATTAGTTGAGGTGGGGGTGGTGGGGGAGCGCTCGCGTGGTGCTTTTTTTTTCTCTCACTGAGAACACCCGTTGTTGTAGGGGGCGGTTAGGTGTCATGCATAATCAAACTGGTTAAGGTTTGGGAGCTCATTGTTTATTTAAAGCTACCTTCATAACTTAGCGTGATATATGGGTACAAAAGGTATGCAACCGATAATCAAACACAGAGTGAAATACAAAAAAAAACCCAAACAAATATGCGATGTAAGTTGGAAGGAGGGTAGGGACAATGTGGAGGAAAATAGGTCGAAGGGAGGGTGTGTGTGTGTGGAGGGGGCGTTCACGCAATATGCCCAAAATTTTTATCTAGACCTTCCCTTGCAGATAAACTATGAACGTTACCTAATCATAATAGATATGTCTCAGTGAACACCGTGGTATGAGCGGACATGTTACAAGATTCACAGCTGATCAGTTTATCAGCGCGCATGCCGTGCGTGCCGCTGTCGTTAACGGACATATGTCCACAAGGGGCACCTGGGACCCTGTTCCTAGAGAGTTCGCTGTTGTGTAATAGTATATTTTACTGTTATTGTACCACGTTCTTGTGATTTAGGCTATCAACAAATTGTGTTTCTTTTCCATTTAGGATGTCTACGTAATTGCAAGCCTGATATTCATGAGTGTACAAGTGATTGCTATATGTGGCATATCAGTACCAGCAAAGAAGGAAGACGGCGATGCCGACAATATTGATACATACGTCGGGTTCGCCATGGCCATAGTTTGGGCCATTTTCAACGTAGTGTATCTGGCCTACCTATTTATACTGGTGAGTCCGGCTTGCTGGAAGAGTGATATGTTTTCTGACTCAAGTTCAAATATGTTGCGTGGCTAAGCCTCACACAGAGGTATAGGATGTTGAATGCTTTCTGAAATGCAAATTCTTCCATTATTGTGTGTGTGTATTGTATGATGTTGTCATAACGTTTTGTGTTCCCGTTGGGATACAGGGATTTTTATCAAGACAGAAAATGCTGGACAAGGACAATGAATATCTGGTAACCGCCATCATTATATATTCGTTGATGGCTTCACGATGATTTAACAAATATGCACCTGCCTTTCTACCCAGAGCCAACCCTTCCTTAATAATTTTTCACTATTTCATAAACATCAGTCCGTATAATCAATGGCTCCCCTCGCATTAAAGAAGACAAAATGTAATAAGTGATGTATCGCTATCCCTAAGGTGTCTTATGTAATATGTGTGTTATAGCTTAAGAAGGATAAGTTATCGAAAAGACGCTATAAGAAAGTTGCAAGACCCGCCCCACAGATTCGACACGCCCCTCTTCCCCCAGCGCCTAAACCAAAAAAGAAAAGCGACAAGATTGTCTATATAGACGCACACGACAGCGACAAACCTCTCCAGTTGCCGAAAATAGTCAAGAAGAAGAAAGAAAAGAAAAGGAAACCGACGCCTGTGGAGAGCGTCGAGGAAGAGGAAAAAGTCTACACCATAGTACCGCTGACATGATTGCAGGGTTACAAATAACATCAAATTCCGTATGCGGTTTAGGCGGAGCGTGAAGCATGATTACGATACGTAATAAGAACACGCTGAAAACACACGAGGGGGATAAGTTTGTAAATTGTTTCATTTTGAAATAGCTATGACCTCAAATTGACTTCGTCTTCAAAATGAGACTATCTGGAGGGTATTTTAATCATATGGTTTTAAGTATTTAGAGAATTAGTGAATGATGAAGTCTGTACCTGTTATGCACCTCCACCCAATACTCACATTTAATGCTGATGATACTTAATTCAACTACACGCAGCGGTACTATTCAGAATTCCATCTTGGACAAAATGAAACAACTGTAAAATGACACCCGTGTGACCATTACAGTTTGTATAAAAGAAGATTATTTCGTTTAAACAGGCCGTACCCCATGTGCTGTTTTTATTGTCTCAATGTCACCGTGAGTAAACATGTATGCACCATCGACGAACAATTAAATGTAAAAGAATATCTGTGATAGATTGTACAGAAAATATATAACTTATGTTGCATCCTAACATTTTTATACTCTTATGTAATCATAGATAATTTTTTTACCGTTAACCTCAACTAATGTGGGTTTTTAAGTCTTCTTGTTCGCTTCGTTCTAATAATCATTGCTGCTCCACATATATCACTATATCACAAAGAAGCTCAGGGATATATATTGTATGATTGTTGCAAAGATCAGAGATCTGGATTATCGAAGTCCTTCCACAGATCGATCGATCGATTGACTGAGTCAATGTATGGATGTGTTGGCGATTCCCGTACTCGGTTAAGCCTTATGATGTACTCCTGCAGTTGTATATATTACATTGTTCTTCACCGGCACAGCAGTTTACTCTCGTCCCTCATTGTGTAATTTTATTTGCAACGGGGTCATGTTAAGAACACTTAGGCGATCTCGTAAAGTTTTATTTCACTTTATAGTATACTTAATAACATACTTGTTTAAAAGCATTGTATTTTGTCTAAGAATTAAACGTTTAATCCGATAATAAACTACTTTCCTATATCAAGTGTGCCAGTAAAACCATTGTCGGTGGGTTTGGTTGTCAATTTCAAAAGCGTTTACCATAGGAGTAAGGTGAAATATAATCTGCTAGGATGCGATTGTTATGTACACATACATACATACATACATACATACATACATACATACATACATACATACATACATACATACATACATACATACATACATACATACATACATACATACATACATACATACATACATACATACATACATACATACATACATACATACATACATACATACATACATACATACATACATACATACATACATACATTACATACATACATACATACATACATACATACATACATACATAAATACATACAAACATGCATACATACATACATACATACATACATACATACATACATACATACATACATACATACATACATAAATACATGCATACTTATATACATACAAACATTCACACATACACATATATACATATGTACATACATACATGCATGCATATACATTTAAATTTATATTTAAATCTACATTTATTCATATATATATATATATATATATATATATATATACATTTACATATAAATATATGTATATATATATATATATATACTTATATATACATATATATATAAACAAATGAATATATATATATGTTTTTATATATATATGCATATATATGTATACTTGTATATACATATATATATATATACATATATATATATAATATATATATATATGTATATATATATATATATGTATATATATGCATATATATGTATACTTGTATATACATATATATATATACATATATATATATATATATATGATATATATATATATATATATATATATATATATATATATATATATATATATATATATATATATATCTCTATATATATATATATATATATATATATATATCTCTCTCTCTCTATATATATATATATATATGTATAATCTGATATATATCTCTGTATATATATAATATATATACAGGGCTCGAAACTAACGCCCGCCCGCCCGCCAATGGCGAGTTAAAATCGGCTCGGGCGGGTGGAAATTACGAAACTGGTCGCCCGGGTGGCGAGTCAACAAATTGCCTGTATTAAGTTTTTACGATGCGCCCGCTCGCAGCACGTTCTGAAGAGCCCGACCTTTAATTTAACATGCACTTAGGCCCCGAGCCCCGACTGAGATCACCAGTGATTGTTTACTCCAAACGCAGCGAGCATTAATTTAGAGGGTCTCTGGTCTTCATTGTAGTATTAAATATACAGATTTGGACACCTTATACGACTTTATCGGATGTCCCGTTGGTATTGTTAATTGGGCGCTAATATACCGTCGCTCACTTAGCTGACGACTTGTTCACATAATAACTTACGCAGCAATGTGACGGTTATACTTACATGATGCATCCTCATTCATATGATTTCTGGCCTTTTATGTATAATATAACTGTGTTTGTTTTATTCAAACAATGTCATTCTTCCATTACCATATCCGAAATCGGAAAAACACCCCCTCACAAGCAGCCGTGAATTTGTTGTGCTAGAATTGTATTCGAGTGCTTGTTTATCTTGTTAGCCGGGATGTGCCAATTTATTGTTGTTGTCAGGTAATAATGTAAGTAGGTGCACGGATGTATGACTCCAAGGTTAGGGTCGGATTTTGAGAAGCTGTGACTGGAGCTTGCGCTTTCACCTGGTCAGCGCGTGCTGTCAACGTGTCACGTCATGACACGGGCGAAACGTCGGTCGCTGCGTAGCGTCACGCGTTGCGTTTGGGTCTCGGCGAACTTTGGATAAATAAGGCTTCGTTTGATCATGATTAATCATCAAGCTCTGTTCTACGAGTCGACCAAGTCAAATCGTCAACGTCCAAATCCCCAATTTTTCTACACTATGTGGCATTTCATTGAAGGGGCCAAGCCTCCCCAGCCGAGTAAGCACAAGCTACCAGAAGAGCTAAGGCTTCAAAGTAAAGATTATGAGAAAAAAAGAGGAAGGAAATGGAATTCTAGCTGGCTGAAAACAGACTGCGGAGAAGAAAAAGGTTGGCTGCGACACGATGAAAAGCAAGATGTAATGTTTTGCGATTGCTGCAGAACATATGCAACCAAAGATATGCAGCTGTCTGAATATGCTTTCAGATTTTGGTGATCAGGCAGCAGCCAAACTCGTTGAACATTTCAGTGTTGTACTCTCTGGTGCAGGTGTTGACACTGCATTTATCCCAGACCAGTGGGCAATGCTTAAAGCACAGGTGAGCTGATGCTGAATAAACCTATTTATCATTTGTGTTATGTAAATAATAAGTATTGCCTATAGTGTGCTCATATGTCTTGTGCAGATTCTCACCGACAGCAGCAGAGGTCCAGGAATTGACTAGATGTCCTGGGCAAGCATCAACAGGGCACATAGGGCTCATGGACCTCATTCTGACCCTTCCTGCCTCTACAGCTGAGTGAAAGAGGATTCAACATAAAAAATGACTGGAGGTCCAGTCTTGGCGCAGACTCCCTCAACGACCTGATGACTGTGCTTCTTGTGTCACCCCCTACCGCTGACTGCAACCCTGAGCATGCTATAGAACTGTTATAGATTACTGGGACCTGGTATCGACGCTCCAGTTACAAGGAAAACATTCGATGTGAAAGTGAGGAGGAGGATGGACCAGAAGAGGACTTTGTTTTGCATTGGTTTGTCCAGGGCACTCGAGGCCATATACCAGAAAGACTGTTGTTAAGTAGGGTGTTATTGTTGTGTGTATTATGTGTTCTTACCCGAGTGTCATGTTTTTCTTGATGTGTTTATCAAGTGATTGAATGTGGTGCAATTTTATTTTATTTTTTTGCTTGTGTATATTGTGAGTTATATTATGCGGGTTATGGGTATAAAAAATAAAGTATTCATAAATATACATAAACTTGTGCTGAATTTTGTTGGCTGGTGGAATTTTTTCTGGGCCGGTGGATTTTGGGAACTACCAGCCAAGTTGGCCGGTGGCAAATTTTCTTAGTTTCATGCCCTGAATATATATATACATATATATACATACATATATATATATGTATCTATATATCTATATATATATATATATATATATATATATATATATATATATATATATATATATATATATATATATATATATATATATATATATATATATATCTATTTATATATATATATGATATTGTGTTACAAATGCCATTTAATATATGTGGTAAGTTTGGGTTGAAAAGCGACGTTCGGTACAACCCTAGTCAATCATATCAGATGACGTTCACCGCTTAAGCATATGCCCTTCATAAAGATAACATTTCACCATACAATTCTGTTCTGACAAGTGTCAATTTGATTAAATATCTTGGAGTTGTACTTGACAGTAAATGCATACACAATCAATTAGACATTCTAACAGATCAGAAGCACACATGCCAGTTCCAACATTTCACTGTTGAAGTTTTTGCCATGCTCTACACATGTACAACTTCATCTATTTGTATCATGATGTAATAATTTTTATTGTTCGCAATTGTGGTGCAGCCATTCAAGGCAAACAACTGAAAATGGTATGTAACCATGTTTTTCGTAAATTGATGGTTTTCCCGTATTGTCAGTGCCAAACATATGTTAGGGTCCAATAGACCCATAACCCCTGCAGCAACTACATGTAGAGAAGATAGCATAATGACTGAGTTTACTTGATGCTTTGATACATTGTCATTTTATCAACACTATATTACACTTATTTGTACCGATTTGTAAGGGTCATTGTTATTATAAATTATATTGTAAAGATATATATACATATTTATGTATTCATGTAAAACTGTTGCTATGGACTATTGAGCTGGCTATAAAATTATTATTATTATCATCATTATATATTATATATATATATATATATATAATATATATATATATATATATATATTATAAAATATATATATATATGCATATATATACATATATATATGCATATATATATATACATATTTATATATATACATATATATATATATACATATTTATATATATATATATATATATATATATATATATATATATATATATATATATATATCTATATATATATATATATTATCTGCTTTTTTACCATTAGAATGAAGGAATGGTTGGACATTGATGTTGGTCTGTCAGCCAACACAGCAATGTGAGAGATATTGGAGGTGACAGTTCAATAGGCACCTTCCTCTTGTTCTCAAACAGGTGCAAGTTTGTGAAATTATGATGATTGTTAAAATGACTCAATGATAACCATCACTTTGTCTTCATTGTGATCATTGCAGTTGTCATTGCAGTTGGAAATATCCCAAACAACTAACTTAACCTTTCAACCAAAATGCATGAATGAATTATGGACAAGATATGTATGTTCAGTTAGAAACAATATTTATCAACATCTATAACAATATAAAACAAACAGCTGGATGGATATCTGATATAGAAAAACACACTTAACTAAGAGAGTATTTGTCCTAAGTGAAAACTTTTGTATACTGTACACTCAATTAGATAAGCAGCTCTACTTTTGTAGAATAAATTGTTCTATGAAATCGTTTTGTTCTTGTTCCTCCTTGTTCAGTGCATCATATTGTATCCTCAATCTAAGAAAAAAAAGGAAACAATCCAAACAAAAACCTTTAAGTGTTTGTTTCACACAAATGAGTTTACCCCAAGGCAACAGGATTAAGGCTAGTGTAAAACTCTCAATATAACTTGTTTGGGGTTCAATTCAAAACCCACAATGCTGGGTAAAAAGTCAATACCATCAAGCAACCAGTTTAGAGTCCTATATGTTGTACAAATGAATACTCAAAGTGCGTCAGATGGAGACAAGCATGTACCTCTCTAATTGCATCTTCTTCTCCGCAATCAGAGCCAGTAACTGCTGTTGTTGGGCCTCTCGTTGTTTGGTTATTGACTTGAGAAGATTTCTTGATCCTATGGCCTACAAAGATTAAACGGCAATAGATTTTAATACACTCTCGGCGGGGTGCGTGGGGTAAGGAGAACATTCAGCAGTGCAACTGGCTATATCCGTGGCATGTAGAAATGTGCCTTTCCACATCATATTTAATCGTTTTGTTTGTTAAATTTCTTAGGAAAAATTGCTAAAGCTGCATGCTATACATAATTCAACGTAAGGGACCGGAGAGGTCAGAGGGATAAGCTTTATATTTATATGTATATTATAACAATAGCCTAGTCCGCTAACTTAAGAAATAATGTAAAATGACACAGTTCCTCAAACAATTACAGTAATGCATAAACAACTATTTGGCATCTGAGGTTCCTATTCATACCAATGCAATAAATTCAGAGTATATGACACAACTAAACTGTACATCGTTTCGGTAAACTCACACAACAGTCACATTTGAAGAGACAAAGTGTGTATTACAGAATGTTTTGTCAAACTTGAATTTATGCATGGACTGGAGCAATTCATCTATTTAAAGAGCGTCAAACTAGCTTGCCACTCAAAACCCCTTCTCTTTCTCCAAGTTACAAATGATAGAACTGTCCAAAAACATTTTCCACCTAACTTCACATAACCATCACTTTCGTATGACTATGAGCAGAACTTCTAGACTTTATTTCAGTCTCTTTCTCCCACTCAAGTATTTTCGTTGATAAATAGATAATGTAAATCGTACCTTCATTTTCTCCTTTTCCACCTCTTGGGAGACACCATCAACTAACTCAATGAAGCTCCCTACTATCTTCTTGAATTCGGTCATCTCTGAAAGCAAATAGATTTAATTATTTCAAAACTTAGAACATCACTTATATTTGGTAGGTAGTTGTATAGACAGATATTTGGCTCTTCAGATGGTTTGAAGCAATTGATGTACCACTGGGTAGAGTGTGGTGCTAGACCAGGACAGCCCTCACAGCTCAAACCATCAATCGTACTGATCCTGACCTAGGGGACTAGGGAATGACATTCTGTTGGAACACGGGTTAGAATATCAACCGTGACCAGGGCACACTAGTCTGCGTCCCAGACTCCAGGGGTTCCGCTACGCTTCTCGCCCTAGAGTCTATGACAAGACAAGGTCTAAAACTGGCGCGTCCTAATATTCATTAGAAACGTTCGTTAATCTTCGTGACCAATCAACGCAAAGGTTGTGACCCAATTGACCTTAGTTGCGCGCGTCTGGCTCATGAAACTGGCTTGTAATACGCACCCTCAGTTTTATGTGACGTCATGTACATTGTTGTGGTCTGCGTCCAATGAGAACACATTGAATGTGGTCTTAAATAATGGGGCATCTCACAAGTTCAAATTGGCACCACAACAAGCGCTTTAATCGCTCAGCTGCATGATAGTATGTTTACGTAATACAGACAGTTAAAAAGAACCAGTTGTGTGTCTGCTTCTCTCGCCGACTGTGTGATTAATGGTGCCACTCAGCGTGAAACAACAAATCGGGGTGTTGTAGAATGTGTGCCCGGCTCATAAAAATCACTCGTCCGGTTGGATAAGTTGACTTGGCAAGTCACTTGTCCCGGCAAGCAGAGAAACATTGGTGTCGAACCCTGACCCATTCCAAGCATTTCATCGAAAGTAGTAGCTAACAATGTGTAGCAAAATGTTTCCCCGTCCCAGCAGCCACATTCACAAAACAATCAAGACCCATCAAGCAGTCGAGCGAACAAGTCTTTCAAACGGAGCGTACCGAAACAAATATGGCGCCAAATCTTCGGAGAATGTGACGCTGACCAATGAGAGACAATGACTCAAAAGTACCCGAGAGTGACCGAGAGACACAGCTTGTGGTTGGAGCATCCCAAATCTAGGATACTAGTCCAGTTCAAGACGTTATCGTGCCCTAGACTGATGGCGAGATGGATGTTTGTAACGATGTATGAAAGAGATGACCGATCTTTCACTTTTGGTGAAACAGAGTAGTGGCGAAAGATTGCGCACTGTGAACTTTCACCCTGTCATCCTTAACATGGCCCCATGACTATCTATCAGAGAGATAGATCTTCAGATCTTCCTGCTTCAATTGATCTCATATATGTATGTATAAGAAAGAAAAAAAATTACAATTAACAATGCATAAACGTCATAGGCCATTTCCTTTGGTCGTTTCCCAGATTAAATCCGGTCAGGGAACCTATATGAAGCATTAACTCCTGTCACACATGTTAACTTTGGAAAAAAAATTCTGTCTTGAAAGGTTTAACTTGTTCACATGTGAAATCGAACACATTCCTGTCAATGGCAATCGATTTCACTGCAGAGTATCCCAACAGACCAAACGTCAGGTTTTATCACCTTGTTGGTCTAACAGTACAACCACCAATTTTATGGTCAATTTGGTACATGCTTACAGAACTCACCACTTTTTCACGGAATATGCGTGTTCTGACGAGTTTCAGGCAATCAGTGTCGTAATTTATTATTTAGTTTGGTTCAAGATAATGTTTCATATTCCTATCTTCTGTGGAAAAATATATTTTCAATAACTTTCCAAGTTTACCGGTGAGATTTTCTTCCGAATTACAAGCATGGAGGACGGTATCCCAGAGAGCCCCAGAAACTTCTGATGTAAATAAGGCGGTGAGAACTTAGGCAAAAACTATAGCTGATCTTTCCTATCGCCTTTTCCCCAATTTTGGAGGTTTTTTTCCGTAATCTGGTGTGATATTTGCGCAACAGTGATCGTTTGAAGCCTTTTCTACATGTTAGACAAGGTCCTTTTAGCTTTTAGCTTTGTGCCACAAATAGTGCCTGCGAACCCACGTCTTGAGAGCTGCCTCGCCTATGTTTCAATTGGTGAATGCTTACGCTGGTCATTTCCGCCTCACCATCATGCTGACAAGTCAGATCCAGATATTACCGCTTGGTGTGATTTTAGGTCGAGATACTCATTCACAGGAGTCTCCTGTTGCTGAAATTCTCCCTAAGTTCCGATAAATGATTGGTGAGTTGATTTTATTGGATAAAACTAGATAAAACACAGGAACACTGATCATTCCGTTGAATTCGCAAACTTAATTGCAGTTGGACGTCAGAACTAAGAGGGAGTGCAGCACTCCCGTTCTAAGTTCGAAAGTGCTACTGCAGCGCTCCATAACATTATGATGCATAATGAATCTGAGGTATTATCGACGATGACAAAGTTAAAGCACAATTATAACAATCCAGTGTAAGTCATAATACATACTGTCCAAAAATTCCTTGCATTCTTCTTTTAGTTCACCGGTCTGCTGTGATATTTCAGGCTCCAATACTCTAATTTTATTTAATTCATCGAAATGAAGTCCAGCCCGAGCGAGAGCTTCGTCTGCCATTGTGGAATGTTTTCGTCGAAACTACACAACTTTTCCTGATGTCATAAAATATAGAGGTAGGCAAACACATTATCACGCTTTTCCTGTTTCCTTCTGGTAAAAACGACTGGTATAACCCCAATCACCACAGTAGTTATCTAGTTGGATTTCGATACCAGTCAAATTGATAATCCCATAGCAAGCATCATTAACGAAGAATTCTAGACGTTAGTTGGTGGAATATCAGGGTAAGAAACTTAAGGTGAAAATTGTATGTTTATATATACATGAGCCCCACTCATGAGCCGACATTTTGGATTTCTTATTAACTTCGGATTCAAGAGTTAAGGAAATACATATCACATATATATTTATTGTTTTTGCTATTTATCATAATTGTAAAACAGTTAAATTATTTTTGTTGCTTAAGTTACGGAGTGCATTCATGCCAGCTAGCCATGATCCGTTAAATAATATAAGATGGTATATTTGTTACATTTAGCACGATTAAAGAGTGAATTGAAGATTTATTACTGAAATTATAACGATCTAGCCCGGGGATCTTGCGCGCTTCATCTTGCAGGATGCATCATACTAATTATCGTTTTTTCATATACAAAATAATTACCTCTACATAATTTAGCAATGTACTCACAAACCTCTGACGTCAACACATTCGCTCTCAAATTAGTCATCTTTTCTTAAAATAGACTGCTGTATATATACGCATTCCCTCTTCAAACATCCTCCATTCATGATGTTAATCCTTAGCTAGGCACCAGTCTAGTCTGTTGCAACATATTTAGGAACCAGCAAGCGCCTGCTTGCTTGCCTATTTCGAATAACCATTTTGAAGGGGCGATCTTTCTGTCGTATCCAGCAACATGTCGGACGAATCGGGTGAACAGCGTACTGTTATTAAAGGGAACGCGTCAAAGTACGTCAAGTTAAATGTTGGAGGATCTTTGTTCTACACTACCATAGGTACTCTGACCAAACATGACAGCATGCTACGAGCTATGTTTAGTGGGCGTATGGAAGTGCTCACAGATTCCGAAGGTGAGGTTCATCCTCTTAGTCTAACTTCTGTATTTAGTTCTAACAGAGTTAGTAGTGTCGAATACATGACTAGTGGCAGTGTTCATGTGTATATGAATTGCTGGACCTTAATTGTCGTATCTTGATTGATTCACCGATGTGAATACAAGCTTTAAAGATTAACTTCAATGCTCTGATTTATACACACTCAACAGTTCAATATATCTGTATTTAAACGGCTTTGCCCAGTTATTATTGTGAGTGGGACACACAAATTCAATGCTCATCTGAAACTTGTACACTGCAAATGTAAAGGCACAGTTGGTGAGATGGTGTGGCTGGAAAATGAATAAATGCATGAAAGTAATGAGTTTTAGTTGTCTGATCCTGCAGTAAGTTTAACATGTTATTGAACAGGTTTTATGTTCACATGTCACTTCCTGTCTAATCATTGCCAACCAACTGGTTGGTGCAGACGGCTTAGAACTTTTCCCAGTGACTAAAATGTGTTTGATTTGCATTCCAACAAATCACTGAAGTAAGTTTATGATTTGTTTTTGTGTATGTGTATGCAGGCTGGATACTTATTGACAGATGTGGCAAGTTTTTCGGTTTGATACTCAATTTCTTACGGGATGGAACAGTTGCCTTGCCGGAAGTACGACGAGATCTAATGGACCTTCAAAATGAATCCAAGTATTATTTAGTGCAAGAACTTGTAGATTTATGCACACAGCAACTTCAGAAAAATGAATTAACTGCTATATGTAGGGTACCCCTATTGACTTCAGCAAAAGAAGAGCAGGCTCTCATACAATCCACAGCCAAGGTACTGCAATAGTTATGTCTGATCAGCCATTTGAGTTCAACATAATTGTAAAAAGTTATAGGAGTGAAATTGAATTTGATATTTACTCTGTTCCAGCCTGTTGTTAAACTGTTATCTAATAGACATAACAACAAGTATTCCTATACAAGGTAAGTCACAGAAGTAACTCCATAAGATCATGCTTTATTTGAAGTTTCTAGATTGAATTATCAATTGCTCATCTTAGAGAATTTATGTCAGATTACTTTGTCACTGACAAAATTGCTAATTGTATATTTATTCTGTTTCAGTTACTCTGATGACAACTTTTTGAAAAACCTGGAGTTGTTTGAGAAACTTGCCTTGCGATTTAATGGTCGTATACTTTTCCTGAAAGATGTAATAGGAAGTCAAGAGATCTGCTGCTGGAGTTTCTTTGGCCATAACCAGAAAATTGCAGAAGTTTGTTGCACTTCAATTGTGTATGGAACTGACAAAAAACACACTAAAGTAAGACTTTCAGTTCATTTGCTGTCAAGTTAAACTATTGAAGGTGTGTAAATATTGTAAAATAACTTGTGAAATTGTGATGCAACCATGCACATATATAATTTTATCCTGACCAAATTGTATTTGCTTTGCCATTGGAGGCCCTTCATTATAGTCTTTGTGTCATTATTTACTCCTAGCTCTTCTTATGATGCTGTTTACCCCCAAATATTTTAATTATTTTCATATTGAAATCATGTGATTTGACAATAAAACAAATTTATCACACATAGCAATTTGAATTTACAAACTAATGATTGAAATGATCCATTATCTCTGTGTTAAGGTGGAATTCCCTGAGGCAAGAATCTATGAAGAAACATTAAATATCTTGCTATATGAGAACCGAGATTCGCGGCCTGACATGGATTTGCTTCAGGCGACAAAGACTCCAGCTAAAAGTAAGGAATACAACAGCGATGAGGAGGAAGAGAGAGCTGCAGAGCGTGGTCATGAACGCTTCCCACGACGCAAATAGTTAATTTCGTACCTTTACTAATAACCGGGATGATTCAAAAAGATTGTGTATATTTAATTGTCTAAAGGTGTTCTCCAAACTTTAAATGAGGTGTTGACTTGTCCAAAGACTTTTAAGTGTGAACTAATTAAAAGGTTTTTTTTAGTTTAAATCATTTGAATCCATCAAAAATTGATAGGGTAGTCCCCAAAAATTTCTAATGTAATTTTCATATATTTTCCCGATCTATTGTCATGGAAACTGGTCAATTAGTCCTGGTTATTAACAATTTTTTGTCAAAATGTCATACATGTTTATTATATGCAGGCTTGGAGATGGTATCCAAGTTTTGTCTGAAGGCATGATTATCTTAAAAGAATTCCTGCAGATAAGTGTCAAATGAAATGTGCTATAAGATTAGTTGGTAGGCTATTGTGAGAAATTAGATAGGACTATTGCAAAATGCCACCATTTTGTAAGTGCTATTCTGAAGTTAATCGTTGTACAGTTATCTGTCATCCAGGGACACAAAATTCCCAAGTTATATGGTTTTGTGTGTGCTGAAGCTGAATGGGAAGTATGATGTTTTTGAAAGTGCTTCAATAACTGTAGCTGATTTAAGTGTGGTGTCATGTTTTACATGTCTAACCAAGAAACCATTAAGCTGTCCATTATTTCCTATGTAGCTGGTTCAGTTGTATCCAGCAAAAATCACGACAGTCAATAAATAAAGTCAATATATAATATATTCAATGATGCATTTTTATTTGGGAATTCTACTCGAATAAATAGTGAAGGATTAATTATGATTCAACCTACAGTTAATGCCAATCCATTGATTTTCTTACATGGATCTATAGGTACAAGATATTCTAATCATCTTCATCAACAACAGCAACATTTCGAGATTTCTTCCTTGCCAGATACCTGGCTTTAGCATCATTGACATTGTCCCCAACATTACGTTTGGCAAATTTAGCACTTGCTTCGTTGATTTTACCATCCTTAGACAGAGATTCAGGTAATGATGGTCCAGGCATAGTCATCTGGGTACTGGTGTCGTTATTGTCGGGTGAACTTTTGGATTCTTTTTTGTGATCTTGTCGAAGTGAGTTGCCCTCGTATCCCTGCTGGTGATCTGTCGTTGAGTCTTTGTGTTGGGATTTGGGATAAACTTGTGAGGTACTGTCTCTTCCCATTGATTTTCTCCTGTCATCTGCATGGTGCCTCCTGTCATCTGTATGGTGCCTCCTGTCATCTGCATGGTGCCTCCTGTCATCTGTATGGTGCCTCCTGTCATCTGAATGGTGTCTCCTGTCATCTGAATGATGCCTCCTGCTCTCTGATTTCTTATTCTTTGAGTGTGCCTCACTGGAACAGGATAAAGAAATCATTTTAGAGAAGGCATAACATCGACATGGACTGGGACCTTGTTTTGTGAGGAGGCGAAGCTGTTTGTAACTCCCTTCACCAAAGTATTATAACGCCGATTAAACCCCATGTGTCATAAAAAGCATCAAACAGAACAGTATTTATTTTGATCATAGATGAGGGCCCAGCGTGCTGCGTTGCTGTTTGTCTTTGAATGAGCTGTTTATACTGGCTTGGCTAATTCCTTGTATCTGGCCTGGGAGACGCGGGCGGGTGGACGGCTTTAGGGGGAAATTCAATCCCGTCCAAATCGATGACTCACCCGTCCAATTGACGGGTGGATGGGTCTCTGGCTAAGACCCTGATTGTAACAAAGAACGATCTACGTTGCTTGGAAGCTGCTGGTCTAACATGATAAAAAAATCTAATAAGGACGACACGCTCATTACCCTTCAAACAGCATTGATAAATATACCACAATTCATGCAGGACACTATTATATCAACATTTATGAAAAATATGAGCCAAACTCACTCGTCATCAGAGTCAGGCGAGTCTGAGGAAGATGAACTCCGTCCCCTGCATGGAAATATCCATCACATTTAGCAATTATTGTAAATAAATTGAATGATGCACTGAAATTTAACAGAGAGATAACTATGCTTACAGCAATACTTATTGGTATTAATAATGTTGATATAGGTATGTTATATATTATGGGCTGTTCAACTCCTCTATCCACATTCACAAGCCTATTGCCAAAGCATGGGGCAACCATTAACTTCACCTGTAGTGTTTGGTAGATTGTTTAGGGGGTGGGCTTGCATCTTTCTCTTGCTTGACGTTGACCTGCTCTTGTGTGACCTCTTCCTTTTTGACCTCGCGGGTAGTTTGATTGAGGATGTTTCTGTAGAAGCCACTCAGATCCATCTGCTTGGTAACATCAGCACGGGCTGCAACATTGGGCCAATAAGTTATCTTATTTCTCAGAGTGAAAGTCCACAAACGCAAAACAATTTTGTTTTGGACAAAAGAAATAGAAAAAGTGTGGTTTTTTCATGTGACCCTTTAGCATCTTCTTAGTTTCAATCACGCCTTTATTAATGGCATTCTGGCTAAAGCTAGAGTAATGCTAAGTGGGCGGACTTGATGGGTTCAAAATATCCTTGGGTAAATAGTTTTTGGGGTATGATCACTCGTTTAGTAATCAAATATGTAACATCAAAAGATTTCACACCGATAGGCATCCAAGATTTATGTTAGTGCTCGTGTGGGTGTGTGTGCGTGTATCTGTGCATGCGTGCATCTAGTTTGTGTGTATGTCTATGCATGTGTGCATGTATGTTTGTGTGTGTGTGTGTGTGTCAGTGCATGTGTTCATGTATGTGTGTGTGTCTGTGCATGTGTGTATGTTTGTGTATTGGTTGACAGTTAATCTCAGTGAAGTCGGCGGGTTCTTACTCTGGCCAGTAGACATCCTCTAAGATATCCCTCAGTACAGACCCTTAATTACCCATTGAGGACAAACAAACAGTTTGTCTGTTAAAGAAACATGAGTTCAAACCTGACCTTCCATCTCTTCTTGCTGCTTGGCTTTTTCCTCTGCTTCCTTAAGCTCGGCCATTTTCTTCTTGTAGCTTTCCGTCACAAAAGCATCTTTGTCAGCGAACTCATCTTTCTCTTTCTCCCTCTCCTTCTGTACCTGTCTCTCCACCTGCCTCTCTCTTTCCAGCTTCCGTATCTCAGCTGCTTTCATCAACTGATTTATGTATTTAGGCTGCAATCACAATAATGGTACAATTTTGGGAGTGACAAATGTGTTTCTGATGAATGATAAACTAATTGACAGTAAAAGGTAAGCTGCAACCAAAATAAAGTATGAGCTCAGAGTGAATTTTGGAAACAAACATCTTTTTGTATTAAAGACAAATATAGGGCACTCTAATGGCTAAATCTTATGCAATGCTTCAAAACATTTTGCAATCAAACATGCATTGGGTTTTAGATTGTCTAGGTGGGAGGATGTTTGAAATGAGCCTGGTCCATGAATCTCAGACAGGATGGCAGTGAATACAATGTTACCTTTTTGTCTTTCTTTGCCTCCATTCTTGGATCAGCAGCCTTCTTCTCAGCCTGCATGTTGTCATACACAGTATCATAGTCGAACACAGTCGGGTCTTCTGCAAGAGCTTTTTCAATCTCCAGCTGAGTCTGAACACAGCCAATTATATGAATTAAAATTTACATTTGGTGACAAAATATAATGACAAGAAGTTAACAGATAGTTGGAAAGTTCAAGATATGGAAGAAAAAAAACTAAACGTAAATTAAAAGAGCAGGATAAACGAGATACTGCCTGAATGGACATCAAAAGAATAGCACTCATGAGTACAGTAGTCTGAACAGAAGAGTTAATCTTAACGTAATTAGGACCTGAAAGTTGATATCACACTCACCTGTCTTTTCATAAGTAGATTCTGCTGACTTGGCTTTTTCTTAGTGCTAACCTTAAAATAAATGAAACATAAACACAATTAAAATTTAAAAAAGGAACAAAATGTCTAAAATACAACATTATGTTAGCAAAGACACTCACCTTGATTTTATTGCTGCCATCGTCATCATCATCATCATCAAATATTGATGATTTAGACAAAACCTTTTTTTCTGCCTTTGGAGGCACAATCAAGCCGTATCTATGGAAAAAAATACACATCAGTCTTGATATTAGAGCTAAAGTTATGCCCAAAGATGCAGCCATGATAATATCATCCTGCAATCGATGGAAGCGAGCCAACAATATAGGCCCACTGGTTAACAGCCAGTATCATTCCTGCCAGCCTGATAAGGCTATTAACATTTTTTTCTAACACTAATGAGTAATTCAAAGATGCAACCAAAGAATTTGTTTCCACACCTGGGTGATGGTGGATTGAAATGGTATTTTGCCTCACAAGGCAAAGTTAACAAATCCTGTTATACCCTGTTGCCAGCCTCAGCATTCCAAGTAAGTCATGTATATCAGCAGGAGGGAGATGAAAGATCAAGCATATACAGTTGTATTTATAGCCCATCAACTCCACATGAAAACAATAACATTTTCAAACAGACAAATTAAAAGCTCTGCTCACATGCCATCAACTGGTGAGATCTAAGCTATTGTTGTCTTGTAATGAACACCCTTCCCCAACCATTCCAAACCCAAACATTCACCCACTAATGTGAAACGAACAGTTCACAGCTTTTTGGTCACATAGTATACCCTCAGCTAATAGCTGTGCACGCCGTTTTATTGACAATGTGCAATGATTGCAACCAATGCACGGTGATTGATACACAAGTTCTTATCATACACAATACTCACACAAATGTGTATATGAAGAATGATTTTCACATCTATGAATGTTTTAAACAAGTTGAGTTAGTTCACAATATCTTTAAAGGCCAGACAAATTTTGTATAGTCAATGTATGTTGTGAATGACAAGTTCGGTTGCTGCGCACACACACAGACAAGGTTCGCAAGCAAACTTTTGCTTACCTATTTTTTTCATTTAAGTGCATGTGTCATATTGTAAATGATTATGATTTGGCAATAACTACCTTAGAGGGGTAACATGTATTCAACAATATCTCCTTGACAATTGAAAAAATAATACTTTCGGATACCCACAGCCACATGGCGAGTGAAACTGAAACTGTGTATTGTGATGTCATGTTTCCAAGATGGAGGTTGCCATGAACAAAAGTTGTAATTTTCAAAGTTTATTTGACAATTGCTAAAGACAGTGGAAAACAAAATAGTCATGAAATTTTACATGAAGATAGGTATACTCATGAGGATTCTAAAAAGGTATGTTTCATTTGTTTAAGTCAATTAGTAAAAAAGTTATTGAGGTTTCAAATTTCATGGTATGGCTCGGTTTTGTGCCAGAATTGTATGGTAAGGGATAACACGCTTTATATGTCTAATATTTAAAATATAATAGTGAAATTATACCACAAGAAATGTATAATCTAGAGGATTCTTATAAGCTATGTTTCATTTTTTTAAGTCAATTAGTAAAAAAGTAATTGAGGTTTCAAATTTCATGGTATTGCTCGGTTTTGTGCCAGAATTGTATGGTAAGGGATAACAGCTGCTTTATATGTCTTATATTTAAAATATAATAGTGAAATTAAACCACAAGAAATGTATAATCTAGAGGATTCTTATAAGCTATGTTTCATTTTTTTTAAATCAATTAGTAAAAAAGTTATTGAGGTTTCGAATTCTATAAAATTGTCAGTTTTTGAGCCAAAATTGATAGGATGACTGCCACTTTTCACTTTTCAAGATACCTGTCTGACATTGCCAAACAATACTAATCTATTGCAACCAGACACCTGTCTGACATTGCCAAACAATACTTATCTATTGCAACCAGACACCTGTCTGAAATTGCCAAACAAGGCTTAAACTGTTGCAACTAGACACCTGTCTGACATTGCCAAACAATATTAATCTGTTGCAACCAGACACCTGTCTGACATTGCCAAACAATTCTAATCTATTGCAACCAGAAACATGTCTGAAATTGCCAAACAATACTTATCTATTGCAACCAGAAACATGTCTGAAATTGCCAAACAATGCTTAAACTGTTGCAACCAGACACCTGTCTGACATTGCAAGACAATACTAATTTATTGCAACCAGACACCTGTCCTAAATTGCCAAACAATACTAATCTATTGCAACCAGACACCTGTCTGACATTGCCAAACAATACTAATCCATTGCAACCAGAAACATATCTGAAATTGCCAAACAATGCTAAAACATCAGGTGACCAAAATCTCAAGATCGCCTTTAGAGATGTCCTCGTCCAGACGGTGGTATGTGTACACAGCATCATCCTCGTCATATACTCGCGTCTTAAAGCAAAAATTTGTCAGATAGAGATTCAAATGCGAATTGTTTAACCGCAATGGTTATGAATATTTGGGTGCAATTGCGCAGCTTATATAAGACTGGGGCGAATGATAAACTCGGGATGTACTCCGTGAACGGATCTGACACAAAACGTGGTTAACATAATCTCTTTGATGTGTTAAATCTGGGTGGTGCCCTTGGTGACGAGCAGCTCGAGCAACCGTCGCAGTAACTGTCGGCAGCTCAACATCTACTCCGTGAGCCCTAACTGCCGAATTCCACGCGCCAGCGCAAGCGGCATTTTGCCTTTGAAGTTACTGGCCTGTAACGGATATTTTTTTGAATCTACAACACCAAATAAATCAGGTACCATATTAAGTGCAAGAGTGATCTTTTAAATGACATAATGCTGGTAAGGCAAGCAATGCGCTCTCCCGGCGCGGGTATGACAAAATCGAACATTTTAAAGTTTAAATTTCGACAAAACGCCTACAATCGATTCCACTAAACTGGAATTATCCCCTAATATAGATGGATGCTAGGGGTCAGAATAAAAAAATAACAAAAATCGGCTTTGGTTGACCCCAAGCAACAGCTGCGTAAGCGATCTTGAGTTGGCCGTGTGAAGGCAAGCTATGCGCTCTTCCGGCACGGGTATGACAAAATCGAACATTTTAAAGTTTAAAATTTGACACAACATTTGCTATCGATTCGAGAATAAACTTAACCAAAGTGTTCCACCATACCTGAATTATCCCCGTATATAGATGGATGTTAGGGGTCAGACTAAAAAATGAACAAAAATCGACTTTGTTTGACCCCAAGCAACAGCCGCGTAAGCGATCTTGAGTTGGCCGTGTGAAGGCAAGCTATGCGCTCTCCCGGCGCGGGTATGACAAAATCGAACATTTTAAAGTTTAAAATTCGACAAAACATTTCCAATCGATTCGAAAATAAACTTTACCGTAGTGTTTCACTAAACTTGAATTATCCCCGTATATAAATGGATGTTAGGGGTCAGACTAAAAAATGAATGAAAATCGACTTTTTCTGACGACGCACAATCAACAGTGGTTGCGAGCGTGCGCAGCCGTGTTGAGCGAAGGCAAGGTTGACCCTGATACGGGCGCACGCAGAAAGCATGAGATGATTGGACAACATTTTGAAGTGCAAAATACGACAAAACATTACCATTTAATCTGGAAAAAAACTCACCCATTTGACTTGTAACATCATACTTATATTTGTCAAAAGTGAGCACCTATTTCGCGGGTTTCTGATAAAATTGGGAAAAAAATACATTTGTTTGCACCGTAATATTTCATAATTAAATAATATTATTTTCCCTTTGGCCAATTTTTTTAGATTTTATATGATCATGAACATTAGAAAGTCATCTTGTCATTTACTAAACAATAAAAACGATAAGAGTAACGAATACGAACCGATTTAGAGAATTAAAAACGGAGTGAATCTCGAAAAGTCAAAAATGCTCGCCGAGAATTTTAACGTATTGCTCCACAAACACACATTTTTTATGATTCAAACGGAGTAAAATGCAAAAAGTAAGACAATTTTATTGAAATTCAATATGTTAGCTCTCGTTTGATACATAATTCGTCCATGTATCTTAAATATAATTGCCCGTCATAGCAAGTTGAAAAAACTTGGAAATGACATTGAGGCACAAGCGCGGCCGCCTGTGGCGAGGTTCAGCTGACACCCCTAACCTCAGTGGGAATGGGTACTTATCCCACACAAGAGTAATATTTAACTTTAAGATACAGTGCTAACGATTTCGCGGAAAAATTTCATGCCATCGAGACACTGCCTAACCCGTCCACAGTCTGTCCCTTAAAAAATTGCATGAATGTTTCTCGTACAGTATGCTGACAGTTAACAGATTTAGGGTACTCCCTGAACGGAAACACCGGCGAAAAAGTCAATGTAATATCGCTCAACAGATTTGGATGTCAATCATTTATCACATTCGACACAAACAGAACAAAACAACCAAAGAGGGTGATTATCCAAACTGTTAGATACACTCAGCAAGAAATGGAAGCGGCGTCAGGATGTACACAGTAAGCCATATTCAATGTTTACCGTTTACCAGACGCCATATTTATCTAATTCTAATATAACTTTGAGTACGTACGTACGCACACCACATTATGATTTCAGAAATATAATCTCAACTTTTCTGATATTAGCTGGATCATTATGACATTTATTATCTAAAGTCGATCTCGATTCGTGCGAGTGTTCCTTTATTTTTTGTCATGTGCGATCATCATGAAAGTCAAGCGATTTTGTGTCATTGTTCATCAGTTTTTTCTGGTATGATAAGAGTTTTTTACGTGTTGTGATAGTGTTAAATGAACTGATAAAACGCTCGTGCAGCAGACTTGTTATGCCATTGTCTATCTTCAATGGCTTGAACTTCGATTACATAATTGTGGAGAGGGCTTCACCTGCTTATTTTTAAACGCATTTCAGCAAAGAAGTCCCGACCAGACTGTCAAGAGACTGATAATGCCGGTCTTATGTGTGCATGTGTGCAAGTACGTGTATGTGCATGAAAATAGATGTGAACTGGTCTGTCGTGAGTACATATTGATGTCCATGAATGGACAACTATTTGATCGCGTGTCTGTGTGTCTGTGTGCATGTGTCTGCATAGACACAAGTATGTATGTGAGGGTGTAATCGCGCAAATGCCAACATTACACATTCCAAATTTCATCCTATGCAAATCAATCATATTGCATTAACAACAACCATTAATCCTTCATTGTCACCGAGTTATACCCTCCCAGACATGGCTAGAATGCTACAGAGGTAATGGGGTTAAATAACCAGTGAAGACCATAATCAGCGATGTGACATCACACGCTGTAGCATTGAGGTCTGGGTCACGGTTAGAGACAAATGTTTGTCTGTTTGTGATTCTATGAAGGGGTACTAAGCTGACGGCGACCTTCGACCAGTCTGATACCAGCATTTGCAACAACATAATCTGCATTTCGTCCCAGTCATTAACATGTTAGTTATTGACTTTAGTACCCTGTTAACAGTGAAACGTGAGTTCTTCTGTATGACGGCTTCTATATGCCAGCGTGTGTCGACACGTTTGCTTATTTCATGTCTGCGGGTATAAGGTTGCGATCGACATTTGTACGCATTATTTTATAGCTATGGGTACTCCCTGTTTAGTTCTGGCTACTGAATATTTTATCTGGGCTAGTTAGTTTCACAACCCGTGTGTGTGTGCTTGCATGCGTGCGTGCGTACGCACATCAATAAAGCATATGTTCCATCAAGTGTTATGTGCCGTTAATCTTGACCTTGAACCGTAACTCGAACTTGTGGTCGTGTGCTCGTGCTATGCTGCAGTCGGGATAAAAGACAACTTGTTCCGGTAGCATTAGCCCAATAATGCTGCATAATGATGTCATCTTGATCCCATCCGTTTACATTGCGCCCGCTAACAGGAGTGATATAAGCCAGATCGACTCAAAATAAACAGGGAGTACCCATAGCTATACCATATCAAGACTTTTGATTAGTAGAATTTTTAACATTGATATGTTAAGGAATATACATATATTATATCCCAAGTTATTTTAGAATGCCGCTGAGACAAGGGTATTAAAGACAAAATTCACATAAGAGCGCTCGGTTTCCGATACCATTTCAAGATATTTGGACCAACAACGAACGATAGTTTATCTACTTAACAGGTCAATTTTTTTACATCCAAAGTCCTTTGATGTTAATTCTTTTACGTACACCATCCTCAGACCTGGTTGCGTAGAAGGTACTTTGAAATATTGGTAAGCAGGCGTATGGCTTTACTGAACAACGGTGCAGAACGCACTCTTCGCTCATACATATATATATATATATATATATATATATATATATATATATATATATATATATATATATATATATATATATATATATATATATATATATATATATATATATATATATATATATATATATATATATATATATATATATATATATATATATATATAAACATATCCGGGCTGGTATCCACCCCAGCCAAAAGAAAAATCTACACAACTGGATGTGTGTTTACAAATACTTTATTGTTTTACCCATGACCCGCAAAATATAATTCGTAACAAACACGTGCCTAAGTCAATCACTTGACATGCACAGAATGAAAAACATATTGACACTTGGGGAAAGACATATAATACACAACAAAAACACCATACTCAACAACAAACCAACGTAAACTAAGTCCTACTCTCGCCCATCCTCCCCCTCGCTGTCACATTGAATGTTTTTCTTGTAACTGGGGCCTCGAGACATGCTCCCAGTAATCGACCAGTTCTATAGCACGCTCGGGGTTGTTGTCAGCGATAGGGGGGGAGACAAGATGCACAGTCATCAGAGTACAACACTGAAATGGTCCACAAGTTTGTCTACTGCCTGATCACCAAAGTAAGCTGATTCAGACATGTCATGATATAGCCCATGACATAACTTGCTGCCTGGCAAGCAAGGCAAAATGTATTTTATGGGCCATTAGATATATTTAAGGACACTCTTTTCAACAGGCCATGAAGTGGGGGAGGATTATGTGGGTTGCCTGTGGTATACCAGCATCCATGCCTTGGAAACGATGCTGTAAAGCATTGTTGTTTCCTAGAAGGCATTATTAAGGAGATAGTGAAAATGTTGGCGGAGTTAGGATGAAACAAACAGTTATATTATATAGAGTAAACAATCACCGACGATCTCAGTCGGGGTTCGGAAGGTTAACTGTGTCTTAAATTAAAGGTCGGGCCCTCGGCTGTTAGCTGTTTCTTGCGAGGGGATCATAAATACCTGATCCAGGCGATTGTTCACTCGCCACCCGGGCGACCAGTTTCGTAATTTCTACCCGCCCGAGGCGATTTTGACCTGCCATTGGCGGTCGGGCGGGCGTAAGTTTCGAGCCCTGTATATATATATATATATATATATATATATATATATATAGATATATATATATATATATATATATATATATATATATATATATAGATATATATCATATATATATATATATATATATATATATATATCTATATATATATCTGTGTGTGTATGTGTGTGTGTGTGTGTATATGTGTGTGTGTGTGTGTGTGTGTGTGTGTGTGTGTGTGTGTGTGTGTGTGTGTACTATCTACTAGTCGACCGATATGTACCCACGGACAATTATACGTACAGCCGAGCGGACCGATAAAGTACCTCCTTGGCATTCTGGCTCGATGGCCAGTACACAGTACGAGAAGCCCAACCGTTATTAGAGTGACAATGTGCAATGATTGCAACCAATGCACGGTGATCGATACACAAGTTCTTATCATACACAATACTCACACAAATGTGTATATGAAGAATGATTTTCACATCTATGAATGTTTTAAACAAGTTGAGTTAGTTTACAATTTCTTTAAAGGCCAGACAATTTTTTTAAAGTCAATGTATGTTTTGAATGACAAGTTCGTTTGCTGCGCACACGCACAGACAAGGAAATCCGCAAGCGAACTTTTCCTTTCTGAATTTTATCATTTAATTAAATGTGTCATTTTGTCAATGATTATGATTTGGCAATAACTACCTTAGAGGGGTAACATGTATTCAACAATATCGCCTTGACAATTGAAAAAATAATACTTTTCGATACACGCAGCCACATGGCGAGTGAAACTGAATTTGTGTAATGTGATGGTATATTTCCAAGATGGAGGTTGCCATGAACAAAAGCTGTAATTTTCTAAGTTTGTTTGACAATTGCTAAATAATCACAAGACAGTGGAAAACAAAATAGTCTTGAACAGGAGATATTCATCTCGATTCTCTGCAAATATAGATAAGTAAGTGCACAACATTGATGAGAAGGTATGGACGGTACATATTTATATTACCGTCAACCAGGGCTACCCAGCTAATTGCTAAAGGTTGAGAGAAGCAGTTCTATTAAAGAAGACACCTTAAGTTAGGTTGACCCTAGTAACTGTAGTTGAGGGGTGAATTTCACTGCGCCCGATACCTCAATGGGAATGGGTACTTACCACACCCAATATCATATATGAAAGAGTAATATTTAACTTTAAGATATAGTGCTAACGATTTCGAGGAAAAATTTCAAGCCATCGAGACACTGCCTAACCCATCCACAGTCTGTCCCTTAAAACATTGCGTGAATGTTTCTCGTAAAGTACGCTGACAGTTAACAGGTTAAGGGTACTCCCTGAAGTTGAACAGAAACAGACCGGCGGAAAAGTCATGTAATATCGCTTAACAGATTTACAAGAGGGTGATTATCCAAACTGTTAGATACACTTAGCATGAAATGGAAGCTACGTCGGAATGTACACAGTAAGCCATATTCAATGTTTACCGTTTACCAGACGCCATATTTATCTAATTCTAATATAACTTTGAGTACGTACGTACGCACAACACATTATGATTTCAGAAATATAATCTCAGCTTTTCTGATATTAGCTGGATCATTATGACATTTATTATCTAATGTCGATCTCGATTCGTGCGAGTGTTCCTTTATTTTTCGTCATGTGCGATCATCATGAAAGTCTACGGATTTTGTGTCATCGTTCATCAGTTTTTCTCCGGTATGATAAGAATTTTTTTACGTTTTGTGATAGTCTTAAATACATTGATAAAACGTTCGTGCAGCAGACTTGTTATGCCATTGTCTACCTTCAATGGCTTGAACTTCGATTATATAATTGTGGAGAGGGCTTCACCTGCTTATTTTTAAACTCATTTCAGCAAAGAAGTCCCGA
The DNA here is from genome assembly GCA_034190875.2 of Urechis unicinctus. NCBI lineage: Eukaryota > Metazoa > Annelida > Polychaeta > Xenopneusta > Urechidae > Urechis > Urechis unicinctus. The sequence continues at coordinate 13,236,194 of CM067356.1, forward strand.
CCAGACTGTCAAGAGACTGATAATGCCGGTCTTATGTGTGCATGTGTGCAAGTACGTGTATGTGCATGAAAATAGATGTGAACTGGTCTGTCGTGAGTACATATTGATGTCCATGAGTGGACAACTATTTGATCGCGTGTGTGTGTGTCTGTGTGCATGTGTCTGCATAGACACAAGTACGAATGGGAATGTGTAATCGCGCAAATGCCAACATTACACATTCCAAATTTCATCCTATGCAAATAAATCATATTGCATTAATAACAACCATTAATCCTTCATTGTCACCGAGTTATACCCTCCCAGACATGGCTAGAATGCTACAGAGGTAATGGGGTTAAATAACCAGTGAAGACCATAATCAGCGATGTGACATCACACGCTGTAGCATTGAGGTCTGGGTCACGGTTAGAGACAAATGTTTGTCTGTTTGTGATTCTATGTAGGGGTACTAAGCTGACGGCGACCTTCGACCAGTCTGATACCAGCATTTGCAACAACATAATCTGCATTTCGTCCCAGTCATTAACATGTTAGTTATTGACTTTAGTACCCTGTTAACAGTGAAACACGAGTTATTCTGTATGATGGCTTCTATATGCCAGCGTGTGTCGACACGCTTGCTTATTTCATTTCTGCGGGTATAAGGTTGCGATCGACATTTGCACGCATTATTTTAACCTTGCACTCAAGTTTTTAGACAGTGATCAACCACTACCAACAGGAAACTCCTATATCCAAACCAACATCCTTACAAACATGGTTGCAAAGTATTTAATTGGTGTAAGTTTTGGATATACTGGCGTCTTGTTTGTCTCAGTATTTGTCATGGGATCATGAACGCTACTTGTTGAACGCTACTTGTTGAACGTACCCCGTATGCTATGAGAGCTTGTGCGCATGATCAATAAAGGCTTCCTACTTCCGCCAAGATGGTGTCACGCTTGTTATGACAGTATTGATTAGATTCTGCTGATAACAAAAAGAGCATGATTAATATTTTACATTTAAATTCACTCCCCCCCTCCCCACCTCATCTTCATTCGTAAGGTGGTGGTACTGTAGCGTTATTCACATCCAATCGCTGCTAATCAACAGCTTTTTGTTTTTACACTCTACAAACTTATTACAGGATTCGATTATGCGGTTGGCCGGGTGATGCGAATCTCACAAACAATTGTAGTAGACTTCAATGATCCTATCAGTATGACCACATCTTAAAACGGTTAAATAACGGCTTTTAGGGAACTCGTGAACAAACTCAAACATGATAATTCTGAAACTGATTCTTCCCCACCCCAGTTCCACATAAGTATGTTAAAAGATTGCCCGGTGTTACCCAGACCTACAGGTAGCTCTGCTTGAACGCAAATTCGTCACTTATACCCGCCATGACCCCAATATAATCCATTCAGAGACATAATGATTTTTTTTTTTGCCTACACTAAAAGGAGTATTGGCCTTGAAGGCGACGATCTTGAAACTGAGAAGCTCTGCCGGAGATATCCGGTGAAAATTTACATGTGTGGACCAATATCCAAGACTGATTTGATGCAGCATTTTGCAATGCCTTACAAGCAAGCAAAATGACACACAAGCTTGTTTTAATACTAATTACATTCCTGACCCCCATATCCACCCGCACGAGTTGAGCGACATGATGTCATGTTCCAAGAGCTCTTTTGCTTTATGATCTTTTTGAACGAATTGATGACATACTTTCGAAAACTCGCGCTCTTAATACTGACCAACACATCCGCCCGTACGAGGTGAGTTGGCACGATGTCGTGTTCCAAGAACTGTTTTGCGTTTGTGATCTTTTGAACTAATGGATGACATACTTTCGAAAATTCGCGCCCTAATTTTTTTAACAACATAAACGATGCCTCAGTTGAACCTTAGTTTGAGTTAGTGGTTCGTATCTAGGAACCATTGCTTCCAGGGATATTTCAAAATGTTGCAAAACGATTTCCATTCCAGTTGAGTGACTCATTCCCTTCGCTTCCTCTTCCTTAATCGAAGAAGTCGAATCGGACAGAGGAGGTTTCAAAACACCTTATATCACTCCTGTTAGCGGGCGCAACGCTGACGGATGGGATCAAGATTACATCATTATGCAGCACTATTGGGCTAATGCTACCGGAACAAGTGTCTTTTATCCCGACTGCAGCATAGCACGAGCACACGACCACAAGTTCGAGTTACGGTTCAAGGTCATGCTTAAGCAAAGGTCAAGATTAACGGCACATAACACTTGATGGAACATAAGCTTTATTGATGTACGTACGCACGAACGCACACACGCAAGCACACACACACGGGTTGTGAAACTAACTAGCCCAGATAAAATATTTAGTAGCCTGAACTTTTCCACAAATGTTAAAAAAAATTCACTAACGACACATACCACGACTAGCCCAACAGACCAACTGTCGATCAGGTACTCCCTTATTGGTCTAACAGGAAAACCCACCGTTTATCGGTAGATTGACAAACATACTTAATTTATGACGTTAAAAATACGTACCGAGAAGAATTTAAAGCCACCAACAGTGAGAGTATTGACTGTATTTAATTGCTATGGTTTTTTTTACCAATATCCGGGAGAACACTTGATATTCGATTAATTCCTAGCTTTTTGGCGAAATTCCACTCCGAATTCTGGTGGTTGTCAACAACCGGTCTCTTGACTGACGTTGTCGTAAACGACCGCGCGGAATTAGCTAAGTTTGTATCATACCATCATCTGCCTGATAATACATTGCACAAGTGAGTCTGTTTATACTAGATTTATACTCTAATGCGACACATAATACTGATTGCTTATTAAATTGGACTTGTTAAATCAAGTTGATATCTTGAAGGTAAGGTCTTATCATCGAATTTGCTACATTGGAAATGCCATCTTCGAGAACCAAGAGGGAGCGCAAGCTCCACTTGGTTCAAAAGAGCTAACCACGAACTCTTCGTAACATTAAGAAGTGCAGTGCAAAAAATACAAAATAAATTTGTGGAAAATATGTATGTATATATAAATATATATATATATATATATATATATATATATATATATATATATATATATATATATATATATATATATATATATATATATATATATATATATATATATATATATATATATATATATATACACACACACTATATATACCCACGGACAATTATACGTACAGCCGAGCTGACCGATAAAGTACCTCCTTTGCATTCTGGTTCGATGGCCAGTACACAGTACGAGAAGCCCAACCTTTATTAGAGTGTCAGAGGTCATCGTTCATCGCGTACCTGGGCCATTGACACCACGTATCTCATTCCAGCTACTACCCCGTCAGATATGGTCCATCAGCAATTGTGCATGACAAAAGAAGAGCACGATGAGGGTTTGATGTAAGCTGCGGGTCGAAGAGTCCTTATTGGGTCGCACAGATCGCTAGTAGTTGATATTAAGCCGTAGCTACCACCAGAGGTACATCGACGACGATGGCAAATCGACAGTTTGGCGAGCTTGAGGCTGGGGATATCGGGGTCATTGTCGGCTACTTCGCTTTACTACTAGCTGTTGGATTCTGGGTAAGGTTCATTCGATATTTCACTCATATTTATATTTATTTATATTTATTTTAAAAGTATTGAGTAGAGTGTATATCTAAGACTAATTGATGGATCAATATTAGAAGTGACTGTTTGCTCAGTTTCGTCGCCCAGGTCAATTCATTTACGCGATCAAGTACCCTTGAGCACCGATATCGACTGTCATTTAGATAACTACGGCTTTATTAGATGTTACGGTTAATGTTTTGTATTGTGGACAACTCTGTAGTATTACCCCGCTCTCTCGAATCTCAGGCGAGTTCTGTTCCAACGAGAATAAAGGCAAATGAATATTTGTTTTGCATCGTTTTCATACCATTGTCAAATTTTCACATTTTCTTAATGAAGACTCCGGTCCTGATTTACTAAAGCAAAGATAATGTAATTTTCTATTCTAAAAGTCAAACAGTCCAATCCAATGTTAGTGTATCATTCTGCTTGAAATAACTGCTCGAAATGCGCATATTCAGTCGTGCCTTTGAATAATGTATCTCAATCCAACGCATCTTAGCGGATATTTAGTGTGCATTTAGTTGGGGGGGGGGGGGGTGGGGGTACAAAATATTACATAACGAGAATTCATACTTTTATATTGGGCTTCGGTTCAGTTCTTATTGGCAGGTGTTCAGGCCAATATAGATTCGGTCATTCAGTTGAAAATCTCTTAGTTTTATTTAGTTGTGTCGTTCCATCGATTACGGTGTCTCCCTTAAACCATGAACCACACGAATGGTAGCTGTAAATCATTACGCGCTCTATTAATCCCTCGCTATCGATGTGTATACTTCCGCTTTGGTTACAAAATGTAGATTTCATCAAATCTTCACTCATTCAAGTTGTGGGCATCTTTGCACTCAAATTAGACCGACAAGCAGGAAGGGGAATTTCCGACAACATAAATGGCGAAAGCCGAAGTAAGGATCTATTTTCTGAGACCGCAACGCCACGTAACTTTTGGTTTCCAAGGTGCAGTTGCCAAGCAGCTTGCTAGGCAACTTCGTTACAAAAATGGGGTTGAACAGTCTCTTTAAGTGTTCGATATACCAAAAAATAGGTAACTTCAACCGGCAAACCAATGGATGACGGCCATTTGTATTTCCCGAAGCTCCCTCGCTAAGGGTTTACTTCCGAGCTTCCCCGATAAGCTCCATTCATGTTGACCATTCACATTCGTTTATGTTTGACGCACGGTGCTTGTTATTGCCCGGTCATATGTCAAAACCGGGTCAAATCGCTTGCATATTGCAGAGATGTTATGTTAGCGAAGCGTCGAACATATCTGCTATGAAGAGTGGGGGTGGGGTAGGCGGTTATGTGTTGGAATGGAGATGTGGTTGCACTGTGATCAGCAGTAGAACAACCGTATTATATATCACAGAGACAAGATTAACATATATTGGATTAACTGTTCGACGACTCGCTATCAACGATTTCAGTATCCACTTGTGAAAATTTACGATCCCAAAGTCATATAATCTGCTCGATTATCGGCTTGCGAAGATAACGTGATCATACTCTGTGTGGGTTTGTTCTTTACCACAATGTTAGCGTCCCGGATCAACCATCCGTTGCTAACAAGTGACAATGGATGGGATTGCAAATGTTATATTGAACACTCACAAAGGGCGTGAGTTCGGAACTTCAACTGAGCCAATGTCAAATTATTCGCTGTGCCCAATGCAACTCCAAAACCACACTCAAACGCCAAATAGGGAAAAATACATTGAAAGGATTTGTGAACTGAATATGATTCCAGTGATCGATTATTGACAATGAAATAAATGCCCGTTCAACAGAAAAAGATCTAAATCGTTTTAGTCTGTGACATCCCACTGTGATTGCTATATTGAAATAGAAACCGAGCATTTGAAAGTTTTATTTAAAACCCGCTTTTTTTACAGACAATATGCAAGGCGCAGTCGAACCTGTCCGGCTTTTTCCTGGCGGGGCGCTCCATGACATGGTGGCCGGTAAGAACATTGTTAACACTGTCGCTTGAATCTCTATACGGGGATTTCGAGCATCTGTGGCATGCATATGCTGAAATGCATGTATCCAAACGCGTTTTTCGTCATTTACAAATTAATATGAAAGAATATATTGCTTCAAATGTTTTTACTCCTAATCATTTCAATTCATGCGACAGCATGTCTGATTGGATAACTTCACGATTCACTTTTAATAATCATAACTATATCTGTTTTAAATATTGTCGGACGTACATTAATCATATTGCGATTTCAGATCGGCATGTCATTATTTGCCAGCAACATTGGCAGTGTCAATTTTGTGGGCATTGCCGGGTCTGGTGCGGCATCAGGACTTTCTGTAGTCATGTTTGAATGGAATGTAAGTAAACTTACCATTATCATCATGATGATGATGATGATGATCATCATCATCATCATCATCAAAACAGCAGCAGCAACATCAGTAAAATTATAGCTTAGGGAAAAAATCACAACCATTGAATCAATGGAATTTATTGACGAATATGACATCCAATCCCTTGACTTCCGCCTCTGACTGTCTCCAGGCGGTGTGGTTATTGATCTTATTGGGATGGATATTTCTTCCCGTTTATATTGCATCAGGGGTAAGTCTAACGTTTTACTCATATATTTACGCCGAGCAAATATCATCATTGATTTTATGATATTTGGGTTATTCATAAACAAAAATCCTTGATGGGAATGTGTACCAGATTTATACCATGCCCGAATACCTGCAGTGGAGGTTCGGGGGGAGCCGTCTCAGAATATATCTTAGTGTTGTCGCAATACTCACATATATATTTGCTACTGTGTCGGTAAGTTTCATCAGGTCCAAAACACGATTACGCTATGCGCAGTTTTTATATAACAGTACTTGGTTACGCAAATGGGAGCGTGTAAAACGAGGCTTGGTCACGTGGTGTTGCAGACGGATCTCTACTCAGGAGCATTATTCATTAATCAAACTCTTGGATGGAATATCTATGCCGGCGTTGGTTTGCTTCTCGGCATTGCTTTGGTCTTCTCTGCGTTAGGTAACTATATGTCTCACTCGTGTAACATTTAAACGTTTTTTCCGCACATGTCGACAGAAACGATCCTTAGAAATCAGAATTTAGAAAAAGGATAAAAGTATAAAAGTATTCCTTATTAAAAATAATAATTCAAATACTGTTCGATTTAGCTATACCTTTAAGAAAATAGAATTTGAAGAACCGATCCATATGTGCATCATATATTGTGAATTAGAATATAATGATCATTCTCCATTTACTTCAGGTGGTTTGGAGACCGTGATCTTGACAGATGCTCTAGCCGTAGTCGTCATGGTATTGGGTGGATCTGTACTTATGATCGTAGGTAAGGCAACGTAGGCGTATACGGGCCAAAACGAATGTCCATCGTGAATAACTACCCGTACGTTACACTAACGTACAAACAGACTTGTTTTATGGCTGATTTTGTTTATCGGTCGCAGTGCGCCCATTTAATTACACAAACATTTTTATGCATGTTAATTTTAGGGTTCGTAAGAGTGGGAGGAATTACGGCGTTGGAGCACAAATACATGCGGGCGGTGTCGGACTTCGCGCTTAATGCATCCATATACACCAACAGCACGTGTGGATTCCCCAGACAAGATGCTTGGCACATCTTTCGTGACATCGACAAAGCAGATTACCCTTGGCTGGGAACGGTTCTGCGGACAACATTTGGTTCACTTTGGTACTGGTGTGCCAACCAGGTAACAAAACCAGATGATCAGTCAAATCCAAACCTCATGGTGTATGCCAAGAGTGTATATATTAACGGAAACAATGTCATCCATCTAGATCAACTATAATTGAACGTTGCTCTGCTACATCAAATTAATTTGCTATTAATAATTGTTTGGAGGTTCCATTATAATGACAATAGCGTTTAAGGTCAAGAGAGTAAAAGAACTATAGCTTGTGAGGTTTTATCGCTTTTCTTTCGACTGAAAAAAAATTAAGCTATGGAAATGTGATCACTTAGATGTTAAAATTAACTAATATGTTCACATAATATCAGTTCGATTTCTTGACACATAACATAAATGCAGTGTTACTTAAAACGAAGACGCAATATCACAAATATGTTATTTGTTTGCAGGTGTTAGTACAGCGTGCATTAGCTGCTAAAAACATCACCCACGCCAAGGCGGGAACGCTCTTAGCCGGTTATCTCAAGCTTCTTCCCATGTTCCTAATGGTTTTTCCCCGGAATGATCAGCCGAGTCCTATTTCCAAGTAAGTCATATTACACAAGTCTGGATCCTTGTGTTAGAAAAATCCGAGCGCCATGCAAGTTTGTCTTAAGTTAAGTAACTTTGAATGTACCAGGACCCTGATCGGAAACCAAACATCCTTTCCTGTCAATCATTGGATAATGTTTAAATATGTTCAGTGCAAAAAAACAATGATCAAAGCCCTCAAAACCCTCAACTATCACCTGCTTTCGTATTATTTTCTGCTTATTAATACCCTTTTCATCATTGTTTTGCATTCAAATTATCAATTGGTCATAGAAAATGATTTTGTGCGTGTAGATGAAGTAGCATGCGCCGACCCAGACACCTGCATGGAGGTATGCGGGACTTCAGTAGGCTGTAGTAACATCGCCTTACCTAGACTAGTTACGGAACTCCTACCTGAAGGTAAATTCTGATATGAAGCAATGGTCACACAATCACCAAGCCGTGAATCAAACAAACGGTTTGATTTAATATAGTTAATGTGACGTTAAGCGATGTTGAAAACATCCTTTGCGTCAGTACTCATCATTAACTACAGCATTTATAAATGGATAATAAATGACGTCATATGTGTCTGATGCACAGAAAATGTTATTCATGTCTGTGTGATATGTATGATGTTGGCATAACACGTAGACCAACACCGCAGCATTAGCCAAAGTTTCTCCATGATCTTGTTCCTAGCACCAGTAGAATTTGTATTCCTTAAAGTATTATCCATGTGTTATAAGGTATCCGAGGACTTCTCGTTGCTGCTATGATGGCGGCTGTTGTGAGTTCCCTGACTTCAATCCTCAATAGTTCTACGACGTTATTTACCATGGATATCTACAACAAAATACGACCTGTGGCATCCGAATGGGAGTTACTTCTCGTTGGCAGGTAATCCGGAAATTGCTTCTTGAAGCAAACATTCAACGATCTAAAGCGTGGAAGATTAGTTGGTTATTTGGTATTATTTCCAATGTTGGGGTCGATCGAAAATTTGGGAGTAGTTCTATAAAAAAAGCGTTAGCGGCATGCATTGACCGATAATGACGATCATTAATTCACATATTCCAAGCGAAATAGTGACTCCTAGTTGTCAAAATATCTTAACATTTCTTGCTGTGGATATGTGGAATTATGCTTGCCAATAAAACTCAGCCGTAATGATAAATATGCAAGAAATGAATAAATTCTGCTTTTTCTGACAGGATATTTGTAGTCGTTTTGACTGGCCTTTCCATTGTATGGATACCACTCATGCAGAACCAATCAGGTGGAGAGATCTTCCGCTATGCGACTACAATCACTGGGTACATGGGGGCTCCAACATGTGCCATGTTTGTTTTAGCTATGTTCTGGCCAAGGTGCAATGAGCAGGTAAACGTAACAAAAAATGTATATCAAATAACTAAAAATATAGACAAAAATAATTTAGGGGCTGTAATTAGTATATTGGTAATTTCATACGAATATGTTTCGTATTTAAGGGTCGCATTCACACACTGTTTGGAGGGTGCTTTTTATATACTTCTGCTTAGGTTACCCTAATTTGTATCCGATCCTTTGTTTGAAGGGAGCTTTCTGGGGCATGCTTATTGCCCAGTTATGGGGAATAACCCGGTTTATTCTGGGCTTTATCTACACCGACCCTGCGTGTGGTGAGAACGACACTCGTCCCAGCTTCATCACCAATTTCCATCCTTACTACCACACCGTGTCACAGGTAGCGATGGCTTTTGTCATTGCTGCTGTCATCAGTCTTCTTACCGAGCCAGTGCCAAAGGAAAGGGTGAGAAGCATCAAATAATAATACCTAATATGACCTATCGTTGACAAACAGCTGGGCGATAATATGATAACAGGAAGTGAAGGGATTGACGACCTGTATGTGTGGTTAAGCTGGCTGGATTGACGTTCTGGACGAGGGGAAAGAAACCTCTGAAGGATGTGCAATATGAACAGCTGGAGAAGGAACGGGCTGCAATGGAAAGAGAAACCATGGTCCTTTCAGTGGACGGTAATATTCATACACAATATTTATCCATTACGTCATATCCATGTTGCCTGATATATAGATTTATAGGCTAGAAAGTCTACATATTGAGTAATGTTATTTACTATTTTTCCAATCTTGTAAACAGCTTAAATATGATAAGCATATCAACCTGTATGGCATCTTCATAGGTTGATGATAATCAACCTTTACTCTGCCACGCTTTACGCGTTATTGTATTTGTGGCTCTTAGATGAAGCGGAAAAGGAAGTGGTCATTGTTAGAAGCAAAACTTCAATAATCAAGAAACGCATCATGAGCACTTTGTGTGGCACTTCCGACAAAAAGAATAACAGCGAAAACGATTATGCAATACTCGAACCACACTCGGTGCGATTGAAGAACCTGAGACAATCAAAGTTTTGGAGATATTTTCTAAACTCTCAAATGATTATTTTAATGGCAGTCACGGCGTTCTTTTTTGGCTGGTGGCATTAAATTTGGAATTTGACTTATGAGTCAGGTGAGTTGTTGAACCAACACTGATTAATGATGGACGTTTCTACCACCTACACCAGATTGTAATTTCATGGCTGATAGGAGTGGTTTAGAGAGGGGGAGGGTTGAGAGATTAATTGGTTGTGAGACTGATTGGGATATAACGGTTAATAGTTTTAACTAGACCTGTTGTAGCATGCACATCAAATGTGTCAGGTTTATGGTTAGCTATTTGCATGCTAGTAATTGTAGTCGGAATTATCTAGCTGTTATGTATATGTGTTTTCTCGAATTGTTTGTGATTTGACTGGTTCGTCCTGTGTTCTGTAAGATTAGAGTGTTGTCTATTGTTTTGATGCTTTTAAATTGTGTTGTGGTATATATTTATTTTGATACTGTTAATAATTAATACGAGATAAAACGAATGAGCAGAAAATGTAAATTTGACACTGGCACTAGTGTTACGTGTTGATTAAATCATAAAGCGAATTTCAATAAACACATTGAAAACACACACACATACACACACACACACACACACACACACACACACACACACACACACACACACACACACATATATATATATATATATATATATATATATATATATATATATATATATATATATATATATATATATATATATATATATATATATATATATATATATATATATATATATATATACTAAAAAGGGTAATCGGCTTTTTGAAGGTGACGAGCTTAGAACTGAGAATCTCTGCAGAAGTTTTCCCGTTAAAATTTACATGTGTGGACCAATATCCAAAACTGACTAGGTACAGAATTTTCCGTTAAAATAGACATACCACACACACACACACACACACACACACACACACACACACACACACACACACACACACACACACACACACACACACACACACACACACACACACACACACACACACACACACACACACACACACACACACACACACACACACACACACACACACACATACACACACACAAGTCTTCAAATATGTGCGGGTTAGCTTACTATTCGGACGATGTCATTTGCATTGAGTTCCATGCTGTCAGAGGAACAAAGACCTAAGATATGATGTACTTTATGCAATGCTTTTCGGTGGAAATAAGCGTTAAATATGACTTTATGAATGCGTTACGCCATCTAGGTGTCTCTGTGGGTACTGTTTATGGGTTAACTAATTATGGTGGCTAATTCAGGTCTGCCACACACCAGCATTGATAGTGGCTGTTAACGAGACCAGATACAGACTATAATTGACTTGCTATGAGGATAAACATACAATGGCTCGCGCGGTAACATGCATCTCTATGCAATTATATCTAATAAAATGTTATGCCATTTTTCGTGGAATGGTTTCATTACAAACAACATGGGATCTAGCCATTTAATGATATCAATACCACAGTGCCTTGTGGACGTATCTTAACATTGAAAACAAGTTTATCTTATTTTTGTTACCGACACTAAATCGATACATTTTATTTTTCAACTATGCATGGTCCATTGTAACGTCTGCATTCCAACATCAGACTTTCCGATTTAACATGGCTTTGTGAATCGGAATAATTCAAATTTTCACGAATAACATTATGCAACAAGTATACCAAGCTGAGGGTGGTCCATGCCCATAAACAACTTTGATGTGAAGGCGCGGGTTATTAAAGCGGAGGATTCGCGGTGACTGAGCGTCATTTTCTGAATTTCTTTCTGTAAACAAAAACAGGACAAAGGGTGTTTATATAGATCAATATTGCACTACACGTACATTTGACCATCATTTGATAGGTTGCTTCAATATGCATCCAAATGAACCGACTTGAACCTGTTACCAATTAAAACGACCTAATTATGCACTTACCCAGTCTATCCGACTATTAACATGAAACCAATTTTAAGAGACATCCACTTTTGGCGACTTAAAAATTAGTTAAACAAATATCTACTTATATATAGTGATTTAACTAATGAAGTTTTCAAGAAAGCCTTAAACCATAAAGAAAGATAGATGTTCCGATAGATGACCACGCAGCTCCCTTACGAAATAGCAGGGGTGTCGCCACAAATCTTCGCTGTAGTTCTCTTTTTATTGGTTTCTTGACCACATCTAGATGCAAAATAGTTGATTACTGTGTTTCTGTTTTGAATAAAGTACAATCATCAGAATCATTCTGTAAGTGGAACAGAAACCTATGAACTAGCTCGCCCGAACAGGTTCCCTATTGTTAAGATAAAAATCTTACACGTTCTTTGCAAAATCTTCGCGTTGTCAGAAATATGTTTTATGTTGGATGGTCATTTATTAAACACTTACGTATAATGAGAAACTGTACACTCTTAACCCAATCTAGTCAAAATGACTAACTAACCTGGTCACCCAGCTATCGAAGTTAGTCAAACTCTGTAACGACTAATCACATGGTCAAATCGACTTAGCAACATAGTCAAAATGACTAGCAAGGCTGGTCAGGTGTTATTTGACAAGTTACCTAGTCAATTTGACCACCCTGAGAGCGTTATCTTCTCTTTGATGGGAGACCGCGATGCGCGGATCACACGGGTTGGTTACATAACCACAGATGCGCGCCGCGGCATACCGGAAGCTTGACCTTTGCGGCGGTTCTTAATTTAACCAGTTGCTGCAGGAAATTGGAAATCTTCAGTTGAAATTTTCTGACAATCGCCTCCATACTATTAGGTGAGAATATTAAATAGTTTTCTGTATTTTTGTATGTATTGTCGTGTACCATTGCTGGTATCAGTACTAATGAGTGCTTAGCTTCAACCATAAGTCTACTATGTGTTTTAGAATGTCGCAACGCAGGACGACACCAGTAATAACATCTGTTGGAGAAGTTGTGGATGTAACAGAGGTCATGGCCATGGGCATGCTGATGGCCGCCATTTATGTGTTTATGTGCCTTACCACCTATCGACCAAAAATACGTTTCGTTATGTACAGAAGGTGATGCTGGTCGTTGATAATGAGGCTAAAGACCCAGTTGATGCGAAGCTTCTTTGTGTCAGGGCTAGTATTAACAAGGGCATGCATGTAAGTGTTTATATACTATAAAGTCTACTTGTTTTGCATATTATGTTGTCTGACTTGTTAACTTGGCTCAGAGCCAAGTTATGACGATCGGTCCGGTTTGTATGTTTGGATGTATGTTTGTTAGTTAACATTTTTTTGTTTCGCGATACAGGTCGCAATTTTTGAAATTTTCCATTTTTTTCTTCTTCAATCGTTAGGCGTGATTAATGCGCAGAACCGAGAGGTTTTGTTTTGACCTTGAACTGAAACTAAGGTCAAGGTCATCGAATAAGTGAAAAATTAGTATCTCGTCTAACTCCGTTAATAATGGTCGGATCGTTACAAAATTTACATCATCGTGTAGCTCATTCTAATTGCAAACTTTTTCTAATGTCATATGGGGCCATCCAACCAACGGTTTACCCAAGCGTCTAAGGTCGAAAAATCGCGGTATGGGTCCGAATGACAACATAAGTTTCATGAATATTTTGAGCGCCTATAAAACTGTCAATACATGTCCGATAATGATAAAAATTGGGTCACATGTGCTCCATGACAGCTTAAGTCGGATCCATAGATTTCATGAATGTCGATGACGTCACTTCCGGTCACGAAAGCATCAAAGTTTATAAAAAATGACACAAGTTCAATGCTCAATATGTCCATGCTTTACAATTAAATATCAATACAGTCAACATATTCTGAAAGTGTAATGTAATTGTAAACTTTTTCTAAATATACTTAGTTGTAAATAATGCATCGTAAAAAAAATCGTAGCATGTCGAAAATTTCTGGTAGCCAAAATCTCTAAACTTATTAATTTCGCAATAGATTCATAAATTTTCTGAAAGCTGATGGAATTACCAAACTTTCATAATTGACATATGCAATCAATATATTTGTCCTTTTCAAAGCGCGTTGAGTTGAAAAAACAAATTTCACTCAGTAAATTTTCGTCAAATTTTCGATTGCTAATAAAATCGTAAATATCAGTTCAATGGTGATAAAAATTAAATTAGTGATATCGGTTGCGTCACTTCCGGTTTCGAACGAATCAAAGCAAAAACGGTACTCAAATCTGAAGTTATAGCGTCGTTCGTCCGACGTGAATGGTCGTATCGTAAATTTGTCTGTGCTCGAGGGAAGCCCATTCAATTCTGAACACAGGTGTAAAATTTTCTGCTCAAAATATATGACAGTTCTCTCATAAAGTAAGTTTGAAGTACAGTGGGTGTCATTTCTGATGGCTCGGCGCTGGCTTGTTTACGCCTGCCTCTCGCGCTGAACAAAGGAATCTGCTCTCGGCTCGGGATGCGCGTGGTGCGTCAAGTACGGCAGGCCGCGGTACTATTAAATATGAAAATATGATTCTCCTTGTGTCAGCCTCTGAATCATAGTTTATCAATAAATCTTGAGTAACTTGGTCAATTTTGGGTCAATATTGAAATTTTTAAAAGTTTCCGACACTGTTAGCCAAGTTCACCCATGTCCTCATGGGCATCTCGTTAACTTGGCGTTTTTGGAACGCCAAGTTATGGCGATCGGCCCGGTTTGTAAGTTTGTTAACTTGGCGTAATCATAACGCCAAGTTACGTTGGTCAGTCGCGTTTGTAAGTTTGGATGTTTGGATGTTTGTAAACATTTTTTTGTTTCGCGATACAGGTCGCAATTTTTGATATTTTCAATTGATTTTTTCTTCAATCGCTAGGCATGAATAATGCGCAGAACCGAGAGGTTTTGTTTTGACCTTGACCCAAAACTAAGGTCAAGGTCATCGAATAAGTGAAAAACTAGTATCTCGAATAACTCCTTTCATAATGGTCGTATGATTACATAATTTACATCATCGTGTAGCTCATTCCAATTGCAAACTTTTTTAATCATATATTGGACCATCCAACCAACGGTTTTCCCAAGCCCCCCAGGTCGAAAAATCGTGGTATCATTCCAAATGTCAACAAATATTTCATGAATATTTCGAACGCTTATAAAACCGTCAATACATGTCCGATGGTAATAAAAATTGGTTTATATGTTATCCGCAACATACCTAAGACGTATCCTAAAATATTGTGGATGTCGATGACGTCACTTCCGGTCACGAAAGCATCAAAGTTTTAAAAAAATGACCCAAGTTCAATGCTCAATATGTCCATGCTTAACAATTAAATATCAATACAGTCAACATATTCTGAAAGTGTAATGTAATTGTAAACTTTTTCTAAATATACTTAGTTGTAAATAATGCATCGTAACAAAAATCGTAGCAGGTCGAAAATTGCTGGTAGCCAAAATCTCTAAACTTTTTAATTTCGCAATATATTCATTAATTATGGTCCGATCGTAACAAAATTTACATTTTCGGAAAGCTGATGGAATTACCAAACTTTCATAATTGACATATGCAATCAATATATTTGTCGTTTTCAAAGCGCGTTGAGTTGAAAAACCAAATTTCACTCAGTCAATTTTCGTCAAATTTTCGATTGCTAATAAAATCGTAAATATCAGTTCAATGGTGATAAAAAATTAAATCAGGTGTTGACATCAACAGCGCGAATCTAATCCGCAAATTTTATTGATATCGGTTGCGTCACTTCCGGTTTCGAACGAATCACAGCAAAAACGGTACTCAAATCTGAAGTTATAGCGTCGTTCGTCCGACGTGAATGGTCGTATCGTGAATTTGTCTGCGCTCGAGGGAAGCCCATTCAATTCTGAACACAGGTGTAAAATTTTCTGCTCAAAATATATGACAATTCTCTCATAAAGTAAGTTTGAAGTACAGTGGGTGTCATTTCTGATGGCTCGGCGCTGGCTTGTTTACAACAGCCTGCCTCTCGCGCTGAACAAAGGAATCTGCTCTCGACTCGGGATGCGCGTGGTGCGGCAAGTACGGGAGGCCGCGGTACTATTAAATATGAAAATATGCTTCTCCTTGTGTCAGCCTCTGAATCATAGTTTATCAATAAATCTTGAGTAACATGGTCAATTTTGGGTCAATATTGAAATTTTCAAAAGTTTCCGACACTGTTAGCCAAGTTCACCCATGTTCTCATGGGCATCTCGTATGTTTGGATGTTTGTTAGTTAACATTTTTTTTTGTTTCGCGATACAGGTCGCAATTTTTAAAATTTTCCGATTTTTCTTCTTCAATCGTTAGGCGTGATTGATGCGCAGAACCGAGAGGTATTGTTTTGACCTTGACCTGAAACTAAGGTCAAGGTCATCGAATAAGTGAAAAACTAGTACCTCGAATAACTCCGTTTATAATGGTCGGATCGTTACAAACTTTACACCATCGTGTAGCTCATTCAAATTGCAAACTTTTTCTAAATACATATACGGCGATCCAACCAATAGTTTTCCCAAGCGTCTAAGGTCGAAAAAAAGTGGTATCGGTCCAAATGGCAACAAAAGTTTCATGAATATTTTGAGCGCCTATAAAACCGTCAATACATGTCCGATGGTACTAAAATTTGGTTCACATGTTATCCGCAACATACTAAGACATATCCTAAAATATCGTGGATGTTGATGACGTCACTTCCGGTCACGAAAGCATCAAAGTTTTCAAAAAATGACACAAGTTCAATGCTCAATATGTCCATGCTTTACAATTAAATTTCAATACAGTCAACATATTCTGAAAGTGTAGTGTAATTGTAAACTTTTTCTAAATATACTTAGTTGTAAATAATGCATCATAAAAAAAATCGTAGCAGGTCGAAAACTTCTGGTAGCCAAAATCTCTAAACTTTTTAATTTCGCAATAGATTCATTAATTATGGTCCGATCGTAACAAAATTTACATTTTCTGAAAGCTGATGGAATTACCAAACTTTCATAATTGACATATGAAATCAATATATTTGTCCTTTTCAAAGCGCGTTGAGTTGAAAAAAAATTTCAATTTCACTCAATCAATTTTCGTCAAATTTTCGATTGCTAATAAAATCGTAAATATCAGTTCAATGGTGATAAAAATTAAATCAGATGTTGACATCAACAGCGCGAATCTGATCCGCAAAATTTATTGATATCGTTTGCGTCACTTCCGGTTTCGAACGAATCAAAGCAAAAACGGTACTCAAATCTGAAGTTATAGCGTCATTCGTCCGTCGTGAATGGTCGTATCGTGAATTTGTCTGCGCTCGAAGGAAGCCCATTCAATTCTGAACATAGGTGTAAAATTTTCTGCTCAAAATATATGACAGTTCTCTCACAAAGTAAACTTGAAGTACATCGGGCATCACTTCTGTTGGCTCTCCACTGGATTGTTAACAACAGCAAGCCTCACGCTCAGCACAAAGGCAGCCGCTTATCCGCGGTCGGCTTGCAGGGCATGGCAAGTAGGTCACGCGCACTTTTCGCGCTGAACAAAGAATGCGCTATTTCCACACTCGGCTCGCTGGGCGGGTCACGTATGGCAGGCCGTGGTACTGTTATTATCCAGGGAGGTGTCTTTTAATTGTTCAATATTGGAGTATGGTCAAAAGACTTCATAAGGTTCGCCAAGTTCCCCCATGTTCTCATGGGCATCTCGTTAGTTTGGATGTTTGGATGTATGTAACACTTTTTTTGTTTCGCGATACAGGTCGCAATTTTTGAAATTTTCCATTTTTTTCTTCGCCAATCGTTAGGCGTCAATGATGCACAGAACCCAGAGGTTTTGTTTTGACCTTGACCAAAAACTAAGGTCAAGGTCATCGAATAAGTGAAAAACTTGTATCACGAATCACTCCGTTAATAATAGTCCGATTGTTTAAAACTTTACACCATCGTGTAGCTCATTCAAATTGCAAACTTTTTCTAAATTCATATACGGCGATCCAACCAATGGTTTTCCCAAGCGTCTGAGGTCGAAAAAAAGCGGTATCGGTCCAAATGGCAACAAAAGTTTCATGAATATTTTGAGTGCTTATAAAGCAATTTTGAAAATTTCTCGGATTTTTTTTAAAAAAATGATTGTGACTAATAATGCGCAGAACCGAGAGGTTTTGTTTTGACCTTGACCTCATATTAAGGTCAAGGTCACGTTGTGAATTTTTCAATCCTTGATATCATCTTAACCTACGGTGCGATTTTTAAAAATTTTACAGTCCCTTGTAGTCTGATTTATTCGCCAACTTTCCATGTCAAATATCATGAAAAAATATGCATATTTCGCCCCGTAGCCCCCACTCGAAAATTTGTGGTAGTGTTTTACCACATTTTTCAATCGCTTATAACTTCAACAATATTCGATGGATGGTCATGAAAATTGGGTCGAATGTTCACAGAAGCACTGGCTATCGGAAGATAAGTGGTTTTTTTTATGTCGATGACGTCACTTCCGGTTACGAGCAAAACAACGTTATTTAGCTGTGCAATCCGAATTTATCGCGTCATTACTCCGTCGTTAATGGTCGTATCGTAAAAATGTTTGCACCTGAAGGTAGCCCATACACTTCCGAACTTGAAACTTCTTCATCTAATTGTTTATGTCTTATAGTTTTTTCACAAAACTGAGCTTAAAGTTAAAAAGTGACTCCCCAAATGCATTAACACCCAAATATGTTTAATACTACTGGGTCGATTTTGAAAATTTAAACATGAATCTGAAGGTTACTTTTCGAGTAACATTTCGTACACTGTGTACCAGCAGGAATTATGCGTAGTTTTCTCACGAATCGCCGGTAAAAGTTCGGAAAGCAGCTAAAATTGGCAATTTTTTTTCGATCACTTGTAAAATCGACAATATTCGCTCGAGGGTCACAAAACGTGGGTAAAATGCTACCATGGAGAGCGTGTACCGAATGATGATACTTTTTGGGAAGTCGCTGATGTCATTTCCGGTCACGAACGAGTGAAAGTTAAAATTCGACTAAAATCTGAAGTTATCGCGTTGTTTCTCTGTCGCGAATGGTCGTATTGTGAATTAGTTTGCTCGAGAAGGAAGCCCATTCATTTCTGAACAATGTGTATAATTTTCAGCTCTAAATACCCAACAGTTTTCTCACAAAGTAAGTTTGAAGTACAGTGGGTGTCAATTCTGCTGGCTCTTCACTGCAGCCGCCCTGTCGCGCAGAACAAAGGAATCCACAGCGGCCCAGCGCGCGGCTTGAGAGAGGCGGCTGGCTGCGGGAATCAGGTCAAATCGCAGCGCCTCTCGCGCTACAAAAGAGGCCCAAAGGTACATGGGGGAACTTTACCACCTGCATCAGGAAAATTTCATTTTGGTGAATTAAGGCCCCATTCTGAAAATCTCTCCATTTAATTAAATGCAGTTCGCCAAGTTCCCACATGTTCCCATGGGCCTCTTGTTAACTTGGCGTTTTTGGAACGCCAAGTTATGGCGATCGGCCCGGTTTGTAAGTTTGTTAGTTTGGATGTTTGGATGTATGTAACACTTTTTTTGTTTCGCGATACAGGTCGCAATTTTGGAAATTTTCCAATTTTTTCTTCACCCATCGTTAGGGGATAATGATGCCCAGCACCGAGAGGTTTTGTTTTGACGTTGACCTGAAACTAAGGTCAAGGTCATCGAATAAGTGAAAATCTAGTACCTCTAATAACTCCGTTAATAATGGTCGGATCGTTACAAACTTTACACCATCGTGTAGCTCATTGAAATTGCAAACTTTTTCTAATTACATATTGGGCAATCCAACCAATGGTTTTCCCAAGCGCCTAAGGTCGAAAAAACGTGGTATCGGTCCAAATGGCAACAAAAGTTTCATGAATATTTTGAGTGCTTATAAAGCAATTTTGAAAATTTCTCGGATTTTTTTTAAAAAAATGATTGTGACTAATAATGCGCAGAACTGAGAGGTTTTGTTTTGACCTTGACCTCATATTAAGGTCAAGGTCACGTTGTGAAGTTTTCAATCCTTGATATCATCTTAACCTATGGTGCGATTTTGAAAAAGTTTATAGTTCCTTGTAGCCTGATTTATTCGCCAACTTTTCATATGAAATGTCATGATGAAATATGCATATTTCGCCCCGTAGCCCCCACTCGAAAATTTGTGGTAGTATTTTACCACATTTTTCCATCGCTTATAACTTCAACAATATTCGATGGATGGTCATGAAAATTGGGTCGAATGTTCACAGAAGCACTGGCTATCGGACGATAAGTGTTTTTTTTTATGTCGATGACGTCACTTCCGGTTACGAGCAAAACAACGTTATTTAGCTGGGCAATCGAAACTTATTGCGTCATTACTCCGTCGTTAATGGTCGTATCGTAAAAATGTTTGCACCTGAAGGTAGCCCATACACTTCCGAACTTGAAACTTATTCATCTAATTGTTTATGTCTTATATTTTTCTCACAAACTGAGCTTAAAGTTAAAAAGTGACCCCCCAAATGCATTAACACCCCAATATGTTTAATACTACGGGGTCGATTTTGAAAATTTAAACATGAATTTGAAGGTTACTTTTCGAGTAACATTTAGTACGCGATATACCAGCAGGAAATATGCGTAGTTTTCTCACGAATTGCCGGTAAAAGTTCGGAAAACAGCTAAAATTGGCAATTTTTTTTCGATCGCTTATAAAATCGACAATAATCGTTTGAGGATCATAAAACTTGGTTCGAATGTTACCATGGAGAGCGTCAACCGAATTATAATTCTTTTAGGGAAGTCGCTGACGTCATTTCTGGTCACGAACGAATCAAAGTTATAATTCGACTGAAATCAGAAGTTATCGCGTCGTTTCTCTGTCGTGAATGGTCGTATCGTGAATTGGTTTGCTCGAGAAGGAAGTCCATTCAATTCTGAACATAGTGTATAATTTTCATGTCTAAATATCCAACAGTTTTCTCACAAAGTAAGTTTGAAGTACAGTGGGTGTCAATTCTGCTGGCTCTTCACTGCAGCCGCCCTGTCGCGCAGAACAAAGGAATCCGCAAGGCGCGGCCGCCTGCGAGAATCAGGTCAAATCGCAGCGCCTCCCGCGCTACATCACCAAGAGGCCCAAGGGTACATGGGGGAACTTTACCAACTGCATCAGGAAAATTTCATTTCGGTCAATTAAGGCCCCATTCTGAAAATCTCTCCAATTAATTAGATGCAAGTTCACACATGTTCCCATGGGCCTCTTGTTTTTACACTGGTTCGCACACTGGTTCGACCTTTAATCATAGTCAAACTGACCTTCATTCATAGTCAAACTGACCAAATCTTCTAGTCGGTCTGACTAAGTACAATAGTCATTACTACTTACGCTATAGTCAATGTGACTAATGAGATAGTCATAGTGACTAATAGATTAGTCATATTGACCACTCTTTACTTGACTAGGTAGATTAGTCATTTTGACTAATCAATATTTGACGAACTGCATTAGTCAAATTGACTAACACATTAGTCGTATGGTGGACAGTCAATATGACTAGCCAAGTTAGTCAAGTTGACTAGATTACATTAAGAGTGATAGAGTAATCACGGTTACTTGAGAGTTCAATATCAAACACATTGCAGCCAGTATGCTGTGAGAAATAACACATGGTTAGAGTTGAAGAACGGGCTTTAAGCCAGGAGCATGCAACACATTGTATTATTTAGGTAACATCACTGACAGCAAAGGTGGCGGGGGTGGTGGGGCGGGGCATCCACACGAACACGAAACCGTTGTAGGATAAACTTACTACAACTAGCTGATTAGTAAGCGCCAGTGTTAATCGCCCCTATTGACAAAAAGAGTACATTAAAAGTCAATCGATCGCCATACAAGGCGACAAGCCATTGGCCTCGCCGATCACGCGAACAGCAAAAGATTATTGAGCGCGGGAATGTTACAGACATTATGATATTTTGCAATCGTCATGACTTCCAACGAAACAAGAAAGACACGTAAAAACGAGAAACAAGCATAGACAGTGAGATGAATGTCCGCAAACACGAACACCACCATAAAAAACAACTCAATTAAATGCATATTTTCATTTGCATTTTAAATGAATTTTTTTTTTGCGAAATTGTCAACCATGGTCGCCACAAAGCAGTTTTGGTAATGTCACTGATTGGTGCAGCTAGTGTCAACATTGGATGTGAAAGATTACCAGCAATTCGAGTCTATAGAGCGGTGTAGAACGAAGATGTGACTTAAGCGACAATACACGCTAAAAACACTGTTGACAGCACTCATTGATATCATGAATATGCCATAGGAGGGACAATGTATTTAAAACAAGGACTATTTCCAAGTCATTGGTTAATACCATGATTCTTATGCGCTATTGTGTGAACCAATTTATGTGCGGTTATAATTTTTAAAAAAACGACGTAGTTTTCCTTCCTTCCCGGTCAACGGATCGATGTAACGAGGTGTTTAGATCGGTTATCGAAGAGTTAATCATCAGTTTCCTAATTGGCTTACATAAGATGTGTTTGGTTTTATGTATAAAATGATATTTTTAATCGAAAATTTATTGCTTTGACTTACTTTCTATCCTGCATATGCTTATTCGATTAGGTGATTTAACCGAAAACCGCTTACTAATCCGATAAATGTTCTCCGGTTCGACGCGAGATAGGCGCCAACAAATCGTTCATGCTGAGCAAGAAAAGAGACCAAGCGCTTGGCGTAGCCAATCAAGGAGTGCCCACGGTTCGTCCAGTTGGTGTGACCTGGTGACGCGCAGTCACTCACACCTCATCCGTTGCTAGGTTTAGCAACGATGTTAAAGTTTATCTCGGTTCTTAATTAGCCACCGATGCCATATTTAAAATTATAGCTAGATTTGAATACTCACAGCATCCCTAAATCTACTTAAGCTGTGAAACTAGCATAATTGTTAAAAATACACCTTTCCTCAGCCTGGTTATGATATTGCCTTTCATACGTTCAGTCGACAACATAATTTGAATATGATCTCTCGGCGGTAGCCGGTCTTCACAATATTGCAAATTTTGTATTCATGCAGTGTTAGTTTGGTATTTTAATCAATTATCGTGATTCAGTTGAGCATTTGATGAGATTTTCTTATGTCAACATGTGTGCAGCTCCTGTGTATATAAGGAAGGATCGGTTCAGCAGGAATTTGAGGGTCAATTGATTTCGAGGCTTCCCTGAAGCCTATTAAAAAATGATTTCCTGCCTTGAATATAATATTCTGGATTTTTATTAAGTAGTGCTGCCTGTTGTTTTTTTTGTCCTTTTTGTGCTTTTCGATGAACTAAGGTAAGTTTCGATCTTGGCTTTGAAAAAAAAATTTGACCAACCCCGCGAACCAGTTTGAAAAAAACAGGATCTTGCCCCAAACCATAATCAGAAAGAATAAGCATTCTCCTCCCCATCCCGGTTGGCCGATTATCCCCAGCATATATAAACGCTCCTTAAATGTCCAATCAATTAATCAAAAATCGCGCCAGAGATGACATCCCCGTGGCACAACCTGAGGCAGCCAAACGCACAGTTTGATTAAATTTCGATCATAATTTATCGTTCCCGTTGAATCGTTCCATAGCAACCCCAAGTAAAACAAAATGCCCCATTTAAAAGAACCTAAATCCCGAGAACCGCTATGGAAAGAATGGGATTACGATGCCCAAAAGAAGGGTGTGAGACATACAGTATATTCAGTAAACAAGGATGAATATACGGGCGAGTGGCTGGATAACAAGAAAGATGGTAAGAGTTTGTTTATGACTGAATTGCGTTACTTGCCTTATTATCGTTCGTAATAACATTCGACCACTACTGTATTTTATATAATCATATTCTACAGTGTAAATGTTACCAGTTAACTATTTACTAGTAATCCGGTTGTATTTGTTCCGAACGATATAACTATAAAAACTTAGACGTAGCATCGGTCTAGATGTCTGCTATAGCGGCCTACCCAACGCCACGGGGGGTTAGCCCCGGTCGTACGGTAACATAAATATAGGGGTGTCAGCCGAAACTCGCCGCAGGCGGCCGCGCTTGTGCCTCAATGTTATTTCCAAGTTTTTTTCAACTTGCTCTGACTGGCATTTATATTTAAGATACATGGACGAATGATACATAAAACGAGAGCCAACGTATTGAATTTCAATAATATTGTCTTACTTTTCGCATTTAACTCCGTTTGAACCATAAAAAATGTGTTTGTAGAGCAATACGTTAAAATTCTCGGCGAGAATTTTTGACTTTTCGAGATTCACTCTGTTTTGATTTTTTAAAATCGGTTTGTATTCGTTACTCGTATCGTTTTTATTGTTTGGTAAATGACAAGATGACATTCTAATGTTCATGATCATATAAAATCTAACAAAATTGACCAAAGGGAAAATAATATTATATACGTATAGCTTGCCTTCTCACAGCCGACTCAAGATCGCGGCTGTTGCTTGGGGTCAAACAAAGTAGATTTTCGTTCATTTTTTAGTCTGATCCCTAACATCCATCTGTATTCGGGGATAATCCAAGTATAGTGGAACACTTTGGTCAAGTTTATTTTCGAATCGATTGTAAATGTTTTGTCGATTTTTACTCTTGTTTGATTATGTCATGCTCGCGCCGGGAGAGCGCATTGATTGCCTTATCAGCATTATGTAATTTAAAAGAACACTCGATTCTTGAACTTAATATGGTACCTGATTTATTTATTTGGGGTTGTAGATTCAAAAAATTATCCGTTACAGGCCAGTAACATCAAAGGCAAAATGCCGCTTGCGCTGGCGCGTGGAATTCGGCAGTTAGAGTTCGCGGAGTATATGTTGAGCTGCCGACAGTGACTGCGACGGTTGCGCGAGCCGCTTGTCACCAAGGGCACCACCCAGAATTAACACATCAAAGAGATTCTGTTAACCACGTTATGTGTCAGATTCGTTCACGGAGTACATGCCAAGTTTATCATTAGTTCGCCCCAGCCTTATATAAGCTGCGTAACGGCACACAAATATTCATAACCATTGCGGTTAAACAATTCGCATTTGAATCTCTCTCTGACAAAGTTTTTGCTTTAAGACGCAAGTGACCTCAGACTGGTTTAATCGTACCATATATCTCTCATCGTTACCTGACGTTGTATATATAACACACACACATATATATATATATATATATATATATATATATATATATATATATATATATATATATATATATATATATATTTCAATGATCTTATAAAGGGTGTGACAAATAAGTTGTACTGCCCTAGTATGGACCAGGAGAATTTAATTGGTCTTGGTAGGCAGCTAGGACATTTTATCTGCCTGTTTTCGTCAAGAATTGCTATTGCTGATAACTATTGGACAATAGTTTATAAGTGTATTTTTGTTTGGGAGTTGGTATGTATAACAAGGCAATAATAGAAAAGTGGAAAGAGGAGGGGGGTGAGGCATCTTTCAGTTACCTCAAATCAAGTGTCTGGTTGCAATGGTATTAGCATTGTTTGGCAATTTCAGACAGGTGTCTGGTTGCAATAGTATTAGCATTGTTTGGCTGTCATCCTGTCAATTTTGGCTCAAAAACTGACAATTTCATGAAATTTGAATCCTCATTAACTTTTTTTAACAATTGACCAGCCTTATTAGAATCCTCTAGATTATACATTTCTTGTGGTATAATTTCACTATTATATAAGACATATAAAGTTGCTGTTATCCCTTACCGTACAATTCTGGCACAAAACCGAGCAATACCATGAAATTTTAAACCTCAATAACTTTATTTCTAATTGACTTAAAAAAATGAAACATACCTTTTTAGAATCCTCTTGAGTATACCTATCTTCATTTATAATTTCAACGAGATACAATGGATTTGGAAAAAAAAATCACTAACAGCCCTAATAAATATATTGGACGTCTTGTAGGGTGATGGGGTGGTAAGTCAAATGGGGCAGGGTGGTAAATCGAAACGTAATTCCTACTCTTTATCCGTTTGAATTAGACATACCGTCTTCATTTCTTTCAACTCAATTATTACTCACCTAATTCAAGTTTCCAAAAAGTGCCAAAACTTAATTATGTATAAATATCCATAAGAGAACATATGCTAGGATGTGGCTGGCATGATTATGTAAGGTAGAAAATCATGCGATATGTGAATGCTGAACAGGTAAAATAAGTCTTAAACCTAGCCTGAGGACTCCTGCGTGTATGTATGACTGAACATACTGTTCGAGTCCTACCCTATATTCCACACGGTGAGAAATGAAATTAGATTTTGACCCATCATGATCATGTGAATTTAATTGTTTTTAAAATGTTTTCTACACCAAAAGAATGTAAAAGATTGCTCACAACTGTAAGCACTGCTTTATTTATGGAAACATACAAAGTTTTGGCTGTTGTGTTGATAGCAAGTTTTTCGTTTAGAGATCCATTCTGCTTATGGAACGTTAGTCAACTGAACACATATATATGCATTTGCATACAATTAAACTAGCACAAGGGCAAAGGTCGGTCGCTAAAAATGACCAGTCTTACAGATGCAGTATGGTTTTGAACAATTATTGAAGATGTAAAATATTGATGTGTTGATGTTTAGTACACCGGAAAGGATTGAAGACCTTTGAAGTTACTCCTTTGTGATCCATTGTGTTAAACAAAAATAAACATAATTGAATATCATTCCACCCATACATTTGGTCAGTTTCACCATTAAGGGCTTACAGACAAGTTTGTGACTGTTATGTTGGTTACATTGGAACCTGAAGGTCAGTGTGGCAGTGAAACAGAGAGAAGTGGACCTCAGACATTGACATTAGTTATCTGAATTCATACACTTATCTCTTGAGGACCTTGAAGGATACCAATAAGTGGAGATTCCTATTTCTGTATCTTGTTATGTAGGGAAAGGAACATACAAGTGGAAATCTAATGGTGCATTGTACGATGGTGACTGGAAAGCTGGAAAGCGAAATGGATTTGGAACATATAGCATCCCAAAGGAAGGTGGTGGCTCCAAGAAACAATACTCTGGTGGATGGAAGAATGATAAACGACATGTGAGTATTGATGGCAGTGGCAACATTAAGTATTATATACTTTCAGTTATTGCTCTATGGGGGTGATTGTATGAAATAAGCACAATCACTTATAATAACCTGGAATAATTTGATGAAAATACTCCTTGGAAGAGTGTTTTGATTGCTAAAATGAGGCAATGAGTTTGAGACTTGTCATTTATTTTGCTGTTGACAGCTGAATTTTCTTATGACCTATATTGCTAATGAAGGGATGGTAATATCCTCTGTATTTAGGAATTCCATACAAAGCATGTAATCTCAGCGTATCATATCATTAAAGGGCTACGGAACCCACTTCTACACAGACGAGGAGTATTACGAGGGGGAGTTTTATGCCGACAAGCGCAGCGGCTGGGGCAGAATGTACTATGCTGATGGCTCCACCTATGAGGGGGAATGGTATGATGACGAGCGAAGTGGACAGGGCATGCTCAGACTACGTAAGTTTGGGATGTAATATTTCGGCATCAACATTATTCTTCTGTAAATATTTGAAAGGGTATAACTGAACTGAGACTTTGTGAGCCTGAGGATTCACCCTGACCAGTATCAATGCCTTCCTTTCTTAGAATTCAGGAAGAATTTAATCAAATACTACACAACTTAAGTGAATTATAACAAAATTATATGTCAATCCAGTACATTAGAACACACTTTCTGAAAAGAATGACTTTGGTACCTGTGTGAATAATTGAGTTGTCCAACTGCCCGTTTAAGCACAATTACCAGAACACACTTTCAGAATAGACTGACTTGGGTTCCTGGGATGATTGAGGGGTTCAACTGTCAGTTGCGAAGGGTTTCAGCACAATTACCAGACAAATCTATCACAACCAAAAGACACATTGCTGACTTGATGATTATAATTTTAATCAATTATTTAAAAGCCTTATGACAGTATATGATGTCATGCATATAGAGGTTAATTGTTGAAAATCATAATGATCCAGTATACACCCTATCCCTGATGTGATTCAGCCAACGAAAATCGGTATGAGGGATCCTGGAGAAATGACATGAAGAATGGACCCGGTAAATTCTTCTATCTCGACAAAGGGCAGCTTTATGAAGGGACATGGTTAAATGATGTAGCTAAATGTGGTGAGATGAAGGACTTTGGGCGTGATGGTGCCCCTGATGCCACACAGTATCCTATTCCTGAGGTGACCATTATTTCAAACTTTATTTTATGCAGATTTGATATAAATTACACTTGTTGCATACTAGGACATTATTCTGTAAATTGATGTTTCATTGTGTTCATTTGATTTTTTTTTCAATGTTATAATTTTTTTAGTTAATACTCATGTAGATGAGAGCAGATACATTTCATTATGCAATCAGTTAAAAGGTTGTTTGTTTGTTAATGGTTGCAGGTTCACTTGGCCAATCCCTCTGATGTGTTGGCACAGTCCGAGGAACAGTTTACAGTAGAACAAGACTAACTGAGCACTTTTGTGATATTTCTCTCATTCTGAACACTGCAACTACCCCAACATATTTATTTGCGTGTCATATGTAATTGTATTAAGTTTTAATCTGTGTATTTGAATGAATACAATATGTCTATTTTGTGTTTGACTGTATGAATGAGTTTGTGTCATTTGTGCAATGCCAATAAAAAGGTTGAACTTATCAATTCCAATTGTGTTGCATTGCATTGCACTACAGGATTCATAGTGTACTTGTAGTGTTCTTATATCAGCTGAGGGTCATTGCTTTATGTGTGATGCTATTGAGGATGTTATCAACGCTATGATTTGCATCATAAGTATATAGCATCATTTAAACCG
This sequence comes from Urechis unicinctus, assembly GCA_034190875.2. NCBI lineage: Eukaryota > Metazoa > Annelida > Polychaeta > Xenopneusta > Urechidae > Urechis > Urechis unicinctus. The sequence goes on from CM067356.1 coordinate 13,265,347, forward strand.
TTGTGTATAACAATCATAACGGGTAAAACCATGACGATTCTACTTGCCTGGGGTACACATCTTAAATTAACAATATTACTGATTCGGTTTAATGGCGGACGTTCTGCCGAATAGGTTATGTCCTGTATAAACAGATGTCAGTAAAAGGCCGCGTCATCACTCAAAGGGACAAGGTGCAGCTAAATTCGGCGAGGTGAAGGACTGCTGGCGTCATGGTTCCTATTTCCACAGGTGGCCATTTTTCAAACTATTTCGAATGCAGATTTTACGTCAGTGACACTGGATGTATACTCGGTCATACTTCTGTAAATCATGTTTATTTTATTATCGATTTTTCAGATAATATACTGTTGCATATGAGAGCAGCTAATTGATGACTTTATGTATGTGTTTATAGGGTCATTGATGTGATTATCATTATTTTCTGTTTTTTTGCTGCACACATTTTCAGGGTCATAGTTTTCATTATACAATCTCTCATTGGTTAACTGTTCCACTCATCGTTTCTGTTGGGAAATTGTTATGAACGCTATGATTCTCGCCATTATGATTACATAGCTTCATTGAGACATGTCCATCAGTTGATCATAATCGAAAAGATGATAACGCTACCGGCTAGGTCATGTGCCTGTGGTGTGCAACATAACAAAACCACGTTATCAGTTCTATAACGTACGCTCAGCCGATTCAGCTGTGTTCTTTATGAATAGATTTCGGTTTAAGGCAGTGACAACACGCGGGGATGGCTTTGATAGTTCACCAGGCCAAATATTGTATGCTTGGTCGTTATATGAAGCTGTCCGTTATATGCAGGTGTCAGTCAGTCAGCAATTCAATGTGGGGTTGCACGTCACTTTCAACAAGTAGGTAATATCGCGACGGTGATGGATGAGAATGATTGGGGTGCTAACCCATTGCCCAAACCGGGTTGAGAAACCCACGCCACTGGGACGAAGGTCCAGCATGATACTTATTGAGCTACCAGGCCGGGTGCATACCTTTCAGATGGGACCGCTATTTAACGCGATCATCCGAGTCATGGGTAACCAAATGAGTCACGGTATCGAACCCACAACTTGATAGATTGACAAAGCAGGTTATTTGGCAAATATACATGATGTACAAGTGCCAAAAAAGACCAACAGGGTGATGTTCAGTATCTGCGTGACGTACCAAGAGCAGGACGAGGTAAGAGGCTGCTTGAAAACCGGAATGCACGGAATAAATGAATTAGCCATGAGAGAAAGACATAGGCTACGGGCTCACATCGTTTACGCCTCCAAAACGAGGGTAATTGATAAATGGGTAATGTGATATTTTACATTGGCTATAAATGACTGTTAAATCTGATCATCATTAAGTTCGGCGTTTTGATGTGTCATTTCTTTGTATCTTATGAACTCGTTGGGCATATTTATCCAAATCAACTCGGCCTAACCACCAGGACCTCAATATTGTATTAAGCGTTATCAACTTGCAAACTTTTATTCAAAATATGTTTTGATAAAAAAATCCATGGTTTTCCAGAGCGCCGAAGGTAAAAAAATAGTGGTATCTGTCCAAATTTAAAAAAAATAAAACATATTTCAATCACTCATAAAATCGTTAATAACCGTCCGATTGCAATCAAATTTGGGTCGAAGGGAGTCAGTGACATCTATAGTACATATTCAAATTTAATGGATGTTGATGGCGTTTCCGGTTCCGAACGCATCAAAGTTTATAAAAAAATACCACAAGTTTAATTCCAAATATCTCCGTGTATAATGCCTCGATTTAAAATTGTTTCATTCAATTGCAATTTTTTTTTGATTCATTGAATTGTAAAGAATAATTTTTAAAAAATTCCAGTATGGCGAAAATTTCTGGTTGCAGAAATCTGTAAAATTCTTTCAATTCGTAATTGACAAGCCATTTATCGTCCAATCGCAATAATCTTAATATTTTCTAAAAGCTGAAACCATTATTAAACTTTCATAATTGACATATTCAGTCAAAACATTCGACGCTTTCAAAGCGCGTTGAGTTGAAATTTATTTTTGACATAGACAATTTCCTTAACGATGTCAATCACTTAAAAAATCCTAAATCAGTTGTTGTCATGGACAGCGCAAATTCAATCTTAAGATTTCACGTGTGTCGATGACGTCACTTCCGGTACAGAATGCATAAATGTTCCCGAGTGAGATTGGTAGTGATTGTCATTATCACCATTCAGCCAGAGAAGCACTATGATTTTATCAGTTCTCATGGAAGGTTTTGTAATCATAGCAGTTGTCTATTTTTTTTAATGTGATGATCGTTTCGTAATTTTGTTTTAGCCGAAGGTAGCTCGTCGCCAAGTTCATCAATTGGTAAATTGAATTCTTGTTGTATTTTCTAGAAGTTTACGCAGTGCACCAGCCTTCCAGATCATGTGAGCGCTGCAAGTTCTCGTATCTGGTTGCGATATTTCATATCTTCCGACCGTGAGAACCATTATCTGCGAGTGTAAATACGTAAACAAATCTTCAGATCTTACCCTCTTACGCCATGTAGTGTTGATAGCCGAATTACTTAGATATTTTCTTTCGTTCTTTGTATTCAATTTTTATTCATGTAGCGTTGAGCAGGACAACCCTCACTTATCTCATGTCAGGCAATTAGTAATCCCAGCTAGGCGGGTCGTGACCATCCATTATCTTCGCCATCACCGACTCGTGAATTTCTTTGAAACCCATCGCGCCTGAACTCTGCCTCCTTTTTTGTTCTGTATGACTCATATTTGAAAATATTGTTTTATGAAAGGTATACATGCAAACTGGTTTGACGTCATAATACCATACGGACAAAACCTGTCATAGAAATGGGACTTTTCATTTATAACCATTTGTGGTAATATGACGACATATCGATATCAAATTACTAATTGACCGTCAGTTCACCACTTAGTTACTTGGCCCCACCATACCGTGCGTCATGAGCGTTTTCATTCATATGAATTTAAAAGGATTTAAAATCTAGAACTGAACATTGCCGTTGACTCACGAAGCGAGGCAGTCTGCAGACATGATAAATCGACTAATGATCACACTGGTCTGGCTGCGGTATGTCTTCTCTCGAGGTAGGTTAATTTATTCTGGTCTTCCATTTTATGCTGACAATCTCTTAGTTGGCGGTTTATATGATATAATAATGACATAAAACATGAATATGAATACATGTTGAGACATTAATAATACAACAACAACGGCTACATGTGATGCATTCATCACGATATCAAATATGCTTTTACTGGCGATCAGGTCCAGGTATCAGGCTTCCTAGCGCGTCTAGTTCTGTGTACTTTTGCATCTCTCGGAAGACTTGCATCAGAAACCGAGCGTCTGTATATTTGCCATCCATTGATTTCTTGCTGATGAACTATTGTTTGCAGAGTATATTGGGTGTTTCCCAGACATGGTGCCACCAAATCGAATACTGGATAACTATTACTTCGGGAATAAGACTGTTGATTTCTGTGAGACAACTTGCTTGGGGGGCAATTTCACATATGCTGGTGTGGAGGTAAATAAATCCACTGTTTAAGTGGCGAATTTGTGTCTCACAAATATTTTACTGATATCAATTACATTGTTTCTCTACTGTTATTGTTCAAATGTAAAACATATACTTACTTATTACCCCGTCACTTGACCTAATTGTAAGGAAATGCATTTCTTAATGGATTTAATAAATACAATATTAAACTACTTTGTGGAATGTAGAATCGTAACGAATGCTGGTGTGGTGATTCCCATAACCACACCAGACATGGAGATGAAGATGAAGAGGCATGCAACATGACATGCCCTGGAAACCCTGCTCAGCAATGTGGAGGCTTCTACTACATCAATATATATGCAGGTGACACACTGACTTAAGCACATTAGAGCTCCCCTGATATATATATATATATATATATATATATATATATATATATATATATATATATATATATATATATATATATATATATATATATATATATATATATATATATATATATACATATATATACATGTATATATATATATATATATATATATATATATATATATATATATATATATATATATATATAAATATATATATATATATATATATATATATATATATATATATAAATATATATATATGTATACATTTATGCAAGAATCTTACCCATAATCAATTCATACGGCGGTTAGTATATAAAAGAGCTGCATTGTTAGAACATAGCTCTCTACTTCAATTCATCTGTTTCAGTCTAAATTACAATGCAACTCTACTAGAAGCAATCATGTAGAATTTACTTTTTCGGCCTTAGACAATTCACTAACCCATGACTATTCCAGTGTGTCCTCGCGGCCGACACGGGAAATATTGCGACAACATGTGTCACTGCATGAACAAGGATATATGCGAGTTCAGCACAGGCAGGTGTCCTAATGGTTGCGAGGTTGGATGGACGGGTCCCAGCTGTGATCTCACAGGTGAACATCAAAGTTAATGATATTATGACTAAGTTATCTACTCGCCATGACAAATATTGTTATCCTGTTCATTCTTCTACCTGTGAAACTTTGCGGAATAATTATCTACACAACGGTGTTCATTTTCATTTCTAATCAATTAAAGGTATGCTCACACAAAAGTTACATAAATATACTTTAGCAACTCCATAATTACCTACCACAGTTTATATATCATTTTCGCCCTTTCACTCGAAGACTGCAGCATGAAAACGGAAAGATGTGACGAAGCGTGTGGGACGGGTTACACCGCCTCTCTCGTGGGGTGCCAAGGTAAGCAATGATGTACCATATCTAAAAAAACATGTCCTGTTAGTACATCCGCGTGCGCGGACACCTGGATATATCGACCATTTTGAAAATTATTTTGTTGATCAAAGCAAAGAAATAGACATGTCATTTGCCTTTAAATGGCATATCATATATGATATATAAGCACTTACTCGAGATAATATTAACTATATCAAACAATAACAAGATAATTTACTAACTTGAATATTTGCACCATTTATATGAAATATTTTGTATGGTCTAGATATCGACGAGTGTTCATTGGACACACATCAATGCCAACACCAGTGTGTCAACACGGATGGTTCTTACGACTGCACCTGCTACCCAGGGTACCAAACAGAAGAGGGGGATCCCAAATCATGCTCCCCAAACAATGCGACAGGCAGGTGTCATATATCATATATTGCTTCAGTTCAAATAATCAGCTAGTCAGTTTAGTAGTCAGATATGTAAAAGATTTCAAGATAAAATTAAAATGGAAAAGGAATTACGTGTTAGTTATAACTATTTCCGGTCTCGATAAACATCTCGGCGGTGGTGGGATATCCTTTCTTTGTCTCAAAGTTAGTGTTAAACCTATTTGTTGTCTCAGTTAAGCAATTAATACACAATGCAACCTATGTGATGCAGAAATAGAACAGCAAGTCTCAAAACATATTTCAACTACCATAGGAGTTGTGGCGTTTCTTGTTGGCATGGCTGTACTCGGAATCAGCGTCTTTATTCTATACAGGAGGTATATAGGATAATACACTCCCTGAAAACAAAATTTCTATGAGGTAACATCTTGTTTGAAAGATAATTTGTGAGGATTTCTGGAGTTAAGTTTAAGTTGTAATTTGAATTGAGGATTTTATGTGTATAATGTGACATATGGTTAATCTATTATTTACATTTACATTAACAATTACTGAATGACCCAGACATTGCAGACCATCACCCGGGTTCAACGCAGAGGACACCATACAGTACATATCGGAACCTCTAATGAGACCCTTGAGGGCAGGTATGTAATGCAGTATTTCATTTTTATATAATATGCTTGTGATTGTACGAGCCTTGTATGGTTGTAATGTACATTCATCTGTCGTATATCATCCTGTGATGTTATAATACCGCTAATATATTTGCTTCAGAGCTATCACAATATATTTAATGCTGGAACACGTGTCAAAATCAAACCCCATTTGCCTTCTTCTTTTTTTATACCGTTTTATTCATATGTCAGTTGTCTAAAGAACCATGTAGTAGACCCTCTTACAGCTACTCTTCTAACTTCGACCCGTCTTCTTCAGATGTCTGTTTTCTAAGGAACGATGTGATAGCCCTCTTACAGGTTCTCTTCTATCTTCGATCCGTATTCGTCAGACATCAGTTGTCTAAGTAACCACATGCTGACCCTTCCTTTCTTTTGTTGTTTTATACACAGGTGTGGCTGTCTTTTCTCGCTGCCTGGTCCGTTTTATCGCTTATTTTCTTATCTGGGTCGACCGCCGCTGTCTATGGAACTGTATTGTACTGGCTTTTCTTTTCTCTTCATTCTCTGTTTGGTATATATTGGGCAGACAAGCCATCTTTCTCTGGTGTCTCTCTGGCTCTCGTTCTCGCTCTCTCTCCTCTGTCTAAGTCTCTCTCTCACTCTTTCCTTCCCTCTTCTCCCCCTCTTTCTCTCCCTCTTTCCCTCCCTCCCTCTCTCACTCCCTTCCTCTTTCCCTCCCTCCTTGATACAAACATGTTTACATCCATTCACCACTCCGTGACCTTTTGACATCTGTTGCGAGTATCATAAGTATTGATACAATCGGAAATATCTATACCCACGACACTCACAAGTTGAACTCCTAGTTCTATTTTGCACTTCTCACTACAGAACTAAGGCATGTCGACGAAGCATCAGTGGAAGGCATACTAAACAGTGACACTACGAACCCGACTCGGGCCAATTCGTTTTTGGAATCGGTTGAGGCAAGTACTAACGAGCGGCAATGTCATGAGCGGCCACCCATTCCTTTACCACGCAGTGTGGGAAGACCTTTACCACGCAGTGTGGGACAAGACTTTTCATAAATTGCCACAATTGAGGGACTAGTTGATGCCATACAACCGCGAGGAGAGAAACAAAGTGCTGGCACAGTTGGTCAGTTTCTGAACTTTATGTTCGACAGCGTCTTATGAAACATACAAACTGCCCCGATTTGCACAAAGCTTCCATGAATTGGCACGATTTTTGATTGACTATGCAGATATATAGTCTTACATAAATTTACTGTTAGAATACAGATGTGTATGCTAGTACAATTTGGCTCAATTAATTGCATATCGCTAGAAAATTTGTTTGTTTTATTTTTTTGCAATTTGAAGATGACGGGAATTCTGTGAGATTAGGGGCGCCAGATGGGGAAAACCCAGGCTATATAAACGCCAGCTATATTCAGGTAAATATCAGCAATAGCACAACTAGGCAGCTAATTAAAGACTCATTATAAACAGGTGTGTCTCTTATGCTTGTTGTTTTGCAGTTTCCAGGGGAGGCATCCATCTTTATTGCTGCGCAAGGTTAGTATATCTGAATATGTCCAGCTGGTGGTGTTTTTCGAAATTTGCAGTATTGATTTGTTTTTTCTTTACTTTTCTTTCCGAAACGCATCAGATGAAGGCACGATCGCACCTAGTGTTAAACCGCATTTAAAATAGCTGGTCTTTGATGCTCGTTTAAATCTGATATTTAAATATCAAACTTTCGAATAGAATTGATTTGCAAAGGCACTCTGTGCACTGTGATTAACATTATTTGTGTCAATTAGGTCCAACTCTCGACTCGTTGGTTGATTTTTGGCGAATGGTCACGGAACAAGACGTCACCATCATCGTCATGTTAGCTAACATCATAGAGGACACGAAGGTGGAACAATAGTCTGGGCTGTGATGATTCCCTTTATACAGGCTCCTACATATCGCATTCTGCGTTTTATGTGTGTCATTATGGACCACATAAGCAATGTACAGCAGAGTCTGCTTTAACAGGACACAACCGATGGGGTTCATATGTCCGCTAGTGGTTGCTTAGTGTCCGATATCTACTGAAGCATAGCTGTGTTTCGCTGTTAAAATCAAAATATCGTGGTTGTTATACACAGGTTACCGCTGTAGACAGATTGGTGATATACTTAAGGATCCATATCGTCGTGTTTTACCAAACTTCCCTATTTGAACAAAAATATCCGTGATTGATTGTCCATGTGTTTTTAATGCGTAAATCAGAGAAAGTGCGCCTGCTATTGGCAAGATGACGGCAAAGTCCAACATGGTCAGATACTGATTGAAGCTTTGGGGAAGAAGGAATATCCCGATTACACCATGCGCACCTTCAAAGTGCACGAGGTATATCAAGTACATTTGTAATGGAAATATCACTATTAAATTCCACTCTTATACATTAAATGCTAAATCATTGTGAAGTTTACTCGAGTAGCCATGCAATTTCCACTTAATACAATCATTCCTATATAGTCATGCGATCGATCTTATAATGTTAAGCTTTTAAGTCGGGAAATGCCAAGGGAAATGTTCCCACGTAAAACAAATAATAAGGTTGCAAATAAGCGAGCTGCAAATGTAAATTGATCTTAAGTAGCAATAATTAGTTTGTAAAATGAGCAAGTTTGTGTTCTTTGTTATGAAGTCTGACCCGCGTAACTATCGCATAGTGCAACAGATGCATTACACTTCTTGGTCAGACAAAGATGTCCCAAGTCACACCGCACCACTATTGCGTTTTCATGGCAAGGTGCGAGCCGCGTGCGTTCAGGGTAGACCCATTGTCATTCACTGCAGGTGAGTGCGTGATCCTGGTTACCATTGACCGAATATGTATCGATAACGTAAACCTGAGTCTAGGGGATAAAAGGGGTCGTTATATGAAGCAAGTTATTAAGTGATAGCTCTTACAAGTATAACTCTAACAAAAAACGTATTTATTCACTAATCGTTTTACAGTGCCGGGGTAGGACGGACAGGCACATTCATAGCACTAGACCGGCTGCTGAGACAGGCCCAGACGGATGATGAAGTGGATTTCTTGTTGTGTCTGCAACAAATGAGGAAACAGCGCATGGCAATGATTCAAACCTTGGTGATTACACGTATTCGGTTATGAACTCGTTATGACCATGAATTTGGGATTGTGCTCTTTTATTTCCAGCTTTCTTAATATCACACAATACACACACAATACACACATTCAGATAAACACACAGGTATTCATATCCATGCTCATACACAAATGTCTATGCCCAAATATATTTCATTTTATTACATTAATAGACACCGTGAGTCATTTTCATTTCAGAAGCAATACATTTTCTTGCACACGGCAGTACTTGACGGGGTGACTGTTGGTGAGACAGCCATACGCCTATCAGATGTGCCAACTACATTCTCCAAACTTGGCAGACGAGAGTCCATCATTGGTTTGCCACACATACCTTCTCAGTTCATGGTACGTTCTGTGGAAGAACATAATTTACATTTAAAGAAATATATCAATGATATTATTAAAGACCAGGCTGATACACGAGCGCGATTTGTACCAGGTCCTGGCGAAAATCCCTTTTCTGACCAATGAGACGGCTTCTGTTGGCATCCGACCAAGAAACAAGGCTAAGAATAGAACTGCTCTGCTTCCATGTACGAAACATATCATATATGATAGTTTACCAGTAATGGTAGTACCGTGATGAGAAGTAAATCATTGATGGCTTTTTCTACAGCGGACGACTGTCGTGTACATTTGATGTCAGGACGTTCTGATTATATAAACGCCGTACAAGTCACGGTGAGTGAGAATATAGCTTACTTTGACTTTTCCTGTCTGAACACAGCCATAAACATTTTAACCATTAAATTAGTTAATCATTTACTGTGTCGAGGACATCCGTATCATTGTAAACAATTGTTATTCACAAAAGCGATTGCAATGGTGGCATGGAATGTAGATCCCCATTTGGTGTTTGATTCAAAGTTCAGAATTGTTTGTTTGTAGGGGTATCATAAGGACGAAAAGTACTTTGTGACCCAGTGGCCGCTACGCACGACGATCGAGGATCTGTGGAGGATGATCATTGATAATGATGTTCGCACTGTGGTTGTCTTAGAAGATATGACAAATACTGTAAGTATTGTCGGTATCTGTAGTCTTTGATATCGGCTTTCACTGTGCTGGTTGTTTCAAAAAGTTAACATTTGGTGCTGCGAAAAAACGATAATGACAATTATGACGATGATGATTGTGATGACAACGACGACGACGATGATGATGGTGATGATGACGACGACGATAAGGTTAATGACAATGACGACAACCGCAGCTACGTTTATGATGATAATGATGATGACGCTGCTGACGACGATGCGACAGCTCATTTCTCGGCTGCGTTTTACAACAAATCACAATCGTTGATACAATATATTTTGGCCATGTGTATCAGCAGACAGGATACCCTGAATTTCTTCCTACGAATGGTGCAAACATACCTGTAGGTAGAGGTTTCGTCTCTTTAAACGGCGAAGTAGAAAGAGCAAACCTCCGTGTAACAAGTGTAAATGTATTCTCCGTATCTAGATCAAACACTCTGAGACACTCAGAAGCTGAGTATGTCAACGGAGGTGTGTCAATGCAATCAACTGTGGACAATGGTCAGATCAGACTGTTGTGGTTACCAGCCAATGCAGATGGGTCCCAATCAATCAGTGTGGAACAGGTGCTCGCGCTTAACGCAGAAATGCAAGCAACGAAAATGAGCAACACACCAGTCATCATAAGTAGGTAGGTCATTAGCCAGCTGACTATGTGGATGATGGTAGAATGTATTTCAATTCAGTGGCCGGTGACACCATGATGGCCAAAACTGTGGTTAACCACCTGAACGAACAATTAATGAGAGCACCTCAATGTCCTGGCTTTACAGAGTTGTCGTCTTACTAGATCTTCTGTTTTTTTAAATGGCCACTGACACTTGTCAAATAATATCATGGTAATTTACAGAGACGGAGGTGAACTTTGCGGGGAATTCCTTGCCCTCACGGCTCTTTGCAAGATGGCAGAATATGAGCAGGAAGTAGACATCTACTACACAGTTCAGCAGCTCAAGTCTCGTCGACCAGAGTTTTATTCAACGCAGGTACGAGCATGTACGAGGCAACACTATTGTGAAAAACCGTTTTTGTTGTAATTCGATGTATTTGGTTATGAATTTTGGTGTTATGATCCTCTATATGTACTGAATATAGAGTTACACATATATTGACAGACTCGATTTCTAAGTTTCTCCAATTGTATTTCGTATGCATAACAATAACAACGGATATTAAATTTCAGTAAAAGTGATTATTTACAGAAATGGATTTTGTTTTGTGACAGGACTCCTTCAGGAAACTCTATGAGAAGGTGGAGCAATACTGGGGACAATCGGGAGCAGCGTATTGCTGACGTTGAGTCGACAAAAGTTGAAGTGGCTATGGATTATTAAAATGTGAATTGATATTTGTTTGAAGTAGCATTATCAAGAATGACTGTTTATTATGTATAGATATTCTGCATTGGGGATTACACATCGATATGCATTGAAGGGTAATTAAAGAGAGCTATTCATGATTTTGGCTGTAAAAGTGTTTGTTGACGGATTGTACAGGGAATTGCTCATGTGTTTGTTGTATCGATGGATTGTACAGAGAATAAGTAATGACTGTTTGTTGTGTTGATATCTTGTACAGAGAATGATTAATGACTGTTTGTTGTATTGATGGCTTGTGCCGAGAATGGCTAATGACTGTTTGTTGCATTGATGGCTTGTACAGAGAATGGCCAATGACTTTGTTGTATTGATGACCTGTACAGAGAATGGCTTACGACTGTTTGTTGTATTGATGACTTGTACAGGGTTGGGCTCATGATTGATGCATATGGGTTACATAGGTATTAATCATTATTTAGACTAGATAGCAATACGTGAGATGGACCATGATTTCACGTTGTTACATTCAGGGCATTCTGAATTACATTTTTCGTATAAACGATAGTTCTAACTATCGTGTGTAAATGTGTAAAATATTAATTGTACAGTTATGTTTATAATTAAATATCATGAAAGTAATTTTAAAAGACGGTATTAGCTTTCCCTCGTGTGGGAGAAAAACAAGTTGAAGATGGTTATCGGTATCTTAATTATGTAAATTTAGAAATGAGAATAACAATAATACATATCCTAGATTCGTGTACATAGGAACATTACTTTGATAACTATGATATTCCAACGGAATCATGGAATCCACGATTGCGTTGTTGAAATATCATAACGGTTTATAGTGTGTTATTTTATTTTGCTATTTGATGTTGTTCCTTATTGTCAGCTGTGCTGGAAATGAGTCATTTATGATTTGAGATCATTGTCATGTGAACATACAGTATTGGTAAATGTTATTGCATGGAATGAACTGATTCTTGTGGTTTTTATATTTCGACCAGTTTTGGTGAAATAGGCGAATAGACAATTCAAATGTGTTTTTATTTTACTGCTTTATTTAGCCAAAAAATCATACTTTATGGTCACAGCTGATTTGCATCTTTTGGTTTCAATAAAATAATTAAAACAAAATCTTCAACTTGCGATGTAGTATAATTGAATAAAATTCGATATAGATCATGTCCCATTTGCTGTTGATATGCTGTAACACTTGTCACACATACTCATTACACCAGCCTCGAGTTATCTCAAATGTAAGCACTCAATTACTACACGCTTCTTTGTCTATTACAGACACCTAACCTGCGAATGCCATGTGCTGATTGGCAGTGTAATGTGTGTGATATTGGTTGTATCCAGTGCTCAACAAAACACTCAATATGAAGAACAACATAGAAACATACAAACGAACAATTGCTAAATTCCCGCAACATAATCATACACAGTTAAAAGATATGTATTTACTGTGATAGTTGTGTCCATGACAAGTATCCACCAGACTAGTAGTTAATCGTGGGTACGCGATTAAAGTATTGCTGTGGTGTTAAACACCGTTGCTCTGTTCCGTACAAGGCCGTAACATCTGAAGCTACCGTGCATTCCTTCCGATGTTCGTGCAGATAGCTGCATATCCGACAGCTCAGAGGATAATTAGTGAAGTGTGGATGCACTGTGCAAGTCATGGCATTCTTCCTGTAGATATAAGCATTAAATACATCGTCGGTGGCGTCGATATAATTAAGATAATTTGCAAGAGCTCTGGGTGTTTCAAAATCCTTTACATCAATGTAAGTTGCTCGTGGTAACATTGCGCTGTAGTCAGCTCCACCTAACACTATCGGAATGACATTAATGTTCTTCCTCATAAGTTGCCACAGTCTCGTTGTTACATATTCCTTGCAAATGCTGTTTTCAAATGCAAGGAAAAATTTGTATTCTTTTTGCAAAATGTTATCAAAACATTGAGAAACACAGCTCGTATTCCCACACTGGCCGTAAATATCAACTTGTATGTAATTCTGTAGTTCGTAAACGTACTTTTGTCGCTGAGATGATTCGTTGCAATGATCCGCGAACCACGCCACGGCACTGGTTTTGTTCCATGCGTAATTGCGAGATTTCATATAAGTCGCATCACGAGAACTCAACGTGCAATTGAAGTTGAGGGGTCCTGTGACGATATCAGCACGTATAGAAGGTAGGCATGTCATGTTGAACAGATTCCTATAAGCTAAGAATCTATCTTTGCTCTTCCAGCGTTGTAAATCCCATACATGTGTCGGAGGTTCTTGCTCATACAATATCCACTTCTGAAATTTCACGCGATGTAATGGAACATCGTCGGTGCTGTTCATGTGACTCAAGTTGTACAAGCTTATCAAGACGGCCTCACTTATGTTGTACAAATTTCTGTTATCAGTATACAAGCAGTTGTAAGCGACAGACGGGCTTTTGGGACACTTGTTAATCAATTCGTCATTCATTATTTCGGCATTTAACGGCACCGACCACAGTGATACGACCAGGGGCCCAGAAATGTTATGCAATGGTTTCTGAATCATTGCTATTGCCTTATCGGACATCATGCTTGGTTTCAGCAACGGAATATCTGGCTCGGAATCCGATAGAACACCGGAATGTAAATTTGAGTGAATAACTGGACGCAAACTCGTAGGAATACCTTTTGTTTTTAAGTTTCTCGATTGTTTGGTTAAGATAAACACTACAATCGAATAAACCATCAATGATAAAACAGTCAACAACCACACAGCCTTCATTGCCATAGCCACTGTGCGGATATCTTGAACTAGAATCTGCGCAACACAGCAACAGCAATGGGATAAATGGACATATACCGTTAATTGTCTACATTATTCGGTTTGTAATCAAAATGAATAAGATCTTACCTTACATGGAATATTCTATCCTCGCTGTGTGTGTGATAGAATAAAGATATTGTGATATGTTGCATGTATTGCTCCGTATATCGATGAGAGTGGCCAGCGTGAGCAAATTCTTTGTTCTACCTTTGGGGTATAGTTTTCAGATGACGATCAATTAAGTGATCTTTAATCAGAAGCATTAGCATCATTAAGGCAACAGCTTGGCCAAATTGCGACAAAGGATCACCAGTTGTTTAATGGACATCTATGTGGACCGATAAGTCACCATTATTGGGCAATCAAAAGGCGGTTATTGTCACCACTGGTTGATCAATAGAAGTGACACGCTGATTCTTATATATAGGGTAAAACGATTGCGTTAAGTTCAAAGCACTTCAAACCAGTGGGGTGGCTTTGGGTCCCTTGGAGAAAGTTGGAATAATTAGCATTTCTCACAGATTGTGACACAACCCTGGCTACCCCGAGCTACCCCGGGCTACCCCGGGCTACCTCGGGCTACCCCGGGCTTCTGATTACCATGATGCATATGGCCTTAGTTATCGTTTCAAAATTTTGATAGTACAGCAATTAAGTATGCAAATACAGATCTGCATTCTGTGTTTTGACAGGTCGACTCTTTTTCAGTGGATAATAACGATTCAAAGTAATAGACACTTTATTTTTTAATTTGAATGCTTTATGATAAAACGTACGAAATTTTTAATTGAGTTCGTAGAGTGTGATAGATAAAATGCATGGGAGGTTAAAAAAAGACATAGTACACAGCTCAGACAACAAATAGGCAATCGATAGGGTGATGTGCCTGTTCCGGTGGCCCGGTGTTTAACTGCGTCATCTTTCAACCAGCAGGTTGCGGGTTCGATCCCAAAGGTGTGATTACTCGTGAATGGATAATCAGGTCTCATCTCTGAAAGGAGTAATACCCAACCCGGTAGCTCGATAGCATCGTGCTGGACCTTCGACCCATCGGCGTGGATTTTAAGTCAAGTGGGCGCTGGTACTTCAGGTTTGCTGTTCCATCATCCTAGTCTATTACCGTCGCGATATCATTCCGCTGTTGAAAGTGACGTTTCACCCAAATATGAGGTATTGTCATTACCATTCGAATGAATCAGACAGCAAATTATTCCTCATCAATCATAAGAGCACGATACATATAGAGGAATCAATAATTCAACCCAGCCATGAAACGCTTGTAACTTGTTATCTTGTCATAAATCATAACGCAACTGATAAAAAACTGTATGCAAATTATGTCAATTTTGTGTGGTGCATTTTCATTTAAATGTTATTGCTGACATAGTGAATAACTTGACGTGACCTTTATGTTTCCTTTGAAATTCGCTAGCGAGGCAATTTGTTGCCATATTTGTTGCAACACAAAATCTCATCCTATCAAATGCGTGTACATCGTATCAAGCAATAAGATTACCATATCCATTATTGCTTACCCGAACCGCACCAGGATACGCGCTGACGAGATTCCCCAATGTTTAATCTTGAGGCAGTCAAACTGATAAGTAGCAAATTCCTTGGTTGATATGGTGGATACGTTTGCTGCTGTTTGTCTTAGTCACAATGTTGAAATGTGATTTTTGTAGAATTGAAGCATTGTTGGGGAAGCTATTTCTGATGACAACCGGTCGTCACTGTGTAAACTGATATCGATAACAATTTCGGATGCAGATTAATGTTTGGCCTGATGAAATATAAACCCATATCGTCTCTCTCAGTCATATGACTTTCCCATGGCCTCAATGGAAAGTGGCTCCTGTAAATGCACGCATTGATAATGATTGTTGTGCAAAAGGGAGCCATTCAGACCAGCCCAAAAAATCAGCGAGTCCGATTGTGATTAACCCAATGACGGATGGGAAACACAGCATAATATTTCATGTGACTCAATATGGTGATTTTCTACAAGGAATTGACTATCTGTATTTGAAAAAAATGCAGGTTTTTTTAAAATCTGCCTGGTTAATCCTCTTTGCAAGATTGATATCGGTGATAAAGTCCAGAAATCTTGATGCTGAAACGCGACAAGGTTTGAATGGTCAAGCGTTGGTTTTATACGTGGAATTGGTGACAAACGGAACCTGCGGACGACCATTAACCCTTATGTGCAATCGGCTTGTCATTTAAAATCAGCGTCAAATGTAGCCTTTCCGCATGTAGGCAAACCCAGCGCGCCTTGATGCGAAATTTGACACACGACGTCACACGAGGCGCGACTCAAAGGAGCCCGTCCGAGAGGCTGGCTGCCGGGAGCCCGGGGGAGCGTCCGAGCAATCCTCTAAGCAACGATGGGGGGTGTGGGGGGCACTTGCATAATTTGGCGTTTTAGAAAACAATAAGACTGTAAGGTGTGATCCCTTATTTGGTTCCGGCCTTTGAAATACCTGCCATTCGGCCAATAGTTTTTTTTACTTTTATGCCCGATTCGATGGTTGTATGCTTGAATAATTGGCAAGTGCCTCCCCCGGTCGCCGCCTGAATGCATTTTGCGGTTAGGTGCTCTTGCAGGTCGCTTTGCCCTGCATCACTTATGACGCTGATTGCATCTTTAGCAAACGAAATGACTGAAATAAGAACAAGCATGCGTTCAACTGAGAAAAATATATATTCAATTATATATATATATATATATATATATATATATTCATCAATTATAGCAATTAAACTTCGCCAAACAAGACAAACGAGACTTTTTAGAGACATCGAGTGGGCAACGTTCTAGAAAGTTTATGCCAATCATCATAAATGGCAAAAGGATGATTGTTTGAAGCTGTTTTGGATCATCAGATGTGTTCAGACATTCAATCTCCCCGTTTTCCAATTTTGTATACCAAATGCAATATCAAATATCAGTTCCATTGCTTGAATACCTTTGTATAGGGACAAGCTAACCATGTAAGAGTAGGGTAGATGCTAGAACTAAGGACTTTTCTGAACGTCTGGGACTGATATTAAACCGTGCAAAATTGTACGTCATGACAATAATGAGTTTTCAATAAATTAGCGGATGGATCATATTGCTTTCAACCAAACACGATGATGCTGTGACGATGTTGCGGTTAGTTATCGCGCGATGCGTTGTTCGGAACGGTGAGGCGTGCGTCGTAGATTTTTATGGTTTTAGTGAACATCTGATAACATCCACGCTGTGTTATGGTGAAATTCAAGTATTGAGATCGCATGTGGCGCACAGGTGATTATATGGATGATAAAATGACTGCGCGGTACCTGTACCATATGGTCTGTCGACCACATAAAATATTATGTGAGAGTATCGATGTTCCCATGTTGATCGCTCTGTCGTAGTTTCTATACTCATTATTATTCCACAATATAAACATATTGCAGCGGCATAATTTCTGTAACGATAGCAGCATCGACGTAAAAGCTACAGACTCGAATGAAAGCTTCCATGTAGATATCCATCGAACTGGCATTGGTTCATGAAAGAGACAATGCGTCGGTTTACTTTCTGTATCTGCTTGATATCGAGTTTCTTGGCGGCAGCAGCTGATGACTGCGTGAAGATTGGTGATCCTTGTGAGCATTGGTTCTTGATTTACTCTTTTATCGCCACCTTGTTTATGTAGTCGCTCAAAAGTAAGTGGCATTAGCAATTTGAAAAGATAATACGTCTAGTTATCTTGTTTTGTCATGATATCAGCGATTGCTAGCGTTATTGAAGACATCCTCATCATGTGTGAGAAAAGTTACAACGAGAGCGCATTCGATTATTTCAATGACGTTTACACGGAAGATGTCATCTACGCGATGCATGACGCTGAAGACATGATCGGCCCAAAAGGTAATCCTTCAGCTGTTTAATAAGTTGATGTCATGGCTGTAAATAGTAATAGATAACAACGGCTTGGTGTCAACTATCAGACCGTTACCCTACATTACAGCATGTTGCTATAATGTATCATGATATTCTGCCGAGCATGACTTTACACAGTATGTTATTTCGCAATATATATTTCACACTCACGGAATGTTCGTTTTCTCGATATGCGCTGCACATCATGCAGCTGTCTTTAAGGTTTGTTGCTGTATTCGTGGTTGCAATTTATGTATATTCCTTATCGATATCGAGTAGGCTTTTAGTGTATGAATTCCATGGCAGAAATTATCGACTATTTAAAAGGCGCTTTTAAAGACATCGAGGGAGCTGCGGTACATGTTGGATGTGATGAGATAATGGTCATCAATGATAGATGGGCTTTGGTGAGGGACCATTTCAAGTTTGCTGACATTCACATCAGGTATGGCGGGTGTTGCTCTTTAGTTTTGCATTAAATCAACTTATGAAATCTACGCCAATTATAATTTACTAATTTTATTGGCTTCTTCAGAGGATTAATGGTCGTGTATCGTCAACAGAATGGACGCTGGCGTTTTCGGCGAATGATGAATAATCGCGTTCCTACTCATTGAAAATTGACACTTGTTGTTTTGTCCCAGAGTGGAATGATAAATCATCAATAAAGATGCTCATCAGTATGTTGCTGCTCTTTGCTTTGTTAAGTTGGAATTGATAGAAGATGAGAGATGGTGACGGCCAGTAACCCTTTTTGACCTCAATACTGATTAACATAATTTCAAATAATACTTTGTACTTACAAGTTAACATATCTTATATTTTCTTAAGCAAGCCAAATTGATAGTTGTGAATGACCTTTCTGGAAGGAAAGAAAACTAAAAACTGTTACAGCTGCAGTAAATCATGTGGAACTTCCGGTCGTTTAGAATATACATCCAACACAACAATGCGCCCTGGAATTGAATATTATTAAATGGTTGCTTGCAGATATAGACAAGCGGGCTGAGTGAGAATTATATCTAAACATAATACTTCCAACGATAGTGAATTTAATGCTTTTCTCAGTTGCCCTGTCATTTGCGATTCAGTTGCATTTTAACGGCAAATAGCTAAGCAATGGATATCGTACTCCAAGCTGCAGACATTGTTTTCATGTGCCCTGGCTATGTGTCTATGTCTATGTTGCAATTTCCTAGCAGTAATAAGGTTGGTGATATGCCCCAATATAATCGTTCGCATTTTCTTTTCAGCCATCTTGTTCGTTTTCATCCACGCGAATTCCCCTCCCTTTTCATTAATCCTAGAAGGCGGCTATTCATTCAGGTTTTTTTTTTATCTGTTGATATAAACATATGCAAAAACCATAAATTGGCAACATACATTATACAGCGCTAATGAAGCTTGTCGTTACTGAACATGCGCTGGGCTGTCAACGTACGAAAGAAATAGAGCAGACAGCGGTGCTTTGTATGAAGTACGGTGGTAGCATTACAACATATATACCTGACCTTTAATGCTTCATGATGACAGTTGATGACATTACCAGTTCATTCATAACAATGCCACATGCTGATTGATAATCAAACTCTTTGTACCGTTATATAAACCATCATCAAATAATCTTGTCAATACCTTGGCAACATACCTTACACAGCGCCATTTAAGCTTATTGTTGCTCAATATACGCTGTGCTGTCAACGTACGAAATAAATAGAGAAGAATACGATGGTGTGTATCGAGTGCGTTGTTAACATTGCAAAATAAATACCTGACCTTAAATGTATTCCATTTTATTAATGCCACATGCTGATTGATAATAAAATTCTTTGCATTTATATAAACCATTTTCAGCTTTCCTCTGATATGATAATAAATCTATGTAAAATCATAGATATGTTGCGTTCTGCTTAGCTGCATGTGTATCATCGTTTGAATTTGACTGATGGATTGTGATAAAGCAGCCAGTTCTCTTTCAATGTGCAGGCCCACGATTATCCATCAAGAGATGGAAGCGCGAAGGTATATTCTGTTCGCGGTGCCTGACCAGCAATCCTCTGGCAAAGTAAGGCTATTATTAAACTAATTGCTCGTAGACATATCACATTATGATATGAATTTACGCAATAATAACTCACCATTCCTGATGAAAATATCGCCAAACTGGAAATTTTCTATAAAAATCGCCCATTACATTCCAGATGTATCGGTCCTCTCACAGTGTCCCAAAACTTTCCTTTTGAGTAATTGTTAATTGATGCCGCTGTTGTTAAAGAAAGAAAGGGAGAACACCTCAACACGTAAGTATCTGAACATAAATGTAAGTATTGCTCCGTCCTCAACATATATAGCCAGCACACTTTATAATCTGGATTTGAAATCGATCCCTCGTACCTTAATAGTCCTTTGAGCGTCACAAATGCGATTGTCTTGTACCTCAGATTGATTTGGTAAAAACCTACATCAATGTCTTACTTGCTGATCTTAGCTGAGTGATTATTGTTCTTCTTGACGTCATCAAATATTGACTTGAGGTGCGGCTCTCTAAGAATGACTTGGTTGGACAAACACATCTCAATACATGGTCAGGTCACACTAACTGCTAACTTCGATGATGTATTTGAGCTGCACCTCTGTGACTTTGCTTTAAATCTCGTCCCTCAGATTGTAAAGGATGCTTCTGTATTTCTGGGAAAATGGCTTGGCAGTTTCATCAATATGGATTGTTGATCTGCGAGCTCCACCAAAGCATTGATAATCAATGCTGATCCTATACTTATCGCGGACACACACATTGTGGGTTATTGTATGTTTTATTGAATGTTTTGGCAGGACGTCAATTTGTGACGTTCTCTTGAGAAATGAAGCCTGCGTTGATACATTGTAACGGGACTCACAATTGATAGCCATAACCAGCGAGATCTGTGAGCTATTGTAATTTTCGATATCCTCTATGATTTGGCCATGCCTACCTCTGATGCCATCCATGTCAACTTTGCATTCCCCGCATATAACCTTGTAAGCATTGAATATTGAATATTCTTTTAATGATCGCGTGTTTAAAAAAGAAAATCAAACATAATGTTATTTTACTTGTAATTGAACTTGTTTGTGAGCGATTGCTAGGGACGATACTCAGTTGTTAAGCTAAATGTACAGCTATAACAAATGCTGGCACGTTTTCATTTACTTCTACTGAGCAGATTGCTATCGTACACTACTGTTTGGATAAAGGTAAAGCGACGCCATGTGAATATGTGGATACGTAAATAACAATGAATAATACAATACATAATAATTCTTGACGAACAACTAGTTTCATACACTGCATAAACAGGCAGGTGACATATACCAGACAGGTACTGAACAATGCTTTTATGGCCTTTATGGGCTCCACATGGAGACACTGTGGTAGGTGCAACACTGCATATTTATGGGACTGTTGATTGGTTAAGGTAACCAACGTTGACGGTGTATGCTTTAACGTTCCTTTGTGGATACCTTCTTTGTTTCGACTCTAACTGATAGAGTATTCGTTCCCACTCGAATCGGCTTATCTGCAAGAATGGATTATGCCTTATGTAGATTAAATATATATCGTAATACATTTGGTTATATTTCTTCTTATACTGCCGTTTTTGCAAAGGCCGAAGGTATTAAAGAACAATTGTCTGATGGATTGAGTTGTGTATATCGCAATGAGCATATTCTACATAAATAGAGAGCGGTCATCAATGTTCTACTATGTAGGTTTAACCGGTACCCAACACAGTCATCATAAAGCACCACGAATTACATAAAGACCATTCATAAGCAGGACGTGATGCAATCGATGTTTTTCCAGAAAATATTTTGCCCAGATAGCTACAGTAACAACATGGTGATATCGGTTGGACATGAATCACTTAACTATTTATTAATACTCTCAAATGTATCCAAACAGAAGAAGTATATTGACTTCGATAGCATTCTCTGTGTTATCATGCAGATACGGTCAGTTCTTGAGTTGACGATTTGCCATCAGTCAACTTCCGCCCGGCTGGCGTTGATACAGCTTGAGGACTCTGGCAAAGCAAACCGAGAAAACGACAGAATAGAATCTCAGATAAAATCCTAATAGAAGTGAGTCAGAACTCATTACTTACCCATTATTGATGTCGCCGAATGGGAAATGGTCCCTTACCATCGACCAATTGTCATTGATGATCATTATCTCATCATGTCTTCCATGTCTTCTGTTAAAGGTGTTCTTTAAGTAGGATGCAACTGCTATAAAAGAATGAAAACATACAATATGGCTAACATACACGATACAATAATCACACGCGGAATATATTGATATGAATCACATTCACAATGTTTTCCATTTGCAATTTCTATTTAAGCTTGATGGTGTGTTCTGCTTATCAATTTCAGACGACGAGACCAACGGTTCTTTAACGTGAATGCCAATGACATTTGATTACAAAGTATTCATCTTAGGTATCGGCTCGTCGTTTCATTAATTGATTACGTGTTTCTTGGGGAATATTCATCGATACATGTGCTCGATATTTAATAATTCTTAAACAGGAGATATGTCATTTGCCGTTGACTGATTGTTTATAGATTTAGCATCGTGAATAGCTGCTGCTAATAACCTTCGTTTCCGAATGTGTATCTTCGTCATGCATCGACTATTACATGTTCAGTATAAAAATCATTGCAATCCCTATAATTGCCATCGTAGACATTCTCGATCTCATTCAACGAATGTTCGATTTCTGTTGCAATGGATGAAAGTATAAAGCAACCAAATCAGGTTTTGTTTGTAATATCAACAGCGTAATGTTTCCAAAAAATTTCAAAATGCAACTTCAAATTTACAGATATCCTACTCGTCCAGATTTTCTGCAATTACGTTAGATATATGCAACAATGGTGCAATATTTTCAACTTCTATACAAAAATGTGACAAATAACTATCGCCCAGCTTCACACATGCGTCATCCGCTCCGGCGATAAACATATGAAATCTCGCCGCACTGAAAGCATTCCTAGTCGATATTATTGCTAGAACATCATATGTAAGCGCGATTAATGTAGCTATTCCGTGAATAGGAATGTTGCAGCGTACCTTGGCTGCTACCATATGCTTAAAATTATTCGGATCACGACGTGGAATGCGTCAAACATGCGAGTGTCATTTTGTTACGCAGCTCCCCTATGATGTAGCTAGTATCAATACTAAATCTGTGTATATTCTGAAATATATCAGCTATCTAGCCAAGATGATTATTGCCGATTTTGCTACAACATGCATTGCAATCATGTGAGAAGAATGAAATCAATCCTTGGTGTTAACTCATTGATTATATATTGATATCGGCACCTTATAAAAACGACGTTTTGTTCGCCTCATTGGTAATACCTGTATATGTATAATTGTTTATCCTTGGACCTTGGATATTTTTTATTGGATCTAACTCAAATTGTGCCAATATTTGGTGCTAAGACATTTTCACGATATTAGGGCCGAAGCGATTCGTGTGTGCACTCTGAATCGTAGTGAATTGGCGTATGATTGATATTTGACACCCCAGTACCTTTAACCTACGTAGATTGCACAAGTCCTACAGGTAAGGCTACGGATTGCTGACTGAACTAAGATCATACAACGATTAGTATATAGTTTTGCATTTATCCGATCGATGGAAGCAAATGACGAATTAGAAGGTCTCAACAGAAAGTGGAGAACATCAGTGGCGTTGCTTTTCACATATTTAATGCATTCAACGCCCACGGGTACCTTTATAGTATTGACTGAATGTGAACTGACGGAATGCCGTTCTAGTGCACTCTACCTGTGCGTATGTCATAGTATAGGTAATAAATGCTTAATATGGGAGTAGAAAGAAATATTTGATTCACTATCAGGTCCTATATGTCCTGGTGATATTGGTTTGTTATATTATATTCCAGATAATGGGGTTGTGTTTCGTTTATTCATTGGTATGCACTGCTGCATCATGAGACATCCTGACAATAACATTCAAAGTAGTAACGCTCACAGCAGCTGTATTTATGTATATTGCCTCCACTGGAGCAAATATTGTGAACAGCAGAGCAGACAAACATGTTCTTCATAATTAACATGTATCTGCTCGATGGCAGCAAATTACGAATGAGAAGGTCTAAGTGGAAAGCATCACGGCGTTGCTTTCACATATTTAATGCATTCTACGCCCACGCGTACCTTTATAATATTTACTGAAGTGTTGACTGACGGAATAACTAGATCAGTTTAAGCTGGGCTTTAATGCAATAAAATATCCATGCACATTCATAACAATGTCAACTATTTGATTGCATTGTCAGTAAATTCAGCTTGAAGGGCTGTGACTTACAGTTCGTTTTTTATGATTGGGTCTAGGATTACTCATAATTTCAAATAATGCGCCATGGTTTGTTTGCCTTGTGGTTGAGGCGGTCAATCGTCTGAAAAATCCGAGAGAGAAAAACATCACAAAAAGCTTAGCAGTTCACCTATGCTTCTTCTGTCGCTAACAGTCGCCAGGCAAGAGCTGTAAGCAGAAAAACACAGTGTGTCCAGAGCCATAGTAAACCTGAAATACTTACACGCTGTACACGCTGGGTAAAGAGCTCCAGCGCATGTTGCTGTCACCTGAATTGTTCAGACCATTGGTTTTTTATCCGTTTCTACGTGGCAGATGTTGACGTTGGGAGCAATAAAGCCGCATTTCACCGATACTCAGTCAGTAAAATAAGAATAAATACATGTGTTGTAAGAGTTCATACCTTTTGAAGCATTGTTTTCGAACGGGTATGATGTAGTTACACTTCTGATGGTCGGCCACCCTGCCATTAGCGCGGAAGCGGCGGCTGCTTTTCGACGCTGCGACTGCTTTCCAAACTCGAACGATCGACGAGCTCAAACGCAGGAACCTGATCGCGAATTCGTTTTGGAGATGCGCGATGAATTCAGGCGCCTTGAAACATATCATTACTTTCCGAAAAATGATGGAAAGGATTGAAGATTCGGCCGCATCAGGGTTTTTCTATCAAGGCTATTTTGATTATGTACAGTGTGCATTTTGTCTTGAAAGAGTGGAAATCTAGCGATATACCAGCTGCAGAGCATAGAAAACAAGTAATTGTACATTCTTTCGAATTTCCTATGTCACAGAAATTACCACGTCTTGAAAAAGGGGTCTCAAAATCTTGGCCTTAATATATCATTGTTGATCTTCCCGCAAGAGCCGCAGTTTGCCTCTCAAGAGGCAATCTTGATAATCACCATAATCATGACAGTGATAGGAAGCTACAAAGGTGCAAAAATGTTGTTTGCTAGCCCACTACAGATACTAAGAAAAAAACCCCGAAATAATCTTTCTTATATCCTAATGATATGCAAAAGAAAGACTATCAAAGAATGTAGACTTTTCCCGAACCTCAGTTAAAATTGCCAATCCCATAATGTAAACTTTTAAATCTAAGGTCCCAACCGATTATAATGTTTGTAGAAAACAACAGTTCCAATTCCACATTGGGTTTTACATCGTGCACGAGATTTTTCAATCGAAAGCCATCAATATAAGACGTGTGATATAGGAATGGTAACTTGCTTTATAATCAAATTTACCATCAATATTTATTCCCCATTTGGTTTACATTGAACAAGAGATTTTTCTAGAATAACACAGTGGGCAAAATTTGCAAGGAACAAATAAAATAATATGAGGTACAATTTGAGGGTGCTAACTTGCTATATATATACTCCAGATTCACACCATCTTTATTTGTGGATGTGACCTTTTAAATAGGTCTAAAATTATTGTTAACATTTCTAATATAAGCCATTTTATGTTAAAAAGCAATTAGCCACAAAGGGACACGTCATACAAAATCCAGCGGAGCTTATGTTCAAGAGTCAGATGTCGACATTGGGTTTACGAAAGGACAAAAGGTCTGATGAAACCATGCATGCTGGCGTTGGTAGCAATAAAGCCGTATTTCACCCATGCTCAGTCAGTGCGACAGAGCGGATGCGACAGATTCTACCAACTGTCTTTGATATCTGTTTTATTACCAGTGTGATTTAGAATGAAGCAGAACCTTGATTGCTTTGTTTGTAACGCTCCTGCTGACATAGTGAGAACACACTGGTTGTGGGCCACAAACACTCGTGTTCAAATTGGAAGTATGTGAAAACTGGTCGTCGTGTGCAGAGCCAGTGTGGGCATTTAAACACACGAACAATACATAAAGGTTATGCACCACATGCAACTGATGCTGCTTCTATGAATTCATATGTGATAACGCAGGCAATGAATGCTTTCTACGAAGGTATGTCGTAATAATATTATATGTAGGGCACCATGTGGTCTCTCAATATACAATATTCCATTGCACGTTGGCTCTTCAGTTAGATCACCTTTGCCTTCTAGTCCTCTCAATGCAGGCAAAGTTGCAAAGGAATAAAAGCGGACATGGACGTATTGCAGTGGTTGTAACGTAGTAGACACGATAAGTCACCATCGATATAAACTTAGCTCAATTCAAAATATGGAGATCTGTTTTTCATGAGCATTACCTACTACTAATAGCTTTCTATGAAAGAAGCTGCAAAGAACAATTCCATGTTCTAATTATTAGAATAATACGTGGTTTATATCATTGCAATATATAGTTATCAGTTCACAAAGAGGGCATATAAACAGCAACTACGACTACCCTAACACCTCCTAGTGTCCTCAACATGCTTATGATGTCTGTCACAAAGCCACACTGCACAGCTACGCTACCAGCAACTTGACGTACAGTCAATTATGCAATGAACGGTGTTCGCATTGAGCATACTTTTCATGCTGAGAACGATTTTTTTTGGTGATATACCCATATCCTGAACATTTTTGTCCAGTATTATGTCCATGTAATGCCTGGTTACGAAGACTGAGGATCTTATCTGTTATAGATTTGCACTGTTCTTTATCTGTCCTCGCTATGGTTATCAATACTAGCAGGTTGTTAATCAAAATATACATATGCAATATTTCTGTTTTATTGAGCTATTCCATGTTAGTGCCTGCAAAAAACTTAATAATGTATGTAGCTATGTGTAAACTTGATCATGTCAACCCGATCACCACAAACAACATGTGAACCAACATAACAGAGAGTGAGTCACGGGACTTGTACAACGGTTTATAAACAATCAGTACACATTTAATAAAATAGGTAATAAATGGTTACTGCGAAAGTAGGAGGATATGGTTTACCATCTGTGGGGTACTAGATGCTTCCCATCACACATGGCTCCGCAATAAATGGATAAGATATATTGTGTACAACATTGACTCTGCTCCACAATAGCTTGACTGATTCTCAGAAATTCACTTGTATGCACGTGGAACTGCTATTCATTAATTTTACCAATAATATTCAAAATATCAGCGTCCGCAACACCTGTGATAATCATACTGTGGATGTATTTTCTAACGTCATGGCACATTAAATGAACAGTATAGCAGGGAACCTGTTTATGTTGTTAATATGTATCTGCTCGGTGGCAACAGATGACGAATGCACACGTTGAGAGGAAACATAAATGACGTAGTTGATTGAAAAGTGTAGTGTATTGAACGCAGAATACACACCCAAGTCCTTTACAAAGTTTACTGACTTGCTCGAAGGAGTTTATAAGGTAATATAAACCAGGGTTCAGTGCAATAAAATACCCATGCGTTGTCATAACAATGCCACAAGATTCAAATCCATGACATACGACGCGCTTTTATTGCATCATCATTCGAGACTCATTGATTGTGATAAAACAAGCAGCCTCTCAAGTAGCAGGTCCGCGATTCAACATTAAACGACGATTTCGCCAAGGTTCGTTTTCTTCGCGGTGCCAGACAATCAGTGCTCTGACACAAAGAGAATAATTCACAATAAATCTCTTATGCATATCAACGTAGAATGATTATATATGATAACTGCCTGAAAAGCCATACCTCAAATTGATGCCAGCAAATTCATAATGACTCCGAGAAATTGCCCAATTATTGTTCACGACGATTATATCATCACAACCAAATTGTATCGTTGTTCCTTCTATGTCTTTAAAATTGCCTCCGACGTAATCCATGATGGCTGTCACAGTATTCAAACGATGATTTAAAGTATTGTGAAAAAAAGCAATTCCTTATCATTTTCGAATGATTTCGTGCAATTTGAAAGATGCTTCCGCTTCGTTTTGGTACAATTATTTCATTGTAATTCTTAGTATTGGGAGCATCAAATCAAAGACCCTTAATCGATACCCGCGTCTCACAATCAACGTATAAACATGCGCCGTTCAATATGTTGCAGGTATAATCACCCAAACTTACTCCATTAGCTTGAATATGATACAATTGTCCAAACATTACCGCACAATTGTCCAAAATGTATTTGATCTCATTGAAGAAGGATTACCTTGTTTTCCAATTACATCATCTTCGTCATGCATCGCAAGTATGCAATCATTTGCGTAGAAATCCGTGAGTTCGTCTAATTTGCCTTCATCGTAGATTGTCTCCCAAGCATGTATTCGGCCAGCTATTGCGTTGCCTATAGCTAATAGGTGAAGGAACAACGCATTTGAATTATTAAAAATATTTGTGCATTACGAGAGACAAAATTTAAATTGTGGTTAAACAAGATATTGCCCACAACCGGATATATATTTGCAAATACTTACAAGTGTTGCCCTGCGTCAAGCATTCGTCATCTGCTGTCACCATACAAATAGCTGTCAAACCGAGACACAGCTTAGCCAGACCCATAGTTAACAACTCACACAGAATAAAGAGCTGCAGAGGATGATATTGCCATGCACGCTTCTCGTCGTTGCCTATATATTCGTTTCTACATATTACATATTGGCGTTTGTTTAATAATAAAGAAACACTTTCTCGCAGCGGAAACAGTAAAGAAACAATAAATACCGATGTCATGGCGCATAGATCGACAGTGCAGCATTGACAGTTGTTTTAAGTATAGATATGTAGTTGTCATGTCATATCTTATATGGCAGGTACTACAAAATGGCAAGGATAATCTAAAACTGAGTGAACCCTTCTTAGACGATGGTGTGATGTCTACGAACAAAAATAATTGTGTATTGATGATAATCGTCCCTGATCGATCCATGTCAAAAATTATGTAGTTGACAAGAAATATCTACCTGAAGTAATTGTACCATGAGGGTTGTAAACATGACATGAACAATTTCACTTATGGGATCGTAAAATAAATAACTGTCACGGACCACATGTTAATCATTAGGCAGTTATATCTAGCTGCAGCCATCTATTATTGTGACATTTCAAGAATGTAGTCTGATTTCTGTAACCTCTGTGACTCTTCTTCACGCGTGAGTGCTTTTATATATCTGTATCAACATTTTCTTTAATTAATTTTTTATCGTAAATATTTTAGTGTCACTGTACGTGAGTGTGACATCAATGACTTCACCAGGGGCAGGTAGGTGGTTATTGTACTGTTATTTGATCTGAACCGTGTTTTGACCTACACCACCATCGTTGTCTGAATATATAAAACATTAACCTGGTGGACTCTGCAATAGTTCCATTTTTTGTTTCCGGGTCACAGTGTAGTATACGTGAATATGAGAACGTCTACTTACAATGGTGTAGAAAAGCATTGAGGCTGTCTTGTTCATGACTGATTAGGCATTGTGCAGTGATTCTGAGACATTTGATGAAGCGTGAGACAATTCAGGCGAGATTTGTCGTAATATCGTCGCCACTAAAAGCAACTGTTTCCAATAAAGGTGGCGTTTGTCAGTGGATTGCCAGATATGGCAGAGCATTGAACAAATGTGATATCAACGTATATGATAGCAATAACCTTCAATCTTAATATCATCCGTACAACACATTTTATATGCATGGCTAGTTTGCTTTGTCACGTGTACCCCGAGATAAACTGCATAAGTTGGAAAAACGGGGTGAATAAACATCACATCATCTAACAAACTACCTCCTGGCAATCATTGTGGTGTCATTTATGATAATTATCTAATAACAAACAACCTTATTGCTTACTAGATATCTCAAAAATTATCTCATTGAGCGCAGATTTGAAGCGGAATGACGCAAATGACGACGAATTCTCGCAACAAAAGCGATGCGATTTGATTTAGTATAACAATGCGACATGCTGATTGGTGCCGCTATTGTAACGTTATTTGAAGTGCACTGATGGACCTTGGCGAAGCAATCAAGCATTGTGAGATCTATTTCACTATAATCAGAAAATGGCGTATACCAGTTGTCATATAATCTGGTCTCGTAATTTGCTCCCATCATTCCGAATTCATCTGCCGTTCATTCACGGAATATTATTACAATCGTGATCTTCAGCTATAATGCGCAATCCACATGCGAAATGAAGACATCACCCAACTATGCAACAATGTCAGTGTGTTACGATCACATAATAACACAGACATTAAAGCATAATAATGCGGTGCATCACTTTGCTCGATGTAGTCTATTTCATATCTTAACTCTCAGCAGCATTCTATTATTGAGAGAATCCAAAAGACAAATAAACCAGCATCGACAACCACAACGTTTGATCTCCTGCATGCCGCCAGATATGCGTCGAACTACACTCTGTGTCTGATTGCTGGCAGTGTTCTGTTGCAGCTAAAGACGGAGACGCGTAGCATATTTATCGGTAAGCGTACTGCCTTAATGTTTTTACTTCACTAATTGCAGCCGAGCTTCGTAGCAAAACTGATGGTTGGCTAACACTCTATAATAAAGGATAATTTGAAAAACCTATGGATTTTTACGCCAACGACATCGTTGTCGAAGTACATGACGACGACAAACTAGTCGGTAGGGAAAGAAGTGCTGTACCTATTCAGAGACGTGATTTACAAAAACTCAGTTTTCTCGGTGTAAAACACATGAGCTTACGTTTTCTTAAATGTACTGCAATTTGTATCTCTATATGGCTATTCAACCTTACTGCAGTCACATCTTTGATTGGTGGCAAATTCCTCTTTATATCAGTAATGTTGTGGATAAAACAGATTACCTTTACTGCCTTTGATGTTGTCATTGTTACAGCTGGTCAGTTCATTATAATGTTGAAATATGATAAATTAAGTTTTGAAGCAATGCTGGGCGCACAACCTTTTTCATCGCGTAAACTGATATCAATAGCATTTTAAAATACAGATTAATGTTTGTGCTGATAAAACAACATAACGTCCGATCGTCTATCTCTTTGGCCATTATGAATACACATCAGCTGAAATGAGCCCATGTTATTATGGCAATCATTTGGTGCTTCAGATTATAGGGCATAGCAATGCTACAGAAGATGACATTGGCATAGTTTGTGGCTTTGTGGTTGATTTGGATTTGAATCGAATTTCCTATATGAATTAATTTGGCGGTTTCATCGGGTGCAGGGCTAATCTGCTTCCTTAGCGACCTAATGTTTACCAACGACGGGAACAATAGTAAATTACGCGGTGTCTTTGTGTTAAGCGAATGTCAAATGGGACTTTAAGCAGGGCCTTTCTCCTTCCTTAGGTTTACCAACGACTAGCCTTTCTATAGCAAATCAGTATTGAGTACAACTTTGCAGATGAAATCATACTCATAAACAAGTCTATAAAACGTGAATGGCATAACGATGAATAGAAAACAGAATCCAACGCCTAGCTCACTGTCATACATGTAAAGAGCTATTTGTTTTACCTGACACATGCAACCATAACTATTACAATATCTGCAATCTGCATGACTTATTCGACGTGCGGGATCACAAACAACCCTTTTCTTCTTTGTTATTATTGCAAAACGCACAGTAGGGTATGTTTTATCTATTTGATACCAGTAATAATACATTGGCCTTGTACACAATGATGGGTCATTCCTATGCATGTCTTGTGCATTTTACAGGCCATATCCATGTCGCTTGTTGTTGGTATTGATCAAAACAGTTGGCAACAACACACAAACTGTAGTAAAACTAGATAAGGTAGTGCACCTATTTCTCTTTCTCTCTCTCTTTCTATAAAACTCTTTCTTTTGCTTATTTCTCTCTCTCTCTCTCTCTCTCACCAGGAATCCAAATATATAAAATATATATATATATATAAGATACATTATATATATATATATTATATTTATATATATGCATGTATATATAAACATATATTCATATATGTATATAAATGTATATATCTTTATCACATATATCGATATACATACATGATGATATATATATTAAATCGGGTATCTAGTACATGCACGTAAGCATGCAATGTATAAAGTGGTGTTGTCGCATGTATGTATGTATGTATGTTGTATGTATGTATGTATGTATGTATGTATGTATGTATGTGTGAATTGATGTACGTTGGATTTAGTCTGCATCATTTCATCGCATGGATCTCTCCGCCATCTCAGAGTGATAGCACGAATTCTATGTATGACTGTACCATATGCCGATGGTATGTATGTATGACAATGATGGTATGATATGTATGTATGTATGTATGTTATGTGTGTATGGTATGACTGTATGTATGTATGTATGAGGGGCACGTTATGTGATGTACAAGGTTGTGGCATATGTGTACTTTGTGACACTCAACAACAATGATCATTTTGCATGTTGTAAACAAGTATGTGAGTATCAAACGTGTTCTCACTGTATGTGTATGTATGTATGTATGTATGTAAATGTATTATGTATGTATCTTTATGTAAAAAATGTAGTATGTATGATTTTGATGTTCTTGTGACAGAGGCATTGTATGTATGCTCCAAGCGGGTTATGACAAATGTAGTCCATGTGAGCATTTAATAGGTAGGAACACCGGAATGAGATATTGATTGCTCGAGATGATCAGGTTCTAACAGGGCAATCGACCACAATGCTGAGCATAATTACTTTACATCCTTATTCTGATCAGTTACCGCTAAGGGTATTTCGTATGTCTGTTTAGGCTGTATCTCAGTTGATTGCCATTGCACAAATGATGTAGTAGTAAATGCTAAATGCAAATCCCACCTTTCGGATATATGAACCGCGATTTGTAGGCTTTAGTTGAAATCATGCATTGAAATGCAGACCGACTAATGAGTGTTTTCTCAGTTATACGAAATCAGAGTCAAATCTTACGGCTCCTACCAAGTTCAACGTGTTGGCATATAGCAGTATAACTGCTCCACTCAGAGGAGATTTTGGGCAACAATTGTTAGATATAGAAAACAGAACATATTTTTAGGCTCTCTCAGCTTTAGTTTATCTTATAATTTGCATATCCAGGGAGTGCAGTGCCTTAACAAGCCTGTTCCATGTTGCCATGAGAAACGTTATTTACGATCATGGTCTGCCGCAATATCATGTACAATAATGCACCACAGCAACAGTTGGTAACAAGAATTCTAAGGTAGTAATTGGACGTGTTAAGCACGTGATTTACCACGACAATAAAACCACAACTTCTTTTGCTTATTTTGTTTTACTAACGTCACCAGGAATCCAATGAAAAGCCAGATACATTCTTATAGACATCTACATGGACGATAAGTCCACAGATGCTATCGCTGAGTGTACTTGCTTTATCACACTTGGATCATGCTTAAACAGATGATGATGATGACACAATATTAAATCGGGTTATAGTGTTATGCAACATAAGCCATGCAACACCAGAAAGTGGTGTTCTCGCATTTAAATAATTTATTGTTGATATTATTACTAGCAAACCACGAATTGACACAGCCACGTTGGATTTAGTCGGGGTTATTGATAGTGTTATCAAACATAAGCCAGGCAATGCGTGCAGAAAGTTGTGCGATTCTTCATCGCATTGGCTCTCCGCCATCTCAGTAGCGAATTCACGACTCACCATAATGCCGACGGTACGCACTGTATGACAATGATGGTAATGATACTGACATTACCATGTCGTTATGTGTTGGTATGACTGAGAGGGCACGTTATGATGATGGACAAGGTTGTGGCATAATGTACTTTTGACACTCAACAGCAATGATCATTTTGCAATTGGAAACAAGTATGTGAGGTCAAACGTGTTCTCACAAAATGAATTTGTACATGACTTAATCCTTTTAAAAAACATAATAGTAACCTCTGATTTTGATGTTCTTGTGACAGAGGCATTGTATCGCTCCAAGCGGGTTATGACAAATACAGTCCATGTGAGCATTTAATTCGTAGGAACACCGGAATGAGATATTGATTGCTCGAGATGATCAGGTACAGGGCAATCGGACCACAACATCATAATTACTTTACATTTATTCTCAAAGTTGATTGCCATATTCATCCACAATGATGTAGCAACAAATGCTAAATGCAAATCCCACCTTTCGGATATATCAACCGCGATTTACAGGCTTTATTTGTGCCTGGGTGTTCTTCTACGTCGGGCCATACAAATGCAAACCCATATCGAAATCCAGATCATAATGAAATGCAGAAAGCCATGTAAGTTCAGTCTCTACGAAATCAGAGTCAAATCTTACGGCTCCTACCAAGTTCAACGTGATGGCATATAGCAGTATAACTGCTCCACTCAGAGGAGATTTTGGGCAACAATTGTTAGATATAGTAAACAGAACATATTTTTAGGCTCTCTCAGCTTTAGTTTATCTTCTAATTAAACCAGGGAGCGCAGTGCCTTTGGGCAGCCTGTTGCATGCCATGTTGAGAAATATATTAACAATTTCATTAGTATGGTCTGCCGCTATACCCTATTACGATAAAAGCCAGAATAACGCTACTTTGTGACGACATTTAACTTAGACCGTCCAAACTGTCTCTTTAACACATTCTTGCTCTTACATTCTAGTCATGTCTGGGCGGTAATAACAAAATTATATGGTTATTTAAAGAAAACAGATGATTTACCAGATAGAAATCATTTCAAAGACAAAATCTTGTATGGCAATGATATAGTGTTATTGCACCTTGTTCTGGACAACATGGGATCTGATGTTGCGCAGCTAGTGTAGTACATGCTTGGTGAAATCATTAAAGTTCGTTTACGTGCATAGCTGTGCAACCAGTGATCATTTGCTGTGTCACTGGGCGACCTAAGTCGATGTTCATTGCGGTGTTTATTGTCTTAGACAATCGGACGTCAAAAATCGGTGTACCTTGTAACAGTGATAAACAAGGCAATCAACGTTTTGTGTCAGCATGCAGCTCGTGGATATTAATATAGATGATAAAAGTTGGCGGTTGTACCTGAAGCATAGTTGTGACATGATCCATGATATGCTGACTTCTTAACTATTGGTTATAACATAGGCGGAGATTCCCATGCGATATGTTCCCAAAGTGAACTAGGTTAACAATGACAATGCTTCTATGTTATTTTTAATATCTTCTTTTGCAAAATATTTTGGCAAAAAAATATCAAATACTTGACATTTTTTCGTAGTCTTATGCTATGAAGAGGTCTAGATGGATCCGTTGGCTAGGGCGGTAGGATTGCCTGACAGATCGATGGTTGATGGTCAATGGTTATACACATCTTGTCCAATGAAACTAACGCTTACGCCAGGAATGACCCAAAATACAACCAAATTTAATATTGCCAATTAGTTATACAAAGACTATAAACACGGCGTTCATCACGGTAAATTGCTCAGGTATTTTAATGTGTAATATTGTATTGCGGGACAGATGTAACAGGTGGATAATATAGACCACGAGTATATTCAACGATTATTCATTGCGACTGCATCTGCATATCCTGCTGTAGTAGTCATAGATACATGCGGCCGCATCAATACGGTATTCTGAAGGGGATATATGGTTACCATCAGATCCGCGCACTAACTTGTATTGTCTTTTGTACTGTTATCACGAAACATATGCTACGATGTTCACTGATTGTTTATGATTTCTATATTATCGCACCAACACATTGTTCGCCCGCTACCAAATCGCTACAGTCACATATGCTATCGTTAACTGAATTACATCATGTGTTCAACAAGTATACTGATGGTTGGTTTATGGCACACGTATTACTGTGAGGAAGTTATACATAGACATAAACTTTGTTTATTGCAATCCGATGTGTGTCGTTCATGTAACCAGGTCACTGCGAAACATTGTTTACAATTTAGAGTTTGATGACAATTATCAAGGTATTTAATGTGTCGGGTTTCAATCTACTTTGGATTAATATTTCTTGGCTTGGTCGCAGATGACGAAGGGTGCGTGAATATTTGTCTGTGTATATTTATCCAGAAATATGATGATATATGAATACCCAGGACGGTTTTGATTATTACGATATCAAATAATGTGATATATTGCGGCAGTGAAGGTGAGCTTTATCGAGTCGCCGTTGGTGCAGGTGTGTGTTTGTTTTGTCGTCTATCTGTGGTCCTATCCTGAATACCATTAGGTAATATATGTTCAGTATGTCCCATCCGCCTTTAATTTGTTGCAGAAAATATTGACGATGTAAAATGAAACATCGAAAATGTCAAAGGGGCTACGATACACAATCCAGTTGGGGAGGTCATGGTGATCGAGGACGACTTTACCATAGGTAACGACCATTTTGCATTGGGAGACACGTGATACATTGTTTGTCTTGAATGATACAATTAAGTGGATCGATACCTAACACATCCATTAATTGTCATCCTCCCCAAAAACTGACAGATTGAGCCCAAGTAAATCAATAGCGACATGTCTACTAATATAAGTAACTGGTAGATTATAATGAGTTATTGAATTGTCGCTTGTGATGAAGTAAATGATATGATATTTAACCAATTTTTACATACGTATGTAATTGTAATATACCGGCTGAAATATTGTTGCGCTGAAGTAGAAACAGCAAACTTTTTCCTATCAGATATATGCTGAATTAATTTTTTTATCCCTAGAGAGGTTGCATCAGAATTGAATAAGAAACTCTCAAAAGATCGAAAACAATGCTTGGTAATTTAAAGATCTGTATTGGTGATGGTCAGCTAGTGTCACAAAGGTACTCTGAGAAAAATACCTCACCTAGGTGTTTGTTGTGTTTATCAAGCGCTTATTTCGAAGAGGGTATAGCTTCCAGAGGAGAACTCTCACCACGCGCCCTGGCAACACAATGTTCATACAGGGGACGTAACTAAGAAACTTTGCCACAGACCATTCAGACCATACTAACAGTAATGCTGCATGTGTTGTCTGGATTCATACTTAACACGCGGCTGAATTCGCTTCATAACTTATATGTGGATGCCAGCATATATAATATCAGAGAGCGGAACAAAATGTGCAGTGTTGTTGATAAGTGTAACGCTGCCGAGATATAAATGGAGCAGACCATATGAAGCCCAGTGGATATGGAACCATATTGCTATTCATTCACTTTGCTATTGGTATTGAACAATGTTGACTGTCACTTAAAGTAAGCATTTAATATCTATGGTACTGTTAGGGCATCTGCTGTTTGTGCAACCATTTTATCAGTACCCTGACTCACCATGTGTCACAGAATTATGTTGACGTAATCAAGTTCACAATGGCGGATTTACATACACAGAATACATGTGGTATATGAAGCCAATCCAATATATGCGCTCACATATAGCGCTGGCATAATACAATGGGTAGTAAAAGTGCTGAGTTGTAAGTGCTCTATATGATCTGACATCGACATCAATATATAACACACGAAACATGCGGCAACATGTACCCCATTTCCATGGCTTCTGTATTCATTGACATAGCTGGTTCAGCTGCCGTGAATCGCTCTTCTATGGTGATACACACACCCGCATATGTTTTGTGGAAACGATTTTATATATGCAGTGGTGGGGACGTCACATCATCCATTGCAGCGCTGCTTGCATTACTTGAATATCGCCGGTTGGCTATGGGACTCACTAAGCTGGTTTTCTGGTTGATAGCTCTTTGCTCGGTGGCTTCAGATGATAAGAGTGAAACGATTGGTAAACTTTGTAAGTATAAAATGAATATACATTCGAGAGCTCTCTTGAACCACACCCGAAATGTTGCTGCTCGTTTGTCAGGTTACTTTGAGTTTGTTTGTAATTCCGTTATTGCAATTGGTAGCTTAATGGCAAAAGAAATATTACATGGAAATTGTAAACCATTAGTGAAACCTTGGTTTTGATGTTCACCGTATGTACCAGAGATTGGTGACGAAATCAGAAACAGAATACATGCTTGGCAGAATGACTACAACGAAGGCAAATTAGATCAACTTGGTGAATTTTACACCGATGATGCAATATTTGCGATGCCAGACAAAGATGACTTGGTCGGTAATAAAGGTAATAATATCTCAATTGTGTAGGGATCATAAAAGGTTGAAGAAATATTTCGTATCATTTGCCTCCGAAACACTGAAAATAACTGTGACTTGTGATAATGTAGAATACGATTTGGAACCATTGTGTAACTAAGACAAGAACAACAATTAGCATCGCGCCTATCGCTTCCAGGATATACTATCAGTGAGGTACAAAATTCAATGATGGATAATTGTGTTATTCCTATTTCATTGATGGCAGCGTTATGTTGCTCAATACTGTGACAGCAATTGCTGATTACATGAAAGGACAGTTTAGAGACATTGAGGGAGCCGCTGCAAATCTTCATTGTGATGAGGTGATCATCATCAACGATTACTGGGCGATAGTAAAGGGCCATTACCATACCGCGTTTAACTACAAGCAATAAGTTATTGTTACTTAAATGTGTTAGAGGATTGCTAATCTGGAACAGAAAAGAAGACGATCCCTGGCGCATTCGTTGAGCGATGAATAATCTGGCACCCAAGCATTGAAATGGAACATTTTGTGTCAACACATTACTACGACGCAATAAAGCAGTTTACCAGTATGTTACATAGTTATGAATATTCTTTGGTATCGCATTACATTTCAGCATAGCTTGTGGTGTGTTCACGGCATGTATGTGAATGCAAAAGAGTTGATAGGCAATGTTTGCATAAGACTGCTGGGTAACAGTGCAAGAAGGCCTTCGGATGTATGTTTGTCTTATACAAACAAAGATTGTCAAGCGATGCGCACTTGTCATCTGAAGCATCCAAACCAAAACTATCAACCAGAAAAACCAGCTTATCCAGACCCCTAGTCAACAGGAGATACCGGAGCGCTGAACAAATAGTTCCAATGTATGCTTTTGCCTACGACGTCCCCACTATTGCTTATATATTCGTTACCATATAATATATGTCGTTGGTATAACTTTAAAGCAAAAATTTATTGCAACTGAACCAGTTATATCAATGAATACAGAAGTCATAGCAATGGGTATATGTCGCCGCATGTTTAGAATATTATATATTATTGTCAATGACAGATCATATAGAGCACTTGCTACTTAGCACTTTTAGTATCCATTTTATTATCCGATCGCTGTATGTAAGTGCATAATAATGGTTGCGTCGTATATAACGCTTAACTCGGGAGCATGTTCCTAACGCAAAAAAAACATTACAATAGATGCTCCGTTTTGCTCCTTTGTGATGAAGTTGAAGTGGCCAGTCTCTATACTTACGGGCTTTATGTATTCAGTGTATGTAAAGCCGCCATTGTGAACTTGATTCCCTCAACAGAAATCTATGCACATAGTAAGTCAGGAAACTGATTAAATGGCTGCGCAAATATCAGGTGCCCTTACAATAACACGATGTTAAACGCTTGCTTCAAGTGACTATCCACATGGTTAATAAATGAGTGGGCATCAATACGTTTTCATATCCATAAGTCATCATATTGTCTGCTCCAGACGATGCATAGTCATTAATCCTCCAAAGAAGCCAATCAAATTCATCAAGCTCAGTTGGTGTAGATGTTATCTTGATTTTATGCAAAACAATAGGCAAGACAGGTCGTACCTACTGTGAATGTCCGTAAACTTGAAACGGTTCCTCGTCACAGCCAAGCTATCACTCAAAATTCCCATCTTACGGCATGAGTCTAGTATGACTTTAAGCACTAATAACCCCTTCGTTGTTAG
This sequence comes from Urechis unicinctus, assembly GCA_034190875.2. NCBI lineage: Eukaryota > Metazoa > Annelida > Polychaeta > Xenopneusta > Urechidae > Urechis > Urechis unicinctus. The sequence goes on from CM067356.1 coordinate 13,305,524, forward strand.
TTTTTCGTTACGTACACTATAGATAATGAACGGTGAATTGATAGAAGCAATTATATAGACCATTAACAATATATTTCCTGCTTCTATTATAGATTTGGCTACAATTTACATGTATCACCCAGTGTCAAGCACTCCTCATCTGCTGCCACCAAGCCACTACAGCAGATGTTGACATTGGTTGTGATCATTAAGCAGCACTTTGCCAATGTGCAATGGAATATTATATATTGAGAAACCACATTGCGCTCTACATACAGTATTGTAATTATCGAAAACATTTACTGCCTGTGTTATCACATATGCAATAATAGAAGCAGCGTGGTTCACAACTGTGATGTATTGTTCGTGTGGTTAAATGCAAGAACTGGTTATGCAGAAGGGTAATAGTCACTGTATCGTTGCAGCGTTTAACACACGTATTAATTGCGTCAGCGGAGCGTAAAGTTCTGCGTAAACCTGCTTCGCACTGGTAATAACATAGATATCAAAAGCACTGGGTAGAATATGTCTTATCCACCCTTCCTATGTAATAAAAGTCAATATTTTGAAGTTGTCTTACGGTGATACAGACGCCGTTGTTATATTCTAAGTATTGATTGTTATTTGATTGACTGAGCTTGGTGAAGTACTGCTTTATTGTTACCAACGCCAACATCTGGTACGTAAAAAATGATAAATAAGCAAAAGTCGGAACAGTTCAGGCCACAGCATCCACTGGAGCTCTTTACTTACCGTTGGAGAGTTTTCTGTTTACTATGGCTCTGGAGACACTGTGTTTCTGCTTGCTAGCTATTGGGTTAGCGACTGCTGACAACGACTGCAAGGTGTTAGGTGACAAGAGTAAGTATTTGCGGAGATTCAACAAAGGCAGAGCATATTAAGTGTAATCACATTCATGATGTGTTCTCTTTCAACTCGCATAACCGTCAAGGCATGTGAAATTGTTTGATTTTTGAACCGTATCAGCGATTGGTAACTCAGTAGTTGAAAGGCTGAATTCATGGGAGAAAATCTACAACGAAGGCAAATTAGATCAACTGAAGGACTTTTTCACCAATGATTGCATATTTGCAACGCACGGCAAAGATGATATGGTTGGCAATGAAGGTAATCCTGGCAAATATTTGGGGAAATAATTGAGGAAATAGCAAAAGATTCATGTTGTTTCTGGTCAGTCTCTAATGCAGTCTATTGTGTCGAAATATTTTATCATCTTTTAAACGAAATTCTGGTGCTAAGTGTGATGTGACGCATCAATAATCATAATAATATATTCAGCATTCGACCCTCGGGGACAGTTATATCAGTTTTCAATTCATAAAATTGAGACATAATGCAGCACAATTTTCACAATTGGGTGCTTAAGTAATATTTACATATATGGAATTACTTATTTTAAGCATTATTTCAATTTGTGTTTGCATTATGTGACAGTAATTGCTGCATACTTGAAAGGCGCGTTTAAAGACAAAGAGGGATCAACAATCCATATTGGATGTGATGAGGTGATTGTCATCAACGACAACTGGGCGATAACCAGAACCCATTATGAGTTTGGTAACATCCACATCAGGTATGTTTTACTAGTCCGCTAGCGCATAGTAATATAATTGGTAAATATTCCCACAAGTATTAACTAGTTATCATTCTTAACCTTTTCAGAGGAGTGATCGCTTTCAACCGCGAGGCGAGCGAACCTTGGCGCATGTTTAGAATTATGGATAATCGTAGACCTAATCAATAAAACTGAGCTGGCATTCACAACCCATCAATTGACAATCCAATAAAATATCTGGTTAGCATTTTGGAGTGTTATGAGTATGCATGGGTACAAACTTCTTCGTGAAAGTCAGTAGGCTTTGTGAAGGACTTGGGTGTAAATCGGTTTGTATTAACTCAATCATTGATGATGGCTTGGACGGCACATTCGTCATTCGTTTCCACCGAGCAAATACATACTAACAATATGAACAGTTTCCCTTCTATCTTGTTCGCGTAATGTGCTGCAAGGGTAGAATATACATCTACAATATTATCAACACAGCGGTTGTGGGCGCTGCTATTGTGAATATTATTGTTAAAACCAATGGAAGCAGTTCCACATGCATTCAAGTTAATGACTCATACACAGTCAAGCCATTATGGCGCAGAGTAACTGTTGTACAGAATATATCTTAACAACTCATTGCCGAGCTATTGGTGATGGTACCCCACATATAATAAACTACATCGACCTACTCCCATACCAACCGTTTATTACCTATATTATTACAAATGGTGTTTTGCTTTCCAAACTCGACTCGAACAATCTGCTATCGAGTGCAAGAGCAGGAAGTCTGTCCTTGCTTAATTTCGGACGCTCTGCCTGTTTGCCCAGGCATTGCAGAACTTGTCTTGACTCGATATGTACTAAACCCACGTGAAAGGTCATGACGACATTCTGCTAAGCCTACTCTTAATATCGAGATTATCATGGAAACACTTTTTCGAAAACCTAACGCCTCTTAATTTCCATTTCATAACTGTTGTGCAGAGACTGTCCAACGTTTCATCAGTTTTAAACTGCGTCTTCCCCCACCTCCACTTTGGATTAAATATACCACCTTTCGGAAAGTTTAATGGAAAATATCCGACAAGCCGCCATGGCAATACAGAAACATCATAAAATAAGATATGCTTCACGCTTGATAAAGTGATAACGCCTTGTACCATATAATGGCTGCTGCTTGATTTGTAGCTCATATGATAATGTTGTCAACAGCCGGTGACTATTTGCAATACGGTTGCTTCATTCAACGCTGATGTTTATTGTGCTTCTGGTGTTGCATTTATGTACAAAGCAATCAAAGCCACGCACAGGTAATAATGTTGACAATAAAAGCACTGCGCAGAACAAACTGCATGCGGTCTGTCATCTACCCAATATCCGGTGTTCTGAACAATATTCGTTGTGACTTTTATATTGATTATTATTTTGCTGGTTCTTCTGTGGTCATAACAATGTCAATATCTGCAATGGTGACAAGACTGAATGGGCAATGGTAATGCGAACGTACACACTATCATCCTTTGGGAAACTTTTCCGTTTGTGTATTTCCTGTTGACTGTTGGTTTGGTTACGATCTGTTTCTCGTCAATCGCAATGGGCTTGATGAGTAATGCTTCACAGTGGGTAATACATTTAAGTGGTAGACGAATACATAATTAAAGCAGTGTAATTCACAAGTATTTCAGCTAATGACATGTCTGGATATAGCGAGTAGAATGCATGCATGGCAGACAATCCTCAACGAAGGCAAATTTGATTAAGTCAATGATTTGTACCCCGATGATATCACTCTCGTTATGCATGATGAAGCTGACAAGGTGGGAAAACAAGGTTACCCTGATTGAACAGAATTTGGGAAATGACATATAATTTGCTGTTGCTTTGTGTCATCAGCTGCATTAAGAGATATGCTGATAATTGCTATAATCGAGCAGTATAAATTAATACTCAAGATGTTCATTAATCAAGCATTTCCAGTATTTAATGATTGTAAGGTATATAGTGGTGCTTACTTAAAATTTGAAATTATTTATTCTGGACGATACCAATGTTTAGCTTTGGAATACTGTGACAGAACTTATCGACTAAGTGAATGATAAGTTTAAGGCAATCGGGGGAGCTACAATACATTTTGTTAAGTGTGATAGGATAATCGTCGGCACGATTGCGTTGGCGATTGCTAGGAACCTTAACAACTTCACTGACAGCATCATGAGGTATGGTCTTGCGAGCTTTTATGGCCCAGCAATATTCGGAGAAGATGCGCATCGTAATCGTTGCTTACTTTTACGTTTTCTTTGTTTGTCAGGGGGCTGTTGGTCTGCTATCGCGAGTAGAGTGAACCATGGCGCATTCGTCTGCATCGATTGCCAATCTTTCAGCTAACTATCAACCACGATGAAATAAACGCGACAATCAGCATGGGCCACTGCTATGAATATACAGGGAATTATATTTATATGTAAGCCTCATCAATAGATTGCCGGGTTACCAGCTGTGAAGTCATGGCATTTCAACTTTAAAGGGCATATGTTAGATCTCGATACATTTATTATTTAAAAATAATGCTGCCCTAGCAATTCTATCTATTCCTTCTCGCATTCACAACGAAGTTGACAAACTCACATTCGTTCAATGACATCGTTAGTTTCCAAGTTCTCATGCCCTTTTAGTGCAGCTAACACACATTTATGCTGAAGAATGAACAGTTCATTAACGTAGCTGTAATATGTATCCAGGGGTAATATTCAAACAGTTTTTGACATAAAGACGGATGGATATTTTATTGTGGATGTTTCTATAAAGGCGCACTTTACGCAGGTTCAATGTCGCCAAGAATCGGCAGCTTGGCTGCTTGGCTGAAGAGCAAAGGCAGAGCATATTAAGTGTAATCACATTCATGATGTGTTCTCTTTCAACTCGCATAACCGTCAAGGCATGTGAAATTGTTTGATTTTTGAACCGTATCAGCGATTGGTAACTCAGTAGTTGAAAGGCTGAATTCATGGGAGCAAATCTACAACGAAGGCAAATTAGATCAACTGAAGGACTTTTTCACCAATGATTGCATATTTGCAACGCACGGAAAAGATGATATGACTGGCAATGAAGGTAATCCTGGCAAATATTTGGGGAAGAATTGATGACATAGCAAAAGATTCATTTTGTTTCTGGTCAGTCTCTAATGCAGTCTATTGTGTCGAAATATTTTATCATCTTTCAAACGAAATTCTGGTGCTTAGTGTGATGTGACGCATCAATAATCATAATAGTATATTCAGCATTCGACCCTCGGGGACAGTTATATCAGTTTTCAATTCATAAAATTGAGACATAATGCAGCACAATTTTCACAAATGGGCGCTTAAGTAATATTTACATATATGGAATTACTTATTTTGAAGCATTATTTCAATTTGTGTTTGCATTATGTGACAGTAATTGCTGCATACTTGAAAGGCGCGTTTAAAGACAAAGAGGGATCAACAATCCATATTGGATGTGATGAGGTGATTGTCATCAACAACAACTGGGCGATAACAAGAACCCATTATGAGTTCGGTAACACCCACATCAGGTATGTTTTACTAGTCCGCTAGCGCATAGTAATATAATTGGTAAATATTCCTACAAGTATTAACTAGTTATCTTTCTTAACCTTTTCAGAGGAGTGATCGCTTTCAACCGCGAGGCGAACGAACCTTGGCGCATGTTTAGAATTATGGATAATCGTAGACCCAATCAATAAAACTGAGCTTGCATTCACAACCCATCAGTATGAATCAATTGACAATCCAATAAAATATCTGGTTAGCATTTGGGAATGTTATGAGTATGCATGGGTGTTTTATTGCACTGAACCCTAACTTACAAACTCCTTCGTGAAAGTCAGTAGGCTTTGTAAAGGACTTGGGTGTAAATCGGTTTGTATTAACTCAGTCATTGATGATGGCTTGGACAGCACATTCGTCATTCGTTTCCACCGAGCAAATACATATTAACAATATGAACAGTTTCCCTTCTATCTTGTTCGCGTAATGTGCTGCAAGGGTAGAATATACATCTACAATATTATCAACGCAGCGGTTGTGGGCGCTGCTATTGTGAATATTATTGTTAAAGCCAATGGAAGCAGTTCCACATGCATTCAAGTTAATGACTGAAACACAGTCAAGCCATTATGGCGCAGAGTAACTGTTGTACAGAATATATCTTAACAACTCATTGCCGAGCTATTGGTGATGGTACCCCACATATAATAAACTACATCGACCTACTCCAATACAAACCGTTTATTACCTACATTATTACATGCTCACTAATTTTTGTACCAGTCCCGTGTCTGAGTCTTTGTTATGCTGGTTCACATGCTGTGGATTGCGCTCGTGTTGACGCAACATAGTTAAATACGCTAATAAGCTATACCAATGCAGACAATGAAGTAGAATCTAGTAGATAATTTTTAATATGGAATTACACACAATGAAACAGAGAGATTGCATATATAATTTGATAAACAAATTGAAAGCATCGATAACCATGGTGTGAGAACAAAAAAGGGATAGTGCAAATTCCATAATAGATAAGATCATCAGTCTTTGTAGCCAGACATTACATTACTGTACGCAAAATGTCCAGTTTATGGGTATATCACTTAATAAATCATGAAAAGTATGCGTTATGCAAAAACCATTCATTGAATAATTATCCGTGTGGGTTAATCTGCATTCACGGCTGTAGAGCATTGCACCGTTAATTTACTTGCCGCACACATGCAGACGAATGAACAGTTTCTTGTCTCTATCCTAATGAATGCCAGGAACGTCCCTTATGCTATTGAACATGATCAACATATCTAGTGTATAGTAGCGTAGCAGTGGCTTTGTGACCGACAGTACAAGAGCGCTGTGAGTTAAAGTTGTTCCTTGGCAACCAAAAACCAAACCTTTTGAACCATGGTTTTCAACGCTGAGGTCGGCGTTTTTTCCCTTGACGGATTTTACAAATGGTATTTTGCTTTCCAACCTCGACTCGAAGAATCTGCTATCGAGTGCAAGAGCAGGAAGTCTGTCCTTGCTTAATTTCGGACGCTCTGCTGCTTGCCCAGGCATTGCAGAACTTGTCTTGACTCGCTATGTACTAAACCCACGATGTTGCATTTATGTACAAAGCAATCAAAGCCACGCACAGGTAATAATGTTGACAATAAAAGCACTGCGCAGAACAAACTGCATGCGGTCTGTCATCTACCCAATATGCGGTGTTCTGAACAATATTCGTTGTGACTTTTCTATTGATTATTATTTTGCTGGTTCTTCTGTGGTCATAACAACGTCAATATCTGCAATGGTGACAAGACTGAATGGGCAATGGTAATGCGAACGTACACACTATCATCCTTTGGGAAACTTTTCCGTTTGCGTATTTCCTGTTGACTGTTGGTTTGGTTACGATCTGTTTCTCGTCAATCGAAATGGGCTTGATGAGTAATGCTTCACAGTGGGTAATACATTTAAGTGGTAGACGAATGCATAATTAAAGCAGTGTAATTCACAAGTATTTCAGCTAATGACATGTCTGGATATAGCGAGTAGAATGCATGCATGGCAGACAATCCACAACGAAAGCAAATTTGATGAACTCAATGATCTCTACCCCGATGATATCACTCCCGTTATGCATGATGGAGCCGACAAGGTGGGCAAATAAGGTTACCCTGATTTAACAGAATTTGGGAAATAAATTATCATTTGCTGTTGTCTTGTGTCATCAGCTGCATTAAGCGATATGCTGATACTCGAGCAGTATAAATTAATACTCAAGATTTTCATTAATCATTTCCAGTATTTAATGATTGTAAGTTATATAGTGGAGCTCACTTAAATTTGAAATCATTTATTGTGGACGATACTGGTGTTTAGCATTGGCATACTGTGACAGAACTTATCGACTATATGAAATGCAAGTTTAAGGCAATCGAGGGAGCTACGATACATTTTTGTGTTTTATTTTTACGTTTTTAATGTTTGTCAGAGGGCTGTTGATCTATTATCGCGAGCAGAGTGAACCATGGCGCATTCGTCTTCTGATGAAAAACCAAGGACCAGCACATTTGTAAGGCATCGATTGTATGCCTATCAATCTTTCAGCTAACTATCAACCACGATGAAATAAACGCGACAATAATCATGAGTCATTGTTATGAATATACAGGGAATTATACTCATAAGTAAGCCTCATCAATGGATTGCCGGGTTGCCAGCTGTGATGTCATAGCATGTCGCCTTTGAAGAGCATATGTTAGATCTCGTTATAGCTATTATTCAAAAATAATGTTGCCAAATCTATCTATTCCTGCTCGCATTCACAGCGAAATTGACAAACTCACATTCGTTCAATTGCATCGTTAGTTTCCAAGTTACCCTTGTCTAATAGTGCAGCTAAAACACATTTATCCTGAAGAATGAATTGTTCATTTACGTAGCTTTAATACGTATCCAGGTAAATATAAACTGACATTAAGACGGGTTCGGTAGATCTTCAACAAACAGTTTTTGTGTCCGTCAGCATGATGGATATTTTATTGTGGATGTTTCTATAAAGGCGCACTTTACGCAGGTTCAATGTCGCCAAGAATCTACAGCTTGACTGCTTGGCTGAAGAGCAAAGGCAGAGCATATTAAGTGTAATCACATTCATGATGTGTTCTCTTTCAACTCGCATAACCGTCAAGGCATGTGAAATTGTTTGATTTTTGAACCGTATCAGCGATTGGTAACTCAGTAGTTGAAAGGCTGAATTCATGGGAGCAAATCTACAACGAAGGCAAATTAGATCAACTGAAGGACTTTTCACCAATGATTGCATATTTGCAACGCACGGAAAAGATGATATGACTGGCAATGAAGGTAATCCTGGCAAATATTTGGGGAAGAATTGATGACATAGCAAAAGATTCATTTTGTTTCTGGTCAGTCTCTAATGCAGTCTATTGTGTCGAAATATTTTATCATCTTTCAAACGAAATTCTGGTGCTTAGTGTGATGTGACGCATCAATAATCATAATAGTATATTCAGCATTCGACCCTCGGGGACAGTTATATCAGTTTTCAATTCATAAAATTGAGACATAATGCAGCACAATTTTCACAAATGGGCGCTTAAGTAATATTTACATATATGGAATTACTTATTTTGAAGCATTATTTCAATTTGTGTTTGCATTATGTGACAGTAATTGCTGCATACTTGAAAGGCGCGTTTAAAGACAAAGAGGGATCAACAATCCATATTGGATGTGATGAGGTGATTGTCATCAACAACAACTGGGCGATAACAAGAACCCATTATGAGTTCGGTAACACCCACATCAGGTATGTTTTACTAGTCCGCTAGCGCATAGTAATATAATTGGTAAATATTCCTACAAGTATTAACTAGTTATCTTTCTTAACCTTTTCAGAGGAGTGATCGCTTTCAACCGCGAGGCGAACGAACCTTGGCGCATGTTTAGAATTATGGATAATCGTAGACCCAATCAATAAAAACTGAGCTTGCATTCACAACCCATCAGTATGAATCAATTGACAATCCAATAAAATATCTGGTTAGCATTTGGGAATGTTATGAGTATGCATGGGTGTTTTATTGCACTGAACCCTAACTTACAAACTCCTTCGTGAAAGTCAGTAGGCTTTGTAAAGGACTTGGGTGTAAATCGGTTTGTATTAACTCAGTCATTGATGATGGCTTGGACAGCACATTCGTCATTCGTTTCCACCGAGCAAATACATATTAACAATATGAACAGTTTCCCTTCTATCTTGTTCGCGTAATGTGCTGCAAGGGTAGAATATACATCTACAATATTATCAACGCAGCGGTTGTGGGCGCTGCTATTGTGAATATTATTGTTAAAGCCAATGGAAGCAGTTCCACATGCATTCAAGTTAATGACTGAAACACAGTCAAGCCATTATGGCGCAGAGTAACTGTTGTACAGAATATATCTTAACAACTCATTGCCGAGCTATTGGTGATGGTACCCCACATATAATAAACTACATCGACCTACTCCAATACAAACCGTTTATTACCTACATTATTACATGCTCACTAATTTTTGTACCAGTCCCGTGTCTGAGTCTTTGTTATGCTGGTTCACATGCTGTGGATTGCGCTCGTGTTGACGCAACATAGTTAAATACGCTAATAAGCTATACCAATGCAGACAATGAAGTAGAATCTAGTAGATAATTTTTAATATGGAATTACACACAATGAAACAGAGAGATTGCATATATAATTTGATAAACAAATTGAAAGCATCGATAACCATGGTGTGAGAACAAAAAAGGGATAGTGCAAATTCCATAATAGATAAGATCATCAGTCTTTGTAGCCAGACATTACATTACTGTACGCAAAATGTCCAGTTTATGGGTATATCACTTAATAAATCATGAAAAGTATGCGTTATGCAAAAACCATTCATTGAATAATTATCCGTGTGGGTTAATCTGCATTCACGGCTGTAGAGCATTGCACCGTTAATTTACTTGCCGCACACATGCAGACGAATGAACAGTTTCTTGTCTCTATCCTAATGAATGCCAGGAACGTCCCTTATGCTATTGAACATGATCAACATATCTAGTGTATAGTAGCGTAGCAGTGGCTTTGTGACCGACAGTACAAGAGCGCTGTGAGTTAAAGTTGTTCCTTGGCAACCAAAAACCAAACCTTTTGAACCATGGTTTTCAACGCTGAGGTCGGCGTTTTTTCCCTTGACGGATTTTACAAATGGTATTTTGCTTTCCAACCTCGACTCGAAGAATCTGCTATCGAGTGCAAGAGCAGGAAGTCTGTCCTTGCTTAATTTCGGACGCTCTGCTGCTTGCCCAGGCATTGCAGAACTTGTCTTGACTCGCTATGTACTAAACCCACGATGTTGCATTTATGTACAAAGCAATCAAAGCCACGCACAGGTAATAATGTTGACAATAAAAGCACTGCGCAGAACAAACTGCATGCGGTCTGTCATCTACCCAATATGCGGTGTTCTGAACAATATTCGTTGTGACTTTTCTATTGATTATTATTTTGCTGGTTCTTCTGTGGTCATAACAACGTCAATATCTGCAATGGTGACAAGACTGAATGGGCAATGGTAATGCGAACGTACACACTATCATCCTTTGGGAAACTTTTCCGTTTGCGTATTTCCTGTTGACTGTTGGTTTGGTTACGATCTGTTTCTCGTCAATCGAAATGGGCTTGATGAGTAATGCTTCACAGTGGGTAATACATTTAAGTGGTAGACGAATGCATAATTAAAGCAGTGTAATTCACAAGTATTTCAGCTAATGACATGTCTGGATATAGCGAGTAGAATGCATGCATGGCAGACAATCCACAACGAAAGCAAATTTGATGAACTCAATGATCTCTACCCCGATGATATCACTCCCGTTATGCATGATGGAGCCGACAAGGTGGGCAAATAAGGTTACCCTGATTTAACAGAATTTGGGAAATAAATTATCATTTGCTGTTGTCTTGTGTCATCAGCTGCATTAAGCGATATGCTGATACTCGAGCAGTATAAAATTAATACTCAAGATTTTCATTAATCATTTCCAGTATTTAATGATTGTAAGTTATATAGTGGAGCTCACTTAAATTTGAAATCATTTATTGTGGACGATACTGGTGTTTAGCATTGGCATACTGTGACAGAACTTATCGACTATATGAAATGCAAGTTTAAGGCAATCGAGGGAGCTACGATACATTTTTGTGTTTTATTTTTACGTTTTTAATGTTTGTCAGAGGGCTGTTGATCTATTATCGCGAGCAGAGTGAACCATGGCGCATTCGTCTTCTGATGAAAAACCAAGGACCAGCACATTTGTAAGGCATCGATTGTATGCCTATCAATCTTTCAGCTAACTATCAACCACGATGAAATAAACGCGACAATAATCATGAGTCATTGTTATGAATATACAGGGAATTATACTCATAAGTAAGCCTCATCAATGGATTGCCGGGTTGCCAGCTGTGATGTCATAGCATGTCGCCTTTGAAGAGCATATGTTAGATCTCGTTATAGCTATTATTCAAAAATAATGTTGCCAAATCTATCTATTCCTGCTCGCATTCACAGCGAAATTGACAAACTCACATTCGTTCAATTGCATCGTTAGTTTCCAAGTTACCCTTGTCTAATAGTGCAGCTAAAACACATTTATCCTGAAGAATGAATTGTTCATTTACGTAGCTTTAATACGTATCCAGGTAAATATAAACTGACATTAAGACGGGTTCGGGTAGATCTTCAACAAACAGTTTTTGTGTCCGTCAGCATGATGGATATTTTATTGTGGATGTTTCTATAAAGGCGCACTTTACGCAGGTTCAATGTCGCCAAGAATCTACAGCTTGACTGCTTGGCTGAAGAGCAAAGGCAGAGCATATTAAGTGTAATCACATTCATGATGTGTTTTCTCTTTCAACTCGCATAACCGTCAAGGCATGTGAAATTGTTTGATTTTTGAACCGTATCAGCGATTGGTAACTCAGTAGTTGAAAGGCTGAATTCATGGGAGCAAATCTACAACGAAGCAAATTAGATCAACTGAAGGACTTTTTCACCAATGATTGCATATTTGCAACGCACGGAAAAGATGATATGACTGGCAATGAAGGTAATCCTGGCAAATATTTGGGGAAGAATTGATGACATAGCAAAAGATTCATTTTGTTTCTGGTCAGTCTCTAATGCAGTCTATTGTGTCGAAATATTTTATCATCTTTCAAACGAAATTCTGGTGCTTAGTGTGATGTGACGCATCAATAATCATAATAGTATATTCAGCATTCGACCCTCGGGGACAGTTATATCAGTTTTCAATTCATAAAATTGAGACATAATGCAGCACAATTTTCACAAATGGGCGCTTAAGTAATATTTACATATATGGAATTACTTATTTTGAAGCATTATTTCAATTTGTGTTTGCATTATGTGACAGTAATTGCTGCATACTTGAAAGGCGCGTTTAAAGACAAAGAGGGATCAACAATCCATATTGGATGTGATGAGGTGATTGTCATCAACAACAACTGGGCGATAACAAGAACCCATTATGAGTTCGGTAACACCCACATCAGGTATGTTTTACTAGTCCGCTAGCGCATAGTAATATAATTGGTAAATATTCCTACAAGTATTAACTAGTTATCTTTCTTAACCTTTTCAGAGGAGTGATCGCTTTCAACCGCGAGGCGAACGAACCTTGGCGCATGTTTAGAATTATGGATAATCGTAGACCCAATCAATAAAACTGAGCTTGCATTCACAACCCATCAGTATGAATCAATTGACAATCCAATAAAATATCTGGTTAGCATTTGGGAATGTTATGAGTATGCATGGGTGTTTTATTGCACTGAACCCTAACTTACAAACTCCTTCGTGAAAGTCAGTAGGCTTTGTAAAGGACTTGGGTGTAAATCGGTTTGTATTAACTCAGTCATTGATGATGGCTTGGACAGCACATTCGTCATTCGTTTCCACCGAGCAAATACATATTAACAATATGAACAGTTTCCCTTCTATCTTGTTCGCGTAATGTGCTGCAAGGGTAGAATATACATCTACAATATTATCAACGCAGCGGTTGTGGGCGCTGCTATTGTGAATATTATTGTTAAAGCCAATGGAAGCAGTTCCACATGCATTCAAGTTAATGACTGAAACACAGTCAAGCCATTATGGCGCAGAGTAACTGTTGTACAGAATATATCTTAACAACTCATTGCCGAGCTATTGGTGATGGTACCCCACATATAATAAACTACATCGACCTACTCCAATACAAACCGTTTATTACCTACATTATTACATGCTCACTAATTTTTGTACCAGTCCCGTGTCGAGTCTTTGTTATGCTGGTCATGCTGTGGATTGCGCTCGTGTTGACGCAACATAGTTAAATACGCTAATAAGCTATACCAATGCAGACAATGAAGTAGAATCTAGTAGATAATTTTTAATATGGAATTACACACAATGAAACAGAGAGATTGACTATATATTTTGATAAAACAAATTGAAAGCATCGATAACCATGTTGTGAGAACAAAAAAGGGATAGTGCAAATTCCATAATAGATAAGATCATCAGTCTTTGTAGCCAGACATTACATTACTGTACGCAAAATGTCCAGTTTTATGGGTATATCCATTTAATAACTCATGAAAAGTATGCGTTATGCAAAAACCATTCATTGAATAATTATCCGTGTGGGTTAATCTGCATTCACGGCTGTAGAGCATTGCACCCGTTAATTTACTTGCCGCACACATGCACTTTGAACATTTCTTGTCTCTATCCTAATGAATGCCAGGAACGTCGGATGCTATTGAACATTAATGGAAAATATCCGAGTAGCGTAGCCGCCCCTGATGGCAATACAGAAAACATCATAAATAAGATATGCTTCACGCTTGATAAAGTGATTAACGCCTTGTACCAACCTTTTGAACCATAAACGCTGAGGTCGGCTTTTTTCCCTTGACGGATTTTACAAATGGTATTTTGCTTCATATCGACTCGAAGAATCTGCTATCGAGTGCAAGAGCAGGAAGTCTGTCCTTGCTTAATTTCGGACGCTCTGCTGCTTGCCCAGGCATTGCAGAACTTGTCTTGACTCGCTATGTACTGCTTCGATGTTGCATTTATGTACAAAGCAATCAAAGCCACGCACAGGTAATAATGTTGACAATAAAAGCACTGCGCAGAACAAACTGCATGCGGTCTGTCATCTACCCAATATGCGGTGTTCTGAACAATATTCGTTGTGACTTTTCTATTGATTATTATTTTGCTGGTTCTTCTGTGGTCATAACAACGTCAATATCTGCAATGGTGACAAGACTGAATGGGCAATGGTAATGCGAACGTACACACTATCATCCTTTGGGAAACTTTTCCGTTTGCGTATTTCCTGTTGACTGTTGGTTTGGTTACGATCTGTTTCTCGTCAATCGAAATGGGCTTGATGAGTAATGCTTCACAGTGGGTAATACATTTAAGTGGTAGACGAATGCATAATTAAAGCAGTGTAATTCACAAGTATTTCAGCTAATGACATGTCTGGATATAGCGAGTAGAATGCATGCATGGCAGACAATCCACAACGAAAGCAAAATTTGATGAACTCAATGATCTCTACCCCGATGATATCACTCCCGTTATGCATGATGGAGCCGACAAGGTGGGCAAATAAGGTTACCCTGATTTAAACAGAATTTGGGAAATAAATTATCATTTGCTGTTGTCTTGTGTCATCAGCTGCATTAAGAGATATGCGATATGCTGATACTCGAGCAGTATAAATTAATACTCAAGATTTTCATTAATCATTTCCAGTATTTAATGATTGTAAGTATATATAGTGGAGCTCACTTAAATTTGAAATCATTTATTGTGGACGATACTGGTGTTTAGCATTGGCATACTGTGACAGAACTTATCGACTATATGAAATGCAAGTTTAAGGCAATCGAGGGAGCTACGATACATTTTTGTGTGATAGGATAATCGTCGGCACGATTTTTACGTTTTAGGAACCTTAACAACTTCACTGTTTGTCAGAGGGCTGTTGATCTTTTATCGCGAGCAGAGAAGAACCATGGCGCATTCGTTTTCTGATGAAAAACCAAGGACCAGCACATTTGTAAGGCATCGATTGTATGCCTATCAATCTTTCAGCTAACTATCAACCACGATGAAATAAACGCGACAATAATCATGAGTCATGCTATGAATATACAGGGAATTATATTCATATAGTAAGCCTCATCAATGGATTGCCGGGTTGCCAGCTGTGATGTCATAGCATTTCGCCTTTGAAGGGCATATGTTAGATCTCGTTATAGCTATTATTCAAAAATAATGTTGCCCTAAATCTATCTATTCCTGCTCGCATTCACAGCGAAATTGACAAACTCACATTCGTTCAATTGCATCGTTAGTTTCCAAATTACCTGTCTAATAGTGCAGCTAAAACACATTTATCCTGAAGAATGAATTGTTCATTTACGTAGCTGTAATACGTATCCAGGTAAATATAAACTGACATTAAGACGGGTTCGGTAGATCTTCAACAAACAGTTTTTGTGTCCGTCAGCATGATGGATATTTTATTGTGGATGTTTCTATAAAGGCGCACTTTACGCAGGTTCAATGTCGCCAAGAATCTACAGCTTGACTGCTTGGCTGAAGAGCAAATATGCTATATAATACTGACTATCATATCGCCAAATGTGAAATCGTTCCAACATATAGCCCAGTCATCTTCAATGACCATTACTTCATCACATCTGATATGTATCGTTGCTTTCTAAGAAATGGCTCACACATGAGGAAGAATGAGATAAAGCCTTCTACCACAGGCTGCTTGCTGCTTTGTATGTAGTTAATGTGATAATGTTGTTCACAGCTGGTGGCTATTTTTAATGCAGTTGCTTCGTTCAACGCCGAAGTTTATTGTTGTACTGGCGTAACAGTTATTGACAAAGTTATCCAAACCTGCAAAAGTTGCTGCACGAGGTCTGTCATCTACCCCGATATGCGGAACAAACAGTGTAGAGCAGCCACATTCTTTGTCACTTCTATAATGATTGTTTTGTTGCCGGTTCATCTGTGTCAAAGTACTGCTTTATGGTCATAACAACGTCAACGTCGGCTTTGGTGAAATGAATCAGTAGGCAATAGTACAGAGAACGTACACAATATCATCCATTCGAGCTCATTATCCATTTGAGAAAATCCTGTCTACTATGAGTTGCTGAGTTGCTGATGAAGTTGCTTAGTGATGAATCAACACGACAACACGGTAGAAGGCCGAAAGGAGTCCAAATGCTTACTCAATGTCTACTTGGACGCTTTGTGACTAAGCCCGATGTGCTCTACCTGAATTATAGTTTGTTGTTTTCTTGAACTTTGACCTCTTGGTGGTTTCCTAGTATTGATGATACTCTTCACTAACAGGTCAGAGTTGCTCTTTTAGAAAATCTTACAACGGTGTGGATATTGTTACTCGTAGAGAAACCTCTGTAACAGTTGTTTGTCTGTCTGAAATCTCTTTCGGTATTAGGTCACGCACATCACTTACATCAAGGGGGTTATCGGTATTTCATTCATGTGTGGTTGGATCTTGTTCATAGCTTGTGTTATAAAGACAACCGTTTTGTTCCATTATTAATTACTTTGGCAAATATTACCGCTTACATTTTCCGTAAAGAACTGCCAAACAATATACCATTCCAACGATTATTGTAACTTTCATTCACGAAGGAAATTAATTTACTTGCTGCAACTATAAACAGTGCATACAAACCGATACAATACGTAATGGAAATCATCCGATCCTACACATATACAACATCTTACTGATCTTTCCAAGCCTCATCAAGCCATACTAATATTTACCCACTCAGACCACACAATGACCAATGCAATCGTTCCACACATGCTGTCCTCCACCAACTTCACCCTACCCCATATTCGCAAATCATTCGACCCCCACCATTAGTGAGCTGAAAAGCCCGGTGGCCTCTTCGGGCCCCTAAGTCAGATTATGTAGGAACCGTGAGCTATATGTTGAGTCCAATGAACCCCTGGTCCTCGCCTATTTCGACTTTGGATTACTGTTAATTTCTACACTTGTTATGACAGCTTTTCGACAAAAAGATTAAGTTATGTAATGATAAAAATTGACTTTAACGTCACTTTCAGCAACGAGGTGATATCGTGATGGATGAGGATGATTGTGAGTGGAAAGGAAACACATCTGCATTCTGATTAGGACAACTATTGTGGCCCTATTACTTTGAATGTTGTAAACCCTGAGTCGCAGTTCCAAGTGTGTACAAGTTATTTACTGAGACACAGTCGAACTATTGCAACGCAGAGTAAACGTAAAAACCGAATAAAATCGTATAAATTTAATGCCAACCCATGTGTGTACATTGTGACACAGGTTAAACTTAGAACCGAATATATCGTATAAATTTAATGCCAACCCATGTGTGACTGGGAGCATGTAGAACCCCAGAGATAGTATACCATATCGATCTACTACCATAGTAAGCATTTATTACCAATATTATTATATGTGTGTTGATTGTGTGTACACAGTTCCACGACTCGCTCTCTGTTCAGCAGGTTCACATACTGTGGGTGGTGCTTGTGTTGCTTTTATTATGTTGGCATTACAAAGCTAATAACCTATATTAGAGGGTGTACCAGAGTCTAGCTAATTTGTAATATGGAACTAGTCTGGGTGAAACAGATAAGGAAAAGTGCAAATTCCATGAAAGAAAAGATGATCAGTCTTTGTAGCCAGAAAGCACATTGACGCAAAAGGTACGGATATGGGTACATCACTGAATGAATCGTTTTCAGCATAAAATGTATGCTCTGTGAGAAAACAGTTCATTGCATAATTGACTGTGCGACGAAGTGTGGGTTAATATGCTGTTCGCAGCCATAAAAAAATTAAATGTACCTGTTTTGCAAGTGCATATAAAGAAACAGTTTCTTACCTCTATCCAAAAGCATACCAGAAACAAGGCTAGCTTTGTTCGACTGGTCCTTTATGCTAAGGTTTCATAGATGGTGACTTCTCGTGCCCATAACTTGCCATTATCTATATGTGTATACGTTTTGTCAGCTGTCACATCTCAATGTTTATTCCATTTCCATTCCAGTTAGGCGAATCGACACATTGATATTTTGTTAGTGGTTTATATAAGCAGACCTGGTGACCGAACCTCAGAACAAACCTCATGCATCATTGTATTGGAAGTTATACTATTAACGCAATGTTGAAATTACTTTGATTTAAGACTAAATGCCATTCTATGAATGCATACAATGATGATGGCTGCTGACGTTAGAATGATTTGTGGATTATTCTATTATTACTGAAGGGACCTTCCCTTTTGCTCCCTGCAAGCAAGATTTATGAACCCGCCTTATGATAAAATTACGTGAACTAGATTACTGACATGAAATGCAGTTGCCTCCGTTGAAGCATAGCAACTGTCCTCGCATTATTGTGACGACCAAGGTCGAGCGCATTGCGTTGTAGTTGTTCCATGGCAAAAAAATTTACACGCTACCTCCGACAAAATTGCTGTTCATTAGATTGTTTATATTTTTAACCGTTCCAATCCTGTTGAAGAACATTTCTAGTAAGGTAGTCAGAAAAAAAAGACATCACCGTATAATCTAAACATACTTTGCGTTTGACCTCAAACATACTGGCCATAAACCATGTGTCCCGATCTATTGAAAAAAGGTGCAGTTTTGTATTATGACGTCACCCTGGATCTATATTCTTAAACATGGTGGATTATTTGATCACATGTGGCTTTCATTATCACCTTTGTTGCCATTGGAGTCGCCATTGTCTATGTCGTTTTGTCAGCGCACCAAAACAATGTTGGTAATGAAAACATAAGTCACGTGTGGAGTATAAAATTTCGACGTCTCGTGTCGAATGTAACACAATGTTGCAGAACTGGTACCAAACTACAACAATATATTTTAACTGTGATTAATTTCATCGAAGTTTACGCCTACAACCCTACCAATCAATCTACCAACCTACCTAGCCTATTGACAATGAATATGCCCAATTCACCAGCAACAACTCTAAATATCTTTAGTTCTTCGTTTTATTAAATTATTTTTCACAATTCCGCTGTATTGGGCTTGACAAATATGAGGGATATACATTGTATTGTCATTGTGACGAGTTATGGATATCGAGAGGTATAGGTCTAGCTACTTACCACCATGAAGGCCAAGCCAATCTTAATGAAGAGCTAACGTGCAATGGAATATTGCATATTGAGAGACCATACTGCGTTCTACATGTAATAAAGAAATCACGGTGTACCTCCATACAAATGCAATAATAGATGGATACTGTGTTGCATGCGGTTAACAACGTTATATATTGTTCGTGGGGTGAGATGTTGAAGATGCCAAAACTGGTTATGCCTACTAAAATCATTCTTCACATAATGCCGATTTAAGCAAGAGGGTTATTGACCCACAACCAGTGTATTTTCACCACATCGTTGAGGCGTTAAATGCCAATTGTTATTGCATCATGTAATCAGAAGAATCAGGAGCGTTACAAACAAAACAGTAAAAGTTCTGCGTCAACCTGCATCACACTGGTAATAAATTAGATATCAAAAGCACTAGGAAGAATATGCCGTTTCCGCTATGTCGTATGCAATGGCATTCGGTATTTTGAACGAGCTGTCTTCCAATGTTATATACTATGTATTGATTGTTATTTTACTGACTGAGTATCGATAAAGTGCTGCTTTATTGTGATACCAACGCCACCATCTGCTACGTGGAAACGGATAAATAAGCAATGGTCGGAACCGAACAGGCGACATCATCAACTGGAGCTTTTTACATAGAGTTTGAATATTTTCTATTTGTTATGGCTCTCGACACGCTATGCTTCTGCTTGCTAGCTATTGGCCTGGCAACTGCTAGCAACGACTGCAAGATGCTTGGCGACACGAGTAAGTAATCGCGATAACCCAACAAAAGCAGAACATATCAAGTGTAATCACATTTTCTTTCAATTCGCTTTCACGTCATGTGCTGTTAAATAGTTTTATTTTTCAACCGTACCAGCGATTGGTAACTCGGTGGTTGAAAGGCTGTACGCTACGGAGAAAATCTACAACGAAGGCAAAATAGATCAACTCAAGGACTTTTCACCAAAGATTGTATATTTGCGATGCACGACAAGGATGACTTGGTTGGCAATGAAGGTAATACTGGTGAATTTTGTGGGAAATCATTGGGGGAAAAGCAAATGATTCATGTTGTTTCGTGTCATTTGCTGACATAAACAATGCACTTATGCTGTCGATTGTGACGTATCGTAATATTTAATCATCTTTTAAAAGAAAGAAGATTGTGTTTACTTCTAGAGCTGAGTTTGGAATGATGCAGCATATATAAATAATATTATAATCAGCATTTTACTCTTGACTGTAATAATTTCTCAGTTAATAGAATTCAGCAAATGTTTCACAAATGGACGCTAAACTAATGTTTACATTAATTGAGCTGATTTCAATTTGTGTTTGCATTGTGTGACAGCAATTGCTACATACTTGAAAGGCGATTTCAAAGACAGGGAGGGATCAACAATCCATGTTGGATGTGATGAGGTGATAGTCATCAACAACGACTGGGCGATAGTCAGAACCCATTATGAGTTTGGTAACACCCACATCAGGTATGGCATACCAGTACTCTAACACCAAGCAATATATTTAGAAAATATTCCCATAAGCATTAACATATTATCTCACTTAACTTTTTCAGAGGATTGGTCGTCTTCAACCGCAAGGAGAACAAACCTTGGCGCATTATTCGAATGATGAATAATCGTAGACCCAATCATCCAAACTGAACTCTCAGTCACAGCCAATCAGGTTGAATCTATTGGCAATGCAATAAATAAGCTGATCAGCATGTGTCATTGTTATGCATATGCTCCAAATTAGTTACTTGTTACTACGTCTTTGAATAACACAAAGGGGCGGGTATGCGTTTCGCGTTGAATGTATCAAATATATAAAAAACCACGCCGCTGATCGTCATTTGCGTCCATCTAGCAGATACACATTAGCTATATGAACATTTGTATCTGCTCTGTTTTGACAATATTTTCTCCAGGAGAGGCATATCAATTATAATCGGATGAATCCGGCTGTTAGAGCGTAACTACTTTGGATGTTTATGTCACGATACAGCAGTTGTTGCATACCAGTCAATAAACCAAACCCATCCCAAGTATTTGGAATAGAATATAACTAATCAATATTGCCAGGACACGTGATGGAAAGTATGTTTCATGTGAGAATGAATACTTTATCAGTTAGAATCGAACCAAAGAAGGTATCCACAAAAGAATGGTAAAGCCAATACCATCAACGGCTGTTACCTAGGACAATCAACTGTCCCATATACATACAGAATTGCAGTGTCTCCGTATGGAGCCCAAATAGGCCATAAAAGTTATTTCAGTACCTGTATGATATCTGTCGCCTACATGCATATGCAGTGTATGAAGCTAGTTGTTTTTGCGGCGTAAAGAATATTTCATCTTATAAATAGCTACTTTATATAATACCGTGAAGTTGCTTTACTGTTGTCCCAAGTATATCCAGTGTGAAAGTAATGCATTGAGAATATGGTAATCCGGACAAACGTTCTCAGTTTCGAATCACAATGGGCTTCCGTTGGTTTCTTGTCAATAGCAATCAGCTCAGTGTTAGTAAATGCCAATCGCAAGAAAGAATATATAAGTTGTAAGTATTTGATATATCTGTACATATGGCTTAACCACAAAGTATTGTCCTTAGCTTAGTAGAAGGTGATGACGAATGCATAATGCTGGGTAATACTTGTAAGTAGATAACAACTTTTGATGCATAGACAACTGCACTAGTTTCTCCATTAATTATTC